>CM032456.1:60754607-60967107 GCA_019049505.1 Pachyrhynchus sulphureomaculatus
ATATATATATATATATATATATACTCGTATATCCCTTCTACCATATGGTGTAGGGCAGTTATACATTCTCCTTTTTTCCCTCTCAATCTTCCATCTGTCTTTATTCTTTGCCATTTTTTACTGCTTCCTTCCATGATTTTCCCTTCTCCTTAAGTATACCTCCAATACTCCAATTCCAGGTCTCTTTAGGTCTCCCTCGCTTCTGTTTTCCCTGTATTCGGGCTTCTTACACTTGTTTCACCTGTCTATCATCCTTCATTCTCTGTATATGTCCCCATCATCATAGCTGTCTTTGTTATAACATATATAATCCATAATTGCTTGTACTCTCAGCCTTCTCCTTATTTCTGTATTTCTTATTCTGTCCTTCCGTGTAACTCCTTGTACTGCTCTCAGGTATTTCGTTTCGACGGCTTGTATCTTGTTTTTCTGTCTGTCTGTTAGGGTCCATGATTCACATCCATATGTTAGGATTATCCTATAAATTGCTTTGAACACTTTTATTTTTGTTTGTTTCGTCACTTGTTACTTCCTAATGAATTTTATTACTTTACTGCATAGTAAAATTTGTTCGTTTTTTCGATTCTTTCATTAATTTCTTTGTCTTGTTTTCCAGTTCCATCCATTATCACTCCCAAATACTTATATTGTTCCACTTGTTGTATGTTATTCTCTTCTACGTAAAGGTTCGTTTGTTGGTTTTCGATTGTCATTACTTTTGTTTTATCTATATTAATTTTCATACCTTCTTCTTTAAAAGCTTTATTCCAAATATCGAGGTTATATATATATATATATATATATATATATATATATATATATATATATATATATATATATATATATATGTATATATATACATATATAACTATTAGTAATTATTCAGTGCTAGGAGGGAATAGAAAGATAAATACATATAAAACATAAACAAAATTGATGAGTAAGAATAAGAAAGAAATAAACTGAGGAATTTTTAGAAAAAAAACTGGTGACTACCAAGTGGAACTAGGAAGAAACCTAAGGTATGTCAAAATTTGAAATAAATACTCACTAGAGGGATTAAATTATATGAAGCAAGAAAGACTACACAACACGAAGTAAAAAAATAATAATAAAAACAAAGCTAAACAACTAAAGAGGGCCAAATAGAACAAGGCACCTTAGAATACTTAAAAAAAAAATTATAAAAAAGGTAACAAAGAAGACATTAGCAGGATCACAGAGCATATAGTAGAAAAGAAAACTAAAGAAAATAAAAGCTAAATTAATACGAAATAATTTAAACAGAAAGATCAACATTTTTAATTACTCGAAAATGGAATACGAAACTCTAACAAATGATAGAGATGAATTCATTAAATTAACAAAAATATATTATTAAAACCTATATAGTTCTGAAATGGGAAAAGCAAACACAGTAGAAAGAAAACACAAAAACAACAATTTGAAAGAGATATCTGAGACAAAATAAGAAAAGCGATTACCGAATTGAAGCCAAATTTTGTTTTAGGAGAAAACGGAATAATTACCGAGCTTAAAAAAAAATACGAAAAGAACATTTAATAAAACAATCTTAAGGTATTACACCATACAAAGACTTGGAAGAAAGAAAAGTAGAAAATAAAAATCCCTGCCTATTTTATTAGCACATCTTTTGTCAAATTCTACATACTATGTATTATTTAGTTGCCCAATGTTTACATTGAATTTCACGGTCTTGTGACATAATCTTTTAGTCTATGATTCTACATTTAAAGATGATTTGTTAACAACTGAACAGTTATGAGAGTACTAAGTAAAAACCAGTACAATTATATTTTACAGATACTTAATTAATTTTCTATGTCATTACACAAATGTGGTTAGCAAAAATGTTATAACAAACTTGGTAATAATATGGTTATACTATTCATTGGTTCCACTCTAGTAAATTTGAGGGCCATTTTTGTCACAATTTATTTTGTGGTTGATCATCTCATCAATTTGAAAGGATTCCAAATATTGAGTCACAGAACAATTTTAATAAAAAAGGTAATAGTACCGCATTGAAGATGGACTAAAATCGCTACTTTCTTTCGGGTTAAGAGAAACACTACTACATTTTATAAAATATTTAGTTTTGTACATAAATTTACTTGTAATGGATTTTTCAAATTATATATATGTAAAGAGACTTCCTTGCAAACATGTAGTTCAAAAATAAGCACTGAATTTGACTTTCTTAAGGTAAAGGATAACCTAATCCAAGCACCATCAGTTGATATTTCTCTATGTATATAAATATATAAATATATAAATATATATATATATATATATATATATATATATATATATATATATATATATATATATATATACTACCTTTAGAAAGTATTTGCCCACCTAGAAATTTCAATGTAACTGCCAAAATTTAATACCTAATTAAACCCTTTTATTATATTAGGTAAATTTAATTGTTCTTAACAAGTGTCCATCATAAAATTGTTGAGATAAGCCTTTGGTGAAATCAAAAATTATAAACCAATTAGAACAAATTTTCAAGTTTTTTCATGACAATCGTTTTGAGGCGATTTCTGAGAATTCCAATTGAAGTAAGAATTCATTTCAAGTTTCTAGGGATTATGGAAATTCCTAGTGACATTTTATGATAAAAACTATGCTATAAATACCATTGCCCTTTTGGAAATTAACCATTCGCATACAGTAGTTTGTCATTGATACAGGCTCAATTGTTTTGTGAAAATACCAAAAACGAAAGAAGTTTCCGTGAGAAATTGGGCTCTAATAATTGCGAGACATCAAAATGGTCACTAAAGGCGACAAATCGCGGGTGATATACGGATGCCAAGGAAAACGGTGGACTACATGGTAAAAAAATTTTCTGCGGGACATGGAATTCCCAACCATAAACGTTCAGGAAGGCCTCGAAAAACGACTCCCGCTGACAGCTATAACAATGTCCAGCAGACGTAATTGCCACCTAACCGCACCAGAAATCACGGCTCAAGTAAACCTGGAGCGGCCCATCCCCATCAGCGTGACAACTGTGAAGAACAGGTTAGAAGAAGGTGGACTACGCGGGAGAGTTGCAGTGAGGAAACCACTTCTTAGGTAAGGGAATAAACGTAAACGATTAGAATGGGCTCGAGAATGTGAAAAATGGACATCAAAACAATGGAATTCCGTTCTTTGGAGCGGCGAATCTAAATTCGAAATTTTCGGTTCAAATCGACAGTCAGTTGGAAAGAGGATATTGGAAGCCTGTCATTGCCCACAATCAGACATGGTGGAGATTCAGTAATGGTTGGGGATTGTTTTGGCAACGGTAAAGTTGGAAAAATCTTTAGGATAGAAGGAATCATGCGAAAAGAACAGTATCAAGAAATTTTGCTAACTTAAATGCTTCCTTCTGGAAGAGATATTTTTCGACCCTAAACATTCTACTAAACAAATTAGAGAACTCTCAGCCCAATGGAAATCCGATGTCGTCCTGGAAGTGATGACTTGGCCTCCACAATCACCCGACTTAAACCCCATCGAATTGCTGTGTGACCATTTGGACAGGTATGTTCAAAAACTCAATCCAACATCAGAAAATCACTAATGTGAGCTTTTACAAGCAGAATGGGTTAAAATAATCGAAGAAACTCTGAAGAATCTACTGGACAGAATGCCGAAACTCTGTAAAGCGGTAATTAAAAACAAAGGAGGTCACATAGATGAGAAAAATCCTGGAAAATCATGAATATTTTTCTGATTTTCTAGACTGCAAATAAAGTGAAAATAAATAATAATTCATTAAAATTAAAAAAAACTATTATCTGGGTTTTTGTTGTCTTGGGACTGAAATAACTAGATGGGTAAATACTTTCTGACGGTAGTATATATATATATATATATATATATATATATATATATATATATATATATATATATATATCTTCTCCTTCTACTTCCGTAGCAACACTTTTTAGCCTACTTCTAGACATAGGTCTCCCGTTTTTTCCTGGCATTGCTGTCGCTCCTGCACCAACCGGTACCAGAATTATACTGCGATTCTTTTTACATTATCCATACAGATAAGAATTTTTTTTTTTGGCAATTTTATCATTCTTTAAGTTATAAGAGTGCGTGCTAAATTGTGATGAATAAATTATTTTATACCTAGCATAATTTCTAATTCTGACAATGACATTAGTTCAGATGCAAGATTTTAAATTTAATAGCTTTTCACATTGTACGTTGCTGATAGTGGTTGTTTAATTAGAGTATAATAATAACAATACAGTACATTTTTTAAACTGTTCCTTTTTTGGGCACAAGAAGCCCCAAAGAAGTATTTCATAATAAAGCCACACAGAAGTAATCCATAAAAAAAATAGTTCTTTTATTGCAGTTGCCTACTACGGGTAATTTTGTTAACAGAACTTGAACCTAAATCATTTTTAAAAGCGAAGTTTGTTTTAATTGTTAACTGACAAATGCAGTTCTTGTCTACTTTGGAGTCGTGTGTAGGATTGTGTCACTATTTTTACATTAAAATAAAATATTTAAAAAGACAGGTTGAAATTTTTGGGATAAGATATTTTGCTTTCTAAGCATTCTATTCAAATAAAGGTTGTTTTTCTGTACTCTTTATTCTAATGTATTCTTTCCTGACTAATTCTTTTTAAGGGTAACAAACTATCCTAAGTTAATTTGTTAGTGTAAATATTTTAGTGATTTTAGATTAACAAACATAACCTTTGAATGAAATACCTTCAAGTGAATTTTACTTTACTCTCTTAATTACTACTGCATAAAATATTAAACTTAACATTTTCTTGTAGTATCCTCTTTTTTTACTACGCCATCTACTCACGAAGGTTGGCGATCCATATAACTAAACGAACTTTAAAAACTGTTGCTCAAAAAATATCACTAGAAGCATGTCCAAACCACCTTCTCATGTCCTTCAGCCAAAAATTCTGTCATCTTCCGATCGATCGTTTGCTCTTTATCTTGCTTTAATAATTAGACGTAGCAATTCGTACTTTTGTCCCACTTGTCATTTATATTGGTTACCAAACCTCTTCTACGGTGTTGTCCCTGATTTTGAGGGATTCTGGTGGTAGATTTTTCTTTATTATTACCATCCACTTGGTTTTTCTTATATTCATAGTTAATCCAAATCTTTAGCTGGCTGTTACGACTCGATTAATCGTTACTATTATTGTTATTATTCAGTAGTTGTAGTACCATCCATTAATTTTTTTCACTATAAATCTTTTTTTCATATAAAATTTTATATAAAACATTTTGAGCTCAACATTGCATATATATATATATATATATATATATATATATATATATATATATATATATATATATATATATATATATATATATGTATATATATATATATATATATATATATATATATATATATATATATACATATATATATATATATATATATATATATATATATATATATATATATATATATATATATATATATATATATATATATATGTATATATATATATATATATATATATATATATATATATATATATATATATTACATACGAAGACGGTAGTTGTGACTGATTAGTAAGAAAGAAGAGCTAAATTGTTGGGGATACAGTTAGAATAGGCCAATTAAAAATTCAGTTTGTTTTTTGTCAAGATTTCAAAACCAATATATTTGTTCCTTTATCAAGATATAAACTGGTGAGACTAATTTTTGGAAGAAATATGTAGATCAGTGTTTTAAACCAAGCCAAATCACAGGATATTTGCCCAAGATCACTACTTAAAGTTAATATACAATTGGTGATAACATTTTAGTTAAAACTGTTGTGAAAATTTATTGGAAAGTCCAGGAAAATTCCGGAGGAAAGCAGGTTAAAACAGAGGCTCACACAGCACAGGAGGGACTGCCGATTTGGAAAGAATTCATGTGCCTCAGTGCAACATTTAAAAACAGGTCATTATTTTGACTATAACAACGTTAAAATATTAGCTCACGACAACTATAAAGGGAGACTTTTTAAAGAAAGGTACCACATAAACAGGAATCCCACCTCAATTAACTATAAATCACACACATATATCTACAGCAACATAATCAATGCATATTAATCATTTAAAATAACGACAATAATAATCAAAAATTTGCCACCTGTTGGTACAAAATAAGTAAATAAAATATTTTTCTTTTGCTGTTGTTCCGTTTATTTGGAATTCACGTCAGTACATATGCACAGGCTGTTTGCTCTCAGTTTGTGTAGAAAAATCGAGATGTTGAGTTTTGATTTCAAGCACTAACTCGCATTTTCGTACATTATTTTATTTATTTATTTGTTTGTTCATATTTATTTGTTTTATATTTCAATATTTTAATATCTGGATGAAAAAATATTTTTATTATATTTAATCAGTGTATTAATATTGTAGTTACTCCTGAAGAAGTTATCAAACGATAACGAAATATTAAGTATTTATGGTAAGGAGAAAAGAATTTTATTTACATTCCAGACCAATTCCCGATAATCAAACCCGAATCTAATTAATGTACGGTCGATAACAGATTGCCAAATTATATATATATGTATATTTGTATATATATATATATATATATATATATATATATATATATATATATATATATGTTTATATTATATATATATATATATATATATATATATATATATATATATATATATATATATATATATATATATATATATATATATACATATATATATGTATATATATATATATATGTATATATATATATATATATATATATACATATATATATGTATATATATATATATATATATATATATATATATATATATATATATAATATATATATATATATATATATATATATATATATATATATATATATATATATATATATATAAAATATATATTTACATATATTTATTAAAATTTCAGGAAATAGTTAAATTTGAGTGTTTGCCTTAGCATACCAATAGATTTGTTTAATCAGAAAAGAAATGCGTGTAATCTATTCATTCATGGTAGATTAAACGCATTTTTACAATATAATGGTTTGGAAGATTGTGCCGAAAATACTCAAGAGGTCAGTTATGCACAGCGGGCGGGCTACTTACCGAATTTATGTTGTGGTATCCGGATACCTCTTTCTTACACTGACAAAAATTGCACCGAATTTATTTTTATACTGATAGTTATTTTGCATGTTTAAGGCTTGGTTATAATTGTAAAAATTAAAAATATTTTCCATTTTTTTTAAATTTAAATTTTTAAATCTGGTGATTTTTGGCAATTAATAATTTAATACAATAAACCACAACGTAATAATGTAGAATGTACAAAATGTTAGTTAAATTGCTTTAATTAGGTACTACAAATAAAAAAACTATAAACTAATTTTAGTTTGGTAGTTGTTTTTTTGCTTATACTCGTAGAACCCAAATAAAAGATTGAAGAGTTATTATCTATGTATCTGTATTTCTCTGTATTTTTTTATTCTGACATCACCCTTAAATATCTTCTACGAAATATAACTATAATGAATAGGGACCGGATTATATGCATTTGCATATTTAGACCATTCTCACCGGTTATTGCATATTTTTCCCAAAATCTAGTAATGATGCATATTTTCCCTATATTTACAATATTTCTTGGTATTACTAGGTAGTTGAATTGCTCAGGGTATTGTTAATGTCGCCGTCTGGAACCGATCTTATCGCCGGTACATTACCTGCAATAGTCTAAACATCGATTAGGTTATAGTGCCAAGGGAATACCCAAAATTACGACGGTATTTTATTCCTTTGTTTCTTGGTCGGGATATTAAGTGATAAGTATTTAGTTTCTAAGAATATTTGTTTGAGCGTGGATCAAATAAACAATTTTTTCGAAGACGAATTTTTATTTTAAAACAAGATATCAGTTTTAACATTATTGTTGACGCGCTTGCATCAGTGTAGTCTTTTTGCAATTTTTAACGTATTGTGTTAAAGTTTAACGTGTACCATGTCACCCACAAAAAAAAGTGTCTCTTCGTGGGTAGCTGATTATCCTGGAACATTTACATACGACGGAAATGTTTTATATTGTCGAGTTTGCGAGAAAAATGTTTCGTGCACAAAAAAGTTTCAAATTGACCAGCATGTCAAGACAAGTCTTCATATCGCAGGATTGCAAAAAAAGGCCCACGACAATAACTTATAACAGCAGCAAGTAGCAGTGATTCCACTTCTATAGGCAAACAAAAAAAACACTTTAGCATGGATTTATGTGAAGCATTGCTTGCAAGTGCTATGGCAGTTCGTCAATCCAAGGAAGCATTTAACGATTCTGATATTAAAAAAAACATAGCTTTGATTAGCACTCACTTTTCCCACATACCTGCGGGTATTAAAAAGCTTCAAACTCGACGTTTGTCGTTGACCGAATCAATTCAGTTAATGAATAAAATCCGTCAAATAAACTCCACATTGCCAGATGTATTCCCGCGTAGAGTTAAAGAAAAGTTTGAAAACATTTTGTGCAATAACCCAGGCTTTGAACCTTTGTGTCAAATTGATAGTTTTATTAATGGGACGAGTGAACTTTTGCCAGAAAGAATAAGTGCTAACATAGCACCCAAATTCAAATACTGCCCAGTTACCTCAGTGGATGTGGAACGGTCTTTTTCCACTTATAAAAATATTTTAAGTGATCGAAGACACAATCTTACTACCCAACATTTGGAACAATATCTTATTGTTTACGTGTACAAGAATACAAATGTTAAATAATTTTAAAAAATGTTAAATAATTGTTAATGAAATTTAAACATCGTCGATAACTTGTTAATTTTATGCTGATTCTGGAATAAAAAACTAAAAATTACTACTTTTATTATTATTTAATATTGCATATTTTGACCCTTTTCATACATATTTTAAGCATTTTTCATGCATATTTGCATGCATATTTTAAGCATTTTTCATGCATATTTGCATGCATATTTCAAGATTTTTATGTTGCATATAATGCGGTCTCTAATAATGAATTTAAAATTAAACAAATAACTAAAGTAAGTGACCCAGTAAATTTTACCAGGTTATCGAACAAGATGGAACATATTTGGTTTAATAAAGCTCTTTCAAAATATAAGAAAATAATTGTTTCAATTTTGACTTTATAAGGCTCAATACTTTTTGGATAACCTAATGTTTTTAAATTTTTTTTTTTATATTTATATATATTTTCGAATTTTTTTTCAAAACACATTTGAATCTTTATAAACTTAAGAAAGAACCAAAAAAAAATTTCTTGTTGTTACTGGTGCTGCAAGATAATAATAGTAATATACACTACAATATTTAAAAAAAAAAAACGGCCAAGCACAAGTCAGACTTGTGCAATTAGTGTTCCGTACGTTGACTGCTTTTAAAATAAAAATTTTTATCTTTTCGAGATAAGGGGGACAGCGATTTTTAGCAGTTTCTTAAAAATAATACAGAGAAAAGCGTGCGCAAGTATAACATTATATATATTTTTGAATTCGTGTTTTTACAAGCTTTCACTTGATCCCCCCACTCGATGACCTAGTAAACTTTTTTTTTTTACCCTTTAAATCAAAATTTAACTTTCAAAACTACTAGTTTCGTAGAAAATCGGCAGTAACAGACAGACAGACAACGAAGTAATCCTATAAGTGTTGAACACTAAAAACCTACTCTCAAAGCCTATATTTTAGGAGGAAAATTTGAGAATATAGCCAACACACTCTAGTAGTTTCACATGTTTTTTTTGCGTTTTTACTGGACAACTGTTAAAGCTTAAGGTGTAAAAATTGGTTGCGAAATAAGCAAATATTTAATAAATTATGTAAATTGAAAACCTGTACGCCTATGCATAAAACCGATGGTACATTATTTTAATTAACGAAACTACTCATTCCAATTTTTCATGTCTTAAGTAACCTTTACTTTGACTTCGTAATCGGCCATAAAAATTCACACCAAAATGCCAATGAACATATAAATTATAAAAGTGAACCTACTAGAATTGCCACACACCCACAAACAACGGTTGTGTTATGGCATTTTTTAGGGGAAACTCGACTGGGTAACAACATAAACACTTAAAAATTTAAATAATCTTCGCGCTGATACTTCACATCCGTATGAGGTTCAGCTTGTTACTCCACGTACAACGCTTTGCAAGCAGTCTTTTATATGGATATATTTGGAATGGCTTACCCAGGACTGTGTTTCCCACCGAGTACAATTTACAGCGATTCAAGAACAACGTGAATCGCTTTTTCCGCACACATGTCGCTCCTGTAGCGCTTTAGGGACTTCCCTGCAGCACGGGTGCTAGACCCATAAAAAAAAAATCTTCAGCATTCCGAAGTTCTCTAAAATTTTGCTGCCAATTATAGTTTCCTCTTAGATGAAAATGGAGCATGAAAATATATTTTCAAATTAGAATTTATGGCAGATTCTTTTAATAAACAAACTCAGATGATGATGAAATTGATCCGGTGTGACGGGAAGTCTTTAACATCATAGATAAATACATACCACCTACAGCCTTCGAAAGTCATTATACAAAAAAATATATATTTTTTTCCTGCTGGAAATATACTCAAGTTTAATCAATACCTAAAGAATGCAAAAAGACCATAACAAAGAATTACCGTCGCCTTTTCCAAAACCTCGAAGGTTTTGGAAAAGGCTGTCACATAATTTCTTTAAAAATATCTGGAAGGACCTTTCGTAAGCAAAGTTCAAAAAAAGATCGCGTCACAAATCTTTGAAACAACATTACTGAAGATTCTAGGGAGTCTCAACTGACTCTTTCTGATATATCCAAGGGATTTGACGGTGTTTGGCATGACTAATTGTTATACTAAGCTATGCTCCTATTTTATTAATAGCTTCCTTGTTTCATAGGACATTGTTCCTTGCAAGTGTTAGTTAATGAAATTATTTCTGTCACCTTTACTGCCATCGGAGTATCACCCAAGGCTCCTTACCTTTTTACGTTCCCTTTCTTATTTATATTAATGACCTGCTAAAAAATACGACATATTCAATCTGTAGATATTTCTGCTAATAACAGCAAGCTTGTTTCTTCATTTATATTACCTTGAACATCATCTGCCCATACAAATAGCTGTAGATAGCAGTTGGCAGACGTTATGCGAATAAGCAAAGACCTGAAACAAATACTGCCTGAAGCTGACAACAGCCAAATAGAATTTAAAACTATAAAACTCCGGGAAAGGATTTCTTTCCGAAAAAGTTAGTTATAAAACGCGACATTTACAGTTAACATATGCTGGAACACCCCATTCCACTAACATTGTCACTCAACTTGCTAGTCGCTAACTTGGAAGCAATTATGTTGTGGCATGACAATGTTGCATACGTAACAAAGAAACCCTCTCAAAAGCTTGAAATGTTACCTTGTACTAGAAACGGGTATACTCCTCAACAACTTTTAATCCGATACAAAACACAAATTCGACCACATATGAATATTGCGATTATAACTGAGGCTTTGTTCACAAAGTTATTCTACATTTGTTAAATTCTAGCCCGAAAAGAGCTATTCGCCTGAGTAGGGCGCCGAAACAAAAATATCTTAATTCTTAGAAACATCTAAAACAAGTTGGAATAAACTACCCAGGACTATGTTTACATACAACCCGCAGCAATTCAAAACCAACGTGAATTGCTACTTCTCCACACCCGCTGCTCTCAACGATATAAAGATTTCCTTTCAGTCTATGTGTTAAGCTATTAAAAACATGTGAATAGATTGATTGCTAATGTTGAATTTTTTACTTTGAGTCGTATAAAACTCTAGTAGCTTCACATTTGATGACCACGTTTATTTACCACATCAACTGATTTACAAAGGATCAAAGTAAAATGGTTAACACCCAAATTCATATACTGACTGTATCAAATAATTATGTAGGTAACACTAGATCTCTGTATAACCGTCAAATATTTATTAACTATCTGTGCCCGCGGCTCCGCTCGCGTGGACGATAGAATTATTGTTTAGGTTTTTTAAGCTTGCTGGCAGCAAACTTTTTTCCAACTGTCCTCACTGCTTATTCCTTATGTTACCTAACGTAACAAAATATAAACTAAAACCTGGCCAGAAAACACATATATGAATTAAAAAAAACACTTAAGTCGGACGGAGAGACAGAGAAACGTTCCGTTTTATAACATATATATATATATATATATATATATATATATATATATATATATATATATATATATATATATATATATATATATATAAACGAGTATTCTGACACTAATTATACATTTTTTCGTACAATGTTCGGTTTTTTTTACCATAATATACATTAATTTCTTGAATTTCGAAAAAGGTCTTATTTCATTCGAAAGTTCTTGAGCATATGAACATTTTAGGATCTTCAAAGTTATTTTCCGTTGCGTTTAATCTTGAAGAGGGCAGTGTCCCTGTGACATGGACTGACCCATATATATATATATATATATATATATATATATATATATATATATATATATATATATATATATATATATATAAATATATATCTATAATATATATAAAATGCAACGTCTCTCTGTCTGTCTGTCTGTCTGTCTGTCTGTCCGTTAGTGCGCCTATCACTGAAGAACCACTTATCCGATTTACGTACTTTTTTTTTTTAAAACATACATATGTTCTCTGGCCAGGTTATAGGCTATATTTTATTACGATAGGTAGCATAAGGAATGAGCAGTGGCGTAAAATAGTGAATGATGTCGGAAATAAGTTTGCCGCTAGCGCGTGCCTTTGCAATACACAGCCTAAACCATTAAATATGGAACAATATTATGTAGCAAAGAATATCTGTAATGTATAATCTATAATATATATAAAATGTAATGTCTCTCTGTCTGTCTGTCTGTCCATTAGTGCGTTTATCACGCGGGAACCACTTATCGGATTTACCTGTCTTTTTTTAAATTCATACATATATTCTTTGGCCAGGTTATATAATAATAATAATAATCTATATCTATAATATATATATATATATATATATATATATATATATATATATATATATATAATGCAATGTTTGTCTGTCTGTCTGTTCGTTAATGCGCTTATCCCTCGAGAACCACTTATCCGATTTACGTGATTTTTTAAATTCATACATATGTTCTCTGACCAGATTATAGGTATATATTTTATTACATCTATAATATATATAAAATGCAACGTCTCTCTGTCTGTCTGTCTGTCTGTCTGTCTGTCTGTCTGTCTGTCTGTCTGTCCGTTAGTGCGCTTATCACTGGAGAACCAGTTATCCGATTTACGTACTTTTTTTTTTAAAACATACATATGTTCTCTGGCCAGGTTATAGGCTATATTTTATTACGATAGGTAGCATAAGGAATAAGCAGTGACGTAAAATAGTGAATGAAGTCGGAAAAAAGTTTGCCGCTAGCGCATTCCCTTGCAATACACAGCCTAAACCATTAATTATGGAACAATATTATGTAGCAGAGAATATTTATAATCTATTCTACAATATATATAAACTGCAATGTCTCTCTGTCTGTCTGTCTGTCCATTAGTGCGTTTATCACGCGAGAAGCACTTATCCGATTTAAGGGTCATACAGATATTCTTTGGCCAGGTAATGTAATAATAATAATAATCTATATCTATAATATATATATAAAATGCAACGTCTCTCTGTCTGTCTATCTGTCCGTTAGTGCGCTTATCCCTCGAGAACCACTTATCTGATTTACGTGATTTTTTAAATTCATACATATGTTCTCTGACCAGGTTATAAAGATTTATTATATCTATAATATATATAAAATTTAACGTATCTCTATCTGTCTGTCTGTCTGTCCGTTAGTTCGCTTATCACTGGAGATCCACTTATCCGATTTTCGTACTTTTTTTTTTAAAAACATACATATGTTCTCCGGCCAGGTTATAGGCTATATTTTATTAAGTTAGGTAACATGAGGAATAAGCAGTGACGATAATAGTGAATCAAATCGGAAAAAAAGTTTGCCGCTAGGGCGTTTCTCTTGCAATACATTGCCTAAACCACTAAATATGGAATAATATCATGTAGCAAAAGATATCTATAATATATATAAAATGCAACGTCTCTCTGTCTGTTTGTCCGTTTATGCGCTTATCACTGGAGAACCACTTATCCGATTTAAGTGCTTTTTTTTAAAACATACGTATGTTCTCTGGCCAGGTTATAGGATATATTTTATTACGTTAGGTGACATAAGGAATAAGCAGTGACGATAATAGCGCGTCAAGTTGGAGAAAAGTTTACCGCTAGTGTGTTCTCTTGCAATACACTGCCTAAAGGATTAAATGTGGAAAAATATCATGTAGCAAAGAATATAATATATATATAAAATGCAACGTCTCTCTGTATGTCTGTCTGTCCGTTAGGGCGATTATCACTCGAGAACCACTTATCCGATCTACGTGTTTTAATAAATTTATACATATGTTCTATATAATTCGATATAAGCCTAGATAATGAGAGATAAGGTGAGATAATGGGAGATAAGGAGAAATAATGGGAGATAAGTCGAGATAAGCCTCGATAATGGGAGATAAGGTGAGATAATGGGAGATAAGCAGAGATAAGTCTAGATAATGGGAGTTATGGTGAGATAATGGGGATATAAGGAGAAACAATGGGAGATAAGGAGAAATATTCCGAGATAAGTCGAGATAAGCCTAGATAATGGGAAATAAGGTTAGATACTGGGAGATAAGGAGAAATAATGGGAGATGAGCAGAGATAAGTAAATAATGGAAATTATGTAGAGATAAGGAGAAATATTGGGAGATAAGGGGAAATAATGGGGATATTTTATTATGTTGGGTAACATAAGGAATAAGCAGTGACGATAGTAGTGAATCAAGTCCACGCGAGCGGAGCCGCGGGCCCGGCTAATATATATATATATATATATATATATATATATATATATATATATATATATATATATATATAACAGTGGATTGAAAAGCAATTTCTTTGCAAAAACAAAAATTTATTTTTCAACATAATCTCCATTGAGCTTAATAGATTTGTTTCAGCGAGGTTTCAACTTTTTTATTCCAGAAAAAAATGTTTTGAACTGTGCATAATACTCGTTTACAGCACAGATAACTGTTTCATTCGATGAACATTTGTTCCTCCAAGCTAATTTTTCGGGAATTTTAGTTCCAGTTTGGGGAATAGGGTGGGTGGGGAACGAGTACTTTCTTGTGGTCACTTCCATCTAATTCACTATGCAAACTATCTAATATTGTTGCGAAGTAAGAACCAGTTACTCTTTTACCCTTTCCAAATAGTCAATCACGATGATACCCTATGAGTTCCAAAAAAATCGTTGCCATCATTTTTCCCGCCGATAAAACTGTTTTCGTTTTTTTCGGTGTCCTTTCATGTTCGCCAAATCACTATTTTGACTGCCGTCTTATCTTCGGTTGTAATGGTGAATTCATGTTTCCTCAACAGTCACAAAATACATTGCTAGATTGTTTAAAAATACATTTATATTTCGATATTAAAAAGTTAAGAGAGATTTGGCTGAATTAAGAAGACAGGCGGACTTGGCTTGACTTAAAAATTCTTGAATCTGACGTAGAATATACAATAAAATCCCAGGTCATGATAATATTTAGTAGGGACTCCTTCAGAAGAAGAAGGTGGAAGGTCGATAAATTTTGCACGGTTTCAATAAGATCATGAGAATTGTTCTTGGTTTTTGATTTGTGAATGAAAAAATTTTAAGTAAAATTATTTATAATTAAATATAGTTCAAAAAGGTGAGGGAGGAAATTAGAGGGGGTTGCTTCGACTATATCAGGTAGACGTCATTTTTAGGGTTTTCTCTAATGGAAGATCAAAGGGCGACGAAGCCCTAGCCCAGTATAACAAACCCTGTCGCAATATCCCCCGCTATATTACGATAATTGACAAAGACTGAACTGACACTCGAAGAAGAAGGTG
Organism: Pachyrhynchus sulphureomaculatus; assembly: GCA_019049505.1. NCBI lineage: Eukaryota > Metazoa > Arthropoda > Insecta > Coleoptera > Curculionidae > Pachyrhynchus > Pachyrhynchus sulphureomaculatus. The sequence goes on from CM032456.1 coordinate 60,770,668, forward strand.
AATCAATTTATAAAATTTATTTACTTGACTTTATGCATTCTTTTATGTGTAAAACTTATTTACTTAAGAAACAGCTGCCCTAGTTTCCCCTAATTATTACCATAATGAAATGGCATTTTAAGGTCTAACTAAAGCAATTAAACACTTGCAGGCAGGTATAATTATTTTGCAAATTGGGTATAAGGTTTTTTTATTTGACCCTTAAAACTTAAAAATTAATTTAATTATCTCAATTAACTGAAAAAGATTAACTGTAAATAAAATTTTAATCTATATATGTATCACAAATTAATGCAGCTTTTAATTGCTTCATTAATAGAAATAGTAATATTTTTGATTTATATAAGTTTTCATTTGTAATTATTAATATATTTGTGAGAAAATAAATTAATCTTAATTATTGTTGGAGGTGTATTATTACATTTAATTGTGAAATAAAACTACAATTCATTAAAATGTAATACTGTATTTTTTTTAAGATAATTATACGGCGCACAGTGATTCGGCAAGAACATGCTAGCTGGACAATATTCATGAAGTAATTTACAGGAACCACTGATAACGACTTGTAAACAACCCCCCCCCCCCCCCCATTTAACGAATTCCAAGAATTAATTTGTTTATCACCTCATAAAGGTATCTTATCAGGGGGTCAAAGTAACCCTTATAAGAGAGGTCATTTTCATTTACAAATCAGTTGTGTTTTATGCACACTTGTGATAACATATTTTAAAATTGGTAGCAAAGTGAAACGAGTTTTTTGTGATGGAATATTCTGTTGAAGGTATGTACTCTATTATGACTTATATTTTTTATAAAAAATATGTATACTTTTGGTGTAATATCAATTTGTAAATGTATAGATAAATCCAGCAAATTTTACATTAATTGTAAACTTTAAAAGTAACAACTTTTTTTATCCACATATACCCACCTAGATTTTTCTATATGTAATACCTATAACATTCAGGCACAGATTCATATATATTATAGACCCCGAAAAGGCCCGAAAGTAAAATTATTTTATTTTTTCAGAACGAGTCGTGACTATCACGAAAATGGAGTTTCTTGAAGAATGGCTAAAACATGACAAAACTGAACGAAACATGGCATTTTTTATTATATAAGTGAAAAATTCAATATGTCTGATATTTCTGACGATTCTCTAAAACGACTCAAAGTGAAAATATCAAGCCTTTCAGCAAAATTCAATCAAAAGTGGACTTCTTTAAAGTGTAACAAAGAAATGTTTCTAATCAAACATAAAGATTGGTTAGAGGGATCCGGAATCGAAATGAAGATGTGTGTTAACCAGCCGTGCACTTCAACATCATCAGCGGCTCTTTCCGTAGGGCGATCCAGAAAATCATTTGAAGACTCATCAACGAAAACGAAGAGACGGAGAGTAGAAGATCTTTTGGAATCGCGAAGTGCAAGTGAGCTTATTACAGCAGCTGAGTTAGCTACTCGAAAAGAAGGGCATGGAAGTGTTGCTAAACAGATCCATAACGTCGCGGTCAGTGAAACTAGATAAAAGAATAAGTGTTCTGAACAAAGTCGGCAGTTAACACCAGACGAAGCTTTAGCTTATTATGTGGACTCGAAATCGACTTCTCACTCATATAAACAAACAAGAAAATGGTCAATGAAAGCGGGACATCAAGTGTATCCATCGTTTTATAGTTTAGGTAAGTCCAAAGCTTCTTGTTGTCCTTCTGACGAATATATTTCTGTGACTGAATCTCGAGCTGAAATTAAACTTCACGCGATTTTGGATAAAACGGCTGAACGATTAGTTAAAGCTCAGACGGAAGTCATTAGAAGTGTGTTACCTCGTTCATATTATACGTTGGTAAGCAAATGGGGCTGTGATGGGAGTTCGGGACATAGCACGTATAAACAGAAATTTGAGAACACTAACGCTACAGACGAATTTTTGTTCGTATACTCATTTGTCCCTTTGAGACTGCTTGATGGCGAAACTGTGATCTGGCAAAATCCAAGACCTTCCTCTACTTTATATTGCCGTCCTATTAAGTTTATTTTTGCCAAGGAGACAAAAGAGTTTACGAAAGAAGAAACTTCTAAAATTTTAGATGAAGTAAGTCAGCTTCTTCCAACATTATGTAACGTTGCTGGATCTCAAATCTCTGTTAAACACGATTTGTTGTTGACAATGAGTGATGGCAAAGTGTGCAATGCCTTAACAGACACAAGTTCAACACAAAAGTGTTATATTTGCGGTGCCACCCCGTCTACTATGAACGAGGAGTCAAAGAAATATCCCAGCAACGAAGAACGCCTTGCATTTGGTTTATCTACTTTACATGCATGGATCCGCACGTTTGAACGGTTTGCTTCACATCAGCTATCGTTTAGAAATAAAAAAGTGGCAAGTCAGGGGAGATAACGACAAAGCTATTGTGAAGCAACGCTCACAAGAGATACAAAAAGTGTTTAAAGATCGTATGGGTCTCATTGTAGATAAACCAAAACCTGGGTATGGTAACAGAAACGATGGAAACACAGCACGTAGATTTTTTTCCAAAGCTGAATTGAGCAGCGAAATTACAGGATTAGACGTAAACCTTATTCGTAGATTTCATGTAATTTTAAGAACTTTGTCATCGGGATATGACATAAATTATATAGAATTCGAAAAGTTTTGTGTTGATACTAGAAAATTATACCTTGATCTGTATTCGTGGTATTCCATGCCCGTTACTGTACATAAAATTCTTGTACACAGCGCGGAAGTTATAAAGTCTCTTCTTCTTCCCATTGGACAACTCTCCGAAGAAGCCCAGGAGGCAAGAAATAAAGACTGTCGTAGATTCCGTGAACGGCACACCAGGAAGCGGTCACGTATTGCCACAAATACAGATCTTTTGAGAATGCTTTTAATTACGTCTGATCCTGTTATCAACTCGTATAGAGAATTACCGCGAAGAAAATTTACTTCTTTGCCATCGGAGGTTCTGCAGTTGATTATCCCACCTTCATTGCCATCCGAAACACCATCAGTAAGTCATCATCCCGAATTAAATGAGGCGGATTATTTACTCTCTGAATATTCTACTGAATGGGAGAGCGGTGATGACGACTCATCTGATGGTAACTAGTAGGTTTAAGTATTTTTTTATTGTAATTATTATTCTTATTTTATTGTGTGTTGTAGTTGCTTATAATTCGTGCCTTAGTATATAAGTTATTTAATATTATATTTATTTTACTTATACACCTTGTTATTGTAAATAATTGATATATAGATACTGTTATTGTACTAATTTATTTTAAAAGAAATAATATTTTGTAAATTAATAAATGTACTATCATTATGATTTTTATTTTTTTCCTAGAAATTTCTTTGTAAACAAACATGATTGTGCTTTTCACACATAATGAGTAGGTAGACGTATGTAGCTAATTAAAGAACAATTAGCGACAATAGTGAACAAATGAGACACATTAGTAAACCACTTCCGTCTTTCAGCTACATATTTCGATTAATACACATACAGTACACATTTTTCAACTTTTTTTTTTTCTTAAAATAGCTTAAGATACCTGGAATATACATAAACAATTGAAATAAGTGAAGAAATAATATTGTCCCGCTAGCTTGTACTAGTCGAGACACTGTGCGGCGGTAGATAATTCTTTTGCACACAGAATTTTACTAAGCATTATATAGCCTTTTTTATTATTTTTCTAGCTGAGAAAAATAATATATTTGTAAGAGAAAAGAACTCTCCGAGATAGGAATGTCTACACACTGGAATGTCATAAACAATATGGCGGAAGCTGAGGATATGTACTATATAAGACGTCTCGCTTTACTAAGGCTCTAGCTCCATGGAGACAACTTTAAGTTTACGAAGAAGTTGCGTAACAAAGCTTTGTCAAAGCATAGAAGAACTATAACTGGTGCAGCTTGAAGAGAGTATATATACGATGACAGTCTGAAATGAGAAAAAGGTGTCCATACAACATAAATTTAGAGTTTACACTAAGAATTTTTGGCAGATTTTGAAGAGGCTTTTTCTAAATCTCAGTCTCTAAATATGACTGGACCCTCGGAACGTAAATCAGCAATTCTTAAACAGTATTCCTACAATAGACGTAACTGCTAAACATACCCAATTATATAGGAATAATTGTTTTGAGGATGACTCAGATAATTTTATTTTTTCCGAGGTTGAAAAATGTATAAATGAGATTATTTCTAAAATTACGATGGACGCAGAGGGAACTGATGGAATAAATCGAAAGATACTTTTCTTAATTACTCCGAATCTTATTATATCCATAACATTTATTATAGATAAGTACCTTGTTTCTGGTTCCTATCAATGTGGAAGCCTACCGAAATCTCAGTATTAAACCGACCTTGTCTAAGATTTTTGAGAAAGTTCTGTATAAAAAACTAAGTAATCCCAAAATATTTTACAGAACGCTCAATCTGGTTTTAGTCCATCATACAGTACCACCACTTCTCTACTACAGATGAGTGATTACGTAATTGGCGCTTGTGATAACAAAATTACATCTCTTGTATTACTGGATTGTAGGAGGGCTTTTGAAGTTTTAGATTATGCATTGTTTCTTACAAAACTTGCATACTTTGGCTTGTTGGATAATGTAGTATGATTGATAACGAATGTTCGGACTTTGTTGTTCTAAATAAAGGTGTACCGCAAGGCAATATATTGTGTCCTATATTATTTTCATTAGCCATTTTCAATAAATACTTAAAGTTTTGTCAATTTCATCAATATGTTGATAATATGCATCTGTATTATCCTTTTTTAACAAGAAATATAGCCGAGACAACGGGAAAAATAAATGAAGATTTGAAAACTATCTTAGAAATGTTTTGATGTTATGGTCTGTTGCTTAACGGCAGTAAGTCGAAATTGATTCTGCTTGGGCCTAGAAGTCAGGTGGTGTCACGAAGTGACAACTTCAGGATAAAGATTAATGTCGCTACATTAACACCGATAGATACTTACCGAAATCTGGAAGTAAAATTTAATTCATAACTCTGTTACGAAGAGCACTTTTCTAATTTATTAAAAAGATGTTATTGAAAACTGAAAATTCCATACATCCACAGGGGATATGGATATTAAATTTCTCTCTGCGATTCTTTAATTTTATATTTAATTTTCTACTGTGATGTCGTTTACTGGCCGTCAGTTTTTTCGCGAATAAAATAGTTTACGAAAGCTTTAAAAGTTCTGTTTAAAGCTCTTGTTAAAATGCCAGACAATACGATCTCGTAACACCATTTTTGCCAGCATCTAATTGACTCAGTCCACTATGGATTTCGTCAGGGTTGCATATTGTCACCTATTCTCTTTAACATCTATGGAGAATATATCATAAGAACTACGGAAAACTACGATGGGAGTATTTCAGTAAATGGAAGGCGTATAAGCAACCTGAGGTTCAGTGATAACCAGGGCTGGCTCTAGGCGGTAGGCAACTGCTTACGGCAGCAGAATTTAGGGGCGGTTAAATCGCCTGAACTCCTAGGGCGCAAAAAAAAATAAACACAAACCACAAAAATATATTTCGATTCTTGAATCTAGAAAATAAATGAGTAGTAAAATCAAATACAACAGGAATAGACAGGCTGCTGCCAGAAGCCTCTTTATTCCTGTCTATAGAAATACCCAGAGTTTCTGGGTATTTCTATACGTAAATTGTGAGATGCGCCGGTACCGCAGACAAGATTCAACAAGCTTTTTCCACTCACGTATAAGAGAGAGTCAGATAGTGATACAGTTTGAGTTAGTTACAAGTGTAGTGGATGTGGAAAGTAGCGATTTCATTTTGCTAAAAGGTAAGAGAGGCTTTAGATTCGTATTATGATCTTTCTACGGAAAATCTCTGTAAATTCTATGGTTGGGTTTCGCCCTCTCTCTCAAAACAAAGAGCCAAGCAGTTGCCAGGATCTGAACACTACCGTCAATTCTGATTTGGATTATCAAGACGACACCAATAATGAAGATGAAATTGCGAGTTATCCCAGCCAAGAACAGAATTCAACAAATTTTGAGACAATGGATACTACCACGGGAAATGAGGGAAGCCTCAACCTGACTCTATCAGACCCAGGATATCGATCCTATAAGCGACTCAAATCGAATATGTTTAGTTAGAAAAGGTCCATTATCTCCGTTATTCCATTACGATTTCACGTTTGATAATCATAGGATTTTACAAAAAGGAGAAAAAGTCGCTAGAAACTGGCTGATATATTCTGTGGTTAAAGATTCCGTGTTCTGTTTTTATTGCACACTTTTTGATTATTGAAAATTAAATTCCTTTTCAAATAAGGGTTATAGAAACTGGAAAAATATTGGTGAGGTATTAAGAAGGCATGAAGACTCAAAAACTAGATAATTTGAAATCATGGATACTGTCAAACAGTAGATTCAGCTACACAGAGATTTATTAATGCTGAAATTAAATATTGGCATGAAGTGATTTTACGTATAATATCAGTTATTAAATTGCTTGGAGAAAGTTCTCTAGCATTCCGAGGTACAAGCGACAAGCTTTATGAACATAATAATGGAAATTTCCTAAAGTTAATTCAATTTCAATGCTGAATTTGACCCAATAATGGAGGAACACGTTCGTAAAATCCTCAACAATAAAGAAAATAGAGTATCATATTTAGGGAAAAACATCCAGAACGAAATTATTGAATTATTACATGATAACATAAAGTCTTATATAATAAAACAAGTTCAAAAAGCAAAATATTATTCGGTTATTCTTGATTGCACTCCCGATGCGAGTAAGGTTGAACAAATGACATTTGTAGTAATATAGGTTGCTATTGTTCAGTCAAAATCGGGATTTGAATGTAAAATTAATGAACATTTTTTGGGATCTCTTCCTGTTGAGAGATCTACTGGTAAGGAATTATCTCAAGTTTTATTGGAAGAGTTAGGGAAAAATAGATTGAAAGTGGAAAATATGAGAGGTCAAGGTTACGACAATGGTTCAAATATGAGAGGCGACAAATCGGGAGTACAATCAAAGATTAAAACTTTAAACCTTAGAACATTTTACGTACCTTGCTGCAGTCATTCCTTAAATTTAGTAATTAATGATATGGGAAAATCTTCTTTGGAGACAGCGAATTTTTTTAATATGGGTCAAAAGCTAAATACATTTTTTGCCTCACCGACTTTTCGGTGGGTCATGTTAAGAGACACCTCAATACTCTTACATTGAAACCATTGAGCGACACTCGTTGGGAAAGTCGTACAGATTCACTAAATTTTGTTTTTCAATAAAATAATTTTTCGTAAATCTGTATTAGTATTTTTGTCTTAATTCAATTATATGTCATTTTCCTGGTTAACACAGCTTTCTTTAAACTTGGGTGCGGCGGCATTTTTTGGGTTTGCCTACGGCGGCAAAAAAGCTAGGGCCGGCCCTGATGATAACACTGCTACCTTCGCCGAAAACATCGAAGACCTTGAGCATATCATGCTACAAATACAGCGGTAAAGCTAGTTGTAGGGACTACGGATAAATCAATCTAAAGCCAATGTTATGATCATAAATAGAGCCAACAATAACCTACTCAATATCTCGAAAATTTTTAACTGGGAAGTTGATAAATTTACGTATCTGGGCTCTTTAATTACAAATTCTGGAAGTTGTGAGCCAGAAATACGCCGACGGATAAAGATTGCTCAACATGCTGTCGTGAAACTAACAAATATTTGGCGTGATTGCAATATATCTAAACCAACAAAAATTCGACTTCTGCATTCGCCAATTTTTTCCACTTAACTATATGCCACAGAGACATGGACGCTTAAAGAAAAGGACCGTTTAAAACTCAAAGCATTTGAGATGTGGTGTTATCGCAGACTACTGCGTATACCATGGACTGTGCACAGAATCAAATTTCGGATCTAAAAGAACTAGGAGTATCTAAAAGACTAACTGACACCATCCATAAAATAATTTTGCCATAATTTGGCCACCTAACTAGGCGGAATAAAGATATGGAGCTGCTAATCATAGAAGGGAAAATAAACGGCCGTAGACCCAGAGGCCGGTCTCCACGTCGCTGGTTGGATCAGGTTCGAAAGCTAACCGGAGTTGGAGTGCATGATACAATTCATCTTGCTGACGATAGGAACCAATGGGGGAGGAACGAATTAACTTAGCCTAAGCGGGAGATATACATCTGGCTACTCTTGTTCATAGCGTTATTTTGTCACAAGATCCCTGTTATTTGTTTGATAAACTAATCCGAGGCGATGATATTCATAATAAAATAAGATAAGAGAGTAATAGTTGTAGGTTTGCTATATTCCCAAGATCCTTTAAATACAAATTTAAAATTCTGTTCCAAAGGATGTCGTATCTTAGATGTGCATTTTGGGATTTAAGAGGGCACTAAAATTATTTATTGTGGGTGAGCAAGGTAAAGGTTTTTTTTCTCCTGCAGTCATGGTATAATAGTAATATATTTTTTTTCTCTTTTCCTAATTGATATTATTTTAAATATGAAGATGTGTAATTTTAATTAGCCATTAGTTAGATGTCACATGTTTGTTAAGCCAGACGGTTTAACTTTGGCTAGAGTTCGCCGTTATTATTATTTCTCGTTTCTTCATCGCGACAAACATATTTTCCAATTTCCGTCAGCCGTTTGTTGGGACACCTTCTGGACGACATAAGATATCGACTACAAATTTCAAATTCGACTAGAGCTAGTGATGGGAACAAAACCTATAGTTTTGCAGCGATATAGTTTAAGTTAAAAGGAAAGAAAAGGTCAATATATTTGGTGGCTAGCACTATTTTACCTCTTTATATATTCCTAAGTCATAAATGGGCTAATTGTATTAATATAATCTTTGTCCAGGGTTATTGATTACACAGGGGAACAGCTGTTTTTTTGGTGTCGAGGTTTTTTGAGCTGATTCTATATCAATTTGATGTCCTGAATTCAAATAACGTATTCATTTGTACCTAGGAGCTCAAATTTTTAAGATATACAATTTTAGAGAAATATAAGTTACATTATTGTAACTCAAATCCGTAAGTGTAGTAAACAAAAGTAGATACGAAATTTTTATTTTAGTTATACAAAATACAATATTATGTCGTACTTACAAACAAAAAAAAAACATTGAAGAAATGAAATAGTCACTCAACACTTGGAAAGCTTCTTTTCCGCGACATTCTTGAATGTTTTTTTAAACAGTCCCTTTTTAAACTCCAGCAGTAATCTGCCATCATGTGCATGTCCCATCTTCCTTGGTAGCGGTCCTCCATAACTTTAATATCTTGGTGAAATCTTTCACCTTGTTCCTCACTCATGTCTCCTAAATTTTCTGGAAAACGGTCTAAGTGACTGTGTAAATAGTGTATTTTAATACTCATATTGTACCCTAAGGATTTGAAACTATTAAGCATCTTGTTAACCATTTCAACATAGTTTTGAGCTTTATGTTGGCCTAGAAAATTTTCTACAACTGCAACAAATGATGTCCAAGCTTCTCGTTCAAGTTAATTCATTGAATTTATGAAGGCAGGATCCTTAATTAATTGTCTTATTTGTGGGCCGTCAAATATCCCTGCTTTGAGTTTTTCTGTGCTCAACTGATGCATTTTTACCCCTATATATGCAAAACAAGACCCATTCTTATTAAGAGCCTTTACAAATTGCTTCATTAAGCCCAACTTTATATGTAACGGAGGAAGTATGATTTTTTCTCTTTCAACCAAAGCGTCGTTAATGACATTCTTTTCCCCAACGTCCATGTTTTCTCTCTGAGGCCAATCTTTTCTAACCCAGTGGTGTGTTTTGTCCCTACTATCCCAGAGGCACAAGAAACACGGATATTTCGTGTAACCACTTTGCTGCCCAAGAAGAAAGTTTACCATTTTTAAGTCTACACAAATCATCCATTGATGTTCGTAATACTTTATCTTCTGCAAGACCAAAGCTATGATATTATATTCTTCTTTCAGTTTCGTTGAGTGAGCTAGTGGTATTGAACCATATTTATTCCCATTATGTAGAAGGACACATCTTAAACTTCGCTTTGAACTGTCAATAAATAGGCGCCAATCATCTGGAATATATTCAGAAAGTCCCATTTCTTTCATGAGTCCTCTAATTTCGTGACAAAATATAAGATTGTCTTCTTGAGAAAAGAATGGTAGCAGATCTTTTTCTCTTGTACGATAAAAGGTAATTTTGGTTCCTTGTTCCAGTAAATTTTTGTCGTTCAACCTAGAAGCCAGTACTTCAGAAGCTTTTTTTCGATAAATTGAGATCCTGGTGAGATCATTTAATTCATTTTGATTGAAGCGTTGAGGAACTGATGACGTCCCCTCATAGTCACTGTTAGTTTCATTAGCATCAGAACTTTTATTAGCATCAGAAGAACGATCAGAGGGAAAATATTCGTCATCAGAGATATGTGGTAGCTGATGAAATGTTGGAATCGGTATTTCATCTGAGTGCGGGATAGGGCGTATTGCCGAGTCTAAATTGGGATAAGTCCACTTACTGCGGTTATTTCGATTGATTCCATTAGTATTTACTAAACAGAAATAACAATCATTGAAGTGGTTTTTTGGTTCTCTCCAAACCATTGGTACGCCGAATTTTAGACATTTTCTTTTCCCGGTAGTCCACTGCCGTAAATGCTCTGTACAAGTTTTACATACGAGATGCGGGGCCCACGTTTTTGTCCTGATCACCAAGCTTAACTCCAAAGTATCCAAGATACGCTCGCTTTACAAAGTCAGTAATAGTTTGTCTGTTTTGTTGAAACATGTATTCTCCGCATATATAGCAAAACACATCAGGTTGATTTACACAACTTCTTCTTGAACTGGAACCTGAACTCATTTTAATTCTGTTCAATAACACAAAAACACTCTTTTCTTAACATAAAATAGCACGCCGAATTCGATCTACTCTCATTAGTAAGAACGCACAAACTGACAAGACTTACCCGAGTTAGGTAATTAAAAGGGTCAGTTCAGGTACCTGATAGGCAATGATTCCACTATTTATAGATTTACCTGGAATTTACTCAATTACAGACTGACAATAAAACCATTGTACCTACATTAATGAATATATAATAATTTTAGAACTCTCATAAATGAATATACTATAAGTTGATGTATCTAAAAAAGTAGAGCTGATAGAGAAAAACGAATTGCATGTATAGATTTAGCGTCCTAAATATAGTTAAAATCAGCTCTAAAATCCCAGGCACCAAAACAAAAATATTTTTTTGTTGCCCTGTGTTATAAATCATTCCGTTCATTTTCAGTTCCCCCTCCCCTCTTTCATACCCATTCAGGACAGTGGCTAGCTATGTTTAAAATTTCGTGAGCTTTTATATTTTTTAAATGGACGCCCTTTATATTATATTTTTAATTTTATATAATTCGGAATTCTAGAAACGTCACTACATCTTTTTATAGTGTTATTAAGCAAGCTAAGAAAGAAAAAAACACTTCTTCTGCACGTTTAACAATAACACAAGTTAACAAATGCCCTTGTTTATGTTTAGAATTTTAATAGTAGCAAGTTAACCCTAAGCCTTAGTATAAAAGTCTGTTCCTTTCGGGAAATGAAAAACGAGATATATACGAAATATTTATTAAAAGTGGTTATAACTAGACGCAAATGCAATGGGAATTTACGAAACATTATGGAAGGTAAAAAAGAATCCCCAACTTAATTACATTTCCACTAATCTATCATATCTAAACTGATGCAAAATTTAAATGAAAGGAAAGGATTACACAAAAAAAAGAAGAGAAAACTATGATATGATTTCTTATCTTCGCGTTATTATCTTCTGTTGTTTCAACGTTGGTTTAGTTAAGATGAAGTTATATATTCTTAGAAATGTATTTAGGCTAGGGACTCTTCCTTGCCTTCCATAAAGTCCCTTAAACAATCGTCCTTGTCTTGTATTATACCCATTTTCAATAAATGTTGCCGTTTTGCACTCTTCAAAAAATATTTTTATACTAACACTTAGTTTTAACTTATAGTAATATTAACAAAATTCTTAACATATGCAAATGTCATTTGAATTACATTTTTATTTGACCATACGATTTGCCTAACAGAAAACAATTAGTCTATTATTTTCAACTCGAAATCAGGAGCATCCCAGTCCATTCTACATATTATTTTCTTGCGCTATTTACTTACGCTGCATCATTATTTTAACGTTATTTATGGGATAACACAATATTAAAAACAACTGGTCACTTAAAAAGTGTACATTACATGACAGCTAGATCGGGATCAAAGATGTACACGGATTACAAATCTTAGGATTTAAAGCTTTTTGTGAACCTTATATATTACAATTATAAAATAAAACTAAATTGGCAGTCTTTAATATCGATAATGAATAATTCCTTCTACACGGTAATGATACATACAATATTCCCCGTTCTGTTCCATAACAATTCAATTTGCAAGAACCGTGGTTACACTATGTGTTTACATTGTTCTCCCCGCCAGCGTCAGTTGCGTTTACGCAATCAACCAAAGAAATTTAACCTTATTTATGGGACACATGGTATTAACTTACGTACAATATATCCTTCAAATCTTTAAAATAATTCTATAAATTATTCTAAATTTAAAAAATTTTAATTTCATATTTTCATATACATTGGAACCTGTTTAATATGTAACGTTGTCAAACTTGTATATTTAGGTTGTTAATTTGATTGTCGTTTAAAAAAAACAATGGAAATTTATGGATCCACCTGCAAATTTAATGTAGATTATACAACATAATTTAAATTATACAAAATAATAAATCATAAGCCTACATTATTACATTCCAAATTTGCGTTTAAAACACAACTGTTGTACTGGTGTATAACTAACGGAATATACAACCAGAAGCCAATCAAAATATCGATAGAAATGCAGGCCTCTGCATTGGATTTGGTGGGAAAACAGTCCTGGGCGAATTATTCCAGAGGAATGAGGTTCTCCAGATAAAAGACTGCCTGAAAAGGGTTGTACAAGAAGTGACAAGCAGAACCTCATATGGATGTGAGGTATTAACGCGACGTGTATCTCTTTCTTGTACGGTTGTGGTAAGAACGAAGCGGGCTACATCCACCGAACATTTTTCATGAAAATATTTGTAGAATAAACTCAATGCTCCGACCGTTCTTCGAAGTTCCAAGGTATTAAGGTTGCTCGTAAGTCCTGGATCTCTAATCAAGTGAAAAACTTTTTTCTGTCGAAATTAAAATTGATATATCATCTTTCAAAAGTTATTGTGTCCTTAGGCAGACAGACAAATAGGATGATAAATCATGAGACTTTTACATTACAATAGTCCATTTAGCGAGGAAAGGAAAGAGATGATACAAATACTAAATTTTGTTTGTCATTACTAGGGTACCTAAGTATTTTATTAATATTTCATTCCTGCCATGAAAACTTGAACATAAATAATTATTTATTTATTATTTTTAATATTAATTTATAAAAATCTACAACAAAATTTGTCATGTCTTGCTTCTGCAAAATACCACTTTTCGAACTTATCACAGAAATAACCATATCAGAAAAGAAGAAAATCATCCATATATTTTATACCTGCAGTGGTCGCCTTAAGTCAACAGAGTTAAGGCAACAATTACTAATTTCTTAGATATCCCGCAAAAACTAAAACAATGTCATAACGGAAAAAATTTTTGGAAATTCCCTCAACTGAAATGCCGTTAAAAATTTGGTTTTATTTTAACACTAGACCATTCCTTATTTCATTTGGCACGCTTTAATTTATAATTTAATTACAAGATTGAACAATTACATCGATTGATGCACTATGGGGTATTTGGTCTACAAAACTGGCCATAAGTCGAAACAAAAAACACTTTCCTAGTACTAAATAAACAGTTTTAGCCTTAAGTTAAATGTGTGTGACGTCATATAGCACCATTCATTAGTTTTTTGTTTCTTTACACTTGCTGGATTATCACTCTAAACTTACTTCAACGTATATGTATTGTAAAAGTGTTTGAAAGTATTTAAATTCCTTATAGATTACGAAGTAAAAGATATAAACTACATTTTGCATGGAATATTTCACATTTTTTGTCTCAGTTTTAAAAATTCGAAATTATCATATTCATTAATATTCTTTTTTGTTCTTTTTTCAAAATATAACGTTTTAATGATATATTGTCAGCAGGAGCAAGAAAAAATTATTGTACGCAATCGTATCCCAAAAGATATCTTCGGCATTTATATGCTATTTTATTTTACTGGTTCTTGTTAATGGTACTTACTGTTGCACGTATCAACGCAACAGCAAGTATAATATTCCATGAATCCACAAGTGAATACCGACTGAAACGTGGAATATGCTTTTAAGGAGCTTAATTAGGATGGAAAGTGCATAAAGATCGATGGCGAATACCTAAGCCACTTGCACTTTGCTAATGATATTGTCAAAACATACGACAATCTAGGTGATGCTCAACAAATCCTTACCGAATTGCAAGTAACATCAACAAATATTGGTCCAAATATAAATTTTCAGAAAACCATGTTTATGACTAATCTAGTTACGAAGAATATTATGAAATTTAATGACAGTAGCAGCAGGTGGAGCAAGTCCAAAACTACAAGTATTTGGGACATGAATTACGAATTGGCAAAGATAACCAAACCAGTGAGATTTGCCATCGTGTGGGCTTGGAATGGGCGGCTTTTGGGAAACTGAGAGAAATGCTGCAGGTTAATGTGCCAATGTGCTTAAAAAGGAAAGTTCAAGAACAATGCGTTTTGCCGGAAATCACATATGGCACAGAGACACTCACATTAACAAAATAGTCGGCTAACAAACTGAGAGTATCACAATGGGCAATGGAGAGAGCTATGCTCGGTATGAAAAAGAACGATAGAATTACAAACATAATTATCAGACAACAAACAAAAGTAATACCAGGTGTACAAGTATGAAATGCGGAATTTTTTGCTGAAAAAAAACATGCTAAATTCGGAAGAATGATAAAAAGTGCCTTATTCAAAGTAAGCTCCGTCGCTTGTTATACATTTTTTCTATCTTTCGGGCAATTTGTGAATACCACGCCAGTAAAAATCTTCTCCTTTTGCTGCGAACCATTCATCCAGCCATATTTTTTCACATCTTCGTACGAACAAAGGCGCTGCTCAGCAAGTGCGTGACCCATCGATGCAAACGAGTGGTAATCGGAAGGAGCCAAGTCTGGTGAGTCAGCCGCATGGAGTAGAACTTCCGAGCTGAGTGCTTCCAACGTGTCGCGAACTAGTTTTGCCGTATATGATGGAGCATTGTCATGAAGAAAAATGACTTTGTGTTGCCACTTTCGGTATTCTAGCCTTTTTTTAAGCAGCTAACGGTTCAAATCGGTCAATTGTTGTTGGTAACGTTTAGTATTAACCGTTTCCCCAGGTTTTAACAGCTCATAATAGACCACGCCCCTCTGGTCCCACCAAACACAGAGCATCGTCTTTCTGCCAAAGCGATTCCGTCTTGCGGTGGATGTGGAAGGTGCGCCTGAATCTACCCATGATTTTTTGCCTGTCGTTCAACTCATGTGGTACCCATCTACCGGTCTTCTGAATCTTTTCCATCTCTCGTAGCCAATTGGAAACAGCTTGTTGACTAACGCCTAATTGCTCGGCGAGTTGTTTTTGTGTTTGCGAATCACCTTCGTCCAACAATGCTTGCAATTCCACATCTTCGTATTTTTTTGGCGGTTTTCGACGTTTCTTGTCTGCAACATCGAAGTCACCACTATTGAAACGCCGAAACCATGTTTCACACGTATCTTGCAATGGAGCATGCTCACAATAAACTTCTCGAAGTAATCGGTATGATTCAACAGCAGTTTTCTTCAAATGAAAACAAAAAATCAATGCTGTCAGCGAATGCTCTTTGTTCGGTATAAATTTCGATATATTGAACACAACAACACAATATTATGCACACACTTTTCCAATTTATCACTCGTGCGCGTCTGACACTTGTTGGTGACACAACAAAATGGCGCAGTGTCAAATATTTATAGCACAAACTGCATTGAAATCCGCATTTCATACTTGTACACCTGGTAGATATTATCCAAAAAATTACACAATCCAAACGAAGATGGGCAGGCCATAAAGCCCTAAAGTTTCGAATAAGTAATTGTTGCATGTATTACCTATAATTTATATCCAATATCGAGTATTTTACCTTATTTTAAACCTAGTATCTGTATCTGTGAGAAGTAACCTCCACACCGTCGTTTTTTGCAGTTTCAGACACAAAAATCTCCGAAACTAGACAGACTGGGCTATCGAAATCACCTTATGCTACCCCAAAGTCAAACAAATAGTTAAATCTTTACTTTGTAATTTATTATTTCCTACTTCTTTAAGCAATTTTTTCAGGTCGGTTTATTTTTTTTCGTTCTAACATTAACAATTGATTTTTAGATTTATCATACAGTAAATACCGTAAGCTGAGGCTACTATCCCAAAATTTACGGTTGTATCTGTTTTAAAAACTAGGTAAGCATAAAATAACCCACCAATTCTCAAACTGCTAACAAGACTAATTACTGTAGTTATTTTCATTACAAGTTTTAATTATAAATACCGCTAGCTTCACGCCAAATTCGACTTGGCATTACTATATCACTAGCGACGAATAGAATGAATGAGAAAGTCATAGCCAAGGCTATAGGCCACTGACCTTCTTTAACAGTTTCCGACGTAAACACAACTGTATTCGTAGTAGGGTCGGTGCCCGTCACTTTCAGCAGACTGGAGGCCCGCCTTTTGAGCTACCAATTTCAGCAGTTGGTGATTGTTACAGTTGAATATGTATAGGGACACTGACAAGCGGATAGGCAGGAAATCGCTTAGAGTAGATGATATTAGCATTCTTTTAGAAAAAAAAAAATGTTCCACTTAAATATATATAGGATGTTCTAAAACCTAGTTTAGTATATTGAACCAGGTAAACCCTTGAATGAAAGGGAATTGCGGAAAAAAATAACTACAAGTTATTTAAAAAAGTACATAAAACTAATAATTTACGTCATTATTCTCCCGTTAATATAAAATAAATTAATACAATTTGTTTACTGGTTTACTATAGATGGGAACCTATATTTTCTAATTAATTTTCTATATTAATTTTTGCAATACTATACACTATTTTTGTATAATATGGTTTTTTTTTTTTTAATTTATAAAAAGAAAAATTACCGTAAGAGAGACAGAGATAAAATTTGACTAAACACGTTGAAAAATATTTATGAATGATTTAAAACTTAATATTAAACAATTCCCCTTAGCTCTACAATTTAATAGATGACAGAGATTACGGTTCATACCATAATTTATTGTTGAAACCCCGACAATATTTTAAGATATGTCAGCACTTCTGCGTTATTAAATCATCCAAACTAAAAACTTTAACAAAATCGGAGAGACTTCCTTGCAAACATGTAGTTCAAAAATAAGCACTGAATTTGATTTTTTCAAAGTAAAGGATAACTTAATCCAGGCACCAACAGTTGATATTTTTCTATGTATATATATATATATATATATATATATATATATATATATATATATATATATATATATATATATATATACATAGAATAACACTGAAGACTAAAAGGTTTTTGGTCTAGCTACATAAAACACATTTTTTTTTGCAAAATTCGACTTTATTCATCAATATAGTATCCTTTAAAAGCAATACAATCAGTCCAACGCTTTTCTAACATTTCTATATCTTTTTTGTAGGAGAATTTGTCTTTGCCTTCAAAATAGGCCTCAGTTTCAGCGATAATTTCTTCCTTGGAGCCAAATATCTTTCCCGTGAGAATTTTTTGGGGCATGCGAATATATAATAGTCATTTGGGGCCAAATCTGGAGAATACCGTGGATGAGGAAGCAATTCGAACTTTAGTTCATGCAATTTTGCCATAGTAACCATTGACTTGTGACACGGTGCATTATCTTGATAAAAAAGCACTTTTTTCTTGTTCATTTTGAGTCGTTTCTTTACTTCATATAGTATAATATTCGCTATTGATGATGATACAGAGGCCAAAACCTTCCCAGCCGACTTTTGGGTCTTTGATCGCTTCGGGCGCTTTCACCGGCTGCTGTCCTCTCAGCTGACTGCCGATTTGATTCCGGCGTATAGTGGTGGATCCATATTTCATCCATTGTCACATATCGCATGAAAAAATCCTTTTTATTGCGTTTAAATAGGTCCAAACAGCGCTCAGTATCATCAACAAGTTGTTGTTTTGAGTCCACTGTGAGTAAACGCGGTACCCATTCCGAACAGAGCTTTCTCATGCCCAAATGTTCATGCAAAATATGTCCAATTTCATTTTATCATTTGTATCTATATGACTACGTTTAAATTCGGCATACCAGTAAATGATGAGTGATTTTCCAAGGACAGAGTCCCCATAACACTAATCAAGCCATTGCTTTGCTTGAACGGCATTTTTCCCCTAACACAAGATTTTTTCCATTGTTTTGAAAATATGAAAAGAGTCACTAAAACCATTGTAACTTGTCAACTAATCGTCGAAATGTCATGAAATTTTGACACGTATCGTTTGAAGGTTGGTACTTCCTAAAAATCATATGGATTTTTTGAAAAGGGTGACATCTATGTGTCAGACCAAAAACTTTTCAGCCTACGTGTTTTATATATATATATATATATATATATATATATATATATATATATATATATATATATATATATATATATATATATATATACAGTCGACTCTCTATATAGTGAAAGACCAAAATGTTGACCGAAATTTCACTATAGAAAGTTTTTTCGCTATATAAAGAGAAAATCCGTATATATTGCTATGTATGTAGGTCTTGAAAAAATTGCACTATAAAGAGTTTTTCACTATATAGAGTTTCACTATAAACAGTGTCGACTGTATATATATATATATATATATATATATATATATATATATATATATATATATATATATATATATATATATATACAGTAGAACCCCGATTAACCGAGCCAATCTAAGAACCTGATTATCCGAGGTACGCGCGTCTATGCTGCGTATTAACCGAGCTTCTAAAATATGTATGTACATATTTCCATTTAAAATCGTCGGGGCCTTCGGGGAATCCCCCTGGCCCGTGTGAGGGGTTCCCCTATGTATGTTTTTGGACTCTTTCAGCATGTAAATTTGCATAAATGCAGTGCGTTATAGCGTTTACTACGGAGAAGTACGAGTATACTCACATAATTTATTTGGTTGGAGTTCTGGTAGTTAAGTGTAATTAATACGAACTGCTTTGTTTGAATTTTTGTTTGTCGTATTATAAAGGAGCAAAACAAGTAAAAGAATCGTCGTTCCTATTGAAGAAAAATTAAAAGCCATCAGAAGAATTGAAGCAGGAGAGACAATTAAAGTTGTTGCACGAGATTATGGAGTAGGTAAGGTAACAGTTGGGGATTGGAAAAGAAACCGCACAAAAATAGAAGAGTGGTGTATAAATCAAGCCTCCTCGTCCTCAGGAAGAAAATCAATGAAAACCGGCGACTATGAAAAGGTTAACGAAGCTTTATTCATGTGGTTTAACCAACAGAGATCAAAAGGTGTGACTCTGTCAGGTCCAATTTTACAACAGAAAGCAATAATGATTCGTAGGTAATTCCCAGAGATAGATCAGTTTACCGCCAGTTCTGGATGGCTTGACAGCTAGAAAAAACGGTACGGTGTACGACAACTACAAGTTTAAGCAGAACTTTAAAAAGCAAATCGAAGATTGTGGATACACATGTGATCAAATTTACAACTGTGACAAAACTGGTCTGAATTATAAAATGCTTCCATCAAAACCATTGGCATCTCGACAGGAAAAATCAGCTCCTGGGCACAAACGAAGTAAGGAAAGATTAACTATAATGGTATGTTCCAATGCATCAGGCAAACACAAAATCCCACTGATGGTGATTGGCAAGTCTGCACGTCCAAGAGCTTTAAAAGACATCTCACCCAAAGCCCTACCAGTCTATTACAAAAGTCAGAAGAGCACATGGATGGTTGCGACCTTATTTACTAACTGGTTTGAAGAAGAGTTCATGCCATCTGTGACAGAAACCGTCTTCCTATTAAAGCAATTTTGTTAATGGATAATGCCCCCTCTCACCCTGGAAAAGGAAAATTGTTGTAAAATTTTTTCCTCCAGATGTGACCAGCATAATGCAACCAATGGATCAAGGCATCCTCGAAAACATTTTAAAAAAAATTATAGGCGTTTATATCTTGAACATCTGTTAGAATACACAGAAAAGGAGGATATTATCAATGGGATGAGAAAGGTTACACTGAAAAATGTTATTTACTGGGTAAGTCAAGCTTGGGATTTTGTGCGTACTACCACTAGTCAAAAATCGTGGTCAAAAGTTATTGATTTTGAGGACTATAATGACAGTGAAGATGATACTCCATTAAATGAATTAGCTTTGAAATTAAGAAACCATGGAGAAATATCCTGTTCAAATTTTGACAGCGAGATAGAAGAAAAAAAAAAGTTTATTTGAATTAATGCAAAAATTAAAAGGTTACGAAAATGTGACAAGAGAAGATATTGTTGAATAGATTACAGCAGATGATTTAGAAGAAGAAATGAGTGTTGAAGAAATAACGAATGCCTTTCAGGAAACCGAAAAATCAGATGACGATGACGAAGCGGCGGTGGATGAACAGTCTCCCACTAAGATCTCTCTTCAAGAAGGTTTTGCTTCTTTGGAAAATCTTTGAGGTATATCGAACAACAACCAGAGGCAACCCCAGCGGATTTGATTCTTCTTATTAGATGGAGAAACATTGCAGCGAGAAAAAGAAGATGCAATATGAAACAGAAGCGCATAGATACCTATTTCACTGTTTTATAATGTATGTACCTATTTATATGTTAAAAACGTTAATACATCGGTTTGCAGAGGTGTCAAACTCAATTTTGCAGAGGGCCATATATTAAATTTAGAATGTGTAGGCGGGCCAGATTCAAATAAAAAAAATGTACTGAATTATTTAATTATATAGTATATAATATACGGCTCTAAAAAACATGATTCTTCTTTCTGTGACACTTTGCGATCGCGGGCCTTATTGATACGTCCCGGGGGCCGGATGCGGCCCGCGAGCCGTATCTTTGACATCCCTGGTTTAAAGTATTGGTGTTTATTTTGTGAATGAATAAAAAACAAATCCGGATTATCCGAGTTTTCAGTTATCCGAGGAGGGTGCCCCCCCACGTTACCTCGGATAACCGGGGTTCTACTGTATATATATATATATATATATGTATATATATATATATATATATATATATATATATATATATATATATATATATATCTATACATATATATATATATATATATATATATATATATATATATATATATATATATATTATATGTATATATATATATATATATATATATATATATATATATATATATATATATATATATATATATATATATATGATTGGTTCCTTGGAACATCGAAGAGTGGTTGGCGACTTGAGTCTATTAGTATTTTCATGGAAAGTGGATGGATTTAGCCCGTTTAATTCCTCTCGACGCGGTGCATGCAGGAATACACGTCGCGCTAATACTTCACATCCGTATAAAGCTTGTCACCTCTCTTTTCAAGCAGGGAGAACCTCAGCCGTTTGAAATGATTTGCCCAGGATTGTTTTCCCATCGACTACAATTTATAACGATTCAAGGCCAACGTGAATCGCTGTTTCCCCCCCACGCGTCATTCCTGTAGTGCTTTAGGGATTTTCGGGCAGCATGTGTACTATGCCCACAAAAAGTGAAGCAAGTATTTTATTTTGTAAAGGTGGAAAAATGCTATACAATATTTTTAGTTCATATGCCATTTTCAAGAGTAAATGACTCACATTAACAATTTTGGGTTAATATCTCAAAGGAATATTGAAGAATATCATTAAATAATTTCCTTAATAAAAATTAATATGCCCATTCTGGAATACTCAATTGATCTCAATTCAACATCCGAATATATAAATCTGAGGTATTTTCTAGAACAATACCACATTATAAAAAGTGTGTGAAACCGTAAACTCCGGGTATTTGTCAGGAGTCTTATTTCACGATGACGAAACGAATGAATGAAATATCCTTGTTACTCAGATTTTACCACTCTTCTAATTCTTTATTGCATAATCTATATCTTTAAGAATTTTTAGGCTGTTATTAATGTCACTTGCTATAAATTGACTGCTGCGTGATGTTTATGCATAGTATCTTCTTTCTGCTTCTTACTGGTGGTAACGATGGCCTTCTAAACGATTTCATAATATATTTTACCTTCTCATAGATTTTAAATAAGTCATGTAGTATGTGAAATCTTTCTGCTTCTTCACATTGCTCTCTAGTATACTTGTACTTAGCCTCATTTACGAGTATAGTTCTTTTGATGGTGCATATTTATCTTGTTAGTTTTAGCAATTCGACGTTCTCTGATGTTAAATATAACTAAAATTCATCTAGTCCAATTTTTCTTCCATATTGTTTTAACGTAAACACCACTTGTAAAATGTGATGCTATCGTACTATACTAGTAAAACACTATTTAAACAGACAAACAATAAAGATGCGATGCTGACCTCGGACTACCACCAATTCTACGTGTTAATAAAAGACGATAAGATGTCTTAGCAAAAGTAAACATTTAATCTCAAAGGAACTGCATTGTTAATAACTAAATATATAAGTGTGCAGCACAAAAATTTGTAGCAATAGCATTGTGAAATAATAATAATTATTTTTAATGTTGATCACATCGACAGTAATAGCAAACAGGTTTGCCATCGGATAAGAGAGAAATTAAATAAAGTTGATCTGAATCGCAATTTTTAAATAAATAATAAATTTTAAATAATTTCAAGAGACTTGTTCTTTACTATTCAGCTTTAACTATAGAAGATATTTTGACTTCTTTTAGTAAATATTTTAACTTGTTAATAAATGTCTTAAATCTAGAAAAAATCCTGCAAGTATTTTTATAGTATTTTTAGTATATTGTTTATTCATATACTTTAAAATACTAGATTCTGTTAAATATGATCCATGCCAAGTAGATGTGATAGTTGACTATCAACTGTATAATTAGTTTTATTTACTTTTACCAAAGTACACGTTCAAAAGGGTGTACGTTGTTGAACACCATGGCTCGGAATCTAGGTTCAGCTATAGGTATTGACACAGAACAATTTCAACCACACTGTTACAAGATAGGTACATTCATTAGCCAGCTTCTTTTTTATTTAAAAAGGCACATCTTATATACAGTCTGTCAAGTAAGAACGTGGCTGCTCGTAAAATGTGTCTGGAGAACATTTTTTGCCATCAATGTATTGTTTAGTTTTCTAACAATGACACAATTATCTTAGTAAGTTGTCTAGTCGCCTCCTGCATCAATAATCGCCTGGCATCTTCGAAGCATGCTGTCGAGGAGATTTTCTGCATACTCTGGAAATTTTTCAAATCTCGCGATACTACTGAGTCAAAGTCCTCAGAGCTTTCCCTCTGAGCCAAAGGACCAAACGTTTTCAATAGGATTGGAATTCGACGATTGTGAGGGCCACTCTAGCATCTTATCGTGGGCCCAAGCCAGCCGCTTCGCGACCTGAATTTCGCACAGCAAAGGTTTCTTCAACGTACCTCGGAATTTGATATCATGAGCACGAAGATGTCGTATGGTCTCATGGGGCACATTTAAATTCAATTTTCTTAATTTTTCCACTCCTTGACGCAGCGTCAAATTCGGGTCCCATGAAAACAAAGACAAGATTCGTTTTTTTCGACTTTCGTAGTGACTTTGCCTACCGAGCCACGTTTTAGCAAGTCGTCGACATTTTTCGTCTCTTTAAAATGACTTTTTAATATATTTAGCCGCCGCGGAATGTGTCATTTTAGACCTCTTTCAATGGGAACAAAGAAAGACCTCAAAGCAAACAGTGACTCATTTTAGATTTTACGTGATTTCGACGAAAGTTCGAAATCGACTGATATTTTTACTAAAATGCGTTGTGGACAAAGGTTTCCTTTACCGATTTTTTGTTGAATCGCTAGAATCGCATCTACCACAAATAAATTATCGCGGACACGTTCTTACTTGACAAACTGTAAAATATGTTGATTCTAATTAGTATATCAATAAAATAATAATGTAGTTCACACCATTCACTGGATTATAAGGATGTTCGATGCTATAGAAAGTATCGAGAAAGTTGAATATAGGTAAAGTTCTGCATCGATTATTGCTTCGTTATAGTCTCTGAGAACTCGCGAAAAAAAAACGCTCATCGTTTTCTAAAGTGGAAAAATGTTGTTGAGCATTTTTTTCTCCCTAGTTTCTGTTCTGGTGCAAGGAGTTTGGATATTCACTGTGCAGAAACTTTTTCATCCCTAAGTTTTCGTGCACAATCTTCAAAGCTGGAGTTTTGGCTACTCCAGTTTCTTCAGCAAGCATAACAAACCTAGTGGTTTAATCAGATTTTTACCTCAATCAGTCTTCCTGCTATGGGGTCATTCTGAATTGAGTCTCGGTCCCATCAAAATTCTCGAGAAAAAAATTTTACTGAAAAATGTGATGAGTCGTCACTGCCACATAGTTATGTCATTCCTATATGAAAATTTTTCGCTTCGTTTTAGTACAAAACTTCATTTTCGCACAATGTTTCAAATTACTGTGACTCATTTTCCAAAAGGAAAAAAAAAAATGTTACAACTGTAAAACGTAACGAATTTGTACAAAATTTGTTGTAATTTGACAACTAGGCATATTTTTGTACAAGCAGAACCCCTAATACCATTTTGGTAAGTAGCGTCGTATTTCAAAAATTACTTTTTGCTCTCTCATCTGTTAAACGACGTCGGGACGCGTGTGTCATCGTATTACGATTCGTCAGCCGAGCTAGGGTTGCGAGAGAAGAGTAACATTTAGTACTTCATTACCGTACTCACGTGATATCTACTCTATTACATGAGATACAATAAGTTGGCTCTAGCTGGTATCAACCCAATATTAAAGGTATATCTGCCTTCTATTAAAGGCCAAAATTTTAATGTGACTGTAAAATGTGTCTTTAATGAAAATTCCTTTATCAAATTGTGATTTATAAATGAATAACTATTGATAGATGGCTAATGCTTTTAATAATGGGCTCACATCAATCAAAAATTGAACTTCTATCTTACTACTATGTTACGCGAGTACGATAATATAGTACAGCTCTGCTGACGAGTCATAATACAACTTAATACGGATCTAGAGGTAATTCAACAGATGGACGAGCAATACATATTTGATTACTAAAATATAGAATTTACTCAGTCTTGTTGGTCATTAATTATTAACTAATGATGATTTCGTTAAGTTGTGGTAATAAGAGCTGAATAGTTAATATCGTATATTATTAATATTACTAATGTTAACATAGTTAACGACCATCTCTTTAGGACTGAAGACTAAATTAAGAAAAAAGGGCAGTCTGATGAACAGTTGACAACTAAAAAAAGTCATATAGTGTAAATTTAGCATACTCAGCCTAATTGCCTTGCAATAGCCATATATGAAGGTCATTCCAAAAGTTCTCAGCCTGAAACAGATATGGCGTCAAGATATTATAATATTTGTTAGGTGTTATCTACTAGATGGCGTGCTATGAAGTTTCAGACGTGTGTTTAGTTGTCTTTTTGTCGCAATTATGTAAACAAACAAGTTTCAATATTTTCTAAAAAATAGATAAAATTAAAGTACGAGCTGTTACAAAATACTTAGTTAAAAAGGTTTAACTCCTACGGACATTCAAAAAGACCTAAATGTCACATTAAATGATGATTTCCCTTCG
Source organism: Pachyrhynchus sulphureomaculatus (assembly GCA_019049505.1). Classification (NCBI taxonomy): domain Eukaryota; kingdom Metazoa; phylum Arthropoda; class Insecta; order Coleoptera; family Curculionidae; genus Pachyrhynchus; species Pachyrhynchus sulphureomaculatus. The sequence continues at coordinate 60,796,685 of CM032456.1, forward strand.
TTTTGGACGATTAAAAAGTGGTCTGCTGAATTTAAATGTGCTAGCACATCCAATCACGATGATAAACGCTCAGAAGCCCAAAAACATCTACGAGCGACGATATAGTTGCAAAAATTCGCAATAGTGTACTAAATAATCACTAATTGAAGCTACTTCAGCTCGCTAACAATGTAAAAATCTCGATAGTCCGCGTCCACCACATTTTACAAGATTTTTTGAGTAAAAGAAAGCTTTCCGCTCGATGGGTGCCGCGGTTGTTAACAATCGACCAAAAACGCATTCAAATGAACATTTCTCAAGAGTCTATATACCCTTCGAAACAGTGGGTGGGAGCAGGTGAAAGTGCACCCAAGAAAGCAAAAACGGTTCCATCTGCAGGAAAAGTTATGGCTACGGTTTTTTAGGATTCTTATGGTGTTGTGCTGATAGACTATCTGGAGAAAGATATAACCGTCATCGGGAGTATTATGCTTCACTATTGGACCAATTGAAGGGCGAAACATCTACTTCTTGCAAAAAAGAAAATGCTTCGGATTGTTGCTGCAAAACTGCATGACCTTTGCTGCGAGGTGCTCCGACAACCGCCGTTTTTGCCAGATTTTCCTTCCAGCGATTACTTTTTGTTTCCAAACATGTAAAAATGGATAGCTGGATGAAGATTCTCTTCGACTGATATAGCTTAAAATACTTGGAAATACGGTGGAGCAAATGTATTTAATTGCAAAGTGACTACATAGAAAAATTAAAAAAAATTATCCTTAATCTTGCATTTTCTTTGTTAGACCGAGAACTTTTAGAACGTCCCTCGTATTTTCAACCAAAAATTGTATAATTTAAATAGTTAGTGAAATTAACAAATACTTTCTTCCCCACAAGGATATTCATTGCTTTACTTGGGAGAGACCATTATTAAATCAGAAATCCATAATGGATTATATTATAACTAAAGTTCAATCCACATTCAAGATATACGACACCAGAGTTAAGAGAGAAGCCAAGTATGACAGAGATCACCATCTATTGGCTACTAAAATAGTGTACCCTTTCTCATCAAAAAACAATAAAAATTTACAAACTTATCCCACAGACGAAGACAAGATAGAAATAAAAATGAAAAGATACAAAACTTATCTACTTCAACACGAAAGTATTAAAGAGCTTTATCAAAGAAGATTACACAATGAATTACTTACACTGGAACTAACCGAAGGTATAGAGCAAGAATATGAACGCATTAAAAAAGTGATCCACAAGGTGGCACAAGAAACTTTAGGAGAGTATAAGTGGGAAGAAAAAAGAACATGCAGATATTACATAACAGAAGAATTAAAAGAACTAATAGAGGAAAAAAAATAGATTACACCAAAAATATTTAACATACAAGTCAGAAACTACCTGGGCAGAATACAAAGAAAAAAATAGAAAGGTACGTAAGAAAATAAAAAAAGAAAAAATGAATACTGGGAACGAAAATGTGCACAGATTAACACGTATATTGGAGGAGCGCAATCGACAGAATTGTGGCAAACCATCAAAAATATGAAAACGAACAACAAAGAGAGGGCCGTAAATTTAATACCCCTGGAAGAATGGAAAAATTATTACGAAATATTACTAACTGAAAACAGACAAGAATTCTTTAGTATAGAGGAAAATGAATCAGAAGACACAGAGGGAAAGGACTGGGACGAAATAACCATGGAGGAAGTACAAGCAAATCTAAAAACGATGAAGAATGGAAGAGCGGCCGAACCAGGTGAAATCTCTGCAGAAATGGAGGTATAGCCATGTGGAAAACAATAACTAGCTTAATTAATAATTGTATATCACAAGGAAGAACACCTACCGAATGGAAAAAAAGTTACATTTCATCAATCTATAAGAAAGGAAATAGAAAATGCCCTAATAATTATAGAGGTATATGCGTTACAAGCGCTATGAACAGACTGTACGGTAAAATATTGCAGAATAGAATAAGAGAAAAAATTAAAGGAAAGATATCCGAAAACCAAAGCGGATTTACCCCGGGCCGGTCGTGTATAGACAACTTGTTTACTTTACAACAATTGATAGAAAAGAAGATCCAAAAAGATGACGAAATACATATGACCTTTATAGATCTTAAGAAGGCATACGATAGTGTACCGAGAAATAAACTTTGGCATGTCTTGAGAACAGTAGGGATAAAAGAAGGGATGATAACAACAATAAAGAGTTAAAAGAGTTGGAAGCTATCCACATTACAAAAGGTCTAAGACAAGGGTGTTGCCTTTCACCATCTTATTTAATATATTTGTAGACAATGCTCTAAAGAAATGGAACCACACTTGCCAAAGCATGGGCATCCCCATTAGTGATAAACACCTATTATCGTTAAACTTTGCAGACGACCAAGTAATAATAACACAAGATGCATTCGATATGGAATATGTATTGAAGAGATTATACATAGACTACAAGGAATGGGGACTAGAGGTGAGCCTTGAAAAGACGGAGTATATGGTTATGAACTCGGAAATAGAATTTGATGTCTTAATTAACAACGATACACATGTCAAACAAGTCAAGGAATTTAAATATCTAGGAGTACTGATTGACAACAAAAATGGTATAGATAAAAGGAAAATACAGAATAAAATACAAAAAGCCAGGAGGATCATAGGAGCTCTTAACTCAATATGGTGGGATCAAAACATAACTACACAAAACAAAAAGAGAATCGGAGGAACAATGGTAAAATCGGTTTTAAGTTATGGTAGTGAACTGTGGGTAATGAAAGAAGAGGATAAAAGAAAAATAACGACGATAGAGATGGATTACCTGAGAAGAAGCGCCGGAGTGTCCAAATTCCAATACATAACAAACCAAGAAATACGCAATAGAACAGCAGCAACAGAAACAATTATACAAAGAATAGAAAATAGAGGATTAAAATGGTTTGGACACCTACTCAGAATGAACGATACAAGATGGCCCAAAAGACTCCGGACATGGACCGTCGGAAGAAATAAAAAAGGACGACCACGTAGATCCTGGAATGAAGATATGAGACAAGCCATGAGGTCACGAGGAATGGACGAAGAGATGGCGGACGATAGAGAAGTTTGGAGAAGGCGAATGGGAACACAACACTTAGTTGTATAATTGTTATATATTACTTGTGTATGTATACAGTTAAACCCAAAATATATATATATATATATATATATATATATATATATATATATATATATATATATATATATATATATACTTAAAAATAAAATCTTTCTTTATTCTATAATATATATATATATATATATATATATATATATATATATATATATATATATATATAAATAGTTAGTTGATAGCATTATTTCAACCTATTTATTTAGATATAATATTGGTCTAAAAATATCGACATAACGCACCGATTCTTGGATGACTGTTAATATATAATATCGACAATCGAGAACAAAATTTTTCGATGTATCGATACAAAAATCAAACATCTCTACTGAATTATTTCTTAGTTCCTAGTAGGCAGCAAATATTTGTGTCTAACCATAAATATAAAAAAAAATTTAAATACAAACTTGTTAGAAAATCGAACAACTTATAGTATTTACTGGGAAGTACAGAATTCTGACGTCAATAAGAACTTAATATTCATGAAAAATATGGTTGAAACTGACCAACATTAATAAATTATGCATTTACATGTTTTTGTATTTCGTTTAATGCACCTTCGCATTGCTTAATATAGTACTGACGTCTTTGCCAAGATCTAATGAAATGGATCATTAAAATAGTGTCAAGAAGATGTTTTAAGATTATAAAAAAAAATAGAATTATTTCTGATTAATATTAAATACTGAAAAAATACCAAAAAAAAAAACTTTGAAAACGTTGAAAATTAAAGGCTAAGCAGCCATAGCACGTTATTCTAATGGCCGATAGAGACGCTCAAAGCCTCCAATTTACCTTAAATGATCTTTTTCGTCTCGTGGGAAAAAAAGTACGTCTTGAATTCCTCTCAGCAGCTTTTAAATTCAGAAACCAACTCAAGAACCCGGTGTTTTTAGGCCATATTTTTCATTCTCGCCAAATTATTTGTTGTTAAAGAGGAGTATTGAATCTTCCGAGATTTTTGCGTTTCGTCAAATTTCAAGTTTTCTAAATTACGAAAAATATAATTCCCCGTTTCCATCAATCGGTGGATATATTTTGTTGATTTTTAAAGTACAGCAGGCCAGGAATGTAGTTTGTTGGTGTCGGTATGTAGACGACATATTGGTCTGTTTTAAAGGAGACGACGAATCCCTCCAATCCACCCTAAATCCCTTGAATAGAATACATCCGAATATAAAATTCACATTAGAAACAGAAATGAATAATAGACCTACACACACCACTATTCCCAATAATTCATGCCACCCCAACTCACATAAACTCGCAGCCTATATATCCATGACTCACAAAACATTCTCCATCCCTTTAAATAAATAGAATTTAGAAAAAGAATTAGATACAATCAAGAATATTGCCCACAATAACGGATTTCAGAAAAAAAAACTATAGATAACCTAATTAAAAATAAACAAAAACAATTAAATTTAAGACATATTTGTCCACACGTTAAAGACGATGAAAAACAAACTTTTCCCTCATTGACATATTTCGGACCAATTTCTAATAAAATTGCATATACACTCGCAAAAGACAACATAAATATCGGTTTTAACTCACCCCAAAAACTTTCCTCCCTCTTTATCAATGCAAAAGGCGAAACTCATAAATACAAAGACTCTGGAGTTTATAAACTGTCATGTAATGAATGTAATAGCTGTTATAGGCCAAACAGGAAGAAATTTCGATACTAGATTTAAATCTTTTAGATTAAACAAAGAAAACTCCAACTTTGCTAACCACTTCCATCAAACAAATCATATTTTTCCAGACATATATAATCTACAAATATTACATAAAGCACAAAAAGGAAGAAAATTAAATATTTTAGAAGCTATAGAGATATACAAGCACAATAAAAATAAAGATCCAATCCTATTAAATAATCAAACAGATGTTCAGAATTCAACCCTGTTTGGCGTATTTTAGAAATTTTTTAGATATATCTTTGAAGAAGGTATTTTTGTAAAAAATTTTAAGAAAATATTGAAAAGTATTTCTTTAAATTTTAAACAATAATGTCATTTAACCCTTTGTAAAAAAATAATTTAATTTAAGTTCATTGAAATTTAATGAAGGGTAATTCCAAATTGTACCTGGAAATTTGTTATAAATCACCTTAGTTTGTAGTATTACGCTTGATAATGTAGAAAACCTACGAAACTGCAGTAGCAGATAAATAAAAAATAAGTAACAAATAACAAAGTAATTCGCTTCATTTCATTTAGAAATTTAACTCTAAATAAATATTGGGCATTCGAGATTTCAAGTTGATTATAACCACTTTATTCCTGTTTATTCTATTTCTGTCCTATACAATTAAATCAACATATGCAGGGATAGGTTTTTAGACATGATAGAATATGAATTTAAACCCTCCTCCATGCCAAGGGAAAGTATATAACAAAGTTTTCAGTGAAAGATCGGTAATGTTTTGCACCTAAAATAAAAGTGCAGGTGTAATTCTATTAAGTATTCTACGATAATAATTTGCGCACACCGCTGTCACAAACGCACAAAGCATTAATTGAACACGCGTTTGCAACTTTAGCAGAGTAAACCAATTAATTCCGGGGGTTCGTCGACCCCACCAATCCTCACCTAAATCCGGGGTTCCGGTCAACGATCGATGGTTCTTAAAAGTTCAAAATACATACAGTGGCGCAACTTTGGATAAAATATCATCATACGAAGCACATTTGACTCCTGCACTTTTAAAAAATTAATATTTAGTGAATTGTTTCACGTTTTCGTATACCAAAAATAGCTGTTACTTATAAATGCAACCTTTTAATAATATGAAATTACTTGTACATTCTTGACACGCATATTTTGTTAAAGACGTTTACGAAGTTACTCAAGCTACTTATGGTGGAAAATAAGGACTAAGAGCATACAGTACCTAAAAAGAAATTATCTGAATACCGCACTTTTCCACCTTTTGTAACTACCGAAATCTGACAACAACTAGAGCAAACAATCCAAATCGTCACCCTAGTAATTCAATTGTAATAATATAAAATACTGTTGAATATGTGCGATTGACATATTACAGCTGTAGAAGATTGAAATTATGTAGATAATTACACAAATAAAAAGAAAATAAGATTTAAATAATTAAAACAAATAATTCAATTTTGTTGCAAAATTGTTATCTAATTATCTAGAAAAATATGTAATTTTGACCAGATAAAACAACAATTAGTAACAAATATAATGAAAAAAAGAAGTTGTGGCAAAAAATTAACATATAAATATCAAGTGCAGTCTGTCAAGTAAGAACATGTCCGCGATAATTCATTTTTAGTAAATGCGATCCTACCGATTAAACAAAAAATTGGTAGAGGGTACCTTTGTCTACGATGCATTTTAGTAAAAGTAAGAGACAAAACGTGGCTCAGTAGGCAAAGTCACTACGAAAATCGAAAAACGAATGGTGTCTTTGTTTTCACGGGACCCGAAATTGACGCTGCGTCAAGGAGCGGCAAAATTAAAAAAATCGGGTTTGAATGTGTCCCATGAGACCATTCGACAACATCTTCGTGCTCATGATGTTAAATTCCGAAGCACGTTGAAGAAACCTTTGCTCGGCGAAAAACACATCGCGAAGCGGCTCGCTTAGGCTCACGATAAGATACTAGAATAGCCCGCACAATCACCGGACGCTAACCCTATTGTTATCGTTTGGTCCCTTGAAAAGAGAAAACTCAGCGGAAAGACTCTGAGGATTTTGACTTAGTTGTCTCGCAAGATTCGCAAAATTTGCAGAGTATGCAGAAAATCTCGGCGACAGCACGCCTAGAAGATGCCAGGCGATTATTGATGCACAAGGCGATTAGACCATTTACTAAGGTAATTGCGCCATTGTTAGCACGCCAAAGAATACATTGATGCCAAAAAATGTTCTCGCAACACATTTTTTCACTTTCTTACTTAACAGATTCTATACCGTAAAGAAAATTCTAATCAAAAACAGAATAAATTAAAAACTTAAATTCTTTTAACATATTTTGTGATAGTGTTGAAATTATATATTTCAGTACAATGGATGGACAGGCTACTATGGGACATGACAGAAAGTCTACCTTTCCTTTAAATATTTTTACATAGATACTTTATAATTATTTTATTGAAGCGAACTTTGTGACTGTACATTAACATTAGAAATGAATAACTCATTTACTTTGTTAAAAAAGTCACTATAGGCCGCATGATAGCGGTTTTGTAGTAGTTACTACATTTTCAAACGCAATTACGTTTGAAAATATAGCAACTGTAGCAACGACGACAAAACAGGATCACGCAGAAGGAAAAAAAAAATATAGTGACTTGTTTAACAAAGTAAATACGTTTCTTGTTTCTAACTCTATAATTAGCCAACTGTAGTGTATTTATTGTTTTATTAATTGGAACGTCATCTATCACGAGAAGTATCGAAATAGAGTTCCGGCCAATTGTCTTGACTTGCTCTCAGAACCATAATCAGAATTAAGATTCTGCAAAAATTTTTTTTTTTTTTAAAGATATCTGAATGTCAAAGTACGTGATATTTTTTCTTGCTTTCTTTAATTAGAAATTAGATTGATTTATCTACAACAATTTGGAAAGAGTACAATTTCGAGCAGAGACAATTTGAAGAAGGGACAATTGAGCAGGAAGTCAATTTATCCAAGAGGAAAATTGGCAAAGGAAAAATATATTATAATTTTCAATTCTGTTTTATTATTAATGTTTATGTATAAAAAATAATATTCTTTGTTTGATATTAGTTCATAAATTAATGTTTATTTGATTATATTTCCATCTTTTACATCAAAAGACGATGAAGCCACGGATAGATCAGTTCAGGTTAGTCTCTGCTTCAAATGATCTCACTCTCTCCACTAAATTGTCCCATTGTGTAATTGTCTGTCGGTCAAATTTTCTCATCTAAATTGTTCTTTACAAAAATTTCCGATAAAAAATTGGAGTAATTAAAATAATTTCTGTCAAGGAGTACGGCTAGAAAATTGGATTTTCTTCAAAGCATTAACAATAGTCGTCTGTCCTATAACTATTATAAACTGAAAACATTACAATCCTTAAGCTACAAAAGCACAGGGATCCTTGCTGATTGTGATGAAGAAAAATGAACAAAAAAGTATTTATTTATCTTAGTGTATCTTTATGTACGTCAAGGGGACACCATCTCGCTGAAATTGTTTACGTTGGCGCTAGAAGATCTTTACAAACAACTTCCATGGACAAGTAAGGATATAAATATAGAAGGAGAGCAAATCAATCATTTGCGATTCGCGGATGATATTGTGCTTATATCTAACAACAAAGAAGAATTGGAAGAAATGCTGAACGAACTTAACAAGTCCAGAGAGATTGATCTGAAGATAAACATCGCCAAAACCATGTTCATGACAAATGACGACTGTGACGAAGAAACAGTACTGAAATTTAAAAACTCGAAAATCACAAGAATGGATTCATATGTATATCTTGGACAAAAAATATTAATATCCATAGAGAACTTAAAAGCGGAGTTATCAAGGAGATTGCGGAACATCTTCCTTTCCAGTGGCTCAAAAACATGAAAAGCGCACACATGTGATCAATGCGTGTTGCCAGTATTGGCATACGCAACGGAAACGTAGGCTTTGAATCAAGAAATTAAAAATCGCCTACAAGTAGCTGAACGAGCGATGGAAAGGAAGATGTTGGGAATATCGTTGAGGGATAGGCTGACTAATAAAGAAATAACTGATGTAGACAGGGTAAGCAAGTTGAAGATGAGCTGGGCGGGTCATATCGCAAGACTATGATAATCGATGGATCCACGAAGTAATCAACTAGAGGCCCTGGAATGAGAAAAGAAGTAAAGGACACCCGCAAAACCGATGGTCTGGCGACATCAAAAGACTAGTCGCATACAACTGGATAAACAAGGCCCAAAACCGAAGAAGATGGAGGTATTTAGGGAAAGCTTATGTGGCTTTAGAACTACATGTAAAAATTTTATTCGTTTGGAACATAAAAAAATAGTCAGTCTTTATCATTTTAGGTTAAGGATATACAGTGTTGTTATTTTAAAACCTGCATGAGAAACTTACCGACCAATATTTATGACAATATTACTCGTGGTTCAAAAGGTTTTTAAGAAACAGATTTCGCGCTATAAATTTTCATTTATAAGCTATAGAGGTTTTTAAGGGACATTCGAAAAAATTCTATAAAAATCTGGCTATCAATGTTTCCCAGTACGTAAAAATTTTCAAAATATGATCCGTAAAGCTGTATGTTACGCCACTGATTTCACGCGTGTGAAGCCGCCTTTACAACTTATTGGCCTAGAATGGGTCATGTATGCCAAAAGTTTACCAAAAATCAATTTAAGCACGCACAATAAGAATTTTGGTCACTGGGCGTCAACGACTATAGCACTGTATTTGTAACAAGAAGTTTTGGCAGTTGAAACTTGAAAATATATTATGTGGCAAGTAGACCAGGTAGTCCAAAGTGCATGATAAATACTTGACTGTATTTATTTAAAAAAATATATATAAAGTAGGCACAATAGAAAATTTTTACAGAAGTATTTCTCACGAAAAACCTCAGCATAGGCTGATGCCAATAAAAAACTAATCGGCCGAGTACAAATCGAACTTGCGCAATTAGTGTTCCGTACGTTAATTGCACTCGTGATAATTTTCGTTCAATCTACTCCCTGTGCAGAATATTCTAGAGTTTTTTGAAAATTTTTTGATCAGTACTTTTCGAGATAAAGGGGAGGCAGCGATTTTTCCCAATTTTTTAAAAATAGTACAAGGAAAAGTGTGCGCAAGTATTACATTATATATATTTTTTAACTCGTGTTTTTACATTTTCATTTGTCACTCCATTCGACAACCTGGTAAAACTTTTTTTTTCACTTCCGATTTAGCCCTCCAAAACTAACCCCTTAAATCAAAATTTAACTTTCAAAAACTACACAGCTCTAATATTAGTGCCAAATTTCAACTTTCTATGTCAAATAGTTTCGGGGAAAATTGGGTGTAACAGGCAGACAGACGAACGGACGGACGAACAGACACTGAAGTGATCTTATAAGTATTCCATAGGGAACACTAAAAATTTGTGGCTAACTTGATAAGACAGTAACTGGCCCTTACGGTGGTGTGGCTATTGTTGATATTAAAAAAAACTCTCTAATTTTTAAAAAATTTCCTTAAAAATATTATAAAAGATGAAAAATTCGATGAGGCATATGCTCATTCCTCGGTGGATTAAAACACAGAACACACCTAATTCGAAACTATTGGTTCAAAATTATAATATCTAATTTCTTAAAAAATAATCTACGGTTTATCAAAAATTCAAAAAAAATCCCAGAAATCTTAGAAGTTTTGCAAGTTTGAAAAAAGAAACACATGATGCTGCCCTTGATTTAATTTTTAAATAGCTTCTTAAGGGGTTATATACACCTGGACGCTGCAAAAAGTATGTATATTAAAAAAAAAAATATTTTAAATGTTATTAATTATGCCATACAAAAGAATGGCGATTATATATTTTTATTGTACTTCTATAATAATATATATATATATATATATATATATATATATATATATATATATATATATATATATATATATATATATATATATATATATATAATGCAACGTCTCTCTGTCTGTCTGTCTGTCCGTTAGTGCGCTTATCACGGAAGAACCACTTATCCGATTTACGTGCTTTCTTTTCTAAAACATACATATGTTCTCTGGTCAGGTTATAGGCTATATTGGATTACATTAGGTAGCACGATAAAATTGAATCAACTCGGAAAAAAGTTTGCCGCTAGCGCGTTCTCTTGCAATACACTGCCTAAACCATTAAATATGGAACAATATCATGTAGCAAAGAATACGAATATATAAAATGCAACGTCCCTCTGTTTGTCTGTCCATTAGTGCGCTTGTCACTTGAGAACCACTTATCCGATTTACGTATTTTTTTTTTTAATTTATACATTTGTTCTCTGGCCAGGTTATCTATAATCTTCTACAAAATATATATAATGCAACGTCTCTGTGTCTGTCTGGCTGTCTATCCGTTAGTGCGCTTATCACTTGAGAGTCACTTATCCGATTTACATGTTTTTTTTTTCTAAACATACATATGTTCTCTGGCCAGGTTATAAGATATATTTTATTACGTTAGGTAACATAAGGAATAAGCAGTGACGATAATAGTGAATCAAATCAGAAGCACGTTCTCTTGCAATACTCTGCCTAAATCATTAAATATGGAACAATATCAGGTAGCAAAGAACATAATACATATAAAATGCAACGTCTCTCTAGCTGTCTGTCTGTTCGTTAGAACCTTTAACACTCGAGAACAACTTTAACATTCGAGAACCCTATCATTCATATCACCCACTTAAACAAAAGATAAACACAGTTATTGCTTTGAGGAATAGAATCACTAGGATATGTCACCCTATATTCAAAGAAAAAAATATTAGTTTGTTACAACAGATTTTAGTAGATAATAATTACCCCTTGTCAATTGTTAACAAGTTACTCAATGCAAATACACCACGAAGAAACCATCCCAATAATAATAATAAGATTAACCCTGAACTTCATTTTGGAAAACTCCAGTACATTAAGGGTCTCTCACAATCTATTTCGGCACTCTTTAAAGACACGAATATAAGAATAGCGAATTATAACGTAAAAAAGCTTGGCAGCTTTTATTCTAACCTTAAAGATAAAACTAACACTTTGCAGAGATCTCATATTATTTATGGGATTAGGTGTGAATGTAACTCTATTTACATAGGACAGACTTTTCAGAAACTATTAAAAAGACTTGCGTTAAATAAAAGTGACTGTAAACACAAACCAAATGACACCAGCCAGAGTTTACACGTTAACACAAAAGACCATAAAGTCCGGTACAATGACTCCGGGAAGAGCGATGCTGTAAATATTCTGTAAGTACGTTTATTTTCCCTAAATTACACCTTTTACTCCAGAATATTTGCACATTTCAGATTTCCTGAAGAAGTCCACATACATGGACGATAGCTAGAAAGTTCGAATAAAAATACAGTTCCTTAGAGCTACTTAGATCTTTTATTGCTCTCTCTTCAATATATTAGGAGCTATTCCAGCCTTTAAACTATCACTTAGTATATATATATATATATATATATATATATATATATATATATATATATATATATATATATATATATATTGTAACATTCATTTTTTCCTAGATTTTAAGACCATGTAATGTTACTGATTTTTCCATTTCAAATTGTACTTATTTTCATTTTTGTTCCGAACGGTATATTAAACAGGGATTCCCAGACGTTCGGTATATAGTGAGTTGTGCCGGTCCCTGACCGAACCTCTCGCTACGCCGCGATTGGTGGAATGTTTGATCGGCAGTTTTGATTGGAGCGTCGTGATACTACTGGCAAAAGTCGCACGATTATTTAAGGCTCCGCAGACCGTAAATCGGGGTTGTTGTTTTCCATCTAGCCGCAACCAGGCAGTACCATCAAGCCGCTGCCGGGCTGTTTTCCATCTAGCCGCAGCCAGGCAGTACCGTCTAGCCGAGAGGCTATTTTCCATCTAGCCGAAGTAGGCTAATTTTCATCAGAGCCGCTAAGTAAAAGCACCAGTGTCTTAAATAAAAGCCGTAGTGAGCTTTCTAAGTGTTTGTTAAGAAAAAGTGTGAAATCGGGCGTAGTCGATCACAGCAGGAATAAAAAACAGTAAGTCAACAAAACTCCCTTTAATAGACTTATTCGAGAGTAGCGCCTTAACTGCAACGTAAAACAGACTAAAAAGTGAAGTGTAAAGCACGATTTCTCGTCTTCGGGGGTTATAATAGTCTGAAATTTTAATGTAACAACTACTAGTTAGGCTAGAATTTGTTAGGTAAAACTGTAAAGGTTAGAACTTTTCATTTTAAAAAACAAGAATAAATTTTCTTTTTTGATTAAAGCTAGTGTCTCACTGAATATTTATTTTTCTTTTCAGGATAAGTTGTACTAGACTAATTCTTTTAGTAATACCCATAAAACCCCTCAGCATTTTTCGATTTTTTTTAGCTGAAGTTAGATCCTTTCTATTTTAAAATGGATGGTGCCCAAAATTTCGTACAGCTAAAGCCTTTTAAAAAAAAATAGAAATTAGTTCCAAAAAGACGTAAGACAATTATCTCTTACCCATATCTCTCTACCAAGGAAAACTGAGCTAGTGTGTGTTTAATTTCTTTAGTTCTTTTAAAATCAGGGTTCACTCAATTCAGTATCAGAAATTAAAGCGGGTAAGTTTCACATGTTACAAAATTACGCCCAAGCTTTGGGGCCACATTTTTTCACACGTTACAAAATAGCGCTGTCAACGCGGGGCTTTTGGAATTTTATTTTTTAAAAAAGGGTTCAGTGTACTAGCTTTCGAACAAAATAAAAGCTCTAACTTTGCAGATATTTTTATTTCATAATACTTATTAAACGAAACTACACTATAGCAGTAAGACAAAAGCAGGAAATTTGTGGAATTTTTTTTATTTCAATTTATCTGATATAGATATTTGAATTTTGTTGTCGACTCTAAGATAAGAGATTCCTACTTTTTTCTTAACAGCTAGCTTTATAGTTCAGATAAGCAGATGTGTTGGTCGACTTTAATTTTGCACTGTTTATTTTGCGGTTAACCGAACAAAAAACTGTTCTTTTTTCTTACCTATATTTTGCATGAATATTAAAAATACTTTGCTGATACGAAACGGTATTTAGAGATTTTTTTATAGGAAATTCTTAAGATAAATTGGTAAAAGAATTTTAATATAAGGCGATACTTAGAAATTTTTTTTGAAATTGTCGAAGATTTTTTAAATGTTTGGTAAAGAAGTTTACATATTTTCAGTGCCTTTACATATTTTTTTTTAGACTATTGGGAGCACAGGAGAAATATTTTTATGATTTTTTAAACAATTCTTTTAAATTTTATACATTTATCATGGAAGCCTTCGATTTTAAAGTCAATCACCTACTGGAATATGAGTTAGACTATGAACTGAAAATCCGTCGTACTTTCTCAGAACGTCCGGTCGCGGATAAAAGAAAAGATTCTAACGAGGATCTTAAGTAAAGAAATATTCCAATAGATCAGATTGGTCTAAATAGTTACAAAAGGTTTCTGATTTTTTTAAAAGTCTAATAAAAATTCTCCTTCTCAAGTTAAAACTCCTGCTTCTCCAAATGGTCACATGTCTCCTTTATTCGTGCATAAATATTCAGATAACAGACCGCATATCAAGATAAATCTATTAGGTGTCCATTTTTCGGCTTTATTTGACTCTGGTGCAAATGCCTCCGTTTTAGGTCAGAATGGTATAAAAATTTTAAGTCGTTTAAGTATAAAAATATGCCATGTCAAAAATAGAAGTGTTACCACTGCAGATGGCAGCCGTCTAAAAGTTTTAGGTACGGTTGAGTTGCCGCTAGTCTGCAATGGTCATTGTTTAGTAATCTCTGCTCTAGTAGGGCCTTCTCTATCACATACTTTGGTTTTAGGATGTGATTTCGCACAAAAATTCGGAATTTTAGTAAATTTTAAAGAAAATTCGTGGTATCCACAGTCCCTAGAAGTCAATTCTCATACAAGTTTTAAAGATTGTTATTCAGAAAGTTCTTTAGAAAGCCTTTTCTCGCGTCTATGTACCCTAGATGATCTCTCGCGGACGGAACGCTTAAACGCAGAAAACGTAATAAGCTCTTTCAAAGAAATAAGTAGTAAAGATAGGTTAGGCCGAACGAATAAGATCACCATGTCTATAGATACGGCTGATGCCAGTCCTGTAAAGACAAGGCCCTTCGCCATGTCTCCTTATATGTCAAAAGTATTAAATAAAGGGTTAGACGAAATGTTGAAACTCGGAGTGACATCGTCTATGCTTTGACGGAAGAAAGCTCAACGAGGTCAGCAACTTTGATAACTATCCCTTACCGAACATCGACAGAATTTTGACATCACTCAGGAATGCTAAGTATGTATCCTCGATAGACCTTAGAAAGGCATTCTGGCAAATTCCTCTAGACAAATCCTCTAAGGAAAAGACCGCTTTTGCAGTAGTAGGCCGAGGTCTATTTCAGTTCGTCACTATGCCGTTTGGTCTAAAGAACGCTGCTCAAACTCAGCAACGTTTAGTGGACGCTATATTTGGTCCGAAATATGAGCCACATATTTTCACCTATCTCGATGATATTTTAGTAACATCGGAAGACTTCGAATCGCATATTCGCTTACTTAAGGAAGTAAAAGATAAATTGAAAGAGGCCGGACTGACGATAAATTTGAGCAAATGTGATTTTTTCAAAACTTCTCTAAAGTTTTTAGGCTATATTGTAGGCTCAAATTCTTTGCGTACCGATCCGGATAAAGTAGCAAGCATGGTTAATTATGCGAGACCTACTAATCCTACGGAAGTTAAGCGCTTCGTAGGAATGTGTTCATGGTACAGACGTTTTATTGAGAATTTTTCTACCTTGTTGTCACCTATTAATGATCTTTTGAAAGGACGAAAAAAAGGACAATCGATAGATTGGACAAACGCAGCAGAAAGATCTTTTATAAAGATTAAAGAGCTATTGGTTTCAGCTCCCATTTTATCCCAACCAGATTTTTACCAGCAGTTTTATATTTCTAGTGATGCTTCTAATACCGGTTTAGGGGGCGTCCTAACACAGAAAATCAATGGTGAGGAAAGAGTGATAGCGTATGCCAGTAGAACTTTATCAAGGGCTGAACGTAACTATTCGGTTGTTGAAAAAGAATGTTTAGCAGTACTCTTTAACATCGAAAAGTTTCGACCTTACATAGAAGGTGTTCCTTTCACGGTCATAACAGATCATTATAGTTTATTGTGGCTTAATTCTATTAAAAACCCTAGTGGCAAACTAGCGCGTTGGGCGATTAGGCTGAGACAACATACATTTAATTTAATTTGGCCAAAAATGCGTTTAGATATCTTAAAGTTTGTGAGGACTTGTGAAGTAGTTGGAGCGCAGAAATCTCCAAATACACTACCTATGGGACTGATGGGAAAAGAGAAAACGGTCAATTACCCTTTTCAAGTCATAGCAGCTGATCTAGTAGGTCCATTTCCACGTTCAAAACAAGGAAATAAATGACTTTTCGTAATTTCTTGCTGGTCAACAAAGTATACCGTGTTATTTCCTTTGAAAAGCTCTAAAGCCGAATGCTTTTTGAAAATTTTAGAAAACGATATTTTTCTAATCCACGGAGTTTCATCGCTTTCGATATGCGATAACGGTACTCAGTTTACTTCTGAGTGTCTTAAGAGCTTAAGTGAGACATATAGTTTTAACATACGTTTCAATCCCGTGTGCCCTCTACAATAATTTCGTTGAAAGTAATATTCGTTGGTTCACGTGATAATTCGGGATAAAGGAATTTCAAAGATTCAAACACGAAGTAACCGGGTTTACACCGTCTTTCTTAGTTTACGGCAGACAGATACCTCTATCTGGATCGTATTATAAAAATTTAGATTTGGATGTCAATGTTGACAGCGAAATAATTCCGGGTAACAGGGGTGCGTACGCCGAAAATTTAAAGGGTTTAAAAGATATTTTCACCGACGTGCGTAGTAGGATACATAAGGCTTATGAACGGAACAGTAAGTCTTACAACCTTAGGAAAAGGGATTTTGCCTTTAATATAGGTGATCACGTTTGGCGAAAAAAATAAAATTCTTTCCAGTGCAGCAGATAAATTCACATCTAAGTTGGTACCTAAGTATGTGCATTGCGTGATTAGAGAGAAAATTTCAGATTTAGTTTATGGTTTAGTTAATTTAGATGGGACTAAAATAGGACGATGGCATATTAAAGACTTAAAACCATTCAACGGACCTAACCCTAGTGAAAGTTTGTCAGAAGAAGAATAATTTATATTTACATTATCTTAATTGCTTTACTTTACCTTTTTTTTTTTGATGTTGCTCTGTAGAGGTGACGACCTCGTTTTTTTTGACGGTTATAAAAGTTGAGCAGAGTATAGCTTACTTTTATTGTTTAATGCTAAGGTTTTGGGTATTGGCCATATCCCAAACTTAGGTTGATTGTGGTTGATGTTTAGCATCGGCTCAGTTTTGCGAGCTTGCGAAGGAGTCACACTCAGGATATATCATAAGACTGGTATGTCGGTGGTCGCGGGATTTGATTTGCTTATGACCCCAAATAATATCCAGTTCTTGACACTTGGAAGCGAAATTTTGATTAGAGGCAATCCAAGGTGATCTTGAGTTAGGACAAGCGCAAGAGGTAGCTCGCGTGGTGTGATGTAGAGTCAAAATTTTTAAGAGCAATTTCAAAGTTCGTTACCCGAGTGGGTGTATTTTTATTACCTTAATGGTATATTTTGGGTGCAATTAAGAGTAAATTGATTTTGGTTTATCCAGTAAGTCTAAGACTTGGATTATTTTGATTTAGATCTTCTTCTGAATTGACAAACTGAGGGTATTTTCTATTTTTTTTCAGAGCCGTTTAAACGTTACCTTTGAGTCACTAATTTTTTTAAAATTTTTTTGCATGGACTCATAGGCGTATGTTGAGTTTTTTCGGTTTACTATCAGATTGATAGAAAATTGAAGTTCTGCAGGAGAACTAAAGGCTGATCATTTACAAGAGATGAGAGCAGAGTAAGACAGTCGTTTCACAAAGAAATGATCAAAATCTGATACCGAGATGAGAACCTTGTCAAGAGAGGCTAAGCGCAGTGAAGGAAGATTCCTAACCGAATTTTTAGATTTTCACCAGATAATCTAGAAGTTTGGGCTGACAGAAAACGGTTATGCCTGATACCTGTAGCAGTTTCTTCTAGAGGCTATTGTCTAGGAAGACGATTAACACCATGATCGAATATTTTAGCTGTCAACGATGTTTCTTCTTGTTTCTGATTAGGCTGGAAAAGCTCTTGTCGTCTTCAAAAGTTTTGTTGCATTGCCACCGGAAAATAGAGAAATTTTTGCTTCATGTAGCTTTTTAAGCTCATTTTCGTTTTTTTTTTTTAAATTTCGTTAGAAGCTTGGTTATGTCAACCTTGTAAACCTTTTAGGTTGTATCCCATGAGTTATCTGTTTTTACAGGCTGTGATGCACCGGGTGCTAACAGATGCCGTTACGACGTTTGGCAGGGAGTTAGTCTTCCTGAGGAACAGACTGATTGGAAGGGTAGTCTATGGGGGGTGAACGTTTAACCTTTGGGACCTTTAGGGGTTTTGATTACCCAATGGTTATTTCTATTTGAACCAAAGGAGAGCCTAGCTACTGTAGTCGACCTCAGCTCCAATTAGCCTATTAGTGGTGACAGGCTGTTGGCAGTAGTGTGTTTCGGAACACCCTATTGATTAATTTTTTTTTGACTTATGGTGGTGTGGTAGACACCGTTTCAGTTTAGTGGATGCTATAATCTACTCCCTTTTGTTGGTGGACACCAGGGTCACCAATTCTGTATTTAATTGTCTCCACCATTCAGTATATCGTGGTGAGGTGTTTGTCTCCTGTTATGTGGGATGGATTGAATGTTTTTCGTTGTTGTTCTAGGGCGAGACCAGTACACGAGGGTTCTTCATGCAACTTGAAGAGGCGCAATGCTGGTTAAGTTTTATATCTCAGTGTAGCCACCCTGAAGAATGACGGAGGGCGTTTCTTCTGGCTCATGTTTCTAGGCAGATTTGTCACTTTGGTGCGATGTGCCGAAGATTCGATTAGCTTTTGCTAAGAGCTTTCACCAAGCTCAGTATGGAGTTATCATAACCAAGAGTTTGGGATTTGAACTCCTGTATATATTTCTGTACATATTTCTGTATATATTTCGGTGTATGTTGGTTGCCTGAGGGCATGTGCTCAAAATGCGAGATTTTGAGTCGTTTTGCTTATGGACTCCTATATTTAGGATTATGACTTTAGGGAGGTCCTATTTCGAGACTTGTTGTCTCATATAGTTATGTTGGGGAATGTTTCCTTGAATGTTAGTTGCGCGTGGACTAATCATTCTGTTCTTTGTGAACATTGCTTTTTGAAGCAGGATCATTCAGTTTGGTGAATTTTAGCTTTTATAGCTATTCACTGTGTTTAGGGTGAATTTTAGCTTTTGTAGCTATTCACTGTGCCTATAGTGATTTTGTTAGCTTTTATAGCTGCTCACTATGTTAATGGCGAGTTTGTTCTTTTAGAACGCAGACTTTGTGTAGTCGAGGACTATTTACAGAGTGTTTTTCTTGGCGAGGAGCCGAGGTTTTTTCTGGCGATATACCAGAATGTTTTCTTGGCGAGGAGCCGAGGTTTTTTCTGGCGATATACCAGAATGTTTTCTTGGCGAGGAGCCGAGGTTTTTTTCTGGCGATATACCAGAGTGTTTAGTTGGCGATAAGCTGACGAGTTTCCTGGCGATTTTTGCATGTCTGGATGTCTCAGGACGTCGACATTGCGCGATGTAGAGTTTTCCCTAGCGATTTTAGCATGTCTAGATGTCTTGGGACGTCGACATTGCGTTATAGAGTGCGATTATTTTCCGAGTGCGACTAGTAGTGATACTAGATTTAGAATGTTCTCTTAGTGATGAGCTAGAGCATGGATAGCGATTTTTCCCGAGCGTTTGTCTGGATATTTATCCAGATAATTTTCTCTTAGCCTTGTGCTAAATGGTCTGACAAGACTTTTTCTTTTTAGTGTAAGTGTTTGCACTAGAATCAGTTTTTTATTTTTCTTTATTTAAGAATTTTTATAAATTTCTTTTGCTGAAATAGAAAATTTTCAGACAATCCTTAAAAGATTTTAAGGGGGGTGTTCATATTTTATTTCAGTTCACTTTTTTGATTTAGACAAGAGTCTAGACAAAGTTATATTTTTTGTTTTGGTAACAATAACAGAGCTGATTCTTTTATATAAGAAGACCGCGATTGTTATTTTTGAAAGGTATTTCCTATGTTCATGCAAGGATTTTTATTTACTTTTTGATGTACTCAACCTTAGTGCTTAATTAAGTTAAGTCTAGTTATAAGATTCTTGTGTACATGCAAAGATTTTTATTTAGTTTTCATTGTACTTAATATTAGTGCTTAATTGAATTAAGTCTAGTAGTAAGGTCCGAAGTTTGTAATTTTGTTTTAAGTTCTGACCTTAGTATTAAGTGATAGTGTACCCCTTTGTACCTTTTCATAAGTAGCCTAAGTTTAATAGACTAGTGTAGTCTATTTCTTTTTGGAAGGGGGTAAATGTAACATTCATTTTTTCCTAGATTTTAAGACCATGTAATGTTACTGATTTTTCCATTTCAAATTGTACTTATTTTCATTTTTGTTCCGAACGGTATATTAAACAGGGATTCCCAGACGTTCGGTATATAGTGAGTTGTGCGGGTCCCTGACCGAACCTCTCGCTACGCCGCGATTGGTGGAATGTTTGATCGGCAGTTTTGATTGGAGCGTCGTGATACTACTGGCAAAAGTCGCACGATTATTTAAGGCTCCGCAGACCGTAAATCGGGGTTGTTGTTTTCCATCTAGCCGCAACCAGGCAGTACCATCAAGCCGCTGCCGGGCTGTTTTCCATCTAGCCGCAGCCAGGCAGTACCGTCTAGCCGAGAGGCTATTTTCCATCTAGCCGAAGTAGGCTAATTTTCATCAGAGCCGCTAAGTAAAAGCACCAGTGTCTTAAATAAAAGCCGTAGTGAGCTTTCTAAGTGTTTGTTAAGAAAAAGTGTGAAATCGGGCGTAGTCGATCACAGCAGGAATAAAAAACAGTAAGTCAACAAAACTCCCTTCAATAGACTTATTCGAGAGTAGCGCCTTAACTGCAACGTAAAACAGACTAAAAAGTGAAGTGTAAAGCACGATTTCTCGTCTTCGGGGGTTATAATAGTCTGAAATTTTAATGTAACAACTACTAGTTAGGCTAGAATTTGTTAGGTAAAACTGTAAAGGTTAGAACTTTTCATTTTAAAAAACAAGAATAAATTTTCTTTTTTGATTAAAGCTAGTGTCTCACTGAATATTTATTTTTCTTTTCAGGATAAGTTGTACTAGACTAATTCTTTTAGTAATACCCATAAAACCCCTCAGCATTTTTCGATTTTTTTTAGCTGAAGTTAGATCCTTTCTATTTTAAAATGGATGGTGCCCAAAATTTCGTACAGCTAAAGCCTTTTAAAAAAAAATAGAAATTAGTTCCAAAAAGACGTAAGACAATTATCTCTTACCCATATCTCTCTACCAAGGAAAACTGAGCTAGTGTGTGTTTAATTTCTTTAGTTCTTTTAAAATCAGGGTTCACTCAATTCAGTATCAGAAATTAAAGCGGGTAAGTTTCACATGTTACAAAATTACGCCCAAGCTTTGGGGCCACATTTTTTCAAAAGTTACAATATATATATATATATATATATATATATATATATATATATATATATATATATATATATATATATATATATTAGAGTGACCGGATCTCATAGAGGGGGAAAAAAAATGTCGGAATCTTGTTCGTCTGGACCGCACAAAACGATTTCCCTTTCCAGATATTGAGATAGCCGAAATTTGAGCTCGATTAAACGACGTTAACCCGTGCCGCTCGTCGCTCAAAGTTTGAAAAAATCCAAATTTTTGGCCAAAAAGCTGACATATGGAGCCCTAACTCCAGAGCGGTAAATAATAGAAACACGCTTAATATCTCAAAAGAAAGCTAATGTTGTTCTTCAAAATTTATATTCTATACATAATTGTTGTTATTTTAAGTCAAACCGAGTGACAACAGCCTTTAGCCCCAAAAACGTGACCTGGTACCCCTAGGAGCATACTTCGTATATTTTGTTAAGTGATAAATTTTGCTTTTTTTTTGGTATATTTTTGAGTTTAAAGTAGAAATATAATAAAAAAACAAGTAATACTGATAAGCTAATGAAATTTTTTATTTTAAAATATAAAAATTAGGTATATAATACATACAAAACAGACACAGAAAAGATACAGACGTAGTACCTACATGAGTTGATAATTTTACATAGTTATCTAATCTATTCTAGAGCTTTTGTTAAAGTAGTTTTTGAAACGTCAGGATATAATGCTCGGCGTTTACTTACAACTTGCAGGACATATTGCTTTTGGTCTTCATCTTTTGTCAGAAGGTCGTTAAAGTCGGTTATTAATTTAACACCACGCTCAGCCATATCATTAACTACTTTTAATGTTTTGACAATTTTCAATCCTTCTTGGAAGTCATTATTTTGAGGCCAGGTGTTTGGATGTTGTCTTAGGAAATCTGTTTTTATATTAAATTGGTCAAAGAATGTAAACGTTTCTTTGGTAAGTAAATTTACCAATCCTCCATCAACTACCTCTTTTAAGCTTTCTTTCCTAACTTTTGGATTTACAACCCTAGCGTGCTGTGATGGTTCATCTGTGCTACTGAGCAATTTATTAGCCATTAACAACTTTTCATCGTCTGTAATGGTGGGATCAAAAAACGATAATCCCACCAACTTTGCATTCAAATACCACAAATGGTTCGAAAATTTGGCCAGGGCTATTTCTGCAATGTCGTTGTCACACTCTTTATAGTCTAACAGACTATGCAAAATACCTAAATCTTGCTTTGGTGCAAAATGGGCTTTTGGAGCATTGAACCAAGCTTTACAATAAATTTTAACTAGGAAAACAGAAATGGCACGCAAAGAACTTTCTTTTTCTTTAGACATCTTAAATTGACGACGAATAATGAACATTTTTAAGCAGTAAATAGCCTTTGCCATCCACCTAGCGTGATGAATGGCTCCTGGAGTTCTAAAACCCACAACATTGCCATCTAGTGATCCAACAAATACGAGAACCAACTGCAATAGCTCCTTGTAGTCATCTCTGGGGTGGCTCTCAGTTAATTTGGTCTCGAATTCAGCAGTAACATTTGCAAATTACTTCTGGAGTTAGCTGCTTTTGTATTAGATTGTCACTGATACCTGTGTCGTATTTTCCTTTGTCTATCTTGGGCCACGCAGTGAGGAATCTCTTGAAAATGTCTGGATGAGGTCCAGTGGTTGATCCCATTTTTGTGTCGAATACGCCTCTTAACAGAATTTCCAAGATATGGTGACGGCAAGCTAGGTATAACAATTCCTTTCCTAACATTTGCTCCAATATGACGCATGCTCCTTTGAGTCTTCCCGTGTTGGATGCTGTAGTGTCGAAGCACATCGCCTTGACGGTATTGAGAAGACCCCATTCATGTAGGCATTCATATACGGCTACGGCTTGCTCCTCTCCAGAGCTGTTTGCTGTTACAGGAACTCCCAGCAGCTGTTCCTTCTCGCCATATGAAATAGCTATAGCTATTCGCTCACATTGTTCATTTTTTTAAAACACCCGGTAAAAGTTTACCGTCCCAATTGACAACCACGGGCTCTTTTTCAGGAATGTTTACTTTATCAAAATTTTTTTTATTATATTGTTCTCTGAACATTTGCCTTCTATCATGTAATAAAGTTTTCGAGACTTTGTACTCAAGAGGGTCAAGGTTTAGTGCTTCTAGAGTTGCTATTAAAATTCTCGTGGCATTTCTGTCGGATACCTTACATCGATCTAATAAAATGGACAATTTCATGTTTAAAATCTCTTTAACGCCCCTTGCAAATGAAACTTTTATCCTCTTGCTCTCAGATGGTCCTGGATCTTCTGCAGCTTCTTCAGGGATGTCCATTTCCTCCAAGCTCTCAAGTTCCTGGTAGATGCTGTCCTCTTCAGTGTCTTAAAATATCTTCACTAGATAATTGTTCGATCTAACCAGCTCAAAGGCACTTTAGAAACTAAACTGAATAAATAAAAGGTCGGTTGTACGCTGAAGTAAAATCACCATCCCTAAAATAGAAATTAGATTCACCCTCCTTTTTACCTGTCAAACGGGTCTTTCTTTGGTAAACTAGTCAGGTAATCCCCATATAATAAAAGATTAAATTTGAACAAAAGGCGCTTTAAGTTTGAAAATTGAGTTCCAAAATACTTTTTAACAAAAAAATGTTAATTCCGAGACACATTATGTAAAAACTCGTAAAATTCTCAGAATACTCCCAAACTGGCTCCTACTGGTACCAGGACACGTTTTTGGGGCTAAAGGCTGTTGTAACTCGGTTTGACTTAAAATAACAACAATTATGTAAAGAATATAAATTTTGAAGAACAACATTAGCTTTCTTTTGAGATATTAAGCGTGTTTCTATTATTTACCGTTCTGGAGTTATGGCTCCATATGTCAGCTTTTTGGCCAAAAATTTGGATTTTTTCAAACTTTGAGCGACGAGCGGCACGGGTTAACGTCGTTTAATCGAGCTCAAATTTCGGCTATCTCAATATCTGGAAAGGAGAATCGTTTTGTGGGGTCCAGAAGAACAAAATTCCGACATCGATTTTTTGCGGTCACCCTAATATATATATATATATATATATATATATATATATATATATATATATATATATATATATATATATATATATATATATATATGAATGGTTTTGGGCACACTTTTCTTTGTTTTAAGTAATGATCAAAAAATTCTGGAATATTCTCCACATGGTGTAGATTAAACGAAAATTATCAGAGTGATTTAATAATTTATCTGGTATATAAAAAAAAAACAAAATTTCAAGATCATCAGTTTTCAACAAAGATCGGAAACAAACTTTGTTGAAAACTCATTTGGTGTGTGTTTTGTGAAGTCATTGACCATTTTACACCTCCGTAACAATTTTTTTTTATTTTAAAAGCAATCAACGTACGGAACTAATTGCGCAAGTCCGACTTGCACTTGGTCGGTTATTCCCTTATGCCTTGAAGGAAATATTTTATTATCGCTACTTGTTAAGAAATGAAAATATATATGTTTGTAACATGTATGTGTTTTTATAAATCTACCGTAAACATATTGATATACTTAGCAATTTATAATTAAATTAAATTAAAAAGTATGATCAAAATTTTATGTCTTCGAATTCTCATTTTTTTCAAAAGCTAATTCATGAATACTGTGGCTCCCAAATTAATCATCATTATGTATTACAAAAGACTAAGAAAGGTGACATAAGATTGAATTTTATAACCTAAAACCTAGCAACTAAGAGTTTCTAGGTTTAGGCGTTGCATTTAAAGGATCTTCAATTTGAGAATAACAATTCAAAAAAGTAACTACACTTACTGTGTTATCATATAGCAAGATGATAACACAGTTATCATCTTGCTATATGATAACACAGTAAGTGTAGTTACTGTGTTATCATATAACTAAAAACATAAACCTACAAACATACCTATTATGTTAGTAGGTTTTTTTATTATATATATATATATATATATATATATATATATATATATATATATATATATATATATATATATATATATATATATCTGTGGTAAATTTTATGCTTATTCCATTGGTTAAAACTCAGTACTACATTATAATATTAGTATAATATGAGTACTTTTGCCACAACAAACAATAAAAGAAAATTTGGCATTTATATTTTTAGTATGGATTACAAAAGTATTAAGAAAACCTTCTAAGAAATATTCAGTAAATTCTTGGAATTTTAGTCAGTTTATATAATCTTTATCAACAAATATTACGAATGTATGTCACTATATGTTAATGAGTTCGTTGAACTTTGCCAAAAAATAACCTTTAGTTTTATTAGTTTCTCAAAATAAAATGGGAATTTTCTCTCTGAAGCATGTAGATATGGGAGTCTTATTTTTTTTCTTTGTTATAAGGGAACTATAAGATGAAAACGAATTTGAAGTATGAAAAAGGACACAATGTAAGGATTGATATGGGCTTGCTGATCACTTAATGGATTTACAACAAGCATTTTTGAAAAATTAAAAAAAAAGGCAAAAATGGATTTTACCGTCAAACCAACTCGCACCTGACAGGTTGCCGTTGTACGAAATAGCTCAGGCGCAGGCGCATTGTTGCTGTGTTGCCATACGATTTTCTTCGACAATTATAAATTCTCAAGTTTTAAGTACAATTAATATCATAACAAATCAAAATAATAATAGATAATACACAGCACCCCTAGCAAAAATAATATTTAACCATAATTAAGGAGACTTCTTACTTATTATTTCAAAAGAAATCTCTTAATAACACTCGACAGCAACTCTGGATCATTGCCACTTAACAGCTGAGGTTGACGTTTCAGTTAACCTTATCTGTTTAGGCAAAATAAGAACAGAATTTTTAAAAAGTTTTTACAATAATATTTCCAAGATTAATACCGAAATGATAAACGATTAAGGTTTCTTAATGCTTAAATGAAAAAAAAGGTAGGTTTAAAAAAGTGTATGTTTATTATTTTTATTTTTTATATATTATCAATCTGGACTTTTTGAACCCGTAAAATTTCCATAAAATATATCAAAATTCTTAATATTTTCGGTTCTTTCTCCAGTAAAACGCAGATAGATGTATTTTATTTACTGTTTTTAATATTACAAATATCCCATTGAATTTACACATATATTTATTCACTTTATAGAGTGTTAGCAATGTATTTTTGAGAATGTAAAGAGGAGAACGAGGAGACAAATATTTGCCTCCTCTTTGCATTCCCATAAATACATTAAATATATATATATATATATATATATATATATATATATATATATATATATATATATATATATATATACAGAGTAGATGCTCGGTTATATGAACACCCTTTTGTATGAACTATCCACTATAGTAAACAGTGAAAATTTAATATTAGAGGTTCCATAGAGTGAACAGAAGCAATCTCGATTAAATGAACAATTTTCGGTGCTTCCCCAGTGCTAATAGGGGATAGAAAATATTCTTGTTATTTGAATGTATTTAGGTTAGATTAGTAGTACCAGGCGATTATCATGCTACCATTAGTGTCCGGTCTGTTCATTTGATATTAAATATTAAGTGACTTTAGTGCTTCCTATTGGAAAATATGAAACGAAAAGTGTTAACACTATCAGAGAAAAGTGACATGATAAAGAATTTGGAAAATGGAGTGAGTGTTACACACCTTGCAAAAAAAGTATGATATAGCTAAATCTACTGTTCGTGCAATTGAAAAAAATAAAGCGAATATTCTAAGCGTAACAACAAAATGCGTTGGTATTATTAAAAGAAAAACGTTAAAGTCGGGACAAGGCCCCAGGATAGAGAAAAAATTGTATGAATGGTTTTGTAAACAAAGGTTAAGGAATCTTCCAGTGACTAGTGAACTTATAGAGCTTAAAGCAAAATCCTTAAATGAAATTTAAAACAACCAAACAACCAACATTTCCTGCAAGCGATGGTTGGTTGCAAAATTTTAAACGCGGATTTGGCATTAGATTTTTGAAGATATCTGGTGAAAAATTATCTACAAACCCTGAGCTAGTAGATCCATTTAAACAAGATCTTTGTTCAGTCATATGTAAACTGAATTTAACAAATGATCAAATTTATAACGCATATGAAATTGGTTTGTTTTGGAGACTGCTACCTGAGAAAATATTGGTAATGAATGACGAAAAAACCGCTCCAGGAAGGAAAGCTAAAAAAGCACGACTTACTTTTCTCGCTTGCACAAATGCGTCTGGAGAACATAAAGTTAGACCTCTCATATTAGGCAAAGCAAAAAACCCTATGTGCTTTAAGAACTTTACTCTCCCTCTGGATTACGATTATTTAAAAAATGCTTGGATGACTGTGGACATTTTTAAGAATTGGTTTTATAGATGCTTTATTCGTCAGGTAAGTCAGCGAATATGCAATATGAAAATGTTCGAATTAACTAAATTCGCGTGTATACATTTTCAGGTAAAAATCTTTTTAAAACAAAAAGGTTTACCCAAAACTGCCATTCTGTTATTGGATAATGCCTCAATCCATCCGCCTGCAAAAGATCTACAAACCGACGATGGAAAAATCTTTGTTATTTACATGCCACCAAATGTAACACCCTTGATTCAGCCAATGGATCAAAATGTTCTTCGAAGTAATTTTTCTTAATTGCATAAATCTGTTTAACATTTATGTATTTAATAAAAAAATATATTTTTAAGGTTGAATATTCAAGAGAGGATAGTGTGCAGATGATTTAGATGAGCAAAATGATGAAGACGAAAATGAAAATAATGAAAAGTTGGAAATTAATTCGTCGGAAGCTTTGGACGCATTTAATAAGGCAATTATTTGGAGTAAAAAAAATATTTTTAATACTAATGATTTATTGGTATTGCGAAAAAGCAGGAATAGGGTTTTGCAGAAAAGTTTGGCTGCAAAAAAAATTCAAAAACTAAATGTAACTGTTTTTTAAATAAAAATATCTTTTTGATTATATGAACAAGTTGATTTTATGAAAACCCCTGGTATTTATTAGTTCACATATTCGAGTATCTACTGTATATATATATATATATATATATATATATATATATATATATATATATATATATATATATATATATATATATATATATATATATATATATATATATATATGTATATATATATATATATATATATATATATATATATATATATAAATATATATAAATATATATATAAATATATATAAATATATATATATATATATATATATATATATATATATATATCTATATATATATATATATATATATATATATATATATATATATAGATATAGATATAGATATAGATATAGATATATATATATATATATATATATATATATAACACATGGGCTGAAAAGTCCCGGGCCTAACACATAGATGGCGCTAGTTTTATTGCAGTCACCTTTTTTTCAGTTAATACTAACCTTCAAAAGACAGCTGTTAAAATTTCATGATATTCTATTCATTAGTTTGTGAGTTATTGTGCTAAGAGTGACGCTACTTTTGTGATTTTCAAAACAATGGATCAAAAACAATTTCGTGTTTTAATTTTACACTGCTTCTTGATGGGAAAAAATACCGTTCAAGCGAAGCAATGGCTTGAAAAGTGTTATGGGGACTCCGCTCCATCAGAAACAACAATAAAACGTTGGTTTGCTGACTTCAAACGTGGTCGTAGAGACACCGATGATGCAGAACGCAGTGGACGTCCAAATGAGGCGGTAACACCAGAAAACATCAAAAAAAATCCATAAAATCGTTTTGAATGATCGAAAAGTGAAGTTGCGTGAGTTAGCTGACATCGTAAAGATATCAAAAGAACGTGTTGGCTTTATAATGCATGAGCATTTGACTATGAGAAAGCTCTGTTCAAAGTGGGTGCCGCGTTTGCTCACTGTTTATCAAAAACAAGAACGTGTTGTTGATGATTCTGAGCACTGTTTGGCCATTGTTAGAGCGGCGCTGGAATGATTGCGTTGCTCTTGATGGAGATTACGTTGATGAATAAAGCTAATTTTGAACCAAAAAAACCGTGTTTTCTTTGTTAGGCCCGGAACTTTTCAGCCCATGTGTTATATATATATATATATATATATATATATATATATATATATATATATATATATATATAGATATAGATATAGATATAGATATAGATATAGATATAGATATAGATATATATATATATATATATATATATATATATATATATATATATATATATATATATATATATATATATAAACATTCTAAGAAAAAATCAGTAAATTCTTGGAATATTATTAAATTTATGTAATCTTTATCAACATTAAGAATGTGTGTCACTGCATGTTAATAAGTTCGTTGAACTTTGCCAAAAAGTAACCTTCTTTAGATTTGTTATTCACTAAAAATAAAATTGTTTTTTTCGAATCTTTTCGATTTAAAATTTAATGTTTACTAACGGGTTCTTTATCATACAGAAACAACTATGATCGAAACGAATTTAAGAAAGCAGGTTTAAAATTACCCCTTATTATGTGAGAATCAATATGGGGGCCCAAAAGGACCAACCATCAACAAATTCCCTTTTTATCTACCAATTTTCAAATAGCTCAAAAATGACTTTTGTGCTGGAAAATTTTTTGCTTTTGGTTGACAATGAATCACTATCAATTTGTTCAGTTGTCAACCAGAACCAATACAATAGGATATTTATTTATGATAATAGGGAATTTGCCAAATATTTTGGAAACTGAATCGGTACATTTTACATAAATTAGAAATAAAGAAATGCTGATGAGACGTTTTAAAATTTTCCAACGTATTTTAATGGGAACAAATAATTAATTTAGTTTTGCCCGAAAATTATTATTCTTAAAGCCAGTCACGGTATATATCAATGTAACAGATTAAAATATTGGAATTGTCTGAATGATTTATGTTTATTTTCTTATCTCTATTAGCTAGCTGTCACATCAAATTATTTGAGGATAATTTAATAATAGAAGTGTTTTATTGATATCAATATATGGTATACGATCAGTGTGTTTTTTTCAGATTTTTAAGAAAATTCAGTTTTGGAAAAGCCAAACAAAGTGAGCACTCACATACACACAAAACAGGATAGCAGCTTGCCAATCTATTAAATATTTTAATTAATGTTAAAAAATTATTAAAAACTCATAATATTCCATTGAATGGTTAAAATAAATAGGATTGGATTCTGTAAATATTCTGATAAGTTCCAAATTTGATTCATTGTATACAAATATTCCAGTTTACTACTCAGATGCTATTAATATAATAGAAACATGTGTCATCATCATTAGTTTAGTTCATCCCTAGTCGGATGTAAGCCTTCCCAAGTTGTCTCCAATGAGCTCTGTTTGCTTTTTTGTATCCAATCGTGTCCCGCTAATCTTTTTATGTCTCTGTCATCTTGTCTGTGGTCTACCTCTGCATCTTTTATGTTCTCTAGGTCTCCATTCAACCATACGGAGCGTCCATCTATTATCATTCATCCTTGCAATATACTCCGCCCAATTCCACCCTAATATACATATTCGTTATATTACACCTCTCATTTTTGATCTTCTTTGTATCTCGATGTCAGAAATTCGATCTTGAAGTCTAATATTTAGCATTCTCCTCTCCATTGCTCTTTGGATTACCTAGAGTTTATTATACTTTTATTTAAAACCCACGTTTCAGTACCATATGTTAATATCGGCAGTATAAATTGATCGAACACTGCCTTTTATTGTATTTGGAATGTCCAATTTAAACGTAGATTGTAACCTCCTGACCGCAGACCAAGCTAAAGAGACTCTTCTAAGTCAAGCATTCATATATTTAGGACAAAAAATCGAAACATGTATATCGCCTACAAATTTCATGTTTCAAGAAATATTTTATGATCAAATTTTCTGGGATCATAGAAAAAAGAATAAGAAAGAAACTTGAGCATACATTGGAAGAAACGCAGTTTGACTTTCGGCCAGGAAGAGGGGTGAATGATGCAATATTTATAGTGAGGCAATTATGTGATAAAGCAATAGGAGAAGATAGGGAAATTCACTTGGGTTTTATAGACCTACAAAAGGCTTTCGACAGGATTAAAAGAGAAGACATATGGGAAACACTGAGGAAAAGAGAAATACCAGAAATAATAATAATAAGCGTACAGAGTTGATACAAAGGATCAACAAATTATGTAAGACCAAGACAAGATAGATCTAATATATTTGAAACAACTATGGGCCTTAGACAGGTCTTATGTATCCTGAGCCCCATGCTTTTTTCAATAGTTCTGGATGAAGCAATAAAAGAAGCAAAGAACAAAGGGATAAGAGCATAATAGATAGGCTATTGGAAGATGAAAAAGATAGAAATATCAGAACTATGCTATGCGGATGAAACAGTTATTATAGCAAGAGACGAGGAGACGCATAATAGGAACATACGGATATATAAAGGAGCATTGGAAAAAATAAACATGAAAATTAATAAAGAAAAAACAAAGACTATGATAATAGGAAAGCAAAAGCGACAATATGAAATAAAGATAGGAGAGGAAAGGCTGGAGCAAGTGGAGCAGGTTAAATATTTGGGATCATCAATAACGGAAGATAGAAGGATGGAAGAGGAGATCAAGGAAAGAATAATAACGGGAGGAAGATTATTTAATAGCATAAAGAATATATTCCTAGGAAAGAAAGAGATACCAAAAAATATTAAAGCCCAAGTATTCGAGAAGGTTGCAACACCAATACTTTTATATGGAGGAGAAACATGGACAATGACAGAAAGACAAAAAGGAAAGATAACGGCTACAGAAATGAGATTCGTAAGGAAAATAGAGGACAAAACGAAGATGGGCCGGGCTAGGAATATGCAACTCAGAAGGGATCTGAACCTGAAACCAATGGTGGAAAAGATTGAGGAAGCACAACTAAGATGGTATGGTCACGTCGAAAGGATGCCTGAACAAAGAATAGTTAGATAAGTGTTTGAAGCCAGAGTGAGCAAGAAAAGAACAAGAGGCCGACCTAGAAGGGCATGGTTGGAGATGTTAGAGAGGCAATGGCCAAAAGAGGAATAGAGTGGGAACACGCAAGACGAGCCACACAGGATAAAAATAGGTGGAAGGAAAAATGGAAAAGACAAATATAGAATAACTCGACTCCATGGGTCTTACTCCCCTAAAGGGCTAGAAAGGCATAAGGGGTAAGTAAGTAAGTAAGTAATTTTCTGGGCAGTCATGAGCTCTCCACTACCTTTTTTGGTTTAGAATATGGTCAGGGAACACTTTGAAGAAAATACCTTTGCTAACCTAAAACTAAAATCTACTTGAATGACATATATTTTTATATGACTAGGTAGTAAAGTATACTTGAATCTCTTAGTGGATCACCGCAATAAACATATTTGGCCTGGTAACGTACATAGGTAGTAGTTCTACTTAGTATATATCACCACTACACCAAACACTTTATTTTTGAACTCGACGCGCGTTTCGCTAACCATGTTAACTTCATCAGGAGCGATGATTCATCATCGTGTAGTGGTGATATATACTAAGTACTGTCATTGTGCCAAAGATTCCACATTCCCAAGTTATTAATAGGTAGTAGTTGTTTACAGAAATGCAATAACGTCCGCGGCAGCGCTACCACGTTGTCTAAAAGATACTGTGAAATGTATGTTTCGGCACTTGGACAACGTTGATGGGTATTACGAGATCCCCGCCGATATCCTTAGGATATAAAAAGGTAAAATCCTTACTCAGGCGGGGAGGTGAACGATAAAAAAAATTAAACATAAGATTTACAAACGGAATTTGAATCAAATGACACCCTTTCCTTTCTAAATGTACTGGTATCAAATAGAAGTCACCACACAGGATATTCGGTTTACCAAAAACCAACACACACAAATAAATATCTGAGTGATAACTTACATCACCTTCTTCTTAAGAACTATCTGTCATCAACTCATTAGTAATTACAGCTTTGTTACTATGTCATGAACATTCGACCTGAGTAACAACAGAGAAACTAATCAGTACTCTATAAAGCCATGAATATTTTACTAATGGCATTAGACGTACTTTTAACAATTTTAGATACCCAATTCTCAAACAAGGTAGTAAAAAGGATCCGACAATAAATAGTGTCATTTTACCCTACATACACTGTAGTACACACAAAATATCCAAATTACTTTAAATATCTAACATTCACGCTAAAGGCTCATAGTCTATATAAAATTCCCTGCTCGTGTAGTATGGAGTATATGAAAGAAACTGGAATATTAATATCCACTAGACGTAAGGAGACGTATAAAAAAGAAGAAATTGTAGTTGTAGGCGAACATCAAGACTCTACAGGGCACATTATCAATGTAATAAAGATCTAAGTACTTGTTTTAGTTTCCAATTTCTATAAACGAGATCTTAGGAAATCAATCCATAAACATCCTAAAAAGATCATAGGAATACAAGCTACAGTTTGAATCTCCTGTGGCAACCTAGTATTACAGTGTATAATTACATTTTTATATATACAATTACAATGTTACATAGTATAAGTACTAATGTCGAGAACGACTCGTCTAATCGTAAATCCAACATAAGAAGTTACTTGCGCAGGCTATGGCCATGAATTCAGACAAATCCATTATGTTTAAAGAGATGTTTCCTTAATGCCCATATCAAAAATGTTGCCACATATTATTCCAAGAAAAAATCAGCAAAATCTCGGAACGTTTGTTTGTTTATGTAATCCCCACAAACAAAACATTAAGAATGTATGTCACTGCATGTGAATAAGGTTCATTGAACTTTGCCAAGGAATAAACTCAAATGCCAAAAATATACAGTCAGAACAACTTTCCAAAATTAAAATTGCGTTAATCGGTTTATCGGTTAATAAAGATAATTATTTTTTATTGGCAGAAAAATCTGCTGTGTAAATATTAAGTTTTCGTTTATTATTATTTAAACACTTTTTAATTTACATGTTATGAATTTTAAATTGTTTTGGTTGGCGAACTTATTTGCACCTCAGCAGTAAAACGATAAAACATTCCGAAACATTATTGGTTTCGGTTAGGTAACGTTATATTGATTGTGCCCAAAATAACTTTAATTTTTCAGTTAACTTGCAGATCAGTAGTCGGACATGATTTAAAATTAAATATATTGACGATTATACGCTTTTTGCGCCACTTGCTGTATCACTGTATCTGTAGCAAGAATAAAATAAATATTTCATTTTCTTCAAGTGTTATCGTAATAATAGACAGCCATTAATTTAAAACAATATTTCTCGTGGTCTAGCGAATGAATCTTGGAGGATGTGGTTATAGCCTAGTCGCCAGAGGCAAATTTTGACGAGAAGCTCTCATTAAATGTTAACATTCTGCATTTTAGCACACAGGTAGTTTTTTGGACGTAGAATATGATAAAAAAAAGTTTGCTGCTCTAAAGTGTACGCCAAGCCTACAAAATCAAAAATAAAATGAAAAATTCGGTTTTTCGCAAATATCTCGAAAAACATGAAAGAACGGGAAATTTTACAAAAAAAATAATACATAAATTATTTTTTTTTTAGTTTTACTGTAAGTTAAAAATATATTTAAAATAAAATGACTGGTTTAACCCCTTCAGTTGTAGTGGGATCGTGCTTCAAACCTCATTTGTGATTAAATTAACGTTTCTGTATACTACTAAATATTTTGAAATTGGCTATTAAGGGGTTCGGGGTTCGGGATGCTTAAGAATCCGATAACAGATCTAAAAAATTCAAAATGAGGACCCAATACGAAGGCCAGAGAGTACGTAATTCATTTAATTTCTTCGAGTAATTTTTATGGTTTCAATTTCTTTGTGCCTAGATGTTTAAATGAAACAAATACTTTATACTTAAAACTTAGACTTTTATCTTTCATTTCCCACCTTTTTTAAGAGCAAATTTACAAAAAAAAGAGTTTTTTAAAGTTTTTCCTGATTTTTTAATATCACGTATACCTTTTAACTGTAACTAAAAAAAATTGTCCGACTTTTTTTGACCATTCCTTACTGCTTTGAACGTAAAATTGCCGGCGGTGCACTACAGCAAGCACATTTTCATATTTTAAAACTCAATTTTTAAATAACACAAACAATATGAGATTTTCTTTTCAATCGCATCATCATTAACATATCCCATCCATAGTCGGATGTAAGCCTCCCCAAGTTGTCTCCAATGAACTTTGTTGTTTGCTTTTTGTATAAGATCGTGTCCTGCTAATCTTTTTATGTCATCCATCCATCTTGTCTGTGGTTTACCTCTGCATCTTTTGTGTTCTCTAGGCCTCCATTCAACCATACGGCGTGTCCATCTGTTATCATTCAGCCTTGTGATATGCCCCTCCCAATTCCACCTTAATATACATATTCGTTATATTACATCTGTTACTTTTGATCTTCTGCTTATCTCGATGTTAGAAATACAATCTTGGAGTCTAATATTTAGCATTTTCCTCTCGATTGCTCTTTGGGTTACCTGAAGTTTATTTATTCTACCTTTATTTAAAGTCCACGTTTCAGTGCCATTTGTTAATCCCAGCAGTACATATTGATCGAATACTCTGTCTTTTATTGTATTTGGAATGTCCAATTTAAATGTAGATTGTAACCTTTCGAACGCAGACCAAGCTAACGAGACTCTTCTATCCAAGTCAGCCTTTAAATTATTTTTTGATATTTCAATTTTTTGTCCTAAATATACGAGGCTGGTTTAAAAAGTCCGTGCAAAAATAAAAACTACTTATGTGTTTGGGGTAAACCTTTTTCATTTTTCGACATAGTCTCCTTTTAGGCCTATACACGTCGTCCAACGATGTTCTAGTTTGTTGATCCCTTCCGAATAATAGGATTTGTCCAAGTCTGCAAAATATCCATTAGTGTCTGCAATCACCTCCTCGTTTGAATAAAATCTTTGTCCCGCCAGCCATTTCTTCAAATTGGGGAACAAATAGTAGTCCGAGGGAGCCAAGTCTGGAGAATAGGGGGGATGTGAAACGAGTTGGAATCCTATTTCCATTAATTTTGCGACCACAACTACTGAGGTGTGTGCTGGTGCGTTGTCGTGATGGAAAAGGACTTTCTTGTGGGCCAATCGCGGGCGTTTTTTCTTGCAGCTCGGTTTTCAAACGGTCTATTAACGATGAATAATATTCACCTGTAATAGTTTTTTACCCTTTTCCAGATAGTCGATGAGGATTATCCCTTGCGAATCTCAAAAGACAGTTGCCATAACCTTTCCGGCCGAAGGAACGGTCTTCGCCTTTTTTGGTGCAGATTCCCCCTTGGTAACCCATTGTTTAGATTGTTGTTTGGTCTCAGGAGTATAGTAATGTATCCATGTTTCATCCACAGTGACGAAACGACGCTTAAAGTCCTCCGGATTCTTCTGGAACAGCTGCAAACCATCCTTGCAACACTTCACACGATTCCGTTTTTGGTCAAGCGTGAGCAATCGCGGCACTCATCTTGCGGATAGCTTTCTCATGTCCAAATGTTTATGCAAAATATTATGTACCCGTTCAGTCGAGATGCCCACAGCACTAGCAATCTCACGCACCTTAACTCTTCTGTCATCCATCACCATACCATGGATTTTATCAATGATTTCTGGAGTCGTAACCTCCACAGGCCGTCCAGAAAGTTCAGCGTCACTTGTGCCCATATGGCCAGTCCGAAAATTTTGAAACCACTTATAAACTGTTCTAATCGAAGGTGCAGAGTCACCATAATGTTTATCAAGCTTCTCTTTAGTCTCCTGAGGCGTTTTGCCTTTCATAAAGTAATGTTTAATAACCACACGAAATTCTTTTTCGTCCAATCCTTGAAAATCACTCGACTTCCTTGATTCACACGAATGCCAAACACAAAGAGAAATATACCAATATGGCTGAAACTTGGTGTGCGTTCATTCAAGAGATGCTACTAACTAAACATGACCTCGATACGCGCCGGTGGTGCCATCTCTCGAACTTTGCACGGACTTTTCAAACCAGCCTCGTATGAATGTTTGTACCTTTTCTGTTCTTTCACCTTCTATTAATAGTTCCTGGCTGTTATCTTCTTCAACCTTCGTTGTTCAAATATTTGGTTTAGGTGAAGTTTATTTTTAGACCTATTTCTCGAGACTTGTTATTTATCAGCATTTCTTGTAATTCTTCTTTTGTGGTGGCGATCAGAGTGGTATCATCTGCGAACCTTAAATGATTTAATCGTTCCCCATCTATTAATATTCCTTTATTTCCCACTTTAGCGATTTGAACGTGCCTTCTAGAGTCAAAGTGAACAGCTGTGGGGATATCGAGTCGCCTTGACTAATTCCTCTTTTAATTTTAATTTTATTTGTTTTTTCTTCAAGCATTATTTGTGATGTGGCATTTTTATAATTGTGTTCAAGAAGAGTTGTCTACCTTTCATGAACTCTGCTGTTACTTAAGGACGGCCCATATCTCTATCGAATCATATGCTTTTTCGTAGTCAACCATTGCTATCCACAAGTTGACCTTCTATTCATTTGCTTTTTCCACTAGTAATCTAATTGTTTGAAGATGGTCCAAAGTGCTGTATCCCCGTCTAAATCCCGCTTGTTCACGTGGTTGATAACTGTCTAATTTGTTCGTTAATCTATACGTTATAATTCTAGTGAGGATTTTCTTGGATTTTTTAAATATAAGCACAATCAAGGCGTTTACCCAAGGTGTTGATATTTTACTTTCTATGAGGCACCTCTTAAATATAGCTTAAAGAGATTGTATTATTGATGTCCCTCCATACTTTATCATTTCTATAGTTATTTCATCGTCCCCTGTGCTTTATTATTATACATGTATTGTAGGGCGTTCATTATTTTATCCGTTGTTACGTCGGGAATCGCTGCAGATCCTACATTTCTTACTATTACTCTATTTCCTTCTTCTTTCCCGGGCGGTGGCGATATTTTCGTATTATATAGTGTTTGATAATATTTCTCTGTAACTTCCTTTATCTCTTTGATTTGTGCAATCTCTTGGTTATCTTTATTAATAAGTTTTATTATCTGTGTCTCCTCCCTTCATTCATTTGTTTGTTTAGGTGTTTCAAACTTTTCCCCTCTCCCAAATTTTCTTCCATTTTCGAGTGTCTGTACTGTCTGACGTCTTCTCTGATCTTTTTCTGTATTTTTTTGTCTATTTCTGCCAATTCTAATCTGCAGTTCGTAGGATCATTTCTTAAGGGTAGTCTCTGTTTCATGAGATTTTGTGTCGTTTTACTTAAATTTTGTGTTTTTTTCTTTTTTCGATGTTGCTATTTGTTTTGTAGTCATCAGTAGGCTGTTGGTTATTTGTGCGTTTAGTTCATCAAGTTCTGTTTGCTAGTTTAAGTGTTTTATATAGTTTTCTAGTGCTTGTCGATATTCGTCTGTGTTTCGCTTTATTATTCCTGTTGGTGTCTTTATCTTTGTATGCGTTATCTATCTACGTTTCTCCTGCTTCAGATTTATTCTTATTTTTCGTCTGAGCATCCGATGGTCACTACCAATGCTTATCGTGTTCAAGCCTATCGTGTCAGTTACAATATTCTTGTCATTTGATAACACATATCAATTTCGTTTCTTGTTATACCATCTGGGCTTTGTCATGTCCATCTGTTCTGGCTTTTGGAAAAATGTTTTCATGACGTACAAGTTATTTTCGTTTACAAAATTTGATAACATTTCTCCTCTGCTGTTCCTCGTAGCCAAACCAGACTTCCCGACACTCATCTCATTTGTATTCATTGGTTTCCCTATTTTGGCATTGAAGTCGCCGATTATTATGATATATCTTGTTTTATGATGTAGCAATACTTTGTTTATATCTTCCTAGAATTGGTTAATTTCTTCCTCGCTGTCTGATGTCGGTGCATATACCTGAATGATCTTACATTTGCATCTTCTGTTCATCTGTATGTCTACTGAAATCACTCTTTCCGATATGGCTTTGAACTGAACATTTTCTGCAATTTTTTTTATCTATAAGTAGACCGACTCCTCCAATTTTCTTACTTTCATTGCCTTTATGGAAAAATTTATGGCCACCTGTTAGGGTGATACAAGACTCTCCAGTTCTTCTTACTTCCGATAAGCCCAACACTGTCCATTTTATATTTTTCAGTTCTTCT
Source organism: Pachyrhynchus sulphureomaculatus (assembly GCA_019049505.1). NCBI lineage: Eukaryota > Metazoa > Arthropoda > Insecta > Coleoptera > Curculionidae > Pachyrhynchus > Pachyrhynchus sulphureomaculatus. The sequence continues at coordinate 60,836,523 of CM032456.1, forward strand.
TCCAACTGAATACTACATAGTATTAAATATTTGTAATTTGCTGTATGCTCGTTAAAATCATGCAAACAAAAAATTTCGTTTTAAGTTTTACACATTATAAAGCAGCAAAAATAAAAACTATTAGTATCATCGGAAAGCTGAAAATCTCCTCCTCAAAAAGCTCATTTCCAGCAGGAAAGAAATATTCATTTACTATAAGGTAGGTTGTAAGTCCGCAAAAGACCCATGTTAATTCGCTCGTCCATGTTTTGAGTATTATGGGAGATAAAAGCTACTGGTATCAGCACCAATATCTAGCTTCATTAAAATATGTGGTAGCTTATGCTGCCAGAATGCAATATCGGGCATCTTTGCCTGCACAATGGGAATAGGGGTTGGTGTTTTTCCCTCGAAATCAACAGTAGAGCATGAAATGAAAAATTCAGCTAACAACTTTCTCCAAAGGTGTTGACAGTAGCATTATCTGTCTATGTAAGTGATGGTGTAAAGGAATTGGTATAGTTTTAACTAATGACCTTCGCGACAGACCAAAAAGATATGAAATTATTGGGACAGTCAGGAAGTTTGTTGTTGATTCTTTGGTTGTGTACCTTCTTGATTTCCTCGATTATTTGTTTACATCTATTATTGGCATGAACAAAGATTTATGACTTTATCAATATGATGATATTACCGTTTATCGTAGAGGTTCTTTTTTGTGAGAAAAATCTATTTATGTATTTGCAATACTAAATTTCAAGTTAACCTCCTTAGTTGTTTTTTAGACTTCGGTGTGGTGCTTGTAAAAATAGAGGCTAACAGAACGTTAAAAGAACAACAATACGGAGCAACGACGTAAGCTCCTTGTATTCACAGGTAATTGAGGATAAAGGTAAAATTCGCAACGAACATTTTTACATATGTATTGATGAAACCACCGATTCAAGAGGACGGTATATTTCACATTTATTGATTGGAGTTCTTAGCAACGATATTTTGCCAAAATCTTATCTGATTGCTTCCAAACAGTTAGAAAAAACAAATGCATTGACAGTGGCCAGATTTGTTGCTGTGAGGAACTATCGAAGTTTTTTTCTTCCTACGCCTGTTCCAGGAGATAATTTTTTGCTTATTTTGTCAGATGCATATACATGATAAAGGCCGGGCAAAATTTGAAATTTTTTTATCCAAACTTAATACATGTAACATGTCTCGCTCATGCTTTAAATAGGGTTGCTGAGGAAATTAGGAATCATTTTCTCTCTTTTAATTTTTTTTACATTCTGAAAACAAGTAATATCGATTAACCTACGAACGGTGAGCGTAGACTTTCAAATTAACCTGTTTGGCGCTCTACACTTTTTGAATCACCTTTCCGAATTTTTATTAAATTCTCACATTAATAAAAAATCTGTATACTACTTTTTTGTTGCTCTTTCACGTGGTGCTATTAGTTTTTCGATACCTTTTTTATTTTTTGAGATATTACCGAAAAACCAAATTTTTTATTTTATTTTGGATCTTGTGGGCTTAGTGTACATCTAACTTTAGCAAACTTTTTTTATCGTATTATACGAGGCTGGTTTGAAAAGTTCGTGCAAAGTCCGAGAGATGGCACCACCGGCGCGTATTGAGGTCATGTTTAGTTAGTAGCATCTCTTGAATGAACGCACACCAAGTTTCAGCCATATTGGTCTATTTCTTTTTGTTTGGCATTCGTGTGAATCTAGGAAGTCGAGTGATTTTCAAGAAATGGACGAAAAAGAATTTCGTGTGGTGATAAACATTATGGTGACTCTGCACCTTCGATTAGAACAGTTTATAAGTGGATGACAGAAGAGTTAAGGTGCGTGAGATTGCTAGTGCTACGGGCATCTCGACTGAATGGGTACATAATATTTTGCATAAACATTTGGACATGAGAAAGCTATCCGCAAGATGGGTACCGCGATTGCTCACGCTTGACCAAAAACGGAATCGTGTGAAGTGTTGCAAGGATGGTTTGCAGCTGTTCAAGAAGAATCCGGAGGACTTTAAGCGTCGTTTCGTCACTGTGGATGAAACATGGATACATTACTATACTCCTGAGACCAAACAACAATCTAAACAATGGGTTACCAAGGGGGAATCTGCACCAAAAAAGGCGAAGACCGTTCCTTCGGCCGGAAAGGTTATGGCGACTGTCTTTTGGGATTCGCAAGGGATAATCCTCATCGACTATCTGGAAAAGGGTAAAACTATTGCAGGTGAATATTATTCATCGTTATTGGACCGTTTGAAAACCGAGCTGCAAGAAAAACGCCCGCGATTGGGCCACAAGAAAGTCCTTTTCCATCACGACAACGCACCAGCACACACCTCAGCAGTTTGTGGTCGCAAAATTAATGGAAATAGGATTCCAACTCGTTTCACATCCCCCCTATTCTCCAGGCTTGGCTCCCTCGGACTACTATTTGTTCCCCAATTTGAAGAAATTGCTGGCGGGACAAAGATTTTATTCAAACGAGGAGGTGATTGCAGACACTAATTTATATTTTGCAGACTTGGACAAATCCTATTATTCGGAAGGGATCAACAAACTAGAACATCGTTGGACGAAGTATATAAGCCTAAAAGGAGACTATGTCGAAAAATAAAAAAGGTTTACCCCAAACACATAAGTAGTTTTTATTTTTGCACTTTTCAAACCAGCCTCGTACGTCCAAAAAACTACCTGTGTGTCAAAATGAAGCTTGTTAACATTTAATGAGAGCTCAAAACCCCTAGTGACTAGGCTATTATGTACCCATTTATATGAGATCCATCTCAACAATCTGACGAAGCTTAATGCAACGATCTTCCATGACTATACTATGAATTTTATCGACAATTTTTTTAGAAGAAATCTCAATCCGGCGTCTTAAACGTTCAGCATTTGCGGTACTCGTACGTACATTTAAATTTAGTTATCCAGTATTAAATGGTCTTGAGTGCGGGTGCACAGTTCCCATGAACTTCCTTCATTTCAGTTATTACCTACGATAGCTGCCAACAAACAACTGCGCGTTGAATCTGTTTGAAACTTGGAACACAACCGTTACAAGGATCACGTTTACCAACAGTCAAGCCGCTTAACAAGGCCTCTCACAATTTCGTAGAAATTTTCCAGACTTATCAATCCATCCTCGTGTATAACTTTGGCGATATCTTAGTAATTAAGTGTAAGTGGATCATTTGTTCATCGATTCAATTCATTATGCCGCTTAAATGAACTCCAAAGTTCACGGCGAAATTTTCCTGTAATCAATGTATAGTCATAAACATTATTGGTAACGTAATCGTTATTGGTTAAAAATTAGGCCATCCCTTGATGACTTCATTGTGTTTTTCCAACAGTTCTGTAAAGTGCTTTATCCATCTCCGTTTTTAGATTCTTCAATATTCTAGACATCACAGCATCAGTAGTATCATTTCGACAAAACTAATCTTTCACCTAAACTTGGGTGAATGACTTCAAAACTTAAATGCTTTAATTGTAACCAGTTATGAACGTCGGCAGCGGTCATTGGCCTTTCCTGTAATTTATTCTACGCTAAAAAAATCGAAAGTAAAAACCGACTAAAATGATTTTATATGACAATAACCCCAGTCGTCTAAGAAAATATTTATAACCGTCCGGTGACAATAGGGGAAAGCCGCCGTTAATGAATCTTCTCCTAAATCGTATAAATCCTATCTCCTGTTTTCCATAAATACCAGTACCAAAATAAATATTTATCGATCTAGTAAAAAAATTGAGTTTATTTTATTACTCAAGCCCATTGAAACCAAAAACTTCCTGGAGAGAAAAGTACGGCTATGCAGTTCTTCAACATTGAGCAGAATCATTTAATAAATTTTGATTTTCCCATTGCTTAAAATTTCCTTTTACAGTTATTCATCAAAAACATAAATTTTCAAAATAAGAAACGATTTATGATTAATAATAGAGACCTTACAAGAATGTACATATCAGGAAATATAGCGCGCTAACCACTCAAGGGTAAAATTTTATTATACGATGGAACTCTGGGTGCGTGATACTAACTAATTGGCCAATCTCTAATTTTCAAAAGTACCGTGGCTGTTCTAAAAAGCGTAAAAATGTTGCATTTTAGTCGTATATCCCCTACAATCATCCGATGGTAATAAATACCGCTACACAAGGAAATCAATCGGGCGTAATAAATAATTTGGCAAATTTTTTCGCGTTATGTAACCGTTAATTGTGTGTAGGTCAGTATAGGATCAATGTCCGAATAGGAATAATCGTCAACATCAAAAGCCGCAGTTGCCAAATTAACGCGAGTGGGCCAAAATGTCACTGGGACACATTTCACACTTGCGGCGCAATTTGAATAATAAATAAATTATACCTAAAGTAGCCTTTACACGATTATCTTTACAATATATGGCTGACCATATATTACAAGACTCTAATATAATTTGTTGCTATTTTTTTGCCCCGTACCCAAAGAACATAAAGCAAACCCTAGAGCTAACTAAAAATAGATAAAATGTTAATTATATGCTTTTTGACTGCCCTGTAATCAGTACATATTGGTTTAGACTTAACAAGATTTATTACAAAATTATAAAATTAAGACATACAAAAACTTTTCATAACTGAAAAACCTCCCAAATGCAAGTCGGGCTTGCGCAATTAGTTTTCCGTACGGTGATTGCTTTTAAAATAAAATACAATCCTTACCCAGGCTAAGTTAATTAGGTCCATGGCATATACACTACCATCAGAAAGTATTTGCCCACCTAGTTATTTCAGTCCCAAGACAACAAAAACACATAATATTTTTTTTTTTAATTTTAATGAATTATTATTTATTTTTACATTATTTATAGTCTAGAAAATCAGAATAATATTCATGATTTTCCAGGATTTTTCTCATCCAGTCCGGTAGTTTCTTCAGAGTTTCTTCGGTTATTTTAACCCATTCTGCTTGTAAAAGTTTCCACAAGTAATTTTTTGATGTTAGATTGAGTTCTCGAACACACCTGCTAAATGCTCCCACAACAATTCGATGGAGTTCAAGTCGGGTGACTGTGGAGGCCAAGTCATTACTTCCAGGACGTCATCGGATTTCCATTGGTCCAAAAGTTCTCTAATTTGTTTAGCAGAATGTTTAGGCCCGTTGTCATGCTGAAAAATATATTTCCCCCTAAAAAATATCTCTTCCAGAAGGAAACATTTGAGTTAGCAAAATATCTTCATACTGTTCTTTTCGCATGATTCCTTCAACCTAAAGATTTTTCCAACTTTACCGTTACCAAAACAACCCCAAAGCATTACTAAACCTCTACCATGTTTTACTGTAGGCAACTGACAGGCTTCCAACATCCTCTCTCCAGCTGGCCGCCGCATGTAAACTCGTCGATTTGAACCGAAAATTTTGAATTTAGATTCGTCTCTCTCCAAAAGACGAAATTCCATCGTTGGTGATGTCCAATTTTCATGTTCTCGGACCCATTCTAATCATTTACGTTTATTCACTTGCCTAAGAAGTGGTTGCTCACTGCAACTCTCCCGTGTAGTCCACTTTCTGCAAACCTGTTCTTCACGATTGTCACGCTGATGGGGATAGGCTGCTCCAGAATTACTTGAGCTGTGATTTCTGGTGCGGTTTAGGCGGCGATTACGTCTGATGGACATTATTATAGCTCTGTCTTCAGCGGGAGTCGTTTTTCGAGGCCTCCCTGAACGTTTTTGGTTGGAATTCCATGTCCCCCACCGTTCTCCTTGGCATCCACCTATCACTCGCGATTTGTCGACTCGAGTGACCATTTTGATGTCTTGCAATTATTAGAGTTCAATTTTCAACGGAAACTTCTTTCGTTTCTGACATTTTCACAAAACAATTGAGCCTGTATCAATAACCCAGTACCGTTTGCGAATGGTTAATTTCCAAAAGGGCAATGGTATTTATAGCATAGTTTTTATCATAAAATGTCATAGGAATTTCCGTAATCCCTAGAAACTTGAAATGAGTTCTTACTTCAACTCGAATTCTCAGAAATCGCCTCAAAACAATTATCATGCAAAACTTGGAAATTTGTTGTAATTGGTTTTTAATTTGTGATTTCACCAAAAAGGCTTATCTAAACAATTTTATGATGGACACTTGTTAAGAACAATTACATTTACCTAATATAATAAAAGGGTTTAATTAGGTATTAAATTTTGGCAGTTACATTGAAATTTCTAGGTGGGCAAATACTTTCTGACGGTAGTGTATATATCTTATGATCCAACATGCATTTTCACCTTTTTTTCTTAGTAGAATCTACTAGTAAACGTTTTAAAATAAATATTTACTACCTAAATATTTGTTTAAATATAAGCTCATAAAATAAAATTATTTTGTCTGGATACCTTACTGAAAAGTATATGAGTATGTTACTGATTGCACCGAATACGTATTGATATTTCGTAGCTCTTAGTCCCGGTTAAATTTACAACTTCCCACGAAAAAATCTCCACCATATTGTCAAGTAACTTAGTTTCTTTTATATCAGATAAATTATCAAATGTAATACATTCGTGATAATTTTCGCTCAATCTACACTTTATGGAGCATATTCCAGATTTTTGACGAAATGTTTTAAACAGTACTTTTAGAGATAGGGTGGGGGAGGAGAGCGATTTTTGGCCATTTTTTAAAAGCCTGTAAAGAAAAGTTCGCGCAAATATTACATCATATATATTTTTGAACTTTCATTTGACACCTCACTCGATGACTTTACAAAAAAAAAAATTTACACGCCTCTAATTGGGCCATCGATTTCTATATTTGTGGCAAATTTCAACGACAGGCCGACAGTCGAATAAACAGACCAACGGAAATGGGAAAAAATATTTTTCGATGTCTAAGTTGTAAAGAAAAGCAAAAATCGAGAGAGTAATTTTTTACCTTTAGTAAAGGAAGTTAAAACAATAATTTAGTTTCGGATAATTTAACTGTTCGTATTTCTAAAACTTTGTCTATAATTAGCTTAATAGTTTTTTAGATTACTCTGCAATTAGATCTCAATTGTTTCTTCAGTACTAGCATAACCACTAAAACACAAGTTTATTATTACTTTTACTCCCTTGGCGTGAAGCGATATATACATACCACTTTTCTAACCCCCTATCCCATTCCTTTAACCTCATATATTTTTCATTATAAATGATTAGATAAAATTTTATAAAATACCATGATCAAAACCAAGAAAAAGTTTTTGGAAAAGGGGGACCAAGACGCAGACGTATCTTCTGGCTAAACAATCTGCGAAATTGGCTCTCGACGACTACTATCGGTCTTTTTAGATCTACCGTAGACAAAGTAATCATAAGAAGAAAAAGTAATTAGGCTCAAAGTTTGTTTACTATCGCAACCAAAAACTTGGAAAAATTCCCATAATACTAGTGAAAGCATACAATTTTTGACCACTCCATCTTTTTCACCCCTTCTCCCATAAAAAAGTAGTAAAATAGTAATAAAAAATAACTTAATTGCCAAATTCCTTGACTCCACAAATTCCGAAAAAGGCCTATAACATCATATATAAGAAGTAACCCCTTCAACCCTCCACTATACGATTTTAAACCCTTACATGTATAAACAATATACTTAAAATGTGTTCAGTTCATCAATCAAAAAACCTGCAAATACCTAAAAATGCTATTGAAATTTTACTATACAATAATAAACTATCTCCGCCTCCTTCAGCCCGCTCTGAGTTAAAATAATCTAATTTTTATATTCCTTGATTTGAAAAACCCTGAAAAGGGTATATACCAAGCAACTTCTCTAATTTCCTCACACACCCCTTTTACCCTTTCTATATTTGCCATAAATATTTACACAAAAATCGGGAAAAACTATCCTATTACTTCGATCAATCGAATTTAGGTGGTTTTACTCTCTTGGCGTGAAGCGATATCGTTCAAAAAGTATAGACTTTATCCCCTCATTGGAGATCGACAAACCGACGGAAATGAGTGACTATGTTGTTCGTGATTTAAAGATTCTAAAACGTAAAGAAAAGCAAAAATCTTGGAGTCTGATTTTTTCACAAATACAATACCTTCCTTTAATGAAAAAAAAATAATATTAATGTCATGACTAACACTAATAATTGAACTGTGCAGATTTATTGATTATAAATGGACCACACCTTTGCCCTGCTTATTTAAAGAGCAAAATACAGAAGAGTTAAAACAACATATTCTTTTAGAAAAACCGGTACAAGTTAGAATTAGTGTTCCGTAGCATTGTTGCTTTTAAAATATAAAAAAATGCATTTATTTACTTAAAAAAGCATTTTAAGTAAATGTAAGTGTTTTTTTTGTTAAAACTGAACATAAAACTTTATTTTTTGATGTCAAGTCAGGATTAAGAACTTCAAAAAACACTGGAAATAATGGTTTTGTTTAATATTAATAAATTAAAAACAATTTTTTAATTTAAGAATTACACATATTTATTTTAAACAGCATTTTGCTACGTAGCTTAGTTAAAGGTGGTGTATGCGTGTGTTTTTTTAAACATGAACACTAAAACCTAATATTTTAAAGTGTTTATGATAAATGTAGATTCAGAACATTTAAAGATGTCCGAGATAATAGTTTTATTCCATTCCATTTTAATGATTATACAGTTTTACATTATTTATTAATATGTATTTTTTTTTCAATTTAATAGTTTTCTAGAAGCTTTAAGTGTGTTTTCTAAAAATCCTCAAGATGGATGTCTTTTTTATGATTTTTTTGGATTCAGCATAAAGAAATACTTAAGAAACACGTGTCTCACTTAAAAGACAGAGTTTTTTTTTTGTATACCTGTGTAATTTGTAAATATTTGCCTTTAATTTTCGACCTTTCCTTTGGTAAAAGGACTGTATCTTCTATAATATATATATATAAAATGCAACGTCTCTCTGTCTGTCTGTCTGTCCGTTAGTGCGCCTATCACTGAAGAACCACTTATCCGATTTACGTACTTTTTTTAAACATACATATGTTCTCTGGCCAGGTTATGGGCTATATTTTATTACGATAGGTAGCATAAGGAATGAGCAGTGACGTAAAATAGTGAATGATGTCGGAAATAAGTTTACCGCTAGCGCGTGTCTTTGCAATACACAGCCTAAACCATTAAATATGGAACAATATTATGTAGCAAAGAATATCTGTAATGTATAGTCTATAATATATATAAAATGCAATGTCTCTCTGTCTGTCTGTCTGTCCATTAGTGCATTTATCACGCGGGAACCACTTATCCGATTTACCTGTCTTTTTAGTGTTCCGTACGGAACACTTATAAGATCACTTCGGTGTCTGTCTGTCTGTCTGTCTGTCTGTCTGTCTGTCTGTCTGTCAGTCACACCCGATTTTCTCCAAAACTATTTGACATAGAAAGGTGAAATTTGTTAATAATATAGGAATTGATGGCCTCATCAGAGCCATGTAGTTTTGAGAATTAAATTTTGACTTAAGGGGTTAGTTTTGGGGGGTGAAGTCGGAAGTGAAAAAAAAATTTTTTTACTAGGTCATCGAGTGTGGTGTCAAATGAAAGCTTGTGAAAACACGAGTAAAAAATATATATATAATATTATACTTGCGCGCACTTTTCTTTGTATCATTTTTAAAAATTCGCGAAAAATCGCTGTCCCGGGCCTTATCTCGAAAAGTACTTATCAAAAAATTTCGAAAAAATTCTGGAATATTCTCCACGGGGTGTAGATTGAACGAAAATTATCACGAGTGCATTACCTTTAATAATTTATATGGTATATAAAAAAAACAAAAATTTCAAGGTCATCAGATTTCAGTAAAGATTGGAAACAAACTTTGTTGAAAACTCATTTGGGGTGTGTTTTTGTGAAGTCACTGATCATTTTATGCCACCGTAACATAAATTTTGACTTAAGGGGTTGGTTATGAGGGGTGAAATCGGAAGTGAAAAAATTTTTTTTTTACTAGGTCTTCGAGTGTGGTGTCAAATGAAAGCTTGTGAAAACACGAGTAAAAAATATATATATAATGTAATCCTTGCCCACACTTTTCTTCGTATTACTTTTAAAAAATCGCTGTCCCCTACCTTATCTCGAAAAGTACTGATCAAAAAAAGTTTGAAAAAATTCTGGAATATTCTCCACAGGGTATAGATTGAACGAAAATTATCACGAGTGCATTACCTTTAATAATTTATTTGATATATAAAAAAAAATTTCAAAGTCACCAGTTTTTAGTAAAGATTGGAAACAAACTTTGTTGAAAACTCATTTGGGGGTGTGTTTTGTGAAGTCACTAATCATTTTATACCACCCTAACAAAAATTTTTATTTTAAAAACAATCAACGTACGGAACACTAATTGTGCAAGTTCAACTTGCACTTGACCGGTTTTTTTTAAATTCATACATATATTCTTTGGCCAGGTTATATAATAATAATAATAATCTATATCTATAATATATATAAAATGCAATGTTTGTCTGTCTGCCTGTCTGTCCATTAATGCGCTTATCACTCGAGAACCACTTATCCGATTTACGTGATTTTTTAAATTCATACATATGTTCTCTGACCAGGTTATAGGTATATATTTTATTACATCTATAATATATATAAAATGCAACGTATCTCTGTCTGTCTGTCTGTCCGTTAGTGCGCTTATCACTGGAGAACCACTTATCCGATTTTCTTACTTTTTTTTAAAACATACATATGTTCTCCGGCCAGGCTATATTTTATTACGATGGTAGCATAAGGAATGAGCAGTGACAATAATAGTAAATGAAGTCGGACAAAGTTTGCCGCTAGCGCGTTCTCTTGCAATACACAGTCCAAACCATTAAATATGGTACAATATTATGTAGCAGAGAATATCTATAATATATATAAAATGCAATGTCTCTCTATCCGTCCGTTAGTGTGCTTATCACTGGAGAACCACTTATCCGATTTACGTGCTTGTTTTTAAACATACGTATGTTCTCTGGCCAGGTTATAGGATATATTTTATTAGGTGACATAAGGAATAAGCAGTGACGATAATAGTGAATCAAGTCGGAGAAAAGTTTGCCGCTAGCGCGTTCTCTTGCAATACACTCCCTAAAGCATTAAATATGGAACAATATCATGTAGCAAAGAATACAATATATATAAAATGCAACTTCTCTCTGTCTGTCTGTCTGTCCGTTAGTGCGCTTATCACTCGAGAACCACTTATCCGATCTACGTGTTTTAATAAATTTATACATATGTTCTATATAATTCGATATAAGCCTAGATAATGAGAGATAAGGTGAGATAATGGGAGATAAGGAGAAATAATGGGAGATAAGTCGAGATAAGCCTCGATAATGGGAGATAAGGTGAGATAATGGGAGATAAGTATAAATAATGGGAGATAAGGAGAAATAATGGGAGATAAGCAGAGATAAGTCTAGATAATGGGAGTTATGGTGAGATAATGGGAGATAAGGAGAAATAATGGGAGATAAGGAGAAATAATGGGAGATAAGTCGAGATAAGCCTAGATAATGGGAAATAAGGTGAGATAATGTGAGATAAGGAGAAATAATGGGAGATAAGGAGAAATAATGGGAGATGAGCAGAGATAAGCCTAGATAATGGAAATTATGTAGAGATAATGGGAAATAAGGAGGAATATTGGGAGATAAAGAGAAATAATGGGAGATATTTTATTACGTTGGGTAACATAAGGAATAAGCAGTGGTGATAGTAGTGAATCAAGTCCACGCGAGCGGAGCCGCGGGCCCGACTAGTTTGTATCATAAAATACGTTTTGGGTCTTACGGAAGTAGGGTATAAGGTTGTAATACTAAGTCTTTTCCGAAATTTTAATCCTTAAATTTACTGTTAAAAACAAATGTTAACGTAATATTTGTTTTGTATATACGAGTTTGTTAAATTTTAAGTTTACAACTACCAAAATAAATCGTACTTCTTTTAGTGCACCTAGATGTTAAAAAGGTGGCTTGTAAAAAGGACAAAAACTCATAAAGTCGAGAAATTTGCAAATGCAGAATGACCAACAAAGATCCCATGAATGCTATATTCCATGCCTTTCCTCCTACGACTATAGTTTCTGAGCCTATACTCTTCATCAGGTAGGCTTTAGGCAACGGTATCGATCATGAAGATCCGAGTACCATGGAGAGTCGAGTTGGAATGACTCTCGCTGGCTTATAGTAATCATGGTACCTTAAATAAACGAGATACTACTCGTTGGGTAAGATACAGACCCTTGCGTCATCTGTTGAGATTTTCGAACTTCAAAAAACTGCTCAACTATACAAACCTAACATTGCAAATTTCTCGACTTTCTGTTGCAGTGACCAATCAAATAACAAACCATATTCCGAAAGTTTATTTCGGAACATCGATTTACAAAAACTCATACTTAACTAATATATTAGAGGAGCTAGAACAACATTTCAAACCTAAAACACAAATAATCAGAGATAAGGAAGGTAAAACAGTCAATGACATGCCTGGAATCATTGCCGTTTGAAAGGATTACTGTAAAGAACTTCTTGTGACTCAATTAGTGGGTGACAGCAGTGTCGACCGAAAAGCCGCAGAAGAACAAGAGCCATGTATTCTTAAGTCTGAAGTCAGGAAGGATATTCAAAGGTTAAGGAATAGAAAGGCAGCAGGTACTGACGAGATCACTGCGGAAATAATAAAGATGATGAGAGAAACCGCCGTGACTATGCTACATGAACTGTGTAATGAGGTATGGAAGACTGGAAGATGGCCAAAAGACTGGTGCGAAGTTGCATTTATAACCTTGCATAAGAAAGGATCCCCTCTGGATTGCAGCAACTATAGAACAATCGCTCTAGTGTCACACGCTGCTAAGGTCTTTCTCTGGATTCTAAATAAAAAACTCAAAACTTTTCTGCTGCCGCAGATATCTACCGATCAATCAGGCTTCATTCCAGGAAGAGGGGGGACTGGAGAACAAATTCTCAACATACGCCAGATAATAGAAAAAGTCAGGGAATTCCGAATAACAACCTATATTTGTTTTAAAGACTACTCTACGGCTTTCGACTGCATACAATGGAACAAACTCTGTCGAAAAAGAAACGCCCAGTATAGTCAATATTTTACCAGTCTAAAATACATTTTATTTACGAGTATTGCAAAATAGATAACGGATAATATTTGCAAAAAACGTGTAGCATCACAAATATACAATATAAAAAAACAGTAACGGTCTTAAAGAAGTAAGTAAGGAATTAACTAAATAATAATAAAAAAACATTATCATAATAAGCCGCTTAAATGTAAATGTGACAGTTGTTGCTATATTTGGACATAGTAAACACGTCAATGATGAAGAGGTCAATGAGCTCAGTGGGTGCGCTCTTTAGAGATACCGTCCGGTAGCAGCAATGCGCGTTTTGTAACGGAGCTTAAGCCACGGCTCTACTTTTACTTTTAAAGGTAGATAATCGTTAGACAACTATATCCGCGAATTTAGTTCAAACATATGGGCACTGGGTTAAGCTGTGAGCTACAAAATCCATGCACGACTCGTCTTCATGCTCAAAAAAAATGTCAGTTACTAAATGATGGGTTAGTGTTTCTAAAATATTTGAAAATTACAGGGAATAAAATTTCAAACTTAAGGCAGTGTAAACTGTTATTTATTACGATATTAAAATATGCAAAAAAAATTGGGACTGTAACAGTGCCCGTTATCTCCATCCTAATGGGAATTTCAATCTATTTTTATAATTCACTAAGCACAGTTTAGGAAGTGGGCTTAAGGTATTGCTTACGAGTAACTATTAAAAGTGGTTCTGCTGAATTTTGAGAAATAATAGATTTTAGCATCATGCATTCGCTGCTTCAATATAAAGATGGTTTACCACGCCATATTGCCGTATTTAATTCTAAAAGTTTCAGATATTTAACATGTAAAAGATAGAAATCTATACTTTTTCTTCGATCCAAAGCATGCGTTTTTTACAATTTTTGTTGTATGTGCATTAAAAAGAAAAAGTCACAAAAAAAATATATACATAAAAAAATTACTTTGTTTTTGTTTGTTAAAATATGAAAATAGTTTACCTCCTAGTTGTTGCAAAAATATTAAATAAATATTGCTTTTTCATGTATTTTATGAAGTGAATTTTCGCTGTGGCAACGTAACTTGAAGCAGACTGAGCACGTGGATACGGGCGTTCTTCCAAATTTTGAATCACATATATGCTTTACATTGATCGTATTTTCTTTTAAAAGATACTAGAATAAACTCGTGCCTCGCACACGCCACTTAATTGATATATTTTAAATAAATAATCCAAAGTATCGTTTTAATTAATTATTTATAATTTTTATTGTATATCAAGTAAAAGTATCAAGGTTATCTAAGTTGGGAATGTGGAATCTTTGGCACAATAATACTACTCAGTATACGAGTATATCACCACTACACCAAACACTTTATTTTTGCGCTCGACGCGCGTTTCGCTAACTATGTTAGCTTCATCAGGAGCGATAATGAGGTCAATCATCGCTCCTGATGAAGCTAATATGGTTAGCGAAACGCGCGTAGAGTGCAAAAATAAAGTGTTTGGTGTGTTGGCGATATATACTGAGTAGTATCAAGGTTATTATAAATAAGACGTCATTGCGCGCGGCGGGAAGCAAGCGAGAAGCTATGTTACCACATTCATTATAACCTGAAAACCAAATTATTTCGCATCTTTCTTTAATATAATGCTCTCTCTAACTTCTCGTAAAAAAATACCTTAAAGTATCAAAATACGAGTATATCATTTTAACTTTAATGTAAATTATTAAAACTAAAAAATTAACTTAATTCTGATGTTTTAAATAACTTTAGCTTAAAATTTTGTGGCACGGATAGTCGATTAGATTTAGTATGGACGAACTATGTCAATACTATTACAGTCAGTAAAGTAAGAACTAGTTGCCTATTACTTGTAATCGGTGAAAGAAATTCCTATTTTTTTTGAGGTTATTGCTAGCACCCCTGCAAACAATGCTTTGTGAAAAGAGCTTCATTTCTAACCTTATTTATGGTTAAATAATACGTTATCGAACATTCGGGACTGTGTTCCTACGTAATCATCCAAAAAACTCGAAAATGTCGCTTATAGAGGCTGTTAAATACGACGGCTACCTGTTAAGTTTTTACAAACGACTGCTATATTGAGATGTGACTTTACCATTATTGTAAAATTTGACATTTGTTATTGTTAAAATAGTGGCAGCTTATAAATTGGCCGAGTAGTTTGTTTACAGTAAGCGTTAAAAAAAAAGTTTTGTGAATAAATGGAAAGTTCACGTGGAAGTTTATTGGATGATTTTTCACGACGGTAAAGGCTTAACTCAATAATAATCCCTTGAATCGCTTCGTTCAACTTTTGGTAATGAATCACTATCAGAAAATACTGTTTACAATTGGTTTGCAGAATTTCATCATGATCGTGCTTCCATCAGCGATGAATTTCGTGAAGGTCGACCAAAACTGGGTGTTGTTCCAAAAAACATCGATGCTGTGCGCAACATAATTGAAAATGATCGGTATGTGACTTACCGTGAAATAGAATCCTTAGGCACATCGAAGACCGCAGTACATTCGATTTTGTATGAACATTTAGCTGTGAAAAAGATCTGTTCCCATCGCCCATCTCAATTGGTGTAAGGAAACGCTCAAAAAATTCCATGCAAACATGCAAAATCCGTACACAACATCATAACAGGCGATGAAACTGGGATATATTCGTACGAGCCGGAAACTAAGCAACAATCAACTGTTTGGGTGTTCCAAGATTAACCAAATCCAACAGAAGCAAAGCGCTTCCAAGAAAATGATTGCTTATTTCATAAGTTATACTGGACATGTTGCAACCACTGCTTTAGAAGATCGAAGAACAGTTAATGCTGAATCGTATACAACAATTTGTTTGCCAGAAGTCGGCGATCAAATCAGAAAAAACAACTAAAACCGTAGCATCATTCTTCATCGTGACAATCCCAGGCCTCACACAGCACGTCAAACAATTGATTATTTGATGGAGAAAAACACCGAATTAATGTCTGATTGCCCGTATTCACCTAATTTATCGCCTAAAGACTTCTTTTTGTTCCCGAATTACAAAAAAAAATGCTTGGACAGCGATATTCATCACCTCAAGAAGCTGTTGAATCCTCTCGAATCCTCAATTAACTTAAGAGCGCAAAAACTAAAGCAGAAAGGTTTGAACATATCGTATAAAACGTTTCGCGTTCATCTGCGAGCTAACAGTTTGATCGAGAAATCATTGCTAAGCGATAAATACAGAGAGAAACAACTCACGTGAGCAGAGAAAAACATAAATCGAGACTAGAGCAATGTAATTTTTTCGGATGAAGCTTCATTATGGGGTTATGTTCTCATTCTACGAGCCTGGTCAATTTTCACAAATCTTACTGATTCAGTGCACCGTGAAATACCTTGTGAAGATCCGTGTTTGGGGATGTCTGTCGGAAAAAGGTTTTGGGAGACTTTTCATCTTTACTGTCACTTTGAACGCTGAAAAATGTTCCAGATTTACAAGAAGGCATTAGTATCGACTTCCAAACGGTGATAAAAATGAGGAGTAGGTTCTTCAGGAGGTTATCGCTCCCAAACATTGAAGTAAAACGCGTAGCCAGTGGAAAGGGGAATCACTAGATTGGCCCTCCCAGTCATCCGATGTGTGGTCAAGCAGAAGTTTCGTAGTAAAAAACGGGTATACAGCGAAGCAGCTGTGGAAAATTCGGACAATTTCAAAATCTTTGCCACAAAAATACGCGGGAAAACCTCATTGAAAGATGCCAGGAGATCATAGACGCTGATGGGAAATGGATGAACTACCGAATCATATATATAAATACATTTTTAATGAACAATGCGCGCCACGTTCTTACTTGACCGACTGTCTGTTTAAATTCTTGGTGCACATATAAAAATAAAAATTTGGGTGACTAAAAGTATAACAAACAATCATGAAACTGCTATAATAATAATCTTCATGATACAAGAAAGATTCCATTAGCTATTAACTAACATAAGTGATGATACGTTTTGATTAATAAATTGATAAATTGAAATTTTTGTTTTTTTTTTTTATATACCAGATGAATTATTGAAGGTAATGCACGCGTGATATTTTTTGTTCAATCTACATCCTGTGGAGCATATTCCAGAGTTCTTCAAATTTTTTTGATCAGTACTTTTCGAGATAATGGGGAGAGACAGCGATTTTTGGCAAATTTTTAAAAATAATACAAAGGAAAGTGTGCGCAAATATTACATTATATATACGAGTACAAGTATGAAATGCGGATTTCAGACAACAGATGGTGCACCAATGCAGTTTGTGCTATAAAGATTTGACACTGCGCCATTTTGTTGTGTCATCAACAAGTGTCAGACGCGCAGAAGTGATAAATTGGAAAAGTGTGTGCATAGTGTTGTGTTGTTGTGTTCAATATGTCGAAATTTATACCGAACAAAGAGCATTCGCGGACAGCATTAATTTTTTGTTTTCATTTGAAGAAAACTGCTGTTGAATCATACCGATTACTTCGAGAAGCTTATGGTGAACCTGCTCCATCGCAAGATACGTGTAAACGATGGTTTCGGCGTTTCAAAAGTGGTGACTTCGATGTTGCAGACAAGGAACGTGGAAAACCGCCAAAAAAATACGAAGATGTGGAATTGCAAGCATTGTTGGACGAAGATGATTCGCAAACACAAAAACAACTCGCCGAGTAATTGGGCGTTAGTCAACAAACTGTTTCCAATCGGCTACGAGAGATGGGAAAGATTCAGAAGCGCAAAAACACGTGTCACATTTTGCTCGCTCGGCACAAAAGGAAGTCGTTTTTGCATCGTATAGTTACAGGGGATGAAAAGTGGATTTATTTTGAGAATCCCAAGCGCAAAAAATCATGAGTATATCCAGGAGCACCATCCACTTCGACCGCAAGATCGAATCGCTTTGGCAGAAAGACGATGCTCTGTGTTTGGTGGGACCAGAGAGGCGTGGTCTATTATGACTGTTAAAACATGGGGAAACGGTTAATACTAAACGTTACCAACAACAATTGACCGATTTGTACCGCTGCTTGAAAAAAGGCCAGAAATACCGAAAGAGACAACACAAAGTCATTTTTCTTCATGACAATGCTCCATCACATACGGCAAAACCAGTTCGAGACACGTTGGAAGCACTCAGCTGGGAAGTTCTACCCCATGCGGCTTACTCATCAGATTTGGCTCCTTCCGATTACCACTTGTTTGCAGCGATGGGTCACGTACTTGCTAAGCAGCGCTTTGGTTCGTACGAAGATGTAAAAAATAGCTGATGAATGGGTCGCAGCAAAAGGGGAAGATTTTTACTGGCGTGGTATTCACAAATTTCCCGAAAGATGGGAAAAATGTATAACAAGCGATGGAGCATACTTTGAATAAAGCACTTTTTATCATTCTTTCGAATTTAACATGTTTTTTTTAGAAAAAAAATCCGCATACTTGTACACCTGGTATTATTGAACTCGTGTTTTCACAAACTTTCATTTGACACTCCACTCGATGACCTGGTAATTTTTTTTTTCATTTCCAATTTCACCTCCCGAAACTAACCCTTTAAGTCAAAATTTAATTTTCAGAACTACACGGCTCTGATGCAGCTATCAATTCCTATATTAGTGCCAAATTTTAACTTTCTATGTGGTGTGACAGACAGACGGACAGACACCGGAGTAATCTTATAAAGCGGATCTTATAATACGGAATACTAATAATGCTAGCTTTAATGATGCAAACGTGAGAATTACAAAGGCAATTAAATATGATATTTGTTGTTGTACTTACGGTCTTAATAAAACAAATTCCTTTTACTGAAATATTTCGGTCAAACATCATCCCAATAGATAAGAAAAATGAAAAGAATAATATTCAAAATTATCGGAAAATTTCTATTTCTAGTTTGTTTTCGAAAACTATTGAAAGTAAACTGAAAGCTAATGACCAGGAGGAAATTTTTCTTAAAAAAATGAATAAGTATCTCAAAGACAGGAAAACTTAAGGCCGGGGAATGAAGACCCTTTCCAAAGAAGAACCCTCGGACACAATACACGTTTCCTTCAGCAAAAAATAAGCCATGTTTGTAAGAGGGTGTTTTCTATATTCATAGAGGTCAGAAGACATATGCTCCCCCTTGACTATATATATATATATATATATATATATATATATATATATATATATATATATATATATATATATATATATACGCCTAATGCTATCCAATGCTGCATGTAGGCCTTCCCCTTGAATATCCATCTCAATCTATTTGCAACTGTTGTCATCTATCCAATACCCGCAACCCTCTGCATATCATACCGCCATCTTGTTTTAGGACGTCCTTTTCTCTTCTCGTGGTCTCCATTCTAATGTTCGCTTGGTCCATCGATGATCGGTCGTGCGTGCTACATGTCGAGCTCATTGCCACTTTTTTTCTGCTACGTGCTCTATAATTTTATCCCAATCATCTGTCTTTCGTGTGCTCTCTGGGTCCGAGCTAGTTTTTGTATATCGGCTTTATTCAGTGTCCAAATTTCAACGCCATATGTAATTACGGGTAGAATGTACTGATCGTAAACTTTGGCCTTTAACGTATTTGGTATGACTTTGAATACATAACTTAATTTCCCGAATGCGCACCCTCCAAGTCTAATTCTTCTTGAAATTTCATTCGAAACACTGTCTCCCGTCGTAGTAATTTTTTGCCCCAGATACACATAATCCTTAACAATCTCGAGAGCAGTTCCTTCCAAATTTATAACTATGTTGTTATTAGTGTTGGATAATATTTTTGTCTTACTTTTATTAATCTTAAGACAAATTGTCTTTGAGTGGTAATTTAACTCATTTATCATTTCTTGTAACTCATGTGAATTACTACTGATGAATACAATATCGTTGGCGAACCTTAGATGACTCAAATACACAGCAACTATCTTTATGCCTTTCTTTATCCAATCTGGTTGACCGAGTACGTCCTCTAGAACTGTAATAAATAGCTTAGGAGAGATAGTAACTCCCTTTCTTACGCCTCTTCCTATTCATATTTGTTCTGTACTAAGTTTTATGTAAATCTTTGCCTTTTCATATATATCTTTGAGAAGGGTAATGTATCTAGAATCAATTCTAAAATTGTGCAAGCCGTTAATAATTGCCCACATTTCGACAGAATTAAAATCTTTCTCATAGGCTATGAAGGCTATGTAAAGTTCGAAATTGTATTCATTGCTCTTCGGTAGGATTTTTTTTTTAGGGGTCTAGCACACGTGCTGCAGGGAGATCCCTAAAGCGCTACAGGAGCGGCACGTGTGCGGAAAAAGCGATTCACGTTGTTCTTGAATCGCTGTAAATTGTACTCGGTGGGAAACACAGTCCTGAGCAAATTATTGCAAAGGGATAATGTTCTCCATATAAAAGACTGCTTGAAAAGCGTTGTGCCGGGAGTAACAAGCTGAACCTCATACAGATGTGAAATATCAGCGCGATGGGTATTTCTAACATGCACAGCTCTGGAGGGAATTAAACGGGCCACATCCTCCGAACTCTTTCCATGGAAATACTTGTAGAATAGGCTCAAGTCGCCAACCGTTCTTCGATGTTCCAGCGAATCAAGGCCGCCGGTCAGTTCTGGGTCTCCAATCAGACGAACAGCTCTTCTTTGAATAGAATCCAACAAACGCAGTGTATGTTTGGGAGCGAAGCCCCAAACATGGAAGCAGTATTCCATAGTTGATCGAATTTGAGCTTTGTAAAGAATTATCAGTTGTTGTGGAGTGTAGAGCTTTCTGGTTTGAAATAATATTCCCAACTTTTGAGAAGCTCTCTTTGCTATACCTGCAACAGGCTGGCATGGATATTTCTCATTCTGTAAGTAGTCACATATGCTATAGCTGGAACTTAAATCAGCCTGTTCGTATGGCTCGTAGGAATCTAACTTATTTTTTAATCTATTGGAGATGATTTTATTCAAACGTTTATAAATAGGAGATGGCAAGTTAATCGGCAGTAATTGTCCAACTTTCTGATATCTCCCTTTTTGTGTAGAAATATTACTTCTGATGTATGCCACAATGTTAATATTTTGCCAGTTTCTAGACACATGTTAAAAAGTTTGACCAGTTCTTGTTTTAAGTCCTCTCCGACCTCCAATAGCATTTCTGATAAAATACCATCAGGGCCTGCGGCTTTGTTACGCTTCCCTTCCTTCAGTGCATTATTGACCGCCTCTACAGTAACCTCTGGCAGTTCTTCCGAACCTATATTTTGTATTTGCTTTTCAGTCCGTTTTCTTTTTTTTTCATTTGGTGTTGTTTTGGACCTGTAGAGTTCATTATAGTCGGTGTTTATTTCTGAGTTTACTTTGTCCCTAAGCGTTAATACTTGTCCCTCACTATTTTGCAATTTACTAATCTCCTTTCTTCCGTTATTCAGTTTCTGGCTTATTACTTACGGGCCTTTATTTCCTACAATGGTATTCAAAATCACTTTTTAAACTATTATTAAAACTATTTTTACTTCTTTATATTAAAAAATATTAATCAATATATCGAACAGTTATAATACTCAATCTGAACCCTATGAGTCTGTTTTAGTTTCGTATATTAAATAACCGGTCAAGTGCAAGTTGGCAATTAGTGTTCCGTACATTGATTGCTTTTAAAATAAAAATTTTTATTATGAAGGTATAAAATGATCAATGACTTCACAAAACATACCCCAAATGAGTTTTCAACAAAGTTTTTTTTCGATCTTTACTGAAAACTGATGACCTTGAAATTTTTGTTTTTTTTTTTATGTACGAGATAAATTATTAAAGGTAATGCACTTATGATAATTTTCGTTCAATCTGCATCCTGTGGAGAATGTTCCAGAATTATTTCAAAATTTTTTGATCAGTACTTTTCGAGATAAGGGAGGAACAGCGATTTTTCGCGATTTTTTAAAAATAATACAAAGAAAAGTGCGCGCAAGTATTACATTATCTATATTTTTGAACTCGTGCTTTGATTTGACACCCCACTTGACCTGGCGAAAAATTTTTTTTCCATTTCCAATTTCACTCTCCAAAACTAATCCCTGGAGTCAAAATTTAACTTTCAAACTACAAAATTCCTATATTAGTGCCAAATTTCACCTTTCTATGTCAAATAGTTTCGGAGAAAATCGGGTGTGACAGACGGACAGACACCGAAGTGATCTTATAAGTGTTTCGTACGGAACACTAAAAATATTAATCAATATATCGAACAGTAATACTCAATCTGAACCCTATGAGTTTGTTTTGGTTTCGTATATTAAAAAAGACCTTACAGCAGTTAGATATTCTATCCAAGTTTCTCAATTGTTACTATATGTCGACACAATAAACAACTTTACGAAGAAAAGGTCATTGAACTTGATGGGTGTGCTGTTTGGAAGATGTCCCCCGTTGAATAACGGATCTCTAAGAAACTGCCCGACGTTCGCTTTCAAAGGCATATTCGACAAATTAGTTTAAACACTCGGGCACTGGGTTAAGTTACGACCTAGAGAGCTCGAGCATGACTTGCCTTCATCAACACAATTTTTTTTTAGAACATACGTAAGGAATAAGAAACTTGAATATCTGAAATTTATCGAAGATACAGAATTATTTAAATAAACATACAAATACATTATAATGATGCGTCAAATCCGTTTATTTAACAGTTCCTTCAAACATTCCTAAACCTTCGGTCTATCTTAAATGATATTCCTCGTTTCATAGCTGTAAGTTCCTCATGGACTAGAACGCTCTCTTAAAAACTTCAAAGCGGTATTTTAATTATAGTTTTATTATTTCTAAAACTGTCTTGTTTAAATTGTTAAAAGTTTCCTTCTTTTTTTACTTTTCACGAATTGATAAAAGCCAAAAATGGAGTCAATGCACAGATATTTATTTGTTTTCATCACTTCCATCTCTCCAATCATCACATTTTCTTCCAACCCAATGTATAATAGATTTTTCGTAGTCAACCTGCGGGACCTCGACACAAAATCTCAGGTACCGTAACCCACTCAGCAGATTGGTGATTTATATGATCGCATCATTAAAGGGATTGGCTCAAAATTTTTAAAATTAACTATGCCATTTTATAAACCTTATCATATATAAGCAATTCATAAAATATGAAATTTTCTTGCTTTAAGTTTTAACGGTGACTTGAGTACAAGCTGCAGTAAGTAGAAACTGAATTTCTAGGCTTGAACTACCATTATCCTTAAGTAGAGGTAAAAGTATGCATTCAAAATCGAATATCACATCGTTCAAACAGCCTAAACAGTTTAAGGAAAATAATAATCACCAGAGGATAACACGCCACCGACATCTTTCAACGTAATTTTACCTACAATACCGTAAAAAGGACTCCGCAGTATCTTTAGGAAAAATGGCTTCAAACTTTAGGAGAATATAGTTTTTGAAAAGTAGAACCGAAGTTCACTTGGGCACGAATCTTAAAAGCCCATAGTTTTTTAGATATCTCACCTTGAAATTGGCATTTTTGAGAGGATTTTTATCTCTATACGGGTTGATACGTAAGCAACAGTCGGACGCCAAAATCTCATATATATATATATATATATATATATATATATATATATATATATATATATATATATATATATATATATATATATGTATATATATATATATATATATATATATATATATATATATATATATATATATATGTATATATATATATATATATATATATATATATATATATATATATATAGTCAGTCCAAAAAGTCTCCATACGCCTTCTTTCTATACTATTTTTTCTGTTATGTTTAATACAGGCCAATGATGAAAAAACTTTTTTCATAATTTTACCCGATTCCTATGTTTTTTGGTGTGCTGAGTCCGAAAATAATAATAAAATAAAACACCGGTCAAGTGCAAGTTGAACTTGCACAATTAGTGTTCCGTACGTTGATTGTTTTTGTTAGGGTGGTATAAAATGATCAGTGACTTCACAAAACACACCCCAAATGAGTTTTCAACAAAGTTTGTTTCCAATCTTTACTGAAAACTGGTGACCTTGAAATTTTGTTTTTTTTTTATATACTAAATAAATTATTAAAGGTAATGCACTCGTGATAATTTTCGTTCAATCTATACCCCGTGGAGAATATTCCAGAATTTTTTCAAAATTTTTTGATCAGTACTTTTCGAGATAAGGTAGGGGACAGCGATTTTTTAAAAGTAATACGAAGAAAAGTGTGCGCAAGTATTACATTACATATATATATATATATATATATATATATATATATATATATATATATATATATATATATATATATATTTTACTCGTGTTTTCACAAGCTTTCATTTGACACCACACTCGATGACCTAGTAAAAAAAATTTTTTTTCACTTCCGATTTCACCCCTCAAAACGAACCCCTTAAGTCAAAATTTATGTTACGGTGGTATAAAATGATCAGTGACTTCACAAAACACACCCCAAATGAGTTTTCAACAAAGTTTGTTTCCAATCTTTACTGACATCTGATGACCTTGAAATTTTTGTTTTTTTTATATACCATATAAATTATTAAAGGTAATGCACTCGTGATAATTTTCGTTCAATCTACACCCCGTGGAGAATATTCCAGAATTTTTTTGAAATTTTTTGATAAGTAGTTTTCGAGATAAGGCCCGGGACAGCGATTTTTCGCGAATTTTTAAAAATAATACAAAGAAAAGTGCGCGCAAGTATAATATTATATATATATTTTTTACTCGTGTTTTCACAAGCTTTCATTTGACACCACACTCGATGACCTAGTAAAAAAATTTTTTTTTCACTTCCGACTTCACCCCCTAAAACTAACCCCTTAAGTCAAAATTTAATTCTCAAAACTACATGGCTCTGATGAGGCCATCAATTCCTATATTATTACCAAATTTCACCTTTCTATGTCAAATAGTTTCGGAGAAAATCGGGTGTGACAGACAGACAGACAGATAGACAGACAGACAGACAGACAGACACCGAAGTGATCTTATAAGTGTTCCGTACGGAACACTAAAAATAGTATCACCCACCAATTTTTCACATTTTAATATTCAAAATGTGAAAACTTTATTTTTTATCATTCGAATGCTATTAGGTTGGCAATACAATCAGAATTTTATAAGGTTGGAAGTAAAATCAAATGTTATTAGGCTGGCAGTTTGTTTTCTTCCAGTTAATATAACCTCGCATTGCAGTGTTTAACCCATGTGCTTTAATTCACACTCAAAGTATGGCTAATTGTGGTTATAAAAACTCTCCCAACACTTTTTGTAATATATGTGATGAGTTTGTAGTTAAAAAAACATTAAAGAAACACTACTGACTTTGTAAAAAGAGTATACTCTGCATATTTTACTGTAGAAATCGGTAATCAAGAAAAATATTGGGCTTCTCACAAAGTATATTATGTTTGTGTCGAGGATCTTAGGAAATGGTATAAGAAAGAAAAGAATGCTTTTAGATTTGCAGTATCCATGGTATGGAGAGAGCAAGAAAATCATTCAAATGGTTGTTATTTTTGCAGCGTTGATGTTTCTGGATATAACTCCAAAAATAAGAAAGTAATTGTCTATCCTAACATGGACCGGGACTTCTTGTCCCTGAGCCACCTCAGTCTATTGATGACGTTTTACAGTCCAGTCCCGAATTTAATGAAAGTCGACCGGATAATGATGAGTTTCAATGTTCTCTAGAAAATTTAAAACCACCGTTGTTTACACAAGCTGAGTTAAATGATTTAGTGAGAGATTTGGGTTTGCCTAAGGAAAAAGCTGAAATGCTTGGTCCTAGGCTGAAAGAACATTTATTGGAATCTGGAACATCTATTTACCATTACAGAACAAGAAATCAACAGTTTGCTCAGTTCTTCAAGCAGGAAGAGGATTTGGTTTACTGCCATGATGCCTATTTTGAAATTAAATCGATGTCATATTGTGAGAGAACTGTGGGTGATATAAAAAAAACTGATACCAGATACGGTTTCAGCACCTAAAAATACATAACACTTAGATGTATTGGTTTAAAAAGTTTTTACAAATATTTTTTTTTTGTTGCCCTGTGCAATTAATTGGAACTCTAAGAAAACATGTTTAAATTAATATTTGAAACTTAACCAACTAGAATTAGTATTAAAAACAACTACGGAACACTTTATTTAGACATTACATCATTGTTATAAAAATGTAAATAAAAATAATGTCAAAAAAGTCTCCATACACTTAACAATTATCAATAATAATTTGACGGAGTTTAACGGAAAATAACAAACTTCGTTTAAACTAATATTTAGTGGGACCGCCGTTGGCCTTGATAATCTCCTGTAACCTTTTTATCATGCTTGCAACTAGCTTTCTAGCAACTTCTGCTGGCATGTTTTCCCATTCGTTCAATATTCTGTTTTTTAATTCTTCTCTATTTGAAACATTATGTTTGGGAACGCACCGTTTAAGTTCCTCCCATAAATGCTCGATGGAGTTAACATCGGGTGATTACGTAGGTGCATGAAGCTGCTGTCGCACATTATGGATCATCCATTCTCGCACCAAGTGTGCAGTATGTTTGGGATCACTATCCTGTTGGAAAATGTATCTTTTTTCTTGTTCAGATGAACATGCTGATCCATGGTACCATAAATAAAATGTAAATTTTCAACCCCTCCGGCGGACATGCACCCCCAAAGCAGAACACTGCCACCCCCTTGTCCCACTATAGAACAAATGTTTTTAATATCGAATGCGGCAAATTTTAGTTCTGCCATCAGACCCAAAAAGGTTAATTTTAGTTTCATCAGTAAAGATTACGGATTCCTAAAATTCAGGAGGTTTAGTAACGTATTCCCTAGCAAAAGCTAACCGCTTTTTGCGATTAGCTTCCGAAATTAACGGTTTCTTCCTGGCTGCACACCCATTATAGCCTATCATGTGTGAACAATTTCTCACTGTTTGTAAACAAACATTTTTCGAAAATAGTTCCCGTACTTTTTCTTTTAATTTTGGTGCACTTTCCTTGGGATCTATAATTATTTGTCTAACAATACTGGCCTCTTCACATGGAGTCGGTTTCTTGGGACGATCGGAGCCTAATTAAATTTTATAGGAATCCGTTGATTTATACTGGTTTAAAATGTGATGGACAGTAGCATGCGACTATTCAACAATTTTTCCTATATTTTTGTACGATTTTCCATTTTTCCACAATTCAATTATGATCTTTCAAACTTGAAATGGAATTTCACAATTTCTCTCGCTCATTTTTAATACTACTTTGAAAACCCACTGCGAAATTACTAACAATAAATGACAGATTATAAATCATTTGTTTTCAGTTTAACGAGCTTGATAAAATGCGGATGATTAAAACGTGTTTTTATCAATGCAGTTCTTGAGTATATGGAGACTTTTTTGACATTAATTTTGTTTACATTTTTATAACAATGATGTAACTTCTAAGTAAAATGTTCCGTAGTTGAGTCTAATACTAATCCTCATTGGTTAAGTTTCAAATATTAAATTAAACATGTTTTCTTAGTTCCAATTAATTAATTAAACATAACAGAAAAATGATATAGAAAGCAGGTGGTGTAAGGAGACTTGTTGGATTGACTATATATATATATATATATATATATATATATATATATATATATATATATATATATATATATATATAAAGGGTGTTTTTTATAGAGGTATAAAACTTTAAGTTGGCAACACTTTTTTAACTGGCGGCCATTTTGTCAGCTGTCAAGTGATTTATGTTTAGTTTGGTTTGGCATTTCAACATGAATAGACTGACGCCTGAACAACGCTTCCAAATTGTGCAAATTTATTTTGAAAATCATGGTTCTGTTCGAAATACGTATTGCGCACTACGTCCATTTTACGGTCAACATAATCGTCCATCAGAGCAATTAATTCGATTAACTATGGAACGTTTTCGCACCACGTTTGCTCTAAATGATAATAGGCATCCACAGAGACGTCGTACAATGCGTACAGAAGAAGTCATTGCTGCTGTAGAGCGTAGCGTAGAGAAAGACCCGAATCAGTCTATCCGCCATCGTGCACAGGAATTGGATATGTGTCCATCCACTTTATGGAAGATTTTGCGGAAAGATCTTGGTTTGCGTGCTTACAAAATCCAACTCGTGCAACAATTGAAGCCACACGATCACCTAGCAAGGCGTAGATTCGGTGAATGGGCCCAAAACAAGATTGCCATTGATCCCGATTTTCATAAGCGAATTTTGTTTAGCGATGAAGCTCACTTTTGTTTGAATGGATACGTCAATAAACAAAACTGCCGTATTTGGAGTGATGATAATCCTCAAGTGTATGTTGAAACACCGTTACATCTAGAAAAACTGACTGTTTGGTGTGCTTTATGGGTTGGTGGAATCATTGGTCCGTACTTCTTTAAAAACGATGGTGACCGCTATAGAGCCATGATTACTGACTTTTTCGTTCATCAGTTGAACAACCATGATGTGCAGGAGCTGTGGTTTCAACAAGACGGCGCAACATGTCACACAGCTCGTGCCACAATTGATTTATTGAAGGAAACGTTTGGTAACCGCATAGTTTCACGTTTCGGACCCGTGAATTGGCCTCCAAGATCGTGCGATTTAGCGCCGCTAGACTATTTTCTGTGGGAATATGTGAAGTCGCTAGTCTACGCCGATAACCCGAAACAATTGACCACTTGGAGGACAACATTCGCCGCGTTAGGGCCGATATACGGCCACAAATGTTGGAAAAAGTCATCGAAAATTGGACCTCCAGATTAGACTACGTCCGAGCCAGCCGTGGCGGTCATATGCCACAAGTCATATTTAGATTATAATGCCAGAAGATTATCTTTCGAATAAAGTAAATTTCATGTCAATTTAAAAAATTCATCTTTGTTTTATTCCATTTCAAAGTTCTACACCTCTATAAAAAACACCCTATATATATATATATATATATATATATATATATATATATATATATATATATATATATATGTATATATATATATATATATATATATATATATATATATATATATACATATATATATATATATATATATATATATATATATATATATATATATATATACGAGGCTGGTTTGAAAAGTCAGAGAGATGGCACCACCGGCGCGTATCGAGGTCATGTTTAGTTAGTAGCATCTCTTGAATGAACGCACACCAAGTTTCAGCCATATTGGTCTATTTCTTTGTGTTTGGCATTCGTGTGAATCAAGGAAGTCGAGTGATTTTCAAGAAATGGACGAAAAAGAATTTCGTGTGGTGATTAAACATTACTTTATGAAAGGCAAAACGCCTCAGGAGACTAAAGAGAAGCTTGATAAACATTATGGTGACTCTGCACCTTCGATTAGAACAGTTTATAAGTGGTTTCAAAATTTTCGGACTGGCCATATGGGCACAAGTGACGCTGAACGTTCTGGACGGCCTGTGGAAGTTACGACTCCAGAAATCATTGATCAAATCCATGATATGGTGATGGATGACAGAAGAGTTAAGGTGCGTGAGATTGCTAGTGCTGTGGGCATCTCGACTGAACGAGTACATAATATTTTGCATAAACATTTGGACATGAGAAAGCTATCCGCAAGATGGGTGCCGCGATTGCTCACGCTTGACCAAAAACGGAATCGTGTGAAGTGTTGCAAGGATGGTTTGCAGCTGTTCCAGAAGAATCCGGAGGACTTTAAGCGTCGTTTCGTCACTGTGGATGAAACATGGATACATTACTGTACTCCTGAGACCAAACAACAATCTAAACAAGGGGTACGAAGGGGAATCTGCACCAAAAAAGGCGAAGACCGTTCCTTCGGCCGGAAAGGTTATGACGACTGTCTTTTGGGATTCGCGAGGGATAATCCTCATCGACTATCTGGAAAAGGGTAAAACTATTACAGGTGGATATTATTCATCGTTATTGGACCGTTTGAAAACCGAGCTGCAAGAAAAACGCCCGCGATTGGCCCACAAGAAAGTCTTTTTCCATCACGACAACGCACCAGCACACACCTCAGCAGTTGTGGAAATGGAAATAGGATTCCAACTCGTTTCACATCCCCCCTATTCTCCAGGCTTGGCGCCCTCGGACTACTATTTGTTCCCCAATTTGAAGAAATGGCTGGCGGGACAAAGATTTTATTCAAACGAGGAGGTGATTGCAGACACTAATGGATATTTTGCAGACTTGGACAAATCCTATTATTCGGAAGGGATCAACAAACTAGAACATCGTTGCTTATGTATCAACCCGCATAGAAATAAAACTCCTTTTAAAAATGCCTTCAAAGTGGGATATCTAAAAAACTGTGGAGTTTTGAGCTTCGTGCCCACGAGAACTTTTATTCTACTCCTCAAGGACTATATTTTTCCAATGTTTAAACAAATTTGACCGAGAGCCATTTTCCATAAGGATACTGCAGGATCCTTTGTAACTTACTACCTAATGACATCAAATTTTGAGATTCAGTTTTTATCTTAAATAAAAATTTAAACTTCCTATGAGTTCTTCCATCTATTTGTCAGAACTCTGCGCTGTCCGAGAAACAATCAATGATTTAAAATAATTTTTCTAATAGACAATTTTTTATAAATAATTAAACATAAATTTTTTGGTCGAAAATTGCATACTAAAGTTTGAAACACCGTAAATTTTTTATTTTTGAAAAAAAAAAACCCTTGGTCAATTAATAATAATAATAAGCATTTGTTGTCTAACAAAACTACATCCATTTACAAGATAATTTGACAATAGGTGAAAAAAGTATCAGACCTAATTAAATCATAATAATAATTATTACAAAATTAAACAACTACATACCACAAATCTGCTCAGCCCATCTATCGCACAATAAGAAAAGTATGCTAACTAAAAATTTGGATCATCTCAATAACCTGTTCCTGAAGAATCCAAGCAATTGAGGAAGTGATAAATGAAAAATATCAATGTTATGGAATGTCTCATTATAAAATGCCATTACTCGGTAAAGTGGTGATTTTAATAGAAAATTATTATGTGGGATACACACAATAAAAGTATAGGGGAATCTCATTGTACGACCAGGCACGTGCAACATGATTTGGGACAATAACTCAGGGCAATCAATAACAGACCTCATAAGTTTTGCCAGAAAACTCGTAAGTAAGTAGTTCCTGCATCACAGCAGTGATGATATCTCAAATCTCTCCAGCAATCCCTCATGGTCACAGCCTCTAGGGGGGAAAGAACCATCAACTCTAAATGCTAAAAATTTAAGGAATTTCCTCTGTATGCCTTCTAATTTCTGGATATAACAATTGTATGTTGGGTTCCAGACCACAAATCAATACTCAAGTTTTGAGCGGACTTAACAGAAGTAAAGTAGTATAAGTGTTTGAATATTTGTAAAGTTTTAACATTGCGCAAAACAAATCCCAACCCCTTAAACTCCTTTGAGCAAATACTGTTGATATGAGTATCAAAAACAATTTTTTAACTACTACTATTAATTTTTATTTGTAGAGATTGGATTATTTTTTGTGAAGTTATCCTGCAGACAAGGAGGCGTCATGGTTTTGATCAGCGGTCTATTTAACCCGCAAAAAAATAATGTTAACATTTAAAACATATTTTAAAATCTCTTTCTTATAACTTAAAGTACAATAAAAATATATAATCGCCATTCGTTTGTATTATTCCCTTAATAACCTTTAAGATATATGTTTTTTTTAAATATACATACTTTTTACAACGTGTAACCAGTTGTTACCTTTTTAAAAAATTTTGTAATAAGTGTTGGTTGTATTATTTCTCTATCCAAAGCTTTGGCAAAAACACTTTTATGGGAATTCCGCGTTTATTCCGCACCGCGTCTCAGCCGACGCACAGTGGGCCAGGAATCTGATTTTTAGTTCAAAATTGTTCAAAGCCCTCAATTATTAACGAAATCAGACAAGTTTTTTTTTCTAAATATTCGTAAGCGAATTCCGGACTAACGTAAGGAAACCGATTTGCAAAATATAACCTCAAAATTTTTTAAAATTGCAAAAAGCAGCACAAAACCGACAGGTAAAATTTCGAAGTTCACGTGATTTCAAGTCTACGCGTTCAAAACTGGTCCATCAAGGGTTTCGATTTTGATCATATTCACCCTTTCAAAGGGTGAAAATGGGGGTTGGAGGGAGAGAAATTACGGTATTCTCTCCTGAATTAGAGTTTCGCGTCCAAAACTAGTTCCTCGGAGGTTTCTGGGGACTCTGAATTTATTTTCCAACCCCCATTTTTACCCTTCAAAACGGTGCATATGATCGAAATCACCCCGAAAATAGATTTAGCGACCCCTGAAAGCCCTGAGGAATCAGGAGGATATCGTAATTTCTTCGCCCCCAACTCCCATTTTCACACCTCAAATATGATAAAATGACCCCGAAAATAGGTTCAGCGACCCAAAAACCCCCGATGAACCTGTTTTGAACGCGTAAACTTGAAATTACGTGAACTTCGAAATTTCACCTCCCGGTTCCGTGTTGCTTTTTGCAATTTTAAAAAATTTTGACGTTATATTTTGCAAATCGGCTTCCTTACGTTTGTCCGGAATTCGCTTACGAGTATTTAAAAAAAAATTGTCTGATTTTGTTAATAATTGATTTTTTCTCTAGACAATTTTGGACGAAAAATCAGATTCCTGGCCCACAGTGCGACGCCCCAAAAAGAGTCCAAATAGCCAGTAAAAATTAAGTAATATATATCACGCTTAAAAATGTAGAAAACCTACGAAGCTGTAGTAGCAGATAAATAAAAAAATAATTGACAAATAACAAAATAATTCGTTTCATTTAATTTAGAAATTTAAAAATTAAGTATTTTGAAAAAAATCCGGGTGTGGTAAGAAAAGGCTGTAGAATAAAATTTACTAACACATTTTTAGAATCAACAGTGATCTTCAACGCAGAGTGCTTCTGTCTGCAATAACATGTTGTTTATTTCCTGTAGACAAGCTAAATATACGGGGTGAGTCAATGATAGAGTAAAGTTCATTATCTCATTTGTTTCGGGAATGACGAAAAAATGTTAAATACAATAGTTTTAGGGAATGTTAAGGTGCATAATTTAAAATTATTTTTGAGTATACAGGGTACTTCAAAAAAGTGTGGCCGATATAACATGTTTTTTTTTTTTAAATTGAGCATCCTATTTTCTAATTTATTTTTAAATTCTGAGTAAAATTTTATAACTTTTTTATTAATAATGTTATATACCTAAACCTAGTAGTTTTTCTAATATTTCAATTTTTTTAAAAAATACTAGTTCTCAATTTTGTAAAAAATTGCTAGTAGCGCCATTGTTTCTGAAGGTGGAATAATCATAATTGGTAAGAGCGTTTTATAGAGATGAAAATATAAAGAAATTTGAGTTAGATGCTACAGGGTGTTCAAAATAAATTTATACATTTCGACTATTTTAAATAGAAAAATCTCAAATTTTTTAAAAGGCACATCCTGTATATTATTATTTTTTCTGATAGATTTTACAAAACCCTCCAACTTTTATTAAGTATGTCATATACCTATTTCTAATAGTTTTCGATTTTTTTGAATTTTTCAGTTTTTCCCTTGTTTTTAATACACTTACGCTATTGTGAAAACATACCATAAACAATTAGTTAATAATAATTTTAATATAGTTTAACTTATCTAATGATTGATTATTAAGATGTAATAAATGTTCAAAAATAGGTCCGTCTACTTGAATACACATGTTTAGTCGTTTTACTATATTTGCCTTCACTTTCCTTAGCATAAAGGGCGTTATTGTTCTGCACGCATCCCATATCCTATTTTCCATATCGACTGATCTTGTAGGGGGATTCACATAAACACGATCTTTAATGTAGCCCCACAAAAAAAGCCTAAAGGTGTTAAGTCACATGATCGAAGGGGCCACTGTTTGTAGGTAACGATCGTTTAAAAATTCCCGAACTTCCCGGTGGTAATGGGTAGGAGCTCCATCGTGTTGAATCCACATTTGTTCCTTTTCAAAATTATCAACTTCTTCAAGAAGCTAGGGTAATCCGTTTTGCAAAAAATTTAGATAACTAGGTCCGTTAAGCGGTTCGCGGAAAAAATATGGACCAATAATTCGAAAATTTAATATTCCTCACCGTATATTAAGCGACCAATGGTTTTGGTTTTAAACTTCCCAAAATGGATTAACTGTCGAATAATAATGCATGTTATGGCTGGTAACTGCTCCATTACTGCGAAAAGTAGCTTCATCAGAAAATATTATTCTGGATAAAAAATTTGGATTGGCCTGTATTGCTCCATTCATGGTGGTACAAAAGTTTACTCGTCGTTTAAAAATCACGGTCATGAAGTTCTTGGTGTAGTTCCATATGAAAGGGATGATACTTGTATTTTCTCGTGAGCTGTAGATTGGGATTAGCTGTAGATTGGGATATATCAGATAAGTCAGCTAGTTGATAGCTGCTTCAACATGAAGTAAAATCTCCGTTTCTTTTTCCTCATTGGTAGCATTCTGGTTTACTACTTTCCGTTTCGTATACTCAACGCTACCACTACCATCAAATCGTTCCATTAAACACTGAAAAGATTTTCTAGATGGTATACATCTATTAGGGTACTTCCCTCCGTAAATCCTTACTGCCAAAAGACAATTTTTTTTCCGCCTCGCCCAGTACAAAAACCGTATCAATTAATTCATTTTTAGGAAAATCCATAACTATTACCTTTATACGTCACTTACTATAACAAATTAAATAATGTTTACTTGCTTAATAGACATGTCAAAATTTGACAATGCCTACATTTTTGTTTTGTCTTGGCAACTATGATGTTATAGCGTAAGTGTATTAAAAACAAGGGTAAAAATTGAAAAATTCAAAATAAATCGAAAACTATTAGAAATAGGTATATGACATACTTAATAAAAGTTGGAGTGTTTTGTAAAATCTATCAAAAAAAAAATAATATACAGGGTGTGCCGTTTCAAAAATTTGAAATTTTTCTATTTAAAATAGCCGAAATGTATAAATTTATTTTGAACACCCTGTAGCATCTAACTCAAATTTCTTTACATATATATTTTCTTTCATCTCTATAGAATGCTCGTACCAATTATGAGTATTCCACCTTCAGAAAGAATGGCGCTACTGGCAATTTTTTACAAAACTAAAAACTAGTATTTTTTTTTAAAAAATTTAAAATATATATATATAGAAAAACTACTAGGTTTAGGTGTATAACATTATTAATAAAAAGTTATAAAATTTTACACAGAATTTAAAAATAAAATAGAAAATAGG
Source organism: Pachyrhynchus sulphureomaculatus (assembly GCA_019049505.1). Classification (NCBI taxonomy): domain Eukaryota; kingdom Metazoa; phylum Arthropoda; class Insecta; order Coleoptera; family Curculionidae; genus Pachyrhynchus; species Pachyrhynchus sulphureomaculatus. The sequence continues at coordinate 60,872,023 of CM032456.1, forward strand.
ACGTTCCATTTAAAAAAAAAAAAAACATGTTATATCGGCTACACTTTTTGGAAGTACCCTGTATGCTTAAAATTAATTTTAAACTGTGCACCTTAACATTGCCTAAAACTATTGTATTTAACATTTTTTCGTCATTCCCAAAGCAAATGAGATAATAAACTTTACTCTATTGTTGACTCACCCTGTACAAATGTGGCAATAGTTCTAGAGTCATACACTACACTACCAATGTCAAAGATTAGAATTTTTAGAAACACAACTTTGGATTCTGCAACAGTACGTCAACAGGATAACTTTCGACTGAAATGAGATATCGATTTGAAATTTAATACATATATAATAGTTGAGGTAGGAATCGAACCTACAGTTTTTGAACGATTTTTACCTCAAAAACAAAGAGTGAAATGGGTGATGGTCAAAGAATCTTCAAATTTTTAGTAAAATTATTTTTCGTTCAAACTTATATGCTTAAATTAGCGGTGGGAATCTTATTATTTTGCAATATTTTTATTCCTAATAGAAATAGTGTGTAAAAGTTAATTATGGAGTAACCTTAAATAATATATATTGACTATATTTTCAAGAAAAGAACTGGATGGAAATACCTTTACCAATTTTATTTTCATTTTATCCTTTTATATCAAAAAAAAAATCGTACACCACAGTGATTTGTGTTGAAAAACCACTCGAAACGGCTAAATTTTACTGGTAATTCAATGCTCCCAATTTTTTAAGTGTATCTTTAAAAAAAAAATAGCAAGGTAATTAATGAAAAAAATATACAAAAAGCAATTAAATAAAAATTTCCGTTACAAATCGTTGCTGCAAGCCATTCGAAGATTTTACAATTACATGCTTGATTTATTGTTACGGACCTGTATTAATGCAAAAAAAATTCTCAGAACCAAATTTATGAACAGCTGGAAGATCATCACGTATACGAGGTCGTTAACCTTAACCAAAAATAGTATGGCAAGAGTTAAGCTGACATAGCACAGTCAGTAGGTCAGTGGTTCATAACGCCAGCCCGCTTGTGAATTGTCTATTTTTTTTTTTTAATTTCCATACAAAAGACATGCTGTTGTGTTGGTATTGTTTGTGTACGACTATTTTTACAGCGATGGATTTAAAAGATGAGAGAGTTATACATAGAAAGAAAAAAAGTTGCATTAATAAGATGGTAGAAGGTAATAATCATTCGAAAGACTCCCTTACGTCCAGTGTAGGTAATCCTACGTGAAATATTAAAATATAACACGTAGGCTGAAAAGTTTTTGGTCTAGCTATTTAAAACACATTTTTCGACAAAATTCGACTTTATTCATCAATATAGTCTCCTTCAAGAGCGATACAATCAGTCCAACGCTTTTCCAACATTTCTATATTTGCCTTCAAAATAAGCCTCAATTTCGGCGATAACTTCTTCATTGGAGCCAAATCTCTTTCCCCGCGAGCATTTTTTTTTGAGGTCTGCGAATAGATAATAGTCGCTGGGGGACATATCTGGAGAATACGGCGGATGAGGAAGCAATTCGAACTTCAATTCATGCAATTTTATTATCGTAACCATTGACTTGTGACACGGTGCATTGTCTTGATGAAAGAACACTTTTTACTTGTTCATTTGGGGCCGTTTTTCTTTGCAATTTCTGCCTTCAAACGCACCAATAACTTTATATAATATTCACTATTAATGGTTTTTCCCTTCTCAGCATAGTCAATGGAAATCATTTCATGTGTATCCCAAAATACATATATATATATATATATATATATATATATATATATATATATATTATATATATATATATATATATATTTACATATTTATATATGGAAAATCCTTAAAAGTATTGACACAACCACAAAAGAATTTAAAAAATCTCTCTGTGCCGGGGGGGATTCGAACCCACTCAGGGTATACGCCCCCGCACTTTACCAACTAAGGCACAGCACCAGCGTACCTTGGCTTTCTGGTGGAAGATCTGTCTCGTTGTTCACTCCCCTTAGTCTAGAATGAATCTTAGTTCCCTTGACGTCACGCGCATTTGGCATCGCCCGAAAATAAGCTCAACATCAAAACCAGCAATTTCATTGTCTCGTCCGTTCTTGGTACTTTATAATAAACGCTAAGGAGTACGTAAACCATCTAAATTACTTTTAATGTAAGAAATGATGTCAGTCAAAAGTACTGGAACCATAAACAATCAGGAAAATACTTAGTTGGTAAACTGCAAGGGCGTATATCCTGAGATCATGGGTTCGAATTCCACCGGCACCGAGAAAGTTTTTTCTAATTCCCTGGTCGGGTTTTTACCTTTAAGAATTTTCCTTATCGTTCATAGTTTCGGTACCCTAAACTTTCTTTCATTAATATATATATATATATATATATATATATATATATATATATATATATATATATATATATATATATATGTATATACATATACACACATATATATATATATATATATATATATATGTAAATACATATATATATATATATATATATATATATATATATATATATATATATATATATATATATATATATATATATATATATATATATATATATATATATATATATATATATATATATATATATATATATACATATATATATGACCCAGTAGTCATTTTTCCTAAATGGCGGTGGCCATATGTGGTGGTCACAAGTGAAATAATTTAACGATGTTCTCAACATCCAAGGTTCCCAATTACATCCATGTTTTAAATTTGTTTTTTAGAATTTTGTCTACAGTGTTTTAATGTGTATTTTATATATTTTATGGATTAACCAACTTTTATATGTAACAACTTTTGTATGTATAACCTACGGCCATTCAGGCTAACGAAATCTTTGCACTTCTCATTTCTGCCCTGAAGAAGGTCCCAATCCAGGACCGAAATATTGGCTTAATGAAAATTGTGTGATCTCTTATCACGCCCAAATTTGCCGAGTTCCCCAACTAAGATTGTATTTTAATAATTTTGGTAGATACGGCAATTTTTTGCTTTCCTTCTTTATTCTATATATATATATATATATATATATATATATATATATATATATATATATACATATATATATATATATATATATATATATATATATATATATATATATATATATATATATGTATATATATATATATATATATATATATATATATATATATATATATATATGGTATTGGTGAAGCACGCAAAGATCCGCACTTTAGAAGTTCCCAAAAGTGTTCTCTGTATTTGCTAGACCATCCCAAGACGCGTTTCGCCGTCTCACAGCTCATCAACTGGGCTAGGTTCAGCAAATACAAAGAACGCCATTTCAGACCTTATCCGGGTACTAACGGAAAATTCTGACAAAATAGATGCTTATACTTCACTCTGTCGGTGACTTATTTAAATAAGTCACCCAAAATTGTTCTCTGTATTTGCTAGACCATCCCAAGACGCGTGTCGCCGCATCATGGCTTATTTAAATAAGTCACCGACACAATGCAGTATAAGCATCTATTTTGTCAGGGTTTTCCGTTAGTATCCGGATAAGGTCTGAAATGGTGTTCTTTGTATTTGCTAAAACTAGCCCAGCTGATGAGCCCTGATACGGCGAAACACGTCTGGGGATGGTCTAGCAAATACAGAAAACACTTTTGGGAACTTCTAAAGTGCGGATCTTTCGATTCGCCTTTGGTTGCTTCCATCTATGCCTTCGAGCGGGAAGCTCGAGCAGGTGCACTTCTGCAATTAAGTGCCAGCTGAGGTGTGGCCACTTTGTTCGGAAAGACTTTAAGTAAGTCACCGACAGAGTGCAGTTTGAGCATCTATTTTGTCATTCATATATATATATATATATATATATATATATATATATATATATATATACTCATACTGAAAATACACTTTCGGTCTAACGGAAAATATGCCACACTTTTTATTTCAAATGAAATACTCCTCGTCCCTACTTTTAATTTTTTGAATTCTATGAAACGTTCTAAATAAGTTTTTATGGGCAATTCCCTATATCAAATAACAATAGTTTCTGAGATAACGGCCTCTGAAAATTAATAAATTTTTAATGTCATTCTATGTTTCAATATAAAGTTTTGTTATACAGATAACTCATTGGTAATAACAAATCAATTATTTCCAGGAATATCAAAACTAATTAAAGCTAAAATTGCTGATTTACTAAATATTACTAGATATTTGCAACTACGTAGTAAATTATATTCCGCCATCTATGTCATATTCGATAAATTACATAATAGGTTTTAACGAATAAAAAATAATCCTTCAATATTAATATCCCAATATTTCCATTGTTTCTGAACCAAAATTAATTAAATGTAGTGGAAAATTTGGTTAGGTGATATTTCCACACAAGATTAAAAATTGCATTAAAATTGAATTATTACAAAATGTATTATTCCTATTAAGATTAGGAGCATAATAGTAGTACTGAATCTGCTTCTATATATACAGGTATATATATATATATATATATATATATATATATATATATATATATATATATATATATATATATACATATATATATATATATATATATATATATATATATATATATATATATATATATATGTATGTATATATATATATACATATATATATATATATATATACATATATATATATATATATATATATATATATATATATATATATATATATATATATATATATATATATATATATATATATATATATATATATATATATATATATATATATATATATATATGTATATGTATATATATATATATATATATATATATATATATATATATATATGTATATATATATATATATATATATATATATATATATATGTATATATATATATATATATATGTATATATATATATATATATATATATATTAGAAGTGCCCGCGGCTCCGCTCGCGTGGACTTGATTCACTACTATCGTCACTGCTTATTCCTTATGTTACCCAACGTAATAAAATATCTGCCATTATTTCCCCTTATCTTCCATTATTTCTCCTTATCTCCCATTATCTCTACATAATTTCCATTATCTAAGCTTATCTCTGCTCATCTCCGATTATTTCTCCTTATCGCCCATTATTTCTCCTTATCTCCCATTATCTCACCATAACTCCCATTACCTAGACTTATCTCTGCTTATCTCCCCTTATTTCTTCTGATCTCCCATTATTTATACTTATCTCCCATTATATCACCTTATCTCCTATTATCTAGGGCTATCTCGACTTATCTCGCAATATTTTTCCTTATCTCCCCTTATTTCTCCTTATTTCCCATTATCTCACCAAAACTCCTATTACTTAGACTTATCTCTGCTTATCTCCCATTATTTCTCCTTATCTCCCATTATCTTTACATAATTTCCATTATCTAGGCTTATTTCTGCTCATCTCCCATTATTTCTCCTTATCTCCCATTATCTAGGCTTATCTCGACTTATCTCGCAATATTTCTCCTTATCTCCCATTATTTCTCCTTATCTCACCATAACTTCCATTACCTAGAATTATCTCTGCTTATCTCCCATTATTTATACTTATCTCCCATTATCTCACCTTATCTCCCATTATCTAGGCTTATCTCGACTTATCTCGCAATATTTTTCCTTATCTCCTATTATTTCTCCTTATCTCCCATTATCTCATCGTAACTCCCATTATCTAGGCTTATATCGAATTATATAGAACATATCATAAGTATAAATTTATAAAAAACACGTAAATCGGATAAGTGGTTCTCAAGTGATAAGCGCACTAACAGACAGACAGACAGACGTTGCATTTTATATATATTATATTCTTTGCAACATGATATTGTTTCATATTTAATGGTTTAGGCAGTATATTGCAAGAAAAGGCGCTAATGGTAGCCTTTTTTCCGACTTGATTCACAATTATCGTCACTGCTTATTCTTCATGTTACCTAACGTAATAAAATATATCCTATAATCTGGCCAGAGAACATATGTATGTTTTAAAAAAAATGTACGTAACGCACTAACGGACAGACAGACAGAGAGACGTTGCATTTTATATATGTTATAGATAGATAACCTGGCCAGAGAACATATGTACGCTTTAAAAAAAAGCACGTAAATCGAATAAGTGGTTCTCCAGTGATAAGCGCACTATTGGACAGACAGACAGACAGACAGAGAGACGCTGAATTTTATATATATTTTAGATATAGATTATTATTATTATATAAACTGGCCAAACAATATATGTATGAATTTAAAAAAAGACACGTAAATTGGATAAACGGTTCTCGCGTGATAAACGTACTAATGGACAGACAGACAGACAGAGACACATTGCATTTTATATATTATATATTATAGATATTCTCTGTTACATAATATTGTTCCATATTTAATGGTTTAGGCTGTGTATTGCAAGGGAACTCGCAAGCGGCAAACTTTTTTTCCGACTTCATTCACTATTATCGTCACTGCTCATTCCTTATGCTACCTATCGTAATAAAATATAGCCTATAACCTGGCCAGAGAACACATGAATGTTTTAAAAAAAAAAGTACGTAAAGCGGATAAGTGGTTCTCCAGTGATAAGCGCACTAATGGACAGACAGACAGACAGAGAGACGTTGCATTTTTTATATATATTATGTATATATATATATATATATATATATATATATATATATATATATATATATATATATATATATATAGATACATATATATATAATTTTTTTATAGAATATTAAAATTCACACATATCATGATACATATTTGATGCAAAGTTCGATTAGCTTTTGTTTTTAAATAGAAAAATGTTTCCCGTTTACGTATTTTGATAGTGAACACACTTAAACGTTTGTAAATTAACACAAATCTTACATTTTGATCTTTTTAGTAATGCATTTAAATTTTTAACAATGTAATGTTTCTTACTACCAAATTAACAACTTGCTGCTTTATCCTATTTGTTTTTTTTTTATACTTCAGCTAAAACCACTTTTTAGATCAATAATACGTTTTAGATTCTAATTAGCAACCGTAATAAAAATATTACACATATTCTAGTTATTAATTAATAATACCACCGAAAAATTACATTAAAATGCCTTCGGTGTCATTGTTGACGTAACTGCTAATTTAAAATAAATCCAGCCATATTTTAGTCGTGGCTATCAAAATTAACGTTTGCAAAATTAGAAAGACTCTTTATAGTTGTGCCGATTTCCTCTTGAAAACTTACCTTCTACAGGAAAAAGAGCTAAACAGAGAAATTAACACGCTAAGCAAAACTCGATATTTCTATGCGTTTATTAATAGTAGGCCCTGGAAACAATTGAGAACTAGAGATCGCGATATGTGTCGTAAGCTGTCAAATATTTAATTAGCAATTCAAACTAGAATGGAAAGAAATAGATGGTGTCACAACATGCTTTCTCATCAAGAAAAATTGAAATAGCTTTATTGTGTGGGAAAAGTAAATCTCATGGCACTGTTGCAAATGTTTTTAACGAGCGTCATCCTGAAAAAAACTTGCAGCAATCTACTGTGAGCCGAATTAAAAAAAAGTTTAAATCGACTGGATGTGTGGCAAATGTTTTCCGAAAAAATCGTGTTGCATGTAAACATACGGAAGATACTGAGCTAGATTAGTGCTTAAGTGTAGTGGAAGAAGGCAAAACCAGTGTTAGAACTATTTCGAAGTCTAAACCGGAGATCGACAGCGAAAGTGTACGTAAAATTTTACACAAAAATAAATTTAAACCATACAAACCGAAATTGATAAACACTCTACAAGATAGAGATTTTAATATTCGGTTGTCATTTTCATTCTGGTATCAAGGAAAAATAGAAGAGGATTTCCGTAAAATGTTTTACGGACTGATGAAGCCACGTTTACTTCTAACGGAGTAGTACGTTCACAGAATAGTCGATGGTGGGCCCAAGAAAATCCAAACTTCATAATTGAGTGTCGTGACCAATACTCGTTTAAAACTGACGTTCGGTGTGGCATTGTAAATGACCAAATAATAGGGTCATATTTTTTTAGACATAATTTAAACTCACAACGATATTTAGATTTTTTAAATAACGAAATTTTAGAAGTTCTGGATAACATGGCTGTGGATCCAAGATATGCCGGTGTCAATTAGATGGTGCACCAATACACAATACTTTACAAGTACGAAACTCTTTAAATGAACTATTTCATGGCAGGGTCATTGGGCGAGATCAGGATAATTGTTGGCCACCTCGATTGCCCGACATCACCCCATTGGATTTCTATTTATGGGGTTATCTCAAACAAAAATTATACAAGTTTAGACCATTTAGAGATATCGATCATCTAGAAACTATAGTTAGGCAGTGTGTTCAGGAGATACCGCCGAGTTTGTGAAAAATTCCGTCAAAGAAATTTCTAGAAGAACTATTCGTTACATCGAACGAAACGGTGGACACACCGAAATGTAGAATATTGCAATATGCGTGTATTTAATACAAAGTATTTATTAAATAGGTTAAACTAGCCAATTGTTAATTTAGCGTTTATAGAAAGAAACATTACATTGTTGAAACTTTAAATACATTACTAAAAAGATCGAAATGTAAGATTTGTGTTAATTTACAAACGTTCAAGTGTGTTCACTATCAAACTACGTAAGCGAGAAATATTTTTCTATTTAAAAACAAAAGTTAATCGAACTTTGCATCAAATATGTGAATTTTAATATCCTATAAAAAAATTATGGACACGACTTCAGTTTCTTCTTGAATAGATTATAGGTGCCTAGTTTTTGACAAATTAAATGATTTAAATACGAGGCTGGTTTGAAAAGTCCGTGCAAAGTCCAAGAGATGGCACCACCGGCGCGTATCGAGGTCATGTTTAGTTAGTAGCATCTCTTGAATGAACGCACACCAAGTTTCAGTCATATTGGTCTATTTCTTTGTGTTTGGCATTCGTGTGAATCAAGGAAGTCGAGTGATTTTCAAGAAATGGACGAAAAAGAATTTCGTCCAAAGGTTATGGCGACTGTCTTTTGGGATTCGCAAGGGATAATCCTCATCGACTATCTGGAAAAGGGTAAAACTATTACAGGTGAATATTATTCATCGTTATTGGACCGTTTGAAAACCGAGCTGCAAGAAAAACGCCCGCGATTAGCCCACAAGAAAGTCCTTTTCCATCACGACAACGCACCAGCACACACCTCAGCAGTTGTGGTCGCAAAATTAATGGAAATAGGATTCCAACTCGTTTCACATCCCCCCTATTCTCCAGACGTGGCTCCCTCGGACTACTATTTGTTCCCCAATTTGAAGAAATATCCGGCGGGACAAAGATTTTATTCAAACGAGGAGGTGATTGCAGACACTAATGGATATTTTGCAGACTTGGATAAATCCTATTATTCGGAAGGGATCAACAAACTAGAACATCGTTGGACGAAGTGTATAAGCCTAAAAGGAGACTATGTCGAAAAATAAAAAAGGTTTGCCCCAAACACATAAGTAGTTTTTATTTTTGCACGGACATTTCAAACCAGCCTCGTAAGGTTGCAATAAATCAAAATGAAAAACAATTGCCAAAATGTAAAAAAACTGCCAAAAATTCAAAATCGTAGTAGGCCGTTGAAATTGGACGAACAGATCTAGAATCACAAAATAAACCATTTTGTCTAATAACTTTTTTAAAATTTGACCAAATTATACGTTTTTTTCAAAAATATTTACGAAAATGTCATTTCTGACAGGTGACGTCATGCGTAAAAATGACTTACTATACTTTAATTTTGATATTATTTGTGGATGCCATAACCAGATCTGGGTATGATGCGGACTTAAATTATCACACTATATATATATATATATATATATGATATATATATATATATATATATATATATATATATATGAAAATTATTTATGTATAGTCCTACCTAGTATAATTATTTCCCAACACTATATTAAATTCGATATTGACATTACTATTTTTAATGCCAATATGTAGGCAGTTATAATCATTAAATTTCACCTTCATAGTAAATCTAACCTCATAATATAAAACTATAAAAAGTTGAAATGGTAATATGGGTATCCTAAAACATACTTTTTGTTGGTCACTTACCACAAAGAATTGCTCAAACATATATGTTTAATAGATAATAAAATAAATCCTGTTCTTGATCTTTACGAGTATTAAATATTTTTAGTGTTATGTAAAAAATTGATATTTCATAAAATATATTTACAAAAGGCATACTGGAACAGGAGGTTGTAAAACTTGATATAATAGCCTTGCCAGTTTAGACACGTTTCGAAACTCATTAACATGCGTAGTCATAAAGGCGGATAATAAAATATATAATAGGTTTCAGCATCTGTAATTAACACTAACAATTAACAAAAATATATTAATTACATTTAGTCGAATTCTATTAACCAGGATTTAAATCCAAACCCCTCACGTTTCTATAAACTAAGCTCCCCAATCATGTGAGTTGAACCAGTCTATAGCACATTTCTAAAAATTTATAGTCGTAGTATCAGTCTGCAAATTTCGGCAATTTCAAGCGGAATAAGAGTGTTAGAAGGGAAAGAGATATATTCGAGATTAGATCTCTCTATTTTTCATCCAGATACATCGTCGATCTATAGCAACATCAGAGCGTGACCCTACTACCCTAAATTTTGTTTTCTGAAGTAGTTCATGCAGGAAGGCATTTACAAAAATAATAATGCTGCCATTATCACGCATAGAATATCATTTGAACAACGTAAACAAAATTCCTATTGTTTGATGAGAGTACAGGTCCAGATGAAGTTGGTTTAACTTGAAGTAAGCCTCAAATAGAGCATTAAATGCTTTCTTTTTCGACATCTGAATTTGTGATAATTGAAATCTTTTTCACACCCATTCTGCCATATTGTTACTAGTTTTAACCAGAATTCCAGAGGTTTCAGTAAAATCGAGTGACATCACACAATTCAGATACATTTTTGCCAATACCCTGTAAGATTAAATTAATTTCCAGAAGGGGTTTCATGAGATTTGACACCGATAAATTTATTCTTTGGGGAATATCTCAACACTAATATTTGCAGCAGCAACCCTCAAATCAGTGATCAATAATTTCACGGCTCGGTTAGAAGAATGTCGTGACTCAGCAGATTCATGGGGGCGGGTAACACTTAAGGATAAAAGAGAACCCTTAAGGCGATGCTGATTATAGAGGTGTTGGGTTAATATACAAACGGTAGTATGCCAACCGAGCCCCCGGAAAAAAAAAACCTGTCTTGCACTGGACCTTCAAAGGTTTAAACCCTCTCCAACAAAGTAAACTTAAAATAGATGGCCGGGTGGGAAAAGATTCTCGACAACGTTGAAAGTTATTAAGGATGACGAGAATTTGCCAGTGGAAAGTACTGGTGGACATGAATTTCGGTTGGAAAAAGTAAAATAAGTAGTCAAGGCTTGACAAAAATTGACAGAAAGGATGTTTTACGAGACCTCAGAAAACACCGCAGAAAAGGCAAAACATTTTTTACCTAGGCAAAAGCTGGTTCAAGGAAGAACACAAAGTAAAAAAAAATACAGCAAGACATTATAAGTTATCATCAAGCATTCGTAGAGAGATTATCAACAGGTTTAAAACCTCCATCAGGGGCAGCAGACTATTATTACCCATATTGGAGGTATTCATGAATATATATATATGGGGACTTATAGATTACCATGACAGAATGAATTAATTTTGGAAATCTCTGTTATTGGTTTGGACAACGGCAGTTATCATTTGCGGCTGGAGGAAAAAACAGATATTTTGGTTGTTCAGAAATAGATTCCATTTGCGAACGATCTACCAAGAAAGGAACTTTTAAAATTGCCAAGGAAGAAAAAAGGACAATTTGAGAAAACTGTCTTCGACATGTTACAGAACTTATAGGTACAATTCTTCTGAATTTCTCCTGTGCCGATTATCGTTTAGAGCGACTACAGAGAAGATTTCTTCTGCAAATTATTTTTTTTTATGTAAACAGATAAATAGTAACTTTTTGAGGTTAAAAGAACATTTTCTTTTGTTTAATTTTTTTGTTATATTCCAAAACTTGTTTTAAATGCTCTACCGACCAGTAAAAACGCATGATATTTGAATTTCAACCAATTAATATTTTTAACATTAACGAATATATAAGTATTTTACGCTCATATATATTAGCAAATGAAAATATTTTACGGCGTATTAAACGTTAAAATAACATGGAATGTTGCATTCTTAATAGCGAAACGTAATAGTTACTCGCATTGCATTTTAAGCGGGAAGATTTATGAACAAATATGTCACCTTTTATATGTTTATTTCTATAGGGGCAATTGGTGTTACAAGATAACTACTCTAATATGTGTCAAATATAAATTAAATATCTCAACACTGACAGCAAACAGATCGAAAGAGGATCAAAATTGGAAAAAAAGTGTAGTGGTCTTCCGTTACCCTAGAAAATTATATTAGTATTTATAGTAATGTTTGTTACAACTATATATTATCTTTATAATGAAATTATATCACCTTAATATACATTGTCTATCCTTTATTATTACGTCTCGAGATGAATGGACAAATAAGAAAACAGTAGGTAGACTGCTGAAATATCAACTTTGTCCATTTTTAGTCGTTTTACATTGAAGTATATCCGCGTGAGGTGGGACTCTTATCAAATCGGGCTGCCTGCAGTGAATGTTGGCAATTTGCTGAATATTCCTCTGTCGGCCTGTAGCCGAAGACGGCGTCCAAACGAAGGCTAATCACATAAAGACATTATTTTTGTGTGGTTGAATTTCCATTGTAGGGCCGTTAAGCTATATCTGATTGTTTTTATAAGCATAATACACGTGCTGCAGGGAAATCCCTATAGGACCGACGCGTGTACGGAAAAAGCAATTCACGAATTTGAGCTTTGTACAGTATTAAAAATTGTTGTGAAGTATTAAGTTTTCTAGTACGAAATAATATTCATTGCTTATGAAAAGCACTCTGTGCTATGCATGCAACACGTTCAGACAAACCATAAGAAAGCACCTTAGCCAAGAATCCGTCATGCCAAACATGGTCGAATATCTTGGATATATCGCAGTATCAGCTAAAATGTAGCGCATTTTTAGCAGCAAGAAAATACTTTTTGTTCGTAGGTTGAAAAGTTTACAGGTATCGCGCAGCACTCGCGCTCTTTTTGAGTACTATGGCAGGTGTTCCATCAGCGCCAGAAGCTTTTTTGATGTTTAAGTTCATTAAAAAAAGAGACATAATACCGGAACAAGATACAGAACTCACACAAACAGAAGAAACTAATGCAGAAGAAACAAAAGAGGCAATAGGAAATTTAAACGGGATGGAAGGATACAGAAGGAAATATGGCAAAGACAAATATAGAATAACTAACAAAAGGGGTAAAAAGGCATAAGGATTAAGTTAAGTAAGTAAGTAAGTTCATTAAAATACCTTTTATCACACACTGTGACAAAAACAGACATTTTAGCTATATATTCACAGTATTGGGTGGTGTTTTTCCCAGTAGGTAGAATCTACAGCAAAGAGTTCAGCTAACGAGTTGGTTTTCTCAAGAAGGGTTGTTGCCATAGTACTATATGGCCGTGTAAATAGTGAAGTAACCAAAAAGACCTGGAATTGTTGCTGTACGTATAGCAGTTTGTTTTTAATTATTTGATTGTGTTCTTTCTTGGGCTCATTGATGATTGCTTTGCACCGAACGAAGATGTTACTATTTATGGCCTCAGGCTTGCCACGCCATTGTCGGTAAACAAGATGTTTAGAAGCAACAGCTCCTTTGTATTTTCGATCAAATCAAAGCTTGCTGTTGGAAGAGTATTTTCTCGAAATGGAAATCCATGCCAGTAAAAATGACATCGAATCTCCTTAGCGCAGATAAATGGGTCGTCGGATCTGAAAAAACATCTAACTAAGATCAAAAATATTCCATGAATTTTTCCCATTTGGAAGATTTGTAGTGCCAAGTTTTACGCGGTTTAGCTGCCTCTGTGTCACTAATAGATAATTCTATCGATCAATGACTCGATATCGAAGCCGGGTTATGGTCAAAAGAACCTAACAACGGATTTACGGTGATGGTGTAAATCTCTAGATTAGTGATTAAAAGCCGGTCAAAAAGACTGGCTAACTCTTCGACACGATCAGGAATCCATGTTTCACTATTCATCGATAAGCTTAAGAAAGCCACAACTAACTGAGAATAATTCAGCTTCAAGATATCTACTATCTGTATTGTTTTTTAGTCGCTTTCCATGACAACCAGAACGTGGGTGTTACCTCCACAGGTAATTTAAATATAGGAGTTTGTGAGTATTTTATGTCTATCAGAAATAATAACAATATTGTAAAAATCCTGGTTAAACCGGTACTAGAAGCCAACTTCGTTATTTAATGAAATGCTCTATATAATAAAACTACTATTATTATTAATTTTATATCAGAGTTGGGCAGATTTCTATTTAAAATTTTGCTAGAAGGGATTTTTCACAGCACGATAAATATAAACACGCCTGTTCTTGATTTCGACGAACTAACCCATTTCTTTTCTGTCTCTCAGCTTTTGGTTCCTTAACTTTAGTCAGCTTAGCCGATTTCGCTTTCCTAGCTACATATCTATATCTACATTACGACATCTCATTTGATTCATGTTCTACTATACCTTCTTCTACCTTCCCGCATCAGTGATGCTATCCCAATACTGGATGTTGCAAAGCACGTGTGCGATTTTTGCCATAAGCTTGGTTTTCAGCAGATTGTATCTCGCAATATGTGGCCCAGCTAAGAGACTTTATCATATTTTAAAAAATAAATAATCTGTCACTCGATATTTGCTCGTTGTGGAGCCTATTCGTTGATTATGTGGTCTAACCAGGATATTTTCAGTACTTTTTTTAGGGATCACATTTGAAATACATTCATTCTGTTGAAGAATTTGACGTTAAGTACCCAAGTCTCTACTTCAATATTGGCCAGATGTAGCATTTGATTACTTGAAGTGCTCTCATTTTTCAAGGTCGTATCCAGGTATTTAAATTTGTTTACTCTTTGACATTGTTCATCGTTTATGAAAGCTTGTACGTTATCATCAGTTTATATCTGTCTACTATCATCATTTTGGTTTTACTTACATTAATATCATTTCCGTTTCCTATCTTATTGATGTTGTTTATGGTTTCCTGTACGTCCCGGATATTCTTAAGGAGGATTGCTCTATTTGGATTCCATTAAATTTTCTTCCTTTTGCTTCATTTTTTCAATAACAGCCAAGATATTTTCTCGAAATGTATGTTAAATAAAAGCCGCGAGAATGCACATTTTCTCTATCATAACTCATCTAGCACTCCCAATGTTTTACGTATAAACTTAATCATTAAGTATAGTTAAATTTCCGCGCAGTATAGATGTCGGATTATTCTAAGTTTGAGAAATAGTTAGTTCTTCAGACTAAAAATCAAAATTTCTGGAAATACTAGTTTAGCTTATTAACAATAATATTCCGAGCTTCCCCTATTTCTTAAGATACTCAATTACTATGCTTGTGGCCAATATACTATTCATTAGGTGCAATTTAAATATGCATCGTGCCTGTTATATTATGTGACTATGCATTTAGGTTCATTGAACTGCAAGGTCGCGGAACAACAGTGGCGTAAGAACAAAATAAAGATTAATTAATAGTTAAAAGAAATAAGCACAATAACTTTTAATTATAATTGTTTTTTTTTTTAGCTTTTACACGGTGTCGGTTAAGAGGGCTACGATGTCGTAAGTTTTTTAATTTAAACTAAATAAATAATATATTGTGTAATAGAAAAATAAAAAAGGTAAATGGCCTAAAAAAAAAGGATCTTCTATATATCAAATAATTAATAATAATTTTTTTGAACTACTGTATGATTTTACTTTTTAAAACAGGTGCTATATGTCAACAAATCATGATATAATCTTAAGAGATATGTTTATAAAATTGGCGCAAAAATTTTGTAACGCTGGTAAAAGGCTACATTTTTATTTTCAATTTTGGTAATTTGTAAAAAAATTTAAAAGCTAACTGAAAACTTGTGCCAGAAAAAAAAAATTGGTAACGTGATTTACCCAATAACCTAAGTCAACTTATATTACGATATACGAGCATTTCCGTAAATTGTTGG
Organism: Pachyrhynchus sulphureomaculatus; assembly: GCA_019049505.1. NCBI lineage: Eukaryota > Metazoa > Arthropoda > Insecta > Coleoptera > Curculionidae > Pachyrhynchus > Pachyrhynchus sulphureomaculatus. The sequence goes on from CM032456.1 coordinate 60,888,262, forward strand.
TATATTAGCGGTTCAAAAAAGAGAGATTTTTTTTTTGAAAATGATACTCATGAAACTCAATTTAAATTGTTCCCTGGACCTCCAGAAAGAACCTTTTTTTTTACAGTTCAATATCCAAATTTTTGCGGCAAAATGGAAAAGCTCGCTAAATTTCCTTAAAAAGCGTGAAAAATCAATATATAATGTACCGTTCATCCATGCGATTTATTGAAATTATTCATTGTGAATCCTGATAACGTTTTCCTCTTTTATATAATGCCCATTTTTGCCCATTTTTTGCCCATTTAATATCTTTTAGTCAAATTAACGTTTAGGTATACTTTTCTTATGTTCTTTGACCTGCTGACTACGCATTTTTATGTACCTTGTTAATATTAGGATATCGTTTCCAAGTTATAGTTAGATTTTTGCCACTTTTTCGTCAGAAATGGCCGTAAATTAAAAATGAAGTATTTAAAGATATTAATCTTACAACCAGTGCTTATACACATTGGCTGTAAGATTAATATCTTTAAATACACCATTTTTAATTACGGCCATTTCTGACCAAAAAGTGGCTAAAATCTTACCATAACTTGGAAACGATATCCTAATATCAACAAGATACATAAAAAGTTGAAGTCAGCAGGTCAAAGAACATTGTACCTGGACATCAGTTTGACTAAAAGATATAAAATGGGCAAAACATGAGCAATAATGACCATTACGAGGATGGTTTGAAAAGTCCGTGCAAAGTTCGAGAGATGGCACCACCGGCGCGTATCGAGTTCATGTTTAGTTAGTAGCATCTCTTGAATGAACGCACACCAAGTTTCAGCCATATTGGTCTATTTCTTTGTGTTTGGCATTCGTGTGAATCAAGGAAGTCGAGTGATTTTTAAGAAATGGACGAAAAAGAATTTCGTGTGGTGATTAAACATTACTTTATGAAAGGCAAAACGCCTCAGGAGACTAAAGAGAAGCTTGATAAACATTATGGTGACTCTGCACCTTCGATTAGAACAGTTTATAAGTGGTTTCAAAATTTTCGGACTGGCCATATGGGCACAAGTGACGCTGAACGTTCTGGACGGCCTCTGAAGGTTACGACTCCAGAAATCATTGATCAAATCCATGATATGGTGATGGATGACAGAAGAGTTAAGGTGCGTGAGATTGCTAGTGCTGTGGGCATCTCGACTGAACGGGTACATAATATTTTGCATAAATATTTGGACATGAGAAAGCTATCCGCAAGATGGGTGCCGCGATTGTTCACGCTTGACCAAAAACGGAATAGTGTGAAGTGTTGCAAGGATGGTTTGCAGCTGTTCCAGAAGAATCCGGAGGACTTTAAGCGTCGTTTCGTCACTGTGGATGAAACATGGATACATTACTATACTCCTGAGACCAAACAACAATCTAAACAATGGGTTACCAAGGGGGAATCTGCAAGCCTAAAAGGAGACTATGTCGAAAAATAAAAAAGGTTTACCTCAAACACATAAGTAGTTTTTATTTTTGCACGGACTTTTCAAACCAGCCTCGTATATAAAAGAGGAAAACGATGAATCCACGATGAATAATTTCAATAAATCGCATGAATAAACTTATAATACGGTACATTATGTATTGATTTTTAACGCTGTTTACGGCAATTTAGCACTTTTCTGCAAAAATTTGCACTTTAAGCTGTAAAAAAAAGGTTCTTAAAAAATTCGTGTTCAGCCGTAAATAATTGTTCCTGGAGGTCCAAGGAATGATTTAAATCGAGTTCGGTGAGTGTCACTTTCAAAAAAAATTTCTCTTTTTTTTGAACCGCTAACCGCAACCACTCCTCTAACTCCCTCCCCGATCCCGGAAACGTCATATCTCCTTTATTATAAATAATCATGCTAAAATGTTGACCAGTTCACTATCAAAAAAGGCTGTTGAAACTTTACAATATTTAACGATGTCCAATTCTTTTTCCTACAGTTGAAATTTCAATTTCGAATTTCAAAAATTTGATTATTTTACTTTCAAAATTTAGCTCCTCAAAAATTTTGTTTTCGAAAATTTTTTTGGGACTCATTTTTTTAATACGATAATATTTTGAAGTAGTTACATTTACTACTACCAATATCAGGTTCTAATACCTACTAATATCAGATTGGTTAATTTTTACGGACATAGACAATCTAGGAATCTATTTTCCAATAAATTTGACACTACTTGGAATATTAACAAAGAACTCCATAGTGTTCTTCTTTTTACATTCCAAAATAAGTAAATTCTTTAAGTTCTCCTTTTTATATAGTCAATGTTTTTTGGGAGGAGGGGACGATTATAAACCTGGTAACGTTAGGTTAGATCATAAGGGAAATGCGAAATAAGTTTAAACAGAAGCAGAAATGAGAAAAACATACTTTTTTAATCGGCAAAAATAGTAATATTTTTTCCTGTTTTAAGATATATATTTTGGCACTTAAGTCATCGTCAAAAGAAACTGATGTTGATACGTATCAATATTCTTTGTTTTAGTTTAAACTATGACTAACTAATGTATACATGTAGATAAACGTTAGAGAATGTTAGACAAACGAAGGAATATACATATCCTAACATAACAAACTGTAAGCAAAAATGGTCACGTAAATAGGCATTAAATTTATTTTCCTTAAAAAATTCAAGAAATGACCTCATTTTTGAAATCATTTTAATAATTCATATTAATATTATATTCGCAGCTACACACATATCCTGGGAAATATACAAATCTACACACAGTTGAACGTAAAACGAATTTGACAATACCTCCAAAATAAAAAAAAGTTAGCAGATTTGATTGATTTTCACGTTTAGGTCCCAACCATAAAATGATCAAGCGTGTGAAGAACTATTCTAGAAAGCATTGTACTATATATTGTGTCTTAGTCATAGAAAGAATTCAAGTATTAATAACAACCACCGTCACCTGATTGTCAGGAATACATTTTTATAATAGACAAAAATGTTTTTTATTTTTTCATGAAATACGCATAGTTGCAGCACAGAAAGTATCCTGCGGGATTTAACGACGAAATTATTGTTCATTTTAAATAAAATATTTTTATTAAAATACCAGTTGACAAGTCATCAATTTTTTTTGTAGGTTAACGGCATTGATAAAATCAGTGTCTCCTGTTTGAACATTAGGTCAGAACCAATAAGTAAATTCAAGCAGGTGGTACCGAAGGACTTTTTAAAAACGTACTCAGCAGTGTATAGCTGGAACCCGCTCTCTCCAACATTATGAATTGCCGTTCGCAAAAATAGGCAAAAATTTGCTGGCACAACTTTAATTACGAGATTTAACACCCTATGGTCCTTTTCCTCGACTTTATTTCACGATGCGACACACGACACCACTGAAAATGGTGAAGCAACCATAAACTACATTAATTAAATATTATTAATAATTTTAATAATCATAACTGACCAGTATTTTATTTTCTATTACACCTTCCGTCCTGCGTTTTAGAGAATGCGTCTACTAGAAAATATTTTCCATTCCAACTTATGCATACTCCTTTAAATTCTCGATAAAATGGTGAATGATATATATTAAACTTATATTGAACTAAAAGCTTAAAAAAAGAGTCATGAATAAGTCTGTTATAGACGTGATATATTGTAAAAGTACTATTTTTATTCTCGTATATATATATATATATATATATATATATATATATATATATATATATATATATATGTATATATATATATATATATATATATATATATATATATATATATATATATATATATATATATATATATATACACAGTGAAATTCCCCTTGAACAGAGAGTTTCTCATGGTCCCGACCGACTCTCATATAATTGGCATTGTGTGAACTCCCTCTTGGACGGACATTCTCTTGAACGGACGCGGATCCAAAAAACTGGACAAAAACCAATAAAAAATACACGCCTTATCTCATTTTTCTGTGGCGAGTATCGCTGTTGCATTTCACAATCGCGCCGCACACCCACGTCGCTGCTTGCCTTCACTGAGGGACATCCCGAGTAAACCGGGGATTTGCCGATCTCAATTTGTCGGTACACGCGGGGATTTAATATTAGTCTGACGCCTATGAGAAAAAGAGAGACAGTGGGCGACACATTCATTATAGAAATGGCTCCAATAGAAAAATTCTCACGCAAAAAATTGAGATTGTTGAAGTTCACAACAAGGAAAAGTTAAGTGTAAGCGTTTTAATATCGGAAAAACACAAGCTGCTCATATAATTAAACATAAAGAAATCCTTCTAAACAAGTAGATGTCGAACAGCAATTTGAATGAAAAAAAAAGTTTTTGGACTGGTGATGGTACCAAAATTGATAAGTTGTGTTGTAACTGATTTATAGCAGCACGCCATAAGGAGATTCCTTTGACAGGTATGCACATGAATTATTTTTTTAGATAAAGTTTTCTGGAATTAGTGCGTTGATTTTCTTTTCATATCAATTCAAAGAATGGATAAAAGGGGTGAGAGTATCAGTAGGCTTTTCGTGACAAGAATGCAAAAAACTTATTGTTAATGTTTTTTTCAGGTCCGCTAATACGATGCAAAGCAAAAAAAAATAGCCGAGTCTCTGGGACATTCCACATTCAGTGCTTCTTCTGGTTGGCTTAATAAATTTAGAAACGGTCACAACATAAGTTTTAAAGCGATTTCATAAGAAGGAGCTTCGGTTATTGCTTAAGATGTTTCATCATTCTGGAAAAAATACCCTCTTTAATTAAGGGATATTCACCGAGAAACATCTGTAATGCCGATGAGACAGGCCTGTATTTTAGGGCTCTACCCAATAAAACACTAACATTAAAAAGAGAAAAATGTGTTGGTGGTAAATATCCCAAAGAGAGGTTTACAATTTTGCACTGGGCAAATATGGCGGGAGAAAAAGAAAAACTCTTGTCATTGGTAAGGCCGCTAAACCCAGAGCATTTAAAAATATTAACATAAACAACCTGCCTGCAACTTGGAAATATAATAAGTGAGCTTGAAAGATAGGAGAAATTATGATAGAGTGATTGCAAGATCTTGATTGCAAAATGACAAAACAAAAAAGAAACATTTTGTTATTTTTAGAAAAGCAGGATCTCATCCAAAAGACGTCAGCTTAAAAAATATAAAAATCTTGTTTCTGCCCCCTAACTGTACATAAGCTTGTCAACCACTTGACCAGGGAATTATAAAAAATTTTAAAATTTATTACCGAAGTCTAATACTAAAACATCTGATAGTAAACATTGCAACTGCTGGTACAGCTTTTGAGTTAATTAAGAAAATTACGCCATTGGATGCCGTTTACTTTGCAAAAACCGCTTGGGAACAAGTAACCAAGGAAATAGTTAAAAACTGCTTCCGTAAAGCGGGATTTAAGCATGAAAATATGCGAAGTGAAGACTAGTTAGCTGAGGCTGTTACATCTAATCCAGAAGATGACTTACCACTTAACGTACTTGCAGATATCCTCAAAAATAAGAATTTGTTGGAGTTGACTGATAAAAAAAACTTTAATGATTTTTTGAACATAATTTGTATGTTTAAAATCCAGATACAGAACAAGAAATTGAAAATTCAGTTGAAATACAAAGACTTTCCGAAGATTCTGATGTCGATGAGGTTCCAGTACCAACAGATGCTATGTATATATATATATATATATATATATATATATATATATATATATATATATATATGTATATATATATATATATATATATATATATATATATATATATATATATATATATATACGACGGTGTTAAAAAAATATATAAAGTGAGAGCGTAGGCTTCACTTATTCCGCCAATTTCCGAACCTGCGGCTCCGGAGCAATTATTACGATTTTTCCAAACAAAAAAAAAGATACGGTATCTCTGTTTTTTTTAAATGCCTAAACGATATTCAGAAACATTATTTGACGTTATAAAGTGAATTTTATACCAACAAAATACTCTGAATAGGTATATTCAGACCATAAAAATTTTTTAAATCCTTCATTTTCTCAAAAATTCAAACATAAAAAACATCGCCTTTTTGGTTCCTTTTAGACTTTATAAAATAAAATTTACTTGTTAACATAACAAAAAAAAAATGTTTGTATTATAATTGAAAAATAAAGGTAATTTCCTGCTACTCCGGAGTCTGTTTTATCGGTCTTCTTAGGTTTTAGAATAGGAATGAATGGTTCAAATGAACGCGAGAAAGTGAAAAACGAAAGAGGAAATGAGATTATAATATAAGCAATAAACAAGAAATAATGGCTACTGGTACCTGTATGGATCGACCTGGGTTGTTTATCCAGGAGAACTAAAATTTGACTTATGAATGCATGTTAATAAAAAACATTATATAAATTTACAAGTTACCAGATAGGGAATAATCCTGTAAAGAAAAGACCATGTTAATTCTTACTTCCAAAAAGGTCCAGCATAGAAATGTGCATTGTATCCACGAAGCAAAGACAACATAGCAGTTTAGAGTTCCATTTTCCAGTTATAAACAATAAAAAGATGTTTAAATTTGAGTATGGTTACAATTATTTTAGAAGGGCACAAGAAACCTATGTATATGTCCGTAAAGTTAGCAAAAGAATTTCTTAAGCATTAGTAGGGCCAGTAATGTGATTTAACTCACATGATCTAGATTAAAGAAATTGGCAATTGCATGACGTTATCATCATGAGTGTTAGAAAAGGTACATCTGATCTATGCGTGTATAGAAAAACGCACAACATAACACAAAGCATGTATTTCTAAATTGCACTCAATGATAAAATTAACAACACAGTTTTTTTTTATTAACCTTATCGTTTAAAAAAAATTTGGAATTCATTTTATATTTAATAAATAAAACATGATATAATTAAAATTTACAAAGAATAAATAAAAGTATAAAATAATATAATAAAATTCAATATAGATCTTTCAAAAATTATAAATAATGTATAATAAACATTGCGTTTTGCCGATGTTAAAAAGTGTATGTAATATTCAACAAAAGTCAATAATAAATCAATCGCCACAATATAATAAGAAATTACAAAAAAATGTCAAACCCATGAAATAACCTAAGAGTTTGCAGCGACCTCTTTGGGAAGAAACCCACAAACTATGCATTTCAGATTATTGCGAAAACTCCCCCACATGGTAGAATCAGTTTCGAATTGACATTACAAATATGTGGAAGCTTCATTTTGCTACAACATTCTATTGCCAAGATTTCGGCTCTCTGTATGTCTTATGTCCTGAACTATAGTGCACAATTCCTTTAGTTAAACTCTCGATTAAAAGAAAACATAAAATTTTTTAAAAATTTTATCAAACAGTAAATATTTTGGGGAAAGACTATTGTTTTTCGAAGAAAAACATACTAAGTTGTAATCTGTTTTATTTGCATTCATATTGAAAAACAATTAAATTTATAAGTGGCTGATAAAATTCAAATGAGCCCACCCTACTAATTTTTTACGTTAAAAATTATTTATAAAAATTAAATTTGTACTGTATGAGTAAAACAGATAAATAAAATAATTTTATATATGATGGTATGAATTGCACAAGTTATGAAATTTCGAGTTAATATTTTAAATTATTATTATTCGTAACAGTTTTAGTTAACTTTTGTACCTTTCTTTTTAATATATAATTATGGAGTAGTTCTAAACTTGAGAAGAACCTATTTCATTTCAAAATTATTATTATATTTCTATATACCATAATAAGTTCAATAAATATTTTATATATTTTTTCAAAATTCTTCTTCTATTTAATATGCCAAAACTTCTTTCATCCTCCTTCCTTGGAACGATGTCACTAAAAATTATAGGTTTCATACCTATTTTAAATATGATGATATCATCTCGTTCGAGTATTATGATCCCAACAGACAGTCGGATAAACAGACCAACAGAAATGAAAATATATATTTTTCGCGTTCTAAGAACAGTAAAACGTAAAGAAAAGCAAAAATTTCGGGGAATAATTTTTCCTTTTAGCAAAAGGTATTATTCGTTAAGTTACGATATTTCTTAGGAGAAGACAAAGAGAGCGTTATGTGGAACAAAGACGCGAAATAATCTGATTTTCCGAGTATAATGAATGTGACAACGTAGCTTCTCCCTTGCTTCCCGCCGCATTTTTGGATTATTTATTAAAAATATATGAATTATTAAATATTGATAACTGAACAAATGCGTGTTCGAGGCACGCGTTCATTCTAGTATCTTTTAAAGGAATGTCCGATCAGTGCAATGCATATATGTGATTCAAAATTTGAAAAACCGCCCGTATCCGCGCGCGCAGTCTTCTTTAAGCTACGTTGCCACAGCGCAAATTCACTTCATAAAATACATGAAAAAGTAATATTTCTCTAATATTTTTGCAATAACTAGGAGGTAAACTGCCTTCATATTTTAACAAACGAAAGCAAAATAATGTTTTTATGTACATGTATATTTTTTTGGTGACTTTTTACTTTTTAATGCACATGCGACAACAAAAATTGTAAAAAACATATGCTTTTCATCAAAGAAAAAGTATGGATTCCTATCTTTTACGTGTTAAATATCTGAAATTTTTACAATTAATTATGGCAATATGGCGTGGGAAACCATCTTTATATTCAAGCAGTTAATGCATGATGCTAAAATCCATTATTCTCCAAAATTTCAAGCAAAACTACTTTTTACAGTTACTTGTAAGAAATACCTTAATATACGTATATACATATAAATATTTTAAAATATACGACATGAGTTACTTAGTAGTAAGTATAATTTCGGGAAAAATACTCACTTAAGAATGAACAAGTGATTCGATGAAGAACTTCACAATTTTGCATTTCAGCTTATAAGGAGAGGGGGAGGAATTATAAGCTTATTTTAAAGTTTGTTGCCGACAATTACATTATAGTGGTACCGCATATATATATATATATATATATATATATATATATATATATATATATATATATATATATATATATATATATATATATATATTATGGGTCTAGCACACGTGCTGCAGGGAAGTCCCCAAAGCGTTACAGGAGCGACAGGTGTGCGGAAAAAGCGATTCACGTTGTTCTTGAATCGCTATAAATTGTACTCGGTAGGAAACACAGTCCTGGGCAAATTATTCCAAAGGGATGATGTTCTCCATATAAAAGACTGCTTGAAAAGCGTTGTACGGGGAGTAGCAAGCTGAATCTCATACGGATGTGAAGTATTAGCGCGACATATATTTCTAACATGCACCGCTCTGCGAGGAATTAAGCGGGCTGCATCCTTCGAACAATTTCCATGAAAATACTTGTAGAATAGGCTCAACCGTTTTTCGATGTTCCAGTGAATCAAGGCCGACGGTCAGTTCCGGGTCTCCAATCAGACGAACAGCTTTTCTCTGAATAGAGTCTAACAAAAGCAGTGTATGTTTGGAAGCGGAGCCCCAAACATGGGAGCAGTATTCCATAGTTGGTCGAATTTGAGCTTTGTAAAGAATTAACAGTTGTTGTGAAGTGTAAAGCTTTCTGGTTCGAAATAATATTCTCAACTTATGAGAAGCTCTCCTTGCTATGCCTGCAACATGTTCATGCCAGGACATATTTTCTCTCAAAGTAACGCCCAACAAATTGAGTGACGATACTAGAGGAATGGAGTGCCCTGACATAACTATGTCGGGTTCAGCAACGTTAACTTTTTTAGAAAAAACTGCCGGGTTTTTGTAGCGTTAAATTCCCCTTGATTACTGTCACACCAGACAGCAGGAAGTCATTCGACTTCCTGCTGTCTGCGGATATTCGTCTGAATAGCCGATGTCCGAGCGTTCAAAGTGAATGAAGAGATAAGCGTACTGTCATTCGCAAAGCTGTAGATTGGATTCCCGGTCTTTTCCAGCAGATCGTTAATGTAAATAAGAAAGAGAGTAGGAGACAGTATGGAGCCTTGGGGCACACCGGCGTTGATAGTGGAGGTGTTAGAAAGAAATCCGTAAGAAATCGTAAAGAACGCTCTCTGCGGAAACATTAGCGCCCCAAACAAAACTTCTCAGACATACCATAAGAGCGTGACTTAGCCAACAGTCCATCGTGCCAAACACGGTCGAATGCCTTGGATATGTCAAGAGCTCGAGATTCTCCAAAGTGTTCAATTGTGTTGTTTCAAACATGTGTTACATAAGTCAGAAGATCTCTTGTTGGTCTATGTTTACGAAAGCCATATTGGTGATCGCTAATAATCTCGAATCTTTCAATATATTTTAGAATATGCTGATTGATAGCCTTTTCCATGGCTTTCGATATTATTGAAAGCAGTGTGATTGGTCGGTAGTTATTTGGCAAGGTCTTCTTGCCTTTTTTAGGTATCGGGTGAACTGTGGCACATTTCCAGCAGGAAGGAAATATTCCCTTTCTGTAGGACAGGTTGGAAAGTCTACAGAAAACTATTGTTAGTTCCCTCGTACAGTTTTTGAGAACTATGACAGGTATTCGGCCAGCGCCACAAGCTTTTTTGGTGTCTAGCGTCATTAAAATACGTTTTATGATACGCTGTCTGAAGAGAATATCGGACATCCTTGATTGCATTATGGGAATAGGAGGTGGTGTTTTTTCTTGGAAATCTAAAATGTAAAGCAAAGAGTTCAGCCAGCAAGTTCGCTCTCTCAACAGGTGTCATTGCAATAGAATTATCTGGCCGTGTGAGTGGTGGTATGGTGGATTTGGTGAAATTTTGACTAACTGCCTTAGCGACTGACCAAAAAGACCTGGAATTGTTGGGACGAGCGAGAAGTTTGTTTCTAATTCATCGATTGTGTGCCTCCTTGGTTTCGTCGATAATTTCTTTGCATCTGTTCCGGGCACGAACAAAGGTGTTACGATTTATGGTGTTAGGGTTTTCACGCCATTGTCGGTAGGCAAGATGTTTAGAAGCAACAGCTTCTTTACATTTTCGGTCAAACCAAGGCTTGCCGTTGGAAGGGCATTTCTTCGAAAAAGGGATGCGAAGTAAATATAGAGCATATCTAGAACATCATTACGGTACTTACTTCTATAATAGTACAGAAAACAGATTTAACAAGTTATAAAAACTTAGTATAAAATGAGATGAAAGTATTTGATATTACTACTGTACCTATCGTAAAATACTACTACTACTACTATTTTTGTTAAAATTGGAAATAATGATCGCGGCCACCCTTCTAACCCTCTACTCCATACCTTTCACGCTATATGTGTTAGACTATAAATGATTAGCTAAAATTTTTTAAAACACCCGAACCAAAAACCAGGCAAAAATTCTTATAATAATATTAAAACTATACAATATTTAATGTTTCCCTCCCCTTTCACCCTCTAACCCTGTTGATATTGCAAAAAGCAAAAAATACAAAATCACCTGTATAACTTCCTTCCTCACCTCTTATAGGTTGCATTATTATATATAGTAACTAAATACTTATATTTAAAATTTACTCATTATCGCAACCCAGAAACTAAAAACATACCCACAATTCTATTGAAATTATACAATATTTACCCATTTTCCCATTAAAATTGAAAGTAATGAAAAGTCACTTAATTTTTATATTCCTCGACTCCACAAACTCCGAAAAAGACCTCTAACACCATATATAAGAAGTAACCCCATTAACCCCCTACTCTACCCTTTAACGCCTTACATATTTTACTATAAATAATGTTATGCTTAAACCTTTTCCAGTACATCAACCAAGAAAGCTGCACCCCCTTTCACCCCCTTTGCCTGAAGTAATATCGTCAAAAACTCTAGACATCATCTTCTTGTTAAGTATCATCTATGTACCAAGTTTCGTTCGAGAGTTATCGTACCAACAGTCTAACAGACCCAGAGACAGGCCAGAGGAAATGAGTGAGTTTTTCCTCATCTAGGAACCGTTAAACGTGAAGAAAAGCGAAAATCTCGAAGTGCACTAACACAGCACTTTCCTTTAGCAGGGAAAGAAAAAATATGAACAAAATTATATCAGATAAATATTTTTCTTCTTTCAGTTTTAAATGTTTGTTTTAAATATACTAAAAATATAGTGTTTGTAATTGACGATATTCCAGGAACACACAATGAATATAAATAACGTTTATTAGATTAGATATTTTAATGCTATAAAGTGAAAAACATTAATAAAAATATAAATGATTTTATGTAATCAGTTCTATTGTACTATATGAAAATTTGATTGTTAGTTGTCTGGTACCTTAAGATATATCACTCAATAAAATTCTTGGAGTAAATTATTTAGAGACGAAACAGACGCAAATTGCTGGGAGAGTTTAGCTATTAAACATACGAGGGTCGTTTGAAAAATAAAGTAAACTAGGAAGAAAATACGAAAAAAAAAAAATTCAAAAATTCAAGATCATCTCCTTCAAGCTCGATATGGTCCTCCCATCGATGTTCCCATGGCATTTTTATAAAATGATTTCTCTTGATGTGCAAAACAGTCATTCACAGCAGACACCACATGGACATTTTCGTGAAATCGTTGTCCTCTGAGAAATTTTTTGACGTTCGGGAACAAAAAGAATTCCGGAGGACTCAAATTGGTCGATGACCAAGCAATTCGAGGTGCAGTTCATGAATTTTGGCCATGGCAACGAGTGACATGTCAACAGGTAACTCGTTGTGGCGCAGTACCCAATGTGCACACAGCTTTAGCATACCCAAATGTTTATGGAAAATGTTATGCACGCATTACAATGTTAGCAATCCTCCAAACCTTTAAACGGCGGTCATTCAAAATCATTTTAGTAATCGTAGTCACAACATCCGGAGTTGTCACATGACGTCATTTGTGTGTATTCGGCCACGTTTAAACTCGGAAGACCAGTAGTTTACGATCCTCAACGAAGAAGAGTCACCGAGAACTTAGTCAAGCTTCACGTTCATTTCGGAGGCCGTTTTCTTTTCCAAAAAGTAAAATATGCTCGAATCTCAGTTTTTTCCATTATGTCGGAAAAACCGTACATACGTTAGTGTTGCGACTGAACAAACAGTAACCGCACAGAGCTCTGAACTGTAACTCTGCATGTGATTTTCTAGGGGATGAACCTGAATGGTCCGTGTGATTTCGATCATAGAATTGCCATATGGGTGTCACTCACCTTATTTTTCAAACGACCCTCGTACTTTTTGTTTTACAACTGGTATATTAAAAATAGTTTAAACAGTACATATTTATTAACTGAAGAAAGACAGGAAGCAGGTTCGAAATTATCCTTTTTAAGAATTTTTTATGGCTAATTTACAAGGACTGGACCTTTGAGTTTATATGGTATATAAATACTTCGAGACATGTTTTCCAATATTTTAATTATAAAAAAGTAGTTATAGCTTTTTGAATAAAAATATGTAGACAGCAGGGCAGATCAGGTAATACAATATACAGTCTGTCAAGTAAAAACGTGACCGCTCGTATTCTTAAAAAAATGTGTTTCGAGAACATTTCTTGCAATCAATGTGTTCTTTGGTGTGCTAGCAACGGCGCAATTACCTTGGTAAGTTGTCCAGTTGCCTCCTGCATCAATAATCGCCTAACATCTTCGAGGCATGCGGTCGACGAGATTTTCTCCATATTTTGTAAATTTTTCGAATCTCGCGATAAAACTGAGTCAAAGTCCTCAGAATCTTTCCTCTGAGCTTTCTCTTACAAGGGAACAAACGTTTTTAATAGGACTGGTGTCCGGTGATTGTGACGGCCACTCTAGTATCATATTGTAAGTCGAAACAAGCCGCTTCGCGACGTGATTTTTGCCTAGCGGAGGTTTCTTCGTGCTTCGGAATTTAACATCATGAGCACGAAGATGTTGTCAAATGTTCTCATGGGACACATTTAAACCATATTTTCTTAATTTTGCCACTCCTTAAAGATTCTTCAATTTCGGGTCCGGTGGACACAAAGACACGATTCATTTTTAGTGTTCCGTACGGAACACTTATAAGATCACTTCGGTGTCTGTCACACCCGATTTTCTCCGAAACTATTTGTCATAGAAAGTTGAAATTTGCTAATAATATAGGAATTGATGGCCTCATCAAAGCCGTGTAATTTTGAAAGTTAAATTTTGACTTAAGGGGTGAGTTTTGGGAGGTAAAATTGGAAGTGCAAAAAATTTTTTTTTACTAGGTCATCGAGTGTAGTGTCAAATGAAAGCTTGTGAAAACACGAGTAAAAAGTATATATATATATATATATATGTATATATATATATATATATATATATATATATATATATATATATATATATATATATATATATATATATATATTATATATATATATATATAATGTAGTACTTGGACTTACTTTTCTTTGTATTATTTTTAAAAACTCACGAAAAATCGCTGTCCCCCCACTTTATCTCGAAAAGTACTGATCAAAAAATTTTGAAAAAATCCTGGAATGCTTTTCACGGGGTGTGCATTACCTTTAATAATTTATTTGGTATATAAAAAAAAAACAAAAATTTCAAGGTCATCAGTTTTCAGTAAAGATTGGAAACAAACTTTGTTGAAAACTCCTTTGAGGTGTGTTTTGTAAAGTCACTGATCATTTTATACCACCGTAACAAATTTTTTTATTTTAAAAGCAATCAACGTACGGAACACTAATTGTGCAAGTTCAACTTGCACTTGACCGGTTTTTTAACTTTCGGACTGACATTTTTCGTCTCGTTAAAATGGTTTACCCACTTCTTCACAAACGATACCGACTTTTTAATATATTTAGTCGCCGCGGAATGTGTAATTTTAGTCCCCTTTGAATGGGAACAAAGAAATACTACCTCGAACCGACGCTCAAATAAGTGACTCTTTTTGATTTTACGTGGTTTCGACGGAAGATCGGGATCGACTGATACTTTTACTAAAATGCGTCGTAGATAAAGGTTCCCTCTACCGATTTTTTGTTGAATCGCTAGAATCGCATCTACCAAAAATGAATTATCGCGGACACGTTTTTACTTGACGAACTGTATAAATATACAAATCGCATTACGAATTCGGAAACCAGTGTAAAATGTCTTCAAATTGAAATTGGAAAAAATTTGCAATTCACCAACTGAATCGTCATTTATTATTAAAATGTCTTAAGAAAATATTATGTAAATCTCTAGCGGTATCGTCTTTTAATTATTATTATTATATGTATGGATCATTTGTTGGTCTGATTAATAGAGACTGAATACAAATGATAAAAATCTCTTTTTTCCGCCTTACTTATAGTTTAGGAATGTTTGATCACATGTCGGGAAATTTTAGAACTTTCAGTTGACTAAACATAGTTCTCGACTAATAAATACCTTCTGTATAAGCTAGTCTTGGGTGATAAAGTTCATGGTCTTAACACAAGATATATGGGCTTGCTCAGTAACACAAAACACCCGACGACCTTATTCAGAAAATGCTTTACTTATCGCTGCTCTATCTATTCTCTAATACTTTAAAATTAATATAAATCACAATAAAACAGCACGATTAGCTTGTGATATTTTTAATACATATTAGTTCCATTGTTACTATATGTAGCAGTAGCAAAGTTATCTGTGGAGTAACCTTAGGGAGGCCAGGGATGCATATACTCCCCGCCCCTACGGCTGTAGAAAATACGCCTCTTACAAACAGAACTTATATTGAGGTTCTCTTGTGTGGAAAAAATGTCCACCCCCTGGTCACTGTTTTTAAATTGAGTGTAAGTCTTAAGAGTTCCAATTTAGGTTTTTTTTTGTGAAAGAAAAAGGTTTCGCTCCCCGATTGCTGTTTAACATCCCCTATTTGTCGATTGAAGTTCTTCCTTTATTTTAAGTAGCACCATCTTTAAATTTTCTTTTATTCTTAAATTACTCATCATGATCATCAATCCGGTCTTTTATAGCATTCCTCGCCTTTCGGTACCCAGTTTCCATCCTCTTCGATATTCCCAATCTCCGGGTCTTGGTCTCCCCCTTCCCCTCTTTTCGCTTAGAACCATCTTTGATATTCGGTGTTCTTCCATTCTTTCCACGTGTTCGTCCCATACAAGTTGTCGTTACTGAATTTCTTCAATAATCGTGGTTTTTACTTTCATTACATCCCTTATTCTTTTATTTCTAATTCTATCCATTCTTGAAGCTCCAGTCGATCTTCGCCAGTAATCCATTCCGATGCCATTAGTTTCTGGTCCAATCGTTTCGTCAACTGTGAAGTTTCACAACCGTATAAAAGAGTTTAGGGATCTTATGACCGCCTTTCCTTTACTTATTCTACTCTCCACTTCTTTTTCCATTCTACCGTCTTTACTTATGGTAGTTCCGAGATATATAACTCTTTACAAACATCAAGTGACCTTACCGGTGTTTAGATTAAGGCTTCCCTGTTTTCCTCCTGTACCCAAATATTTGTTGTAGTGTTTCTTGTCATAAATTAAAGATCTTCCTTGTCCTGAGCAATAATCACCTGATCGTCGGCAAAATGTAGAGTGTACAGAGTTGTTTTGTCGATCAGCTGTATTCCCATCTTTCCACATGCCCTTCGCAATTTCTCTAATACCTCATTCAGATAAATTTGAAATAATGTAAGAGATAGACTGCAACTCTGACTGACACCTTTTATTACAGAAACATTTTCGGAGAGAAAGTTTCCCAATTTTATTCGCGAACGTGACTGATCGTACAGCTATTTTACTACGGCGATTGTTGTACTGTTTATGGTTGATCGTTTTAATATTTGCCATAGTTTCTTCACTGGGTATCATACGCTTTGGTTAGGTCTACGAACAGAAGATGGAGCTCTCTGTTCGTTGATGTCTTTTTTCGTTAAATTACTTAGTATTTCAAATTACTGCATATCAACAAATAATTCCATATACCTCATTACTTTGTTTAGAATTCCAAGTGAAAAATAGCTCGAATACTCTAGCGATTACTGAATATTGAAATTTAGCCGTTTTATAATGATTATTTCTATCTATCCAGTATAATGTTGCATCAGTAGTTAGTAGGAAATAAATGTTTGATAAATAATACTAGTTATATGTTTCAGTAGTACCTTTATTTCTTAGGGCAGTGTAATAAATCAATTGTAAAAAAATGGAACTGTTATCGCTAATTTATATTATTAAATTATTTAACGAAGTTACCTTGTAGAAATATTTAGTGTGGTTTGATTTATTGCCTAACAATATTTCGCTTCAAGTAAAAGGTGATCAATTCTTGTTAAGATGTTTAACAGATTTAAAGAAGACACAACACAAATTCGAGATATTGAAAATCTTTTAAAAGGCCACGTAAACGGAGAAGTTATAAAACATGAAATTCAACCGCTAACAACCTTTGGTGAAAACTTTGGGAGTGAAATGTTGAGAGTGGAGATAACTGTTGAAGAAAATGGACAACAAAAGATTTTACATGCTGTTGCTAAACTTATTCCTCCGACTGAGTTCCAATTGGAAATATTTAATACCCAAGTGACCTACAAAAATGAAACTCAATTTTATGCAAGTATTATCCCTCTACTTCAAAATTTTCAGCGGGAGCATCGTCTTTCTTCAATTGCCGAATATTTTCCTAAATTATATGGAGCTAGATATACTTTAAAACCCAGCTCAACTGAAGTGGATACAGATGCCGTCATTTTACTGGAAAATTTAAAAATAGAAGGTAATTAATAAAAAAATTATCGATATTAATCTCTAAATCTTTTAGGAATGTTATATAACTTTTTAACGTTTGTTCTATCAAAATATTTTAGATGGTTGCAAATTAGGTTTAATTATGTATCGATAAAGGATAAAATTTTAATGAAAGATAAGAAAAAATGTTTTGTTTCTAAGGTAACTAAGCAGAAATCAATTCTAGTACAAGCACAAATTATTTGTTATTATGAAATATATTTATCTGTGTGTATTTATATTCAAATAATATTATCATAATCACACTGTTTGTACATCCAAAAGAATGTTAGCTATTCTCTCTCTCTTTCTATATATATATATATATATATATATATATATATATATATATATATATATATATATATATATATATATATATATATATATATATATATATATATATATATATATATATATATATATATATATATATATAGTCCCTTGATGGACGGTTGGACGGATAGACCGATCAATTATTGTCTTGCCAGCCGACAAGGGCAATGCCACCGTAGTTCTCAACTCTGACGATTACCACCAAAAGATGCTCAACCTTTTAAATGATCCTTCATATAACGCTATCACAAGTGATCCGACAACATACCTAGAGAAAACCACTAAATCCGCAATCAAGGTCTCCTCTCTTATTGAAGAAACAAAAAAGAAACTTATCCCTAGAGAGAAATCATCAAGATGCCCAAAAAATGTATGGATTACCGAAAGTCCACAAACAAGGAGCACCCTTAAGACCAATAGTCAGCTCGTTTGGTTCCCCGACACAAGCTTTAGCCAAGCACCTAGCCATGACTCTGCAACCTCATGTGGAAAAAGCCGTATCTTACGTGATAAATTCACAACATGCATCATAAAACATCATAAAAAACATGCAGCTAGAGAAAAATGATTTACTTGACAGTTTTGATGTCGTATCCCTTTTCACGCAAGTACCAGTTTCCGAAGCACTGTCTATCATAGAGATAAAATACAACCTGCCCGAATACGTCATCAGTCTATCAAAACACTGCCTCGCTAATACATACTTCGTCTATTCAGGCCAAAAATACAAACAAATAGAAGGTGCACCGATGGGTTCCCCATTGTCACCAACACTAGCTAATCTATACATGGAGCATTTCGAAACACTAGCTCTAGAAACTGCCCCAGATAAACCGAAAACATGGCTACGATACGTAGATGACACTTTTGTGGTATGGCAACACGGTGAAGACAACTTAAACAAGTTCCTGGAACACCTTAACAATATACGTCCAAACATTAAATTTACAATGGAAAGAGAAGAAGCAGAACAACTACCATTCCTAGATGTCTTGCTTCAAAGAAAATCAGATGGACCTTTGTCTCACTCAGTATATAGAAAACCGACACATACAAACAGATACTTAAATACCAGCTCACATCATCACCCAGCCAAATCCTTAGCTCACCGACCAGAAACCCTAACAAACAAGGAATATTTGCAACAAGAAACCAAGCTCCTTCGAAACGTTTTACTTTCAAATGGATACAGTCAAAACACGATCCGGCGGGCCCTAAATAAACAACACAAACAGGAAAGAAAGACATATACTACAAAAGCATTTCTTCCATATCTAAATGGCATCATAGACAAAATAGGAAGACTTCTAGGAAAACACCAAATTGAGACCATTTACACAACGAATCAAAAAATTAAAGATATTCTACCTACACCAAAAGACATTATAGCCTTAGAAGACCAAGATGTATATGAAATTCCGTGTCAGGACTGCTGTTTTTCATACATAGGCCAAACAAACAGGAAAATTAGCGCCAAAAGAGACGAGCACAAAAACGCCGTAAAACAAAAATCCACTACCTCTTCTCTAGCACAACATGCACACAACACCGGCTACAAAATCGATTTTGACAAAACCAGAACCCTACAAAAAAGTAATAACCTATCCACTAGGGTAATCAAAGAAGCCATAGAAATAGAAAAGAAGCCCAACAACTTAAATAATCGGGATGATAGCCAACGTTTACCGAACTCTTGGAAACATATTCTATCCCAGTACCAAGTCCAACCAAGAGAAACAATAATTCAACCATATGTTACTTCACCAACACAAACATTACAAAGAACCACAGGACCGACAACGCGCAGCCAAAGCCGAGCCTCTATTGGCCAGATCCGTCCGACCAATAGAGCCACCCCGGAGCACATAAAACTGGCGCACTCGGAGCCAGTCTCGACATTCAACACCAAGACACCGACCAGTGATCAACGCTTTGAAAAAGATGGATGAGATTCCATCGAAACGTCAGCGAAATCGCCATCAAGGAACTTTAAGCTAATACGGGATACCCGAAAACCCACTACTACATTTCACACCCGTGAGAACATTCGTCAAAACATATATATATATATATATATATATATATATATATATATATATATATATATATATATATATATATATGGAAATTTTGTTATTTTGTTAAGCGATATAACAGACAGTTGTTTGTTGGTAGCTATCGTAAGTGATTGGTGTTATGTGTTTCGTAGAATTCTTCGAATATCGAACAGTCAAAACACATTTTTGTCTAAAAAATTGGACTGGAAAGGAAATGAACAGAACGAAGTTCTTGCGGATAATTTATTACTCGATCAATGAATTTAAATGGGGTTATACGAGCAATGCAGTTGTTGCATGTTGAGGAAGCACAATTGAGCTGTCTTCTGAAGAAATTGTCGATAAAATCATCATGATGGAAGATCGACGTATTAGGCTGGGTGAGATGGTAGGATATTTTCAAATCGTGTTTAGAAAAGTTGCAGTATAATCCGAAGAACTTCCGGCATCGTTTTGTGGCTGTAGATTAAACGTGGATCAACCATTATATCCCGGAGACAAAACGGTAGTCAAAACAGCATATTGGTGAAAATGAAAGTGCACCGAAGAAAGCGCCAACAATTTTATCGGCGGGGAAAGTGATGGCAACTGTTTTTTGGGCTCACAGAATATCATCATAATTGACTATTTGAAAAAGAGTAAAACAGTAACAGACTCTTATTACGCAACGTTATAAGACTGTTTGCATAGTAAGTTGAAGCAGAAGCGACCCAGATTAGTGCTCAACAAAGTACTCCTTCAATAGGACCATGAGCCTGCTCATACATCGGCCGTTGCAATCGCAAAAGTGCACAAGCTCAACTCTCAAATATTTCCCTAGATTTGACCCCAAGTGACTTCTTTTTTGTTTTCTAACTTCAAAGATTAGCTTGCAGTTTTAAAATGATACTTTTACTTCCATCTCGGTATTTTACAGTATAGGTACTTCACTGTTAGATGTTATTAAAAAAAATCGATCAAATCAAGTTGGACTTGCGCAATTCATGTTCCATACTGTGATTGCCTTTAAATTAAAAATTTTTTTGACAAAGGTATAAAATAATCGGTGACTTCACCAAATGAGTTTTCAATAAATAAATTAAGAGCACAGATTACAAACATGTCTAGTCATATACTGAATCAGCAGGCTAATCAGACCAGCCCGAATAAGATAAAAAGTTCCTGACAAGTATATATCTTAGAATCCAATATGTATTTTCACGTTTTTCTTAGTCAATAATTTATCTTCGCTACTAATAGACAATAATTCAATCTACCTCAATCTAGAACCTAGTGGTAAAAGTTTAAAACAAATATTTACTACCTAAATAATTATTTAATTATAAACAAATAAAATAAAATTATTTTGTGTCGGTACTTAATGCTTAAAGTAGTAGTTATCAGTCCCGGTTCAAAACTCAACTTTCGACGAAATAAACCTGCACCCTTTTGGTGGGCAACTAGTTTTTTTTATACCATATAAATTATCAAACGTAATGCACTCATGATAATTTTCGCTCAACCTACACTTTATGGAAGCTATTTCAGAATTTTTTCAAAATTTTCGATAACTACTTTTCGAGAGTGGTGGACAGGGAAAGTGGGCGCAAGTATTACGTCATATATATTATTGATCTCGTTTTTTTATTTTTTTTTTTCATTTGACATTCCTGTTTATTTTTTTTTTTACTTTCGATTTCACCCCCCCCCAAACCAACTCCTTAAGTCAAAATTTAACTTTCAAAACTAAGCCGCCCTGATTGGACCATCAACTCCTAGATTTGTGCCAAATTTCAACTTTCTACGTCAAATAGTTTCGGAGAAAATTGGGTATGACAGACAGACGGACACCGAAGTAATCCCGTAAGTGTTCCGTACGAAACACTAAAAATTAAGGAAAGGAAGGGCTTCTATTAAAAACCAATAAAAAATAGTGTAGTTTTCAGATTTCTGGACTCCAAAAACTCCAAAATGATATGACGGTATATACGCAATTACCCCTCTTAACCCTTCATTTAACTCTTCTTATTTTCTATAAGTAATTATTTTTAGCAATATTTTTCACCCAGTTCATAACATACTAATTAATAATTTTCCTAACCATTTTCCGATCACATTGGCCTCTAACAGTGTACAAAATAAAATATTTTCTACAGAAAAGGTGTATTACAATACACCTTTTCTTCCGTATCTTACGACTGCTACTAACTTGACACAGTTGGAACTAATTTGTAAGTTTGCTGATCAACAGTTTCATCTTCTGGCATGTCGCTTATTCTTCTCTGAATAGTATTATTAGAGAGCAATATTGTTTTCAACTTTACAGCCTCTTTTTGCCAACCATTATTTATATCTTCAGCAACTTTATATGGCTTACTGAATTTTACAATGCACAGCGCAACTCGATAACTTGTTAGTAATACTTTTTCATTACTAGGGTTCGTTTGTTCAAAAGGGACTTGCTCTTTGTGGCGAGAGTGCAGCTTTCTTTAAAGGAATTCTTCAGGCTTTGTTTTTAGATGTTTGCAATTTAAATATTAACAAATTAAACTACTTAATAACAGATGTTCCTTGTCATTTGGCAGTACAGGCATTGTTTTATTATGAATAAAGTTGACTACGACAAGAGACGGGATGGAGAGGATCACCAACAAAATATTGTTAGTTGTAATGAGACCCTATCTTAATAACTACTTATTAATTTAAGCAGATTATTAGCTGAGTCAACTAATAAAAAATATTTTTCAAACTTTATATACTTGGGTGGATTGATAAGTCTGGTAAATTACTACGAAAGAGCAGGAAGGTATACCCTATCCCAAAATATAAGATCCTGATTTTTGCCGTTTTAAGTGGGCAATATAAAAATTCTGACCTTTTGTTTATGATAGGTTGCAGAAATGGACTTAAGAATTTTATTCATTAATGCAAATAAATAAAAAGGGTTTTTGGATATGTTTATTTATAGATGCATGTAAAAACAAATGGATAAGAAGTACAAATATACAGTTTGAATGAATGGGGTTTACAAGAGGGGACATATTGGATAAATAAAAATATATTTTAACTTAAGGCTAATTCGGTTTCACTATCACTGTCATCAGCTGAGGTAATTATCAGTGGTTTTATATTATTTACATCAATATATGAATCTTCAACTTTAACAACGTGGTGAATGGAATTCTTCCAGCTTTCACAAGGTATATCATTTATAACTTTTTTTACTAATTCAACCACTAACACGCTTAAAGTAGAAGAAACATTTTGTGCCCTTATTTTTGATTTAATTTGATGCCAAATATGTTCAATTGTATTAAACACACAATAATACGGAGGAAGCCGCAAAACAGTGTGTCCCATTTTCTCAGCCATACTATCACAAACATATTTCTTTTTCAATTTATAGTCTTTTAAAACTTCCAAAAGATCACTTTTTTTATAACTAAAGTCAAAATAAATGTCGTTTTATAACATATATTCCTGTATTTTCGATTTGGTGTTGGCTCCAATAGGAACCTTATATAGTAGGCGACTATGATAACTTGCATTGTCTATAACTATAACACTCTGTTCGGGAACATTTGGCAAAAGGGAAGTTTCAAAAAGTTCTGCGGTCGTGTATTCGTGATAGTCCAAACTAGGATTTTTTATGTTTTTTGCAGATAATAGCAGACAATTTGAAACCCAGCCCTTTTCGGATCCAGCATGCAAAATGGTTTTTCGTTTACCTTTATTTGAAGGTGCGTTAGTCTGACATTTTGTACTTCTGTCAACCCACCCTTTTGCACAGTGTCACGGGTATCGAACCATGTTTCGTCAAGGTAAATTATTGGCCAATTCTCTGATCGATACTTTTTAATTTCTTGTAAATAAGTATGTCGCAAGATTCATAATCTTTGTGACTCCATCACTACTTGCCTTTTGTTGATATTTCGGAACGTGAATCCCATTCTTAAGAGAATTCTGTGAAGGGTTGATCGGCCACAATATATATTGGTCCCGTCCTGCACCAGTCTTAATTTTATTTTGTCTAGTGTCGGCACCAACTGCTCTTCATACATAGAATATATTTTCCTTTTCACAATCGTCTACATGATGCATTTGAAAATCTTTCCGTTTTTTCCCGTTCCTGAGTGATGGTTTTCCTACAATACCCTTAATCGTAGAAATTGGGGTTTTCGTTAGTTCACTGGTTTCTTTCAAAGCACTTTGTTTATTCAAATTTCTTTTTACCAAACTGTCGTAAACATTTTTCACTATTTGTTTAGCGTCAAGAGATAAATGTTTTCTCTTGCGATAGCCACTATTGCTATATGGGGCGCTAAAAGACCTTAGCTGTCGATGCGCTCAGACCCAAATAACATCATCATCATCACCACTATTGCAATTTTCCCAGGGACGCCTCATAATTAAATAGACTAGAATAGAATAGAATAGAAATATGCTTTATTGTCCTAAAATACAACGTATTTGTTGACAAAGCAAGCTTAACTTAAATTATTATTATATTAATAAACACAAATTCAAAGAAAGAAAAAACAAGGAAACAGAACAAGATTAGTAGTCAATGCAGTAAAATAAAACGTACGTTGTAAGTAAAACTAAAAATAGAAATAATAAAAAGTATCTTTCGAATCTTAATGGAGACCTGTGGTCATTAGGCCTATATTATCAAATACTTAAAGGGCTCCAAACCGGATTGCCAGGTAGTAAATATATAGGAAAAAATAGATCCAATATGATTGCAGGTGCAAGTGAGAGCGGTATACAAAACAGGTAAAATAAAAATATGTTTATCGTAATACCTGGCAACTATGCACAAAACCTTCATAGGGTCGCTTATTGCCCCATTGAAAAAGCAAAAAAGCAGGATCTTATATCTTGGGATTTACTTTATAACGTTTTTCTTAAAAATGCATCATTTAGATGCTTAACATAAACTTAGGTTATATAGATAATTTTAATACGACGGAAATAGTTTTTGTATTTTGTAAATAACTATTTTTAAATTAAAATTATTTGGGTTTAAATATTTACACACATAATATTTGGGCTCTTTCTACGGGTGATCTATAATTATGGTACGGAGTTCCTTTTTTTCTCAATTTTAGTCATATCATTAACGTATGAGGACCTGTCATTATCAAAAACCGCTTCAGCTATTACCTTGATTGTTACCTACATCAATAAATATACCTGCGTTTCGTCGTGTTTCTCTTCAGACCAACGAAAATTGGCATAATTAGAAAAACTATATACATGGTATATGGATATAAATTGTATCTTTATAGCTATATTTTCCTTCTTTTTTTTTTCAGGTTACACTAACATCGACAGATTAGAAGGCTTTGACTTAGATACAGCTAAACAAATCCTGCGGGATCTAGCCAATTTACAAGCCACGGTAATAGCTTTAAAACTTCAAAAACCAGATGAGTTTTCTTCAAAAGTAAGACCATATTTAACTGAATTCAAACCTCCAACATTTCCAGATCAAGGAGGCAAAGATCCGCTCTTAGTACAATTTGAGCCTATACTCAAAGAAAATCCAAATACGGCAGATTTAATTTCTAGACTAAGTAAATTTCTTGCAAGGCAGAAATTAAGGGTTAAAAAAATTAGAGAACCTTGGGCCACTATTGTACATAACGATCTTTGGGTAAATAATATCATGGTAAAGCACACAACCACTGATATTAAAGTTAAGCTGGTAGATTTTCAAGTAATAGATTATGGATCTCCCATAATGGACATGATCTTCTTTTTATTAAGCAGTGTACAAACTTCCGTATTAAGGTATCATTTGAATAAACTGATCCTATTCCATTACAATGAGCTCATTCAAACACTTAAGCAACTTAAAGTTGATGTAAAAGATTTTACCTACGAAAGTTATCAGGAAGAACTAAAATTGGAAGCACCGACACAACTTTTGCATACCATGTGGATGATAAATGTCGTAATGGGTCCAAAAGAAATTCCCAGAATGCCAGGAAAAGCTCCAGAGTGGAACCCAAATGGACAGTCGAACAATTTAGCAAATGGTAATTCGCGGACACCGAATCATGCAGGTCCACCTGGTGGTCCTGAGGGACCAGGTGAAAATGGAGGACCACCACCTATGCAATTACCAAGCGAAGGAAAGGAAAAAGTTTGTTTTGTGTTTGAGGAAGCAGCCAAGCGAAACTGGATTTAAGGAAACTGCTTGACGAAAACAGTATTTTTAAATGTTTGTAGTTCTGAAATGGCTTAACTTTGATGGGCTATTCACACATTCCATTTTATTTTTAGAAAGAAAGTTCTTAAAAAACTTTGAAGAAGTAATGTAAAATTTAAAAAAGATCAGCTGAACAATCTGAGTCAATATATCTAAAAATGTTTGTTTTTTTTTGGTACCTTCCTCTATAAATATCTGGCTAAGAGTACAACACCATACCTTTATTAGAAATGACCGCCATTTTAACCAGATTAACATATTTAGTGTTTTATTTCACATCAGTATTTTCCTTGTGTACATTATTGTAAAATATGTACAAGTGCTTTCTTTGTCAAAAAAGTCTGGAGAATATAAATAAAATAAAATAAATTTAGATGTTATGCTTGTAATACCAGGCTGAACCTTAGATTGACTTAAGATCCTCGGTGAGGTCTAACTTTGCTTAGTAAATAAGGTTTAGGAGGGTTTAAGATTTTATAGTTTTAAATCTTAATATTTTTATTGGATCCGGCTATCAAATTTCATACTTGTCTTTAAATATATTTTTTCTAAAACAAGCCTATAAAATGCCTGCTATCAGTGCTGACTCCAAATGTTACCATTACATGGCACCTAGTTTATAACATTGTTAATATAAAAAAATAAAAAACAATTTTGATATTTTTGGTCACAGAGCTTATATCAAAAATACGTCTTGAGATATTGACCCAAAATATCTAAACCTGAACTAACCTGAACTATTAAAAAATTAATTTACCGTAAAATTCTCTAAATTTTATATTAGTATAGAAATTTGTCTCAAAATCGGTAAAGTGATTTATTCAGTACATATAATCAAAGCTAGTGAATACAGAGGCAAAACCACAATTTCAGGCAAGCATGATGGACTATTTCTAATGAAAAGTTACCAAATAAGAAATAAATTGTAGTAGTAGTGTTCTCAAAAGTTGGGAATATTATTTCGAACCAGAAAGCTTTACACTCCACAACAACTGTTAATTCTCTACAAAGCTCAAATTCGACCAACTATGGAATACTGCTCCCATGTTTGGGGCTCCGCTCCCAAACATACACTGCATTTGTTGGATTCTATTCAGAGAAGAGCTGTTCGTCTGATTGGAGACCCGGAATTGACCGGCGGCCTTGATTCACTGGAACATCGAAGAACGGTTGGACTTGAGCCTATTCTACAAGTGTTTTCATGGCAAGTATTCGGAGGATGTGGCCCGTTTCCTCCCAGAGCGGTGCATATTAGGAATACACGTCGCGCCGATACTTCACATCCGTATGGGGTTGTTATATAATGTAATGTAATGTAATGTAATATAAATGAAAAATGGAATTATCGAGGGAAGTAACAAACTTTAAATTTTGAAAATTTCTTAAAATCGATTAAGCTCTACAAGCATATAAATATGGTGTTAAATATTCGTTGCGTCGTTTGTTTTTACATGCAAGAGACTTTTTATGGAGCCTGCTTGAAAGTATCCATTGTTTTTAACGTATTATAAATAAAATTATGAAAATTTTCATATATTTTATTTTTGAACTAATAATAATACTTTAAAAGATTATGTTCATAGTACCATTTCTGGTGGGATATTATCTTTTGATTGCTCCAGGAACTGAAGATTATTACTGTAAGTCATAATTTTGAGCTATTTCGAATTCAGGGCTATATGGGAATCAGTTTATTGATTCATATTTTTTGAACATCAATTTATTCGGAAAAATTTCGTAAATAACTGGCAGAGATTTATTTAAGGGTTGTTGTTGATGAGGCTAGGTTCTCACAACTTGAGATCTCTGTCATCTTCAAACAAGTACGAGCTGATTATTCCACTTCCCGATATTGCCCCTAGCCGTCACTTTTGATGTTTTAGTTTTGTATTAAGGCCTATAAAGAGTCGGCATATTTAAAAAAAAAAATAAAATACAACAAGAATACTTCTAAAGAGATTTTGTTTTTTAATATTTAAAGGTCGAAACTTAAATAAATAAAAAAATAAACATACAAAAAAATTTCAATTAGAAATAAAATTGTTTTACTACTTGACAAATCGTTGGGTTCAACCCTCTGGGATATTTTTTTACATCTTTACAATAAGTAAACATTAAAAAACGTTGAGTAATTTTATTGCAAAATTCTTTTTTAAAAAGAATAAATCATATAATTTTGAAATGCAACATTATACGTTCTAACGCAGTAATCCATGATTACACACATGCACTTATAAGATCACTTCGGTGTCTGTCTGTCACACCGATTTTCTCCGAAACTATTTGACATAAAAAGTTGAAATTTGGCATAATATAGGAATTGATAGCCTCAACAGAGCTATATAGTTTTGAAAGTTAAATTTTTACTTAAGGGGTAAGTTTAGGGGAGTGAAATTGGAAGTAAAAAAAAATAACAGGTCATCGAGTGGGTGTCAAATGAAAGTTTGTAAAAACACGAGTTCAAAAATGTATATAATGTAATACTTGCGCACACTTTTTTTGTATTATTTTTAAAAAATTGCGAAAAATCCCTGTCCCCCCCTTATCTCGTAAAGTACTGATCAAAAAAATTTTAAAAAATTCTGGAATATTCTCTGCAGGATGTAGAATGAACGAAAATTATTACGAGTGCATTACCTTTAAGAAAGAGTCAACAATTTATCTGGTAGATAAAAAAAAATTCAAGGTCATCAGTTTTCAGTAAAGATCAGAAAAAAACTTTGTTGAAAACTTATCTGTGAGTGTGTTTTGTAAAGTCATTGATCATTTTACATCTCTCTAACACAAATTTTTATTTAAAAATCAATCAACGTACGGAACACTAATTGCGCAAGTCTAACTTGCACTTGGCCGGTTTTATTTTATTTGTAATGACCGGTAACCTAATTTAGATAATAATTAAAAAAAACTGTGGTATCTCAATTTAAAAGACTTTAAGTCAACATAGAACTTGCGGGTTGCTTCTTGGTTTGTCGGTGATACAACATGGAAAAATACAAGAAGTTCCTCTCTCTCTCTCTCTCTACAAATAGAATAATCGGTCCAGTGCAAGTTGAACTTGCGCAATTAGTGTTGCGTACGTTGATTTCTTTTAAAATAAAAAATTTTGTTACCGAAGTATAAAATGATCAGTGACTTCACAAAACACACCCCAAATGAGTTTTCAACAAAGTGTGTTTCCAATCTTTACTGAAAACTGATGACCTTGAAATTTTTTTTTTTTTTATATACCAGATAAATTATTATTAAAGGTAATGCACTCGTGATATTTTTCGTTTAATCTACACCCCGTGGAAAATATTCCAGAATGTTTTCAAAAATTTTTTGATCAGTACTTTTCGAGATAACGGACAGCGATTTTTTAAAAATAATACAAAGAAAAGTGTGCGCAAGTATTACATATATATATATATATATATATATATATATATATATATATATATATATATATATATATATTACTCGTGTTTTCACAAGCTGTCATTTAACACCACACTCGATGACCTAGTATTTTTTTTTTTCACTTCTGATTTCACCCCCAAAACCAACCCCTTAAGTCAAAATTTAACTTTCAAAACTACAAGGCTCTGATGAGGCCATCAATTCCTATATTATTACCAAATTTCAACTTTCTAGGACAAATAGTTTCGGAGAAAATCGGGTGACAGACAGACAAAGGACAGATAGACACCGAAGTCTTCTTATAAGTATTCCGTACGGAACACTAAAAATAAGTGCAATTAAGGTCAGATTTTGCCGGACCGATTGGCGCAGTGTGTAAGGCGCTAGCCTTGCCTGTTGTTGTCCGAGAGGTCAGCGGTTCGATTCCGTGTGACGGATGGGTGTTGTGTGTGTCTTTAGGTTTAGTCTAGGTTTAAGGAAATATGTGTATATATTAAAAATAAATAAAGAGCTGGCTTGTTGGCTTAGTTCCAGTGCCATAAGAGGTTCGCCTCTTTTAGGAAAAAAAAAATCAGATTTTCTCAAGATATTTATTGATAACTATATGTGGCGGTCCGTGGCTCTGTGGCATAGTACTTGCAACCCTTACCCTTTTTCAAATAGTCAATCATGATAATACCTTGTGAGTCTCAAGAAATAGTTGTCATCACTTTATCCGACGATAAAATTGTTTTCGCTTTTTTCGGTGCAGATTCAACTTCGGTAACCCACTGTTTTGACTGCCGTTTTGTCTCCGGGATGTAATGGTGAATCCACGTATCGTGCACAGCCACAAAATGACGTCAGAAGTATTTCGAATTAGGCTGCAACTGTTCTAAACACAATTTTGAAATACTCTTCCCCGAGCATTTTTGGTCTTGAGTCAATAAACACAGCACCCATCGCGTACTCAACTTTTTAATTTTTATAACTTCATAAATAATATTATGTATCTATTCATATGAGATGGCTACCATCTCAGCAATCTGACGAAGCTTTATGCAACAATCTTCCATCAGGCTAATATGAATTTTAGCGACCATTTCTTCAAAATATACCTCAATCGGGCGTCCTGGACTTAACAGCATTTGCAGTGCTCATATGGCCACGTTTAAATTGATTTGTCCAGTAATAAATAGTCTTCAGTGCTGATGCAGAGTCCCGATGAACTTCCTTCAGTTCAGTTTCTATCTGGGCCGCAGTCCACCTTTTTAAATAAAAATGTTTCACTCCAGGATACTCGGCTTTATCTATTTCTACGAACCGTGTAACACCGATCACTTACGATAGCTGCCAACAAACAACTACACATTGCATTTGGTTGAAACTTTGAACACCCCCGTTACAAGAATTATGCTTACGAACAGTCATGCTGCTTAACAAAATTTTCCGCCATTTCGTAGAAATTGACCACCCTTGTAATTTGGGCCTGTATTGTGTTTTAAATAAAATTTGATTTGATGACATTACAACTTAACGCGTGAAAAGATTGACGTTTAAAAAGCTTAAAATTCGAACAATAATGATATTAATCATATGATTCGTATTTTTAATTACATAAACAGGGTAGTGTCACATATTGTGCATCGTGACGAATATGTATGTCGTAAAGTCTTGATTAAAGTTGGTCCATCAATAAGAATTTTAATAGAGTTGTCAATATCAAAAAACTTAGTTCAACTAATTTGACACGTACCTTTAAAACTTGATCAAAATTGGCTCATACATAAAGGAGATATAGACACTTTAAATTTGAGACTTGTAAATGCCAAATATCTCACTTAAAATAATTGCACACCAATAGTTCAGATTTTATCGAAACCAGTCCATAAATAATGTTTTAATTTTGATAGCTCTCAACATCATGAAATGAAACGATGGCTCTATGAGTCGAACTGAGTTGAGAGAACATTTTTTCACGTGATTGTGGATCAAAACTAAAAATTTTGTGTAAAAAGTAAAACACTACTACTTTCCACTGAATTTTTATTTTTAACACCATGACATGTTTCGCTGTACGACAGCTTCTTCGGATGGTTTGTTACCAAATAATGATAAAATTACATTTGGTTAACAATTTATGGCAGGTACTAAAATGATTTAATTAAAATAGTAAAAGTGAATTATTTAGTTCTAATTGTTCATTTAACAAGGAGTTTCAACTTGTTTATTTCTAAAAATTGTAGGAAATTAAGTTTTAGTCTTTTTGTGCAAGTATGTAATATTTTAAAGTCTGGGTTGCACTAGTGGTTATTATCGTTTAAATGATTTGCATAATTTGAGTTATTCTTTTATTGATGTATGATGAATAGAGACCGGATTATACGCATTTGCATATTTTCATATGCATTTGCATATTTAGACCATTCTCACCGATTATTGCTTATTTTACCCAAAATCTAGTAATGATGCATATTTTCTCTATATGTATTTACAATATTTCTCGGTATTACTAGGCAATTGAATTGCTCAGGGTATTGTTAATGTCGTCGTCTGGAACCGATCTCATCGCCGGGACATTATCTGCAATAGTCTAAACATCGATTAGGTTATAGTGTCAAGGGAAT
The DNA here is from genome assembly GCA_019049505.1 of Pachyrhynchus sulphureomaculatus. Lineage (NCBI taxonomy): Eukaryota > Metazoa > Arthropoda > Insecta > Coleoptera > Curculionidae > Pachyrhynchus > Pachyrhynchus sulphureomaculatus. Next base: position 60,920,550 of record CM032456.1, read on the forward strand.
ACCCAAAATTACGACGATATTTTATTCCTTTGTTTCTTGGTCGGAATATTAAGTGATAAATAGTTAGTTTCTAAGAATATTTGTTTGAGCGTGAATCAAATAAACAATTTTCTCAAAGACGAATTTTTATTTTAAAACAAGATATCAGTTTTAACATTATTGTTGACGCGCTTGCATCAGTGTAGTCTTTTTGCAATTTTTAACGTGTTGTGTTAAAGTTTAACATGTACCATGCCACCCGCAAAAAAAGTCTCTTCGTGGCTAGCTGATTATCCTGGAACATTTACAGACGACGGAAATGTTTTATATTGTCGAGTTTGCGAGAAAAATGTTTCGTGCACAAAAAAGTTTCAAATTGACCAGCATGTCAAGACAAGTCTTCATATCGCAGGATTGCAAAAAAAAGGCCCACGACAACAACTTATAACAGCAGCAAGTAGCAGTGATTCCACATCTATAGGCAAACAAAAAAACCACTTTAGATTTATGTGAAGCATTGCTTGCAAGTAATCTTCCTCTCCACAAACTTACAAATCCTACATTCAAAGATTTTCTGCGAAAATATCGCTTGAATTGAAAAATACCAGACGAACCAACACTGCGTAAAAATTACATACCAAGAATTTACCGACATGTTCTGGAAGAAATACGTAATGAACTTAAGGATGACATTATTTGGATTTCAGTTGATAAAACTACCGACAGTTGTGGTCGCTATATTGCGAATTTAATTGTGGGTGCATTAAGATTAGAGCCTTCTTCTTCCTATTTGGTGGTCTGCAAAGAACCTGACAAGACAAATCATTCTACGATCGTGCTAACATAGCACCCAAATTCAAATACTGCCCAGTTACCTCAGTGGATGTGAAACGGTCTTTTTTCCACTTATAAAAATATTTTAAGTGATCGAAGACACAATCTTACTACCCAACATTTGGAACAATACCTTATTGTTTACGTGTACAAGAATACAAATGTTAAATAATTTTAAAAAATGTTAAATAATTGTTAATTAAATTTAAACATCGTCGATAACTTGTTAATTTTATGCTGATTTTGAAATAAAAAACTAAAAATTACTACTTTTATTATTATCTAATATTGCATATTTTGAGCCTTTTCATGCATATTTTAAGCATTTTTCATGCATATTTGCATGCATATTTCAAGATTTTTATGTTGCATATAATCCGGTCTCCGGTCTTCTTGTTTGACCTATACCGACTTTGTTCTATGGGGATTTCCTCGTTCGTTTCGTGTGTTCATTTGTTCCGTAATGTTAGTTCGGTCGGCTGGCAGTTTTGTTTTAATATTTATTGGAGATACATACATACATAATTTAACCCTACGTTAAAAATGCCGCCTGTAAAGAAAAAGAGCGTAAAAGCGTCACTTTGGAATTGAAGATGAAAGTGTTAAGAAGAATGGAAAATGGAGGCAAAGCAACAATTGTTGGGAGAGATTTTGGACTCTCAGAATCGACTGTGAGAACGATTTATAAAAATCGGGGAAAAAAATTAAAATCTCCAGCGAAGGTTCAACACCTATAAGTGCAAACAAAACTTTCTCGTTCGAGATCATCTATCTTAGAAAGAATGGAGAAATTACTGTCAGTCTGGATCGAAGATTTGAATAAGAAGAACACACCACTAAGTCAAGATCTCATATGCACAAAAGCAAAATCTTTGTATGAGATGCTGAAAACAAAAGAAGGAGAAGGGAGGGAGTGCCACTCCGACTTTTGCTGCCAGCAGAGGCTGGTTCCATCGGTTCAAGCAGCGTTCTAATCTTCACAATATCCACATAACAGGCGAGGCGGCCAGCGCGGACATTCAAGCTGCAGCTGAGTTTCCAGACAAGTTTCAAGACTTCGTTAGACGAGAGAAAATTCCTGCTTGTCTCATCTTCAATGTTGATGAGACCGCACTTTACTGGAAAAAAAAATGCCATCTCGAACATTCATTTCTAAGGAAGAACGTCAAGCCAGTGGTTTCAAAGCTGCGAAAGATCGACTAACACTTCTGCTGGGTGGTAATGCCACTGGTGATTTCAAACTGAAACCTTTACTAGTGTACCATTCAGAAACACCCCGTGCAATGCGAGGCACAGACAAGACAAGTCTACCAGTTGTGTGGCGATCAAACAGAAAGGCGTGGGTTACACGGGGAAATTTTTCAAGAATGGTATTCTAATAGTTTTTGCCCATCAGTCAAATCATACTGTGACAGAAATGGGCTTGAACCTAAAGTTATATTACTCTTAGACAATGCCCCAGGACATCCAACCTCACTTGATACGCCCAGAGACTTAAAAGTGTACGTAAAGTTCCTTCCACCAAACACTACGTCAATATTACAACCTATGGACCAGGGAGCAATAGCAAACTTCAAAGCTTATTACCATCGCCGCACTTTTAGCCAACTAATTCATGAAACTGACGGGGAAGGAAGACAGTCTATGCGAGAGTGGTGGAAGTCATACAACATTATGAAGTCTATTCACAACATAGAAGAGGCTTGGAAGGAAGTTAAAATGAGTTGTATGAATGGGGTGTGGCGTAATCTTTGGCCAGATGTAGTGGAAGCACCTAGAAGAATTGTCCAGATGCAGAGACAAGTGCTTGAAGACATTGCTGCAATGATTGAGGGGTCTGAACTTGAAGATGTCACGGTAGAAGATCTCGTAGAACTTGTAGCAACGCACGACGATCCTATTAGCAATGAAGATCTGATCGAGTTACAGAATAATCCTATCTACGATGAGGAAGAACAAGTAGAAGAGAAAGTTTTATCTTCAGGGGAAATACAAAATGCACTTTCAAAAATTTATTCAGGTTTGGACATATTGCAGAGTATAGACAATAATGATGACCGTGTCTTGACCGTTGTGTCAAACAATTAAAAACAGTGTTGGGTGTTATGAACGTATTTTACAAGAACGTAAACAAAACGTTACCCAAAAGACAATAGATGTATTTTTCTGTAAAAAATAAGAGTATGTATTGCATTAAAGTGTTCTTAGAATTAAAGTGATTGATTAAAATGATTTGTATTTTTTTGTATTAAATTTTGACTATGTTTAATCATAAACCTCGATATACGCGAATTTCAGTTAACGCGATTTTTTTCGGAACGTATCCCTCGCGTAAAGCGGGGTATTACTGTATATGTCTTTGAACAATCCCCACAAGTTTAGAGGGATATTTATTAGTCTGTGTATTATACTATTGAAAACTATTTGTGACTTAGTGGAAGACATGAGATATTATGGATAATTATGTCCGTATGTGACAAATTATGGTAAATAGAATTTTTCTGTGTGTTTATTATTGTGTCTCTTTATTGTTAGGTCTAGAAAGTTTAAGCTATTGTTGGCTTCAACTTCGTTTGTGAATTTGCAATTTGGTGTACTGTTCTCCACTTGTCCTTGCCGCACTCATTGAAACTTTAAATAGGTTACTGATTACTGACTACTTTTATTAAGTACTAGCTAGTTTCTGCGTTACAACTATTATACAATGATTTAGTTAGAACTTGATTTACAATTTGGATCTTAAGATATATACATGACAGGGACCCAACTAACTTAGCTTAGGTAAGGAGATTATATAAATGTATTCAAAGAACTTAAGATATTTCAACTTAAGATATCTCAAGAGCAGAAAACTTAAAATTAAACTTAATATTAATTAAGATTAACTTAAGCTAATCCGGTGGCAGGGGGTCTCTTGGTTATAGCAAACGGCGGCGGGCTTGGCGTGGAGTGGGACGATAGGCGATCCTGACTGTGAGGTTGGAGTGATGAATGACTTTGTCCAGGAATTTGAGCAGAACGCTGCTGATGAATTTTCAGGTTGTGGGCATCTGGAGGTCTCAGTGAAGCTGAGTATTGCGGACGAAACATGAGGCTTTGGCGATGATGCGGAGGGCATTGTTTTGGATGGTCTGGAGGGTGGATCTGCGGGTACGTGACATTTGGCACCATGCTGGGCTGGACTAGGTCGTTTCGATTCGTATGATCGTCTTGTAAATTGTCAACTTGTTGCGAGTTGACAATTTGCTGCACTTGTTCAGGAGTAGGTACAACTTGCCGAGGAGTTCGCTGGGTTTCTTGGCGGAGGAGGTAACCTGGTCTTTCCATATTACCCACTTGTCGTAATGGAGGCCCAGGTACTTAACGCTGTCTTACCATCGGAGTCTGGTGCCTTGGAGGGTGAGGCTTGTGGGCGTGGAGATGCAAGCCTTGGTGAACATCATGGCACTTTAAATAGATGATTGGTTTCTCGTGATACGATTTCATGAATTTTTAAATATAAGAACAACTTAAAATGTATACAGCTTGTATTATTTTCAGTTTAAATACATGTATACATAACAGGAATAAACATCTGACCACTAGAACAATATGATTTATGGTAAATAGGCCTTTGAAAACTTTCACAACCATTACAGTATATAGGCCCATAGTATAAAATTTATTATTACACTCTTAATGAGTCTATCTCTGAAAGAAGACCGTAGTTGGTTTAATTAGCTTTTTCATCAATTAATTCATTTTAGATAAAAGTGGGAAATAGTTTGTATCACCTTAAAAAATATTTGCATCTCAGGCAGAGTAATTGAATAGAATGATCGGTAAGGAAAATGATGTTTCCGCAAAAACATATATTATATCAAGGATTTTCTACAGCTGACGCTGTCTTCCTTCTCTCAGCCTTTGATTCCATCCGTTTCTATCTTCCCAGGCTCCATCTGTTAGACCCCTGTCCTCCGTAGCCTCATCCACAACGTCTCTCCACGATCGTCTGGGTCTTCCTCTTTTTCTTCTCCCTATAGGGCTCCACTCCGTTATTTTCTTTATCCACCTATTTTCTTCGCTCCGTCTTACGTGTCCATACCATTTTAATCGTTTTTCTTCAATGGTGTTTATTGCGTTCTCTTTGATATTCATTCTGCTTCTTATTTCTTCATTTGTTATTCTCTCCATACGTGTCACTCTACAACATCTTCTCCAATACTCCATCTCTACCGCGTTAATTTTAGATTTATTTATTTTTTTGATCATCCATGTTTCTGACCCGTATGTCATTATGCTTTGTATTATTGATTTGTATATGCGTGTTTTGTTTCTCTTTGTAATGTGCTTGTCCCACAGGATCGAATTTAATTGTCTTATGCATGTCCGCGTTAGTCCTAATCTAGCTTTAATCTCTTCTTCTGATGTTGCGTTTTTTGAAATGATGGTTCCTAAATATTTAAATCTATCGGTTCCTTTGATTATTGTTTCATTATCGACTTGTAGATTTCCACGTTTTCCTTCTTTGTTGTTAGATATTCCGTTTTATCACAGTTTATTGCTAATCCTGCTTCAGTGTATTCTTCTTTCAGTTTTCTTACCATATAACTGAGGTCTTCCTCATCTTGCGCTATGATTACTTGGTCGTCCTGCGAAACTTAGAGTATATAAGTAATCTTCTCGTATTGGGACTTCCCATTCCATTTTTTTAATGTTTGTTCGAGGTATATTTTGAATAGCGTTGGGGATGTAAAGCATCCTTGTAATAGGCCTTTTGATGTGCCATATGAGCAAATTTATTCAACCCACAAATATAAATTATACAGAATTATCCAATATAGACACCTAGATGCCAGACTTACTAACTCATGTTTGATACGTCTTTTCTTGTTTTTGTTTTGTTAATTGTAATGTAGTTGAATGTTTGGCAAATTTAATCGTGGAAGAATATAGGCAAGAATACCCAAATTAGGTAGACCAAGAAGCGCCCATTAAAATGAAAACATTGCTGCTGTTGATAAAACTAATGCACTCATCATCATTGTTTCCAAGTCGTTTCTCAACAATTAAACACTTTTTATGGAAAAAAATGTGGCGAATTTTGAATAAATGTTTGGATTTACATGCATACAAAACTCAACTGATAAGAATTGAGAAATAAGACCATTTGCAAGGCAAAAATTTTGCTAAATGCGCTCGACAAATAATTTCGAGAAATGATGAGGTCAATTGGCTATCGATATCATATGATTAGACGTCATTAGCCTTTTTTCTTTGGGGGCTATCTTAAAAGTAATGTTTATCCAAACAATCCAAATACATTTGAAAAATTTAAAAAAAAACACGAACAGCTTTTTCTGTTGAAGTGTTGATTTTTTAATTATTTTCATTAATGTTAGAAATTACATGACCTCAACAGAGTCAAGCACTTTATCTGGGAAGCTGACGAAAAGGCTCTGAATTTTAATAATAATGTATAATGTCCTTATGTGGCTTATTACGTGATTGATTTAAGTGAGATTGCATATTGAATCTTAAGATATATACATGTCAGGGACCTAATTAACGTAGCCTAGGTAAAGATTTTTTATAAATGTGCTCCGAGAACTTAAGATATTTCATGATTATAGAACTTAAAATTACTTAAGACTAACTTAAGCTAATCCTGTGTGAAGTCCGAGGGTCTTATAAGTTGACGTCGGAACACGGCGTGGGCGGGGGCCGTAGGCGTTCCTGATTGTGGGGTTGGGTGTTACGTGGTTTTGTACAGGAATTTGAGTTGAGCGTTACTCATGAATATTCGGAATGTTGGCATCTGGAGGTCTCGGTGAGCTGGATGTTGCGTATAAACCGTGGAGCTTTGAAGATCAGGATGAGTAGGTCAGGCCGGTTCTAATGATGATTTTGTAAATTGTCAAGTTGTTGCGAGTTGACAATTTACTGGTCTTGTTGAGAAGTGGGTACGACTTATCGAGGAGTTGGTTATTTTTTTTGGCGGAAGTGGCGACCCGGTCCTTCCATACTAGCCTCCTAGTAACAAATGTCATATTTCCTTCTATATATTGTAAAATTAACCAATGAGCGTCTTAATATTAGCATACAATATGTTGCACAGTAACTCTCTCTCTCTCGTATCGTTGCTCGGCTTCGAGCGTCGTGACCTCTTTTACGTTGTTACACAAAATTTACAACAGCCCCCCCCAGGCTTCTCTATCTTCGACACTTCTCATCGTCTTCAGTAACTCCAAGTGCATTGTAGACATGAACTGATTGATGTATCTGTTGAGAGATCTACCTCTTTTTCTTCTACCGTCGACTTTCCCTTTTATCAGCAAGTTTTCCATGCCATCCCACCATTATTATGTGACTAAAAAAAGATGTTATTTTTCTCTGAACCGATGGTAAGAGCCGGTCACTATTTTGGATGTTAAGATCGCTCAAACAGACGCATCTCTCCTATGAGCTGTCCAGGAAATTCTGAGCTTTCGCATGTAGCATGTAGTTTCGAAAACCTCTCAACTTTTACGGCATGCAGCATTAATAGTCCATGTTCGGCTCCTATTGTGGTTATAGGGAATATTAGTGAAAGCCTTTTTTCCAATTATTTTATTTATTCTGTGATCTTTCCATATTTTGCTTAGGCTTGTCATTGCAGTTTTGGCCATCGCTATCCTTCGTTTAATTTCTTCTTTGCAGCCCCCCTGGATAGAAATTCTGGTGCATAGTAACTAATATTAGGTAAATGGCAAGAGTTGCGAAATTCCAGTCTTACACTTAACTACCGTCAGAAAGTATTTGCCCACCTAGAAATTTCAATGTAACTGCCAAAATTTAATATCTTATTAAACCCTTTTATTATATTAGGTAAATTTAATTGTTCTTAACAAGTGTGCATCATAAAATTGTTTAGATAAGCCTTTTTGGTGAAATCACAAATTAAAAAACCAATTACAAATTTCCAAGTTTTGCATGATAATCGTTTTGAGGCGATTTCTGAGAATTCCAGCTGAAGTAAGAACTCATTTCAAGTTTCTAGGGATTATGGGAATTCCGAGTGACATTTTATGATAAAAACTATGCTATAAATACTATTGCCCTTTTGAAAATTAACCATTCGCAAACAGTACTTTGTCATTGATACAGGCTCAATGGTTTTGTGAAAATGCCAAAAACGAAAGAAGTTTCTGTTGAAAAATCGGGCTCTGATTAATTGCAAGACATCAAAATGGTCACTCGAGTCGACAAATCGCGAGTGATATGCGGATGCCAAGGAGAACGGTGGACAACATCGTAAAAAAAATTTCTGCGGGACATGGAATTCTCAACCAAAAACGTTCACGAAGGCCTCGAAAAAAAAAAAAAAAAAAAAACCACTCCCGCTGAAGACAGAGCTATAACAATGTCCAGCAGACGTAATCGCCGCCTAACCGCACCAGAAATCACGGCTCAAGTAAACCTGGAGCGGTCCATCCTCATCAGCGTGACAACCGTGAGAGAACAGGCTAGCAGAAGGTGGACTACACACGGGAGAGTTGCAGTGAGGAAACCACTTCTTAGGCAAGTGAATAAATGTAAACGATTAGAATGGGCTCGAGAACATGAAAAAATTGGACATCAGAAAAATGGAATTCCGTCCTTTGGAACGACGAATCTAAAGTCTAAATTTTCGGTTCAAATCGATAAGTTTACGTGCGGCGGTTCAATAATGGTTTGGAGTTGTTTTGGCAACGGTAAAGTTGGAAAAATCTTTAGAATAGAAGGAATCATGCGAAAATAGTATCAAGAAATTTTGCTAACTCAAATGCTTCCTTCTGGAAGAGATATTTTTCAGGGGGAAATTTATTTTTCGGCATGACAACGACCCTAAGCATTATGTTAAACAAATTAGAGAACTTTTGGACCAATGGAAATCCGATGTCGTCCTGGAAGTGATGACTTGGCCCTCCACAATCACCTGACTTTAAACCCCATCGAATTGCTGTGGGACCATTTGGACAGGTGTGTTCGAAAACTCAATTCAACATCACTTGTGGGAACTTTTACAAGCAGAATGGGTTAAAATAATCGAAGGAACTCTGAAGAAACTACTGGAGAGAATGACGAAACTCTGTAAAGCTGTAATTAAAAACAAAGGAGGTAACATAGATGAGAAAAATCTTGGAAAATCATGAATATTTTTCTGATTTTCTAAACTGTAAATGTGAAAATAAATTCATTAAAATTAAAAAAATATATATTATCTGGGTTTTGGAAATAACTAGATGGGCAAATACTTTCTGACGGTAGTGTATTTCTTAGAGCAGTGTATTATTTAAAATGTAAAAAATGTTATTATCGCTAATTCCGATCACCTAATTATTCAACGAAGTTATTTAATAAAAAAATTTTGTGTGGGTTGATTTATTAGCTAGTAGTTTTTGGTTTCAAGTAAAAGGTGTTAAATTATTGTCAAAATGTTTAACGATAGATTTAAAGAAGATACTACACAACTTCGAGACATCGAGGGTCTTTTAAAAGACCACGTAAAAGGAAAAGTTGTGAGACATGAAATACAACCACTTACAACCTTTGGAGAAAACTTTGGTAGTGAGATTTTGCGAGTGGAGATAACTGTGGAGGAAGATGGTCGACAACAAATTTTACATGCCGTTGCCAAACTAATACCTCCAACTGAGATGCAAATGGAAATTTTTAATACACAAATTACTTTTAAAAATGAAACGCAGTTTTACGCAGGTATTGTCCCCCTAATTCAAGATTTACAACGGAAACATCGTTTTTTCTTCAATCGCTGAATATTTTCCCAAATTATTTGGAGCCAGATTTACTTTAAAACCAAATTCTAATGAAGTAGACACAGATGCAGTAATTTTATTGGAAAATTTGAAAATAGAAGGTAATTAATAAGAAATAGTTTTAAAAATCCTTTAATATTATTGTATTTTTTTTTAAGTTTTCAACGTGTGTTCTGTAAAAAAATTGTAGACAATTGCATATTAAGTACAATTATGTGTCAATAAAAAATAAAATTCCATTAAAAGATAATATTTCTCTGATGCAAGCGAACAAAAGTCACTTACAACACGATTAAAATTTGATAGTTGTTATCATATCGATTGTTATAACTTATATCGGTCCATTATTAAGCTGTTAGTATATAGAAAAAAAGACTTATAGCTATTAAACATTAAAATACCTTCTATACAGTGTTCAGCAGGTTATTAAACCTATAACCTCTCTTACGAAAGGAAATACTGTATTCGTGAAAAAATCCATTTTGAGATTATTTTTAGTGTTCCATACGGAACACTTATAAGATCACTTCGGGGGTGTCTGTCTGTCTGTCACACCCGGATTTTCTCCGAAACTATTTGTCATAGAAACTTGAAATTTTGGTAATAATATAGGAATTGATGGCCTCATCAGAGCCATGTAGTTTTGAAAGTTAAATTTTGACTTAAGGGGTTAATTTTGGGGGGTGAAATCGGAAGTGAAAAAAAAATTTTTTTTACTAGGTCATCGAGTGGTGTCAAATGAAAGGTTGTGAAAACACGAGTAAAAAAAATATATATATTAATGTAATACTTGCGCGCACTTTTCTTTGTATTATTTTTCAAAAAATCGCTGTCCCGCGCCTTATCTCGAAAAGTACTTATCAAAAAATTTTGAAAAAAATTCTGGAATATTCTCCACGTAGATTGATTGAACGAAAATTATCACGAGTGCATTACCTTTAATAATTTATTTGGTATATAAAAAAAAAATTCAAGGTCACCAGTTTTCAGTAAAGATTGGAAACAAACTTTGTTGAAAACTCATTTGGGGTGTGTTTTGTGAAGTCACTGATCATTTATACCACCCTAACAAAAATTTTTATTTCAAAAACAATCAACGTACGGAACACTAATTGTGCAAGTTCAACTTGCACTTGACCGGTTTTTTTTTTCATATTTAAGACTCGCTAGGTCACGAAAAATATAGTTTTCTATTTCCGTTAGGCAAAATACCAGAACACTGGTTATAGTTTGAGTTTATAACGATCCCCCAAAAGATGCAGGCGCTAAAAAATGCGGAGAATATCAAACAATTAACTTCACAAGCCATCTTTTTAAAACATTTCTAAAAATCATTCACAGAAGAATATACAAATTGTGTGAAGAAAACATGTCGGCTACACAATTCGACTTTCGTGATGCCTTAGGAACCAGAGAGGCCTTATTTTCTATGCAGGTATTGATTCAGCGATGTAGAGACGTCAATTGTGACGTATATCTGTGCCTGATCGACTTCCAAAAGGCCTTTGACAGAGTCCAACATCACAAAATGGTCGAAATTCTGAAAGATCTTGGGCTAGATGGAAAGGATCTGCGGATTATTAGCAACCTCTACTGGAACCAGATGACTTTTATTAAGGCAGGCGGGGAGCGTTCAGAAGCAATATCGATTGAGCGTGGAGTAAGGCAGGATTGTGTCTTATCTCCACTATCGTTTAATATATACTCTAAGCAAATCTTCAGAGAGGCACTGGAAGAGGCTAATCAAGAAATACTTAATGGAAAGTGAATAAATAATATTCGTTATACTGATGATACCGCAGTTATGGCTGATAACTTCAAGAATCTACAACATCTTATGATAAAAATAAACGAAGTCAGTAACCGATACGGCCTCGAACTTAATATCAGCAAAATAAAGTACATGGTAATCAGCAAGTCTCTGATTCCTGCTACCTTTGGTTAACAATCAACAAATACCTTTGTATTTTGAACTCCACAATATTCATATCTCGGTACCATGATAAACGAACAATGGGATGACTCGCAGGACATTCGTCGCTGTTTAGAAAAAGCTAGAGTAGTATTCCTCAAAATGACATCACTTTAAAAAGCTCAGCAATAAAATTAAGCAAAAATAAGACTTTAAGATTTCATGTCTTCAATGTCCTTCTTTACTGTGTGGAATCTTGGACGCTGACTGAAGCCACTTCTAAAACACTTGAAGCATTTGAATTATGGCTATATCGCAAAATCTGGAAAAATTTTTATACTGGACCATATTACCAACAAGGATACGACGACCATATTACGCCGCAGGAACAAAAAACTGGAAATCATGGAAACTGTAGTAGGAACATTGAAGTATTTAGGGCACATAATAATACTCCAAGGAAAGGTTTTTTGGCAAAAGGGGACCAGAACGCACACGTATCTCCTGGCTAAACAATCTGCGAAATTCGTTGTCAACAAATACTTTTCAGAGCTGCAGTAGATAAAGTAATAATAGCCGAAAACGATTGCCAACATTAGAACCGAATAAGTACTTTAAGAAGAAGATTTCCGTCGGTTCGGCGTTTATGCCTGTCTATTGGCACATAACTCTCGTATAAAATATGTTTAAAATTAAGTACACATAATATTTGAAAGAATGGAAAAAAAGTTAATAGTAAATGCAAAGCATCTTATACTCAGTCTGTGACCAGGGAGGAGGGATAGTGATTTTTCTCAAAAACAAAACCCTTTCTTACAATCTAACCATAAAAACGTACACTATCTTTAAGAATCAGAACTTTATTTTTTCTCACCCAAAGAGCTACAAGAGGTAGATAGAAATATACATACCATTCCAAGCCGACTTCTAAATTAATATACATCAGTTAAGCTTAAAATAAAAAAAAATGAAAGAGAAAAGATGCTTGTTTTTAGTGTTCTGTATGAAACAGTTATGGGATCACTTCAGTGTCTGTCCGTGGGCCTATCTGTCTGCTCGTCTGTCTGTCCCTCTGTCACACCCGTTTTTCACCGAAACTGTTAGGAATTGATAGCCTGATCAAAGCCGTGTAGTTTTGAAAGTTAAACTTAAGTAGTTAGTTTTGGAGAGTAAAACTGGAAGTGAAAAAAAACTTTTTTACAAAGTCATCGAGTGGGGTGTCAAATGAAAGTTTGTAAAAATACGAGTTCAAGAATATATATATACATAAATATATATATATATATATATATATATATATATATATATATATATATATATATAATGTAATACTTGCACACCCTTTTATTTGTATTATTTTTAAAAAATTGCGAAAAATCGCTGTCCCCCCTTATCTCGAAAAGTACTGACCAAAACATTCTGGAATGTTCTCCACAGGGTGTGAATTGAACGAAAATTATCACGACCTTTAATAATTTTTATGGTATATAAAAAACAAAAATTTCAATTCATTAGTTTTCAGTAAAAATTAGAAAAAAACTTTGTTCAAAACTCATTTGGAGTGTGTTTGTAAAGTCTTGATCATTTTATACCTGCATAACAAAATTTTTTTATTTTAAAAGCAATCAACGTACGGAGCACTCCCCCCGACTTACACTTGGCTGGTTTTTATTTTTAGTGTTCCGTACGGAACACTTATAAGATCACTTCGGTGTCTGTCTGTCTGTCTGTCTGTCTGTCTGTCTGTCACACCCGATTTTCTCCAAACTATTTGACATAGAAAGATCAAATTTGGTAATAATACAGGAATTGATGGCCTCATCAGAGCCATGTAGTTTTGAGAATTAAATTTTGACTTAAGGGGTTAGTTTTGGGGGGTGAAGTCGGAAGTGAAGAAAAAAAATTTTTTTACTAGGTCATCAAGTGTGGTGTCAAATGAAAGCTTGTGAAAACACGAGTAAAAATATTATATATATATATTATGCTTGCGCCGCACTTTTCTTTGTATTATTTTTAAAAATTCGCGAAAAATCGCTGTCCCGGGCCTTATCTCGAAAGGTACTTATCAAAAAAATTTCGAAAAAAAATTCTGGAATATTCTCCACGGGGTGTAGATTGAACGAAAATTATCATGCATGCATTACCTTTAATAATTTATATGGTATATAAAAAAAAACAAAAATTTCAAGGTCATCAGATTTCAGTAAAGATTGGAAACAAACTTTGTTGAAAACTCATTTGGGGTGTGTTTTGTGAAGACACTGATCATTTTTATACCACCGTAACGTAAATTTTGACTTAAGGGGTTCGTTTTGAGGGGTGAAATCGGAAGTGAAAAATTTTTTTTTTTACTAGGTCATCGAGTGTGTGGTGTCAAATGAAAGCCTGCGAAAACACGAGTAAAAAATTATATATATCGCTGTCCCCTACCTTATCTCGAAAATTAGCGCTGTACTGATCAAAAAATTTTGAAAAAAATTCTGGAATATTCTCCACGGGGTATAGATTGAACGAAAATTATCACGAGTGCATTACCTTTAATAATTTATTTGGTATATAAAAAAAAAAACAAAATTTCAAGGTCACCAGTTTTCAGTAAAGATTGGAAACAAACTTTGTTGAAAACTCATTTGGGGTGTGTTTTGTGAAGTCACTGATCATTTTATACCACCCTAACAAAAATTTTTATTTCAAAAACAATCAACGTACGGAACACTAATTGTGCAAGTTGAACTTGCACTTGACCGGTTTTATCGGACAATATTCCTTGTTCATTACTTTCTGAAGTTCATTTTTGTTTATTTTAATTTTTTATTTATGTTACTGAGATAAAGTTTTATTAAAAGACCACTAAATTGGACACTTTGAAGTAATGATGTTCACACCCCGTTATTAAAAACCATTAGTAAATTAGTTTTTATGAAAATTGGTTTGTAAATATTAATAAAAACCACTCAGATTCATGTTAAAATAAGTTTTGTGGTTTATGTACTTATTTTTAACAATTTTAAATTATTTTTAGTGTTCCGTACAGAACACTTATAAGATCACTTCGGTGTCTGTCTGTCCTCGGACACACCCGATTTTCTCCGAAACTATTTGACATAGAAAGTTGAAATTTGGTACTACGTGGGTAAATCAAATATAAACGGTAATTTTGCTATTCTTCTTAGAATGCAGTTCTTAACTAGATGATGTTGTGTGGAGTAGATGTTTGGTTTGTGAGGAGTGGGGGCACCGGATGGGTGCGCGCGCCAACTCGTCTTTGTCGTCAGTACAGCCATGACCGAGCAAGAGGTACCTTCGTCTGATGCGCAACGTATTATCATCAAGTTTTTGACCAATGAAACCGTCAGAAATTTTAACCCGTTTGAAGGCACAGTTTGGGGACAGTACACTGCCTCAGAATCGTGTGTATACGTGGGCGAGAGAATTTAAGGGCGGACGAGAACGGGTTGAAAACGAAAGTCATGTCAAGCCTTACAGATGACAACATCCGTGACATTAGACACCTTATCGAAGGTGATCGCCGATTAACCGTTGAAGAAATTTCCTCAGAAGTGGGTATCAGCTATGGAAGTGTTCAATCCATAATTACTAATCGACTCGGTTTCAGAAAATTACTGCTCGATGGGTTCCAAGGTTGTTGACTGGAAACCAAAAACAGGTCAGGTCGGAGATCGCTGAAAGGCTTCTGAATCGATTTCAGAAAGAAGGAGAGGCCTTTTTAAAGCGCATAATGACATGTGATGAGACGTGGGTACATCACTACCCTCCCGAGTCCAAAATGGCAAGTAAGGAGTGACGAAGAAAGAATGAAGGTTCCCAGTGAAGGCCAAAACTCGTCTCTCTGCTGGAAAAGTCCTTGCAACGATTTTTTTGGACTCTAGGGGAATTTTACTGATCGATTTCCTGCACGATCAACGTACGGTGAATGCGGCTTACTACTGCCAGTTGTTACAGTTGGCAAAAGCCGCCTATCGAAAGAAAAGACGGGACATGCCCATCAGAGATGTCATTCTCCTTCAGGACAACGCCAGGCCTCACACTGCGGCTTTGACAAGGGATACACTGGAAGAAATGGACTGGGAAACCCTCGAGCACCCTCCTTATAGCCCTGACTTATCCCCCTGTGACTATTTTTTGTTTGCGCCTATGAAAGAATCACTGGGAGGACAGCGATTTGGAAGCAATGAAGAAGTCGAGGAACACGTGCGTTTTGGCTTACAACCCGCCCTCAAACCTTTTATGACCAGCAAATACGGAAACTTCCAAATCGGTGGCAAAAGTGTGTAGATCACGCAGGAGACTATATTGAAAAATGTTAAATCAATGATTTGTGTATAAGGTTATTCAATAAACGTATAAAAAAAAATTACCGTTTATATATATATATATATATATATATATATATATATATATATATCTATATATAATGTAATACTTGCGCGCACTTTTCTTTGTATTATTTTTAAAAAATCGCGAAAAATCGCTGTCCACCCTCCTTATCTCGAAAAGTACTTATCAAAAAATTTTGAAAAAATTCTGGAATATTCTCCACGGGGTGTAGATTGAACGAAAATTATCGTGCATTACCTTTAATAATTTATCTGGTATATAAAAAAAAAACAGAAATTTCAAGGTCATCAATTTTCAGTAAAGACTGGAAACAAACTTTATTGAAAACTCATTTTTGGGGTGTGTTTTGTGAAGTCACTGAACATTTTATACTTCCGTTACAACATTTTTTATTTTAAAAGCAATCAACGTACGGAACAGTAATTGCGCAACTTGCACTTGACCTCAAAATTTGCCTCTGGGCTATTTTATATACATAGTACTTACATTTCCAAATTGCCTTTTGTAGCTATGTTTTTCTTTTTTTTCTAGGTTACACTAATATTGACAGACTAGAAGGCTTTGATTTAGAAACAACTAAACAAATTCTGCGAGATTTAGCCAATTTCCAGGCCACGATGATAGGTTTAAAACTGCAAAAACCAAATGAATTTTTGTCCGAAGTGAGACCATATTTAACTGAATTCAAAACTCCAGAATTCCAGGATCAAGGACGTAAGGATCCACTATTAGAGCAATATGAGTCTATTCTCAGAGAAAATCCAAATACAGCACATTTAATTCCTAGACTGAGTAAATTTATTGTAAAACAGAAATTAAAGATTAAAGGAACTAGAGAGCCTTGGGCCACTGTTGTACACAACGATTTTTGGGTAAATAACGTCATGCTAAAACACACAAATGATGGTATTTAAAACCAAGCTGGTAGATTTTCAAGTAATAGATTATGGATCTGCCATAATTGACTTGATTTTCCTTTTATTTAGTAGTGTGCAAACTCCTGTATTAAGGTACCATTTGGACAAACTGATCTTATTCCATTACAATGAGTTTATTAAAACACTCAAGCTACTTGAAGTTGATATAAAAGATTTTAGCTATGAAAGTTATCAAGAAGAGCTAAAACTGGATGCAGGGAGCCAAGTTCTTCATGCTCTATTGATGATAAATATCGTAATGGGTCCAAAAGGATTCCCCAAAATGCCGGGAAAAGTTCCGGAGTGGACCCCAAATGGAGAGTCGGGAAATTTGACGAAAAGAAATTCATCGGCACCACGTCATGCGGGTCCGCCAGGTGGACCCGAAGGACCAGGTGGACAAGGAGGACCACCACCTGTTCAATTACCAACATCAGGAAAGGAAAAAGTTTGCTTTATAATTGAAGAAGCAGCTAGGCGAAACTGGATTTAATTCTATAAAATTATTTTAATAATTTAAATTAAACAGCATCTTGATAAAAGATTCAAGTTTTTATATTTTAAATTTCTTTTTTTCTGACTTTCAAAAAATAAAGTTTCCTCATTCCTAAAAAACTTTTGAGAGTTATACTAAGTATAAAATAAAGTAATTTTTTTATATATTTATAACGGTTGACCTAGATCACACACTATATCATACTACAAGTCTAGTTCTATCCAATGCTGGATGTAGGCGTGTTATTAATGTTGGTTAATTCTTTTGTCTTACTTTTATTCATATTAAGACCAATTGTCTTTGAGTGGTAATTTAAGTCATTTATCATTTCTTGTAGCTCATGTGGATTACTACTGATGATTACTATATCGTCTGTGAACCTTAAATGACTCGGATACACACCATCTTTCTTTAGACCCTTCGTTGTCCAATCTAGTTGGCGAAATGCGTCTTCTAAAGCTGTAATAAATAGTTTAGTAGAGATTGTATCACCCTGTCTTTTCCTGTGTATTTCTTCTGTATTAGGCTTTATGTACATTTTTGCATTTTCATAGGTATCTTTGCTTAACGTAGTGTATCTAAAATCATTTCTACAATTGCTCAAGCCGTTGATAATTGCCCATATTTCGACAGAATAAAAAGCTTTCTCATAGTCTATGAAGACTATGTAGAGTTGTATTAATTGCTCTTCTCTAGAATATTTCTTATTGTCTGTAATTGTTTGCATGTGCTATAGCGGGATCTAAAACCAGCCGGTTCGCATGGCTGACCTAGGTAGTGTTAATATCTCTAGGCATATCTGGCATTTTTTCCTTCTCTAGTCTATATGTATTATTATCAAACATTTTTAAAGAGCCATATTACAAAGCATTATCTATGAAATAAACTGATTAATTATGAAATACTACAGAGGATTATTCTTCTTTGGGTACCATAACCGTTCAACGATCGTGTGCCTGGAATCTTTCCCTTTATAATCAGATGCAAGATTTCGTATTTTTTTGGATATCTCACAATGTGGCCAAAAATTGCGTCGCTTAATAATCGTGACTACTTTCAAGAGCTTGTCCATGGGAGTGAGAAAGCTATTGTTACTAATTCTGTCCATCCAACTGATTTTCAGCAGCCGTCGTTTCACCTACATCTTGAATCCCCCAGACGTTTAAGCACTGCTTTACTGAATGCCTGCGCTTCCGTGCCGTACAAAAGAACCGGAAAGACATAGCAGCGAACCATTTTCATTCGTAATTTCAATGGCAGGTCGTACAGCAGATTAACAAATATGGCATGCGCACTTGGCATAATTTTTTAGCTTTTTTTAAATATTAACTGTATTATTCTCTAAAACTGTTGAATTTTGTATCTGGACAAAATTTACAATTAGGGGTTTGAAAGGACAAAAGCATTAGTAAGTCGATGAATTTATGACTAAACCGTCAAAATTGAAAAATTCTAAAAACTACTAAAAGTGTTTTTTCAAACCTCATCTTTAAATTTTAATTAGAAATGTTGTTTTATTAACATTTGCAATTAAAGAGGATTAATATTTTACAATGTAAGGAAAAGAGCGCAGGGAAGATATTTATAGTATTTGGGGGATTAAGTGTTTGTTTGGATTGGTTTTGTTAATCCTGCGAAATTTTGGTTGTTATAAATATATTCTTTGCCCTCTAATGTTTACAATGTTTTAAAATCGTGTTACTCTGAATTACAGGCGCCAACAGCGTTCAATTGGTGACATTTACAATATAAATTATAAAACAGGTTGCTTTTAATGTTAATGTTAATAATGGATTTTGTGCTAAAAAAAATGACATATTATTCGAATTCCAGGAATCCCAAAAATAACATCTAACATGATATATTTGCAGAAACTCCCCATCTTTAACCTTTAAATATTTGGCCATAAATAATTATGTTTAAAATGTGTTTTTTAACTTCATTAAAAGCTGATAAAAAATTCTCATAGCCTCGTCCCAAAAATTATACGTTTCTTTGCTAGTGTAAGTATTATATGGGTCTCAAATCTAAAATCGATACATTTCGTTGGGAAGTTATAATGCTGATAGAGGAACAGACAGATTGACGGACCTACAAAAGTTAGAAACCAGGTTTTTCGTAATCTGGAGACCCTAAATATTCCCTTAGCGAGGGAAGTAACAAGCTTTGAAAATCTAATCCAGTCCATCAAAATCGATTACGTCTTTTTGGAACTACAAACATTTAAAAATAGCTTTAAAAATGCACGAGCAGTCGATATCAGGTAGTTAATTGGAATTTTTTTCAAATAATAAGTTCAAGTGTGCAAGATATTTAAAAAAAAAACATTTTTTGACGTAAATTATTAATAGTTATCTACTTAAAAGTATCCATTGTATTTAATCTATTGTAAATATTATTAGGCAAAATTTGCTTTTCAGCTTTTCACCGCCACATTGGTCTAAGCCTTAAACTTGAATCTTATGGTTTATTTTTTAGTGTTCCGTACTTATAAGATCCCTTCGGTATCTGTCCATCTATCATACTCGATTTTCTCCGAAACTATTTGACATAGAAAGTTGAAATTTGGCACTAATAAAGGAATTGATGGCCCTATCAGAGCCGTATAATGTTAAACGTGAAATTTTGACTTAAAGGGTTAGTTTTGGGGAGTGAAATCGGAAGTGAAAAAAAATTGTTACCAGGTCATAGAGCAGGGTGTCAAATGAAAGCTTGTGAAAACACGAGTTCAAAAATATATATGATGTAATACTTGCGCACACTTTTCTTTGTATTATTTTTAAAAAAATTGGCAAAAAACGCTGTTCTCCTCTTATCTCGAAAAGTACTGATCAAAAAATTTTGGAAAAATTCTGGAATATTCTCCACAGGGTGTAGATTGAACGAAAATTATCATTTTAATAATTTATCTGGTATATAAAAAAAAAATTTCAAGGTCATCAGTTTTTAATAAAATGGGAAACAAACTATGTTGAAAATTCATTTAGGGTGTATTTTGTGAAGTCACTGATAATTTTATACCTCCATAACAATTTTTTCTATTTTAAAAGCAATCAACATATGGAAGATTAATTGCGCACGTCGGACCTGCACTTGGCCGGTATTTATTTCTTTAATAAGATACTTTAGAATAACTATACCAATAGAAGGCGTGTCGTAGAAAAGTTTTTAGTTTATAGTAAAAAAAAAAATGTCGGGCCTTTGCCCCCGGAAATTAGGCAACCGGACGTGTGTTTATAAGCATCCAAAGTGGGGACTCTGTCATCTTTAAAGAAGTGCGGATCGATTATCCCTAGTGCCAACTATCTCGGACACACTCGATATAGAACTTGGTGTTCTTTGTTGCCCAGACATTTACTTAAAATCGAACTACTTTTTCAACCTCGTACTTTTATCAGCGTAAATGATATCGAACGCAAAATTTTCGTAGTGCACTAGTCACAAAATTATAAATTTTGTAAAGACGCACTTCCTAATAACTAAATTAAATGCCCTGTGCCATCACCATGCTTTTCTCGCCTGTTGCGTTCATATTATACAATAAGCCAAACAAATTTCAACTTGTGCATACGACACCTCATATATTTACGTCAAAATCCTGCCTAAAAATTAAGAATCTGTAGTGTCCTGTGTACATACAGAGACATAAAAAGTGTTTGTTTATAAAAAATAGAACACAAAGTCTTTTTTCATATCTCAAGTCAACGTCAAATTTTACGGTGACGTACACTCATGCTGTCAAGTTTATCTAAAATTATTAAAAATGTATGGGCGTTTGTAATTAAGGGGCCATCCTATTCCAGACCACGGAAATTTCGCGTTTTTTTGGGATTTTTTTTTCGAAAAAACTATAAGACATAATTAAAAAAAAAAATTTTGGATACTATTTATTAAACTTTGGAGTACATTCATAATTTTTTTTGAGTTTTTTCTGATTCTTATATATATATATATATTATATATATATATATATATTATATATATATATATATATAAATATTGTTTATATATATATATATATATATATATATATATATATATATATATATATATAATATTATATATATATATATACAGCCGCATACGGGCGTGTTAAAAAGAAGGTATCTCGCTCGGCTCCGACTTCCAGCAACGCCTGAAATAGAAAAAGACAAAAAGACTCTTAAAATATAATGAATGTTAAATTCTCGGCCGAACTACGGAAAAATTTTTACCATGCGAGATAACAGAATACTCAAAATTTCAGGTCCGATTTTCGCCAAATTTTTGGGTTAAAAATCGTTGATAAAAAAAAATTTCAGAGATAAAAATTTTTCCATAGTTAGGCCGAAAATGACAGCATTTGTCAACACTGTGTCAAAATTTCGAAGAGACTGGATAAGTGGTAATGACGGAATCATGGAGCCGAGATCGAAAAAAAATAGTTTGGAGATATAAGCGTTTAAAGATTTTGATCACGTTTCGACATTCATTGATACTTACAGCTCTTCCCTGGGCCATAAAGTAACCCTTCCAATTCTTCATAAAAACTCATTTTGTTCAGTATTAAAAATTCTCCTAGCTATTCTTACTTCTTTTGACTGAGCTTGAGATCTTTCGCTCTGCATGCATGCGCCGACTGCGTATGCCTGAAATCCGGCGTTGCTCGCGCCCTTCTAAGACCCGTAATATCTTCAAAAATAAATAAGATATCGAAAAATCCTTTCGCACACATATTCTTAAAGGTTCAAACCATAAAAGTATGCAAAAAAACATCGATTTTTTGAAAATTTTGGAACAGGTAGTCCCTTAACATTAAAAACAAAAAGCGCGGAGAAGATGTTTATAACGACGAGAATTTAAAGTGATGAATAATACCAATCAAAATAGGGAATAGTATTTAAGGGGATTAATGGTGTATTTTAGTTAATATTGTTAATTCCTGCCAAATTCTTCTCCTTGCTATAAACATCTTCCGCGCACATCTTTTGTTCACAGTGTTGTAATATAGCGTTTTTCTCTTAATTACAAACGCCCATTGGAACATGCAAAAATTTGATGTTGTCAGTCATTATCATTATGCCAAAACTTTCAGTTAGTTCAAAAATAGATTTAAATTTAAAAAAAAAACGTTGAAAAAAAAAGGGGGTAGTGGATTTATTGTTATGGTGAATGTAATTATGGTCATAACTTCGCAGTTCCTGAAGACTATTTCATCCTAATTACATGTACTTTTAGAGAACAATTGCTACAACCATCAGTTTTTTTTTTGCTTTCTAGCGGGTAGTTTATTCGAACAGTATGAAATGAAGATTTTTAACCACCTGTTTTTCATTAAAAAAAAAACTTCAAAAATGGCCTAATTTGGCAAATAAGGGGTAAATTGAGAAAAAGTACCACTACATAGTAAGTATACTAAAGTTATACTGTGTAATATCTCTTTAGAAAATTCGTTTTTACGTTATTATTAAACTGATAAAAATTAAAATTTTGGATTAAAATTTTAAATACTGTTACATTTTCTAATTTTTCCCACAACGCTTATTTGCTGATATTTACAATATAAAATTCACCGGAGAGTCAGAAGTACGAGAGCTACCTTTTAAGTTTTTACAAAAACAATGAAAGAAACAAAAATTTTATTACATAAAATCATTTTATTGTTTCTCAAAATATCAAGACACTTTTGCATGCGTTCGAACTAATTATCAAAACATTTTTTTCCACTCAGAAGTTGATACCTCAAAGACATGGTTTTGGAAGGATTCAACTTTTGTGGATTTCGGTTCATCTTGGAATACCCAAACAGTTGATTTTTTCTTAGTTTCCGGGTCATGTTACGATTTTGTTGCATATTCTCGGATGAATTTTTTAGCATTTCCTTACACCAATTGACGCCAGCATGTTTTTGAGTTTCAGTCAAATTATGCGGAATCCATCGGGAACAGATTTTTTTCACAACTAAATGTTCACGCAAAATCGAATGTACTGCAGTTTTCGATAATCTAAGGATGCCTCTAACTCACGGTAAGTGACAGGCCGATCCTCTTCAATCATTTTGCGCACAGCATCGATGTTTTTTGAAACAACAATCGATTTTACCCGACCTTCACGAAAATTCATTACTAATGAAAGTACGGCCATGACGAAATTCTGCAAACCAATTATAACAATCTTTTCTGATGGTGATTCATTACCAAAAGGTGAACAAAGCGATTCGAGCGATTGTTGTTGAGCTAGGCCTTTACTAAAATCGTAGAAAATCATCTAACGAAAACCTTCACATGAAATTTCCGTTTGTTTCCAAAATTGTATTTTTTTAACGCTCACTGTAAACAAACTAGTGCGGCTAATTTCTGAGCTGCCACTGTTTTAACAATAACAAATGTCAAATTTGTCACATCTCAGTAGCACCATCTAGTGGTCGTCTGTAAAAACTTAATAGGCGGCCCTCGTATTAAATCCTATAGCAACATAGACCACAAAACAAAGTTAAGTGAATTTAGTCGTAATACATAGGTCTTAGAGATGTTGAGGAAACCCAGGAGTATCATTTCTCTTGATGAAATATTAGCACGTTGAATATGCTATAAAAATATTATTAATAATAATAATAACGACCGAACGCATCCAAACAGAAGAGCTGTACATATTTCAGGGAGACTCGCTCAGCGCTCTATAGTTTTGCTTCTGTCTCAATCCACTCCAAAAAAACACTAAACAGAACAGACCATGGCTTCACATCAGACACCAAAAGTGAACCAACAGAAAATAAACCACCTCTTATATATGACATAAAACTCTACGCCGCCACAAAAACACAGTTGAAAGAACTCCTCAAAATCACAAAAATATTCACCTTAGATATCAATACGGAATTTGGTATAAGTAAATGCAATGTACTCCACATCAACAAAGGCCAATGGAAAGGCCACCACAACGAAATACTCGATAACATGCTCGACAAAGAAACATACAAATATCTAGGCTTCCAACAAAGCACCAAACTCAACCACACTCACATCAAAACAGAGCTCAGACCGAATTCAAAAACAGACTCACGAAACTTTACAAACAAAATTTAACTCCAAGAATCTCACTAAAGCCATTAACACGTTCGCTGTACCTATACTCACCTATTCATTTGGTATAATTAAATAGTCACACACAGACATAGAAAACATTCACATCCTTGTACGTTCTCAATTCATCCCAAATACAGGAAATTACACCCCAACGCATGCAAAGAAAGACTTACCATCGAGAAGAAGGCAGAAGAAGAAAGAGGAATCATAGACATCAGATCACTATATACAAAACAAATACAAGCACTTAGGAACTTCTTTCACACCAAGCAAACCAGCCTCTACACAGCAACAGGTAGAGCAGACAAAAACTACACACCTCTCGACTTATCCCAGATGCCAGACACACACGGTAAGATGAAAACGTGGTCAGAAAAAACACTCCACAGAAAACACAGATACCTCATAGAACAAGACCACGTAAATAAAAAATAATCATACACCTGATTACAGGATGGGCAGCCATTCCCTGAAACAGAAGACTTCTTACTTGACATCCAGGATAAAGTCATATTAACCAGAAACTACCAAAAGCATATCATCAAAGACCCAACTATTACAGAAGACAGATGCAGGAAATACCACCAGCAGAAAGAAACGATCGAACGCATAACAAGCGGATGTAAAATATTAGCCGGAACGGAATACAGAGCCAGACATTGACTCAGCGGCAAAAGTAGTTTACCAAGCACCAGCCATAACATACAAACTCATAGAAAACACAGATCCCTACTACAAATACACACCAACATTCATACTTGAAAATAAAGATTACAAGCTCTACTGGGATATCAGTATCCATACAGATAAAACAGTCTCCGCCAATAAACCCGATATTACTTTCAGTGCAAATTATCTAATTGACATAGCTGTCCCCAAAACTTATTTAATTGACATAGCTGTCCCCAAAACAACCCACAAACAACCAAACGAAATACACAGAAAAAATCTTCAAATACACCGACCTTGCAACAGAAATAAAAAGTATATAATAAAAGACTGTTTTGAGTCAATTTCCCCTAATTTATTTATAATTGTGATGACGCATTCGCAATTATAAATAAACTAGTGGAAATTGACTAAAAACAGTTTTTTATTATATATTTATAATGAATTTTCATCAAGTAGAAGCTACAACCAACCAGAAATAAAAAGGCTATGGAAACAAGAAAAAGTCATCATTGTCCCCCTCATTATATCAGCCACAGGCCTTACACCAATAACATTGATACCGCACTTAGTACAATTAGGACTCAACACAAACATACACAGAAACATTCAGAAGTCAGTGATTTTAAAAACATGTAACATTGTCAGGTCATTCCTTAATACACAATAGTAATAGTGTTTGTGCTGACTTGGCTTGAGCCCGTCAGCCAAACATGGAACCAGATTGTCTAAATGTGAGAAAGATGAACTTTTTTGTATCTATAATAATAAATATATTTATAATAAAATTATAAAAACTAAATAAAAAATAAATATAACAACAAAATATATGAAGTTGATCTATATTAAATACAAAACAATATTAACGTAAAAAAATCATTAAAATATATTTACTGATTATTTAGTTATCATTATAAGATTCAAATACATTTTAATAAATAAAACTTTATTTGAACTTAGTAATTAAATATTTATGATAGTATTATCATTAGCACTGTTATTAGTATTTACTGACAAAAATTAAAATAAATGTCACTAGAGCTATTAATGTTTTTGATTTTGTCTTTATGTCTACCATTTCTATAACTCATGGAGTGAAAAGTGCCGAGACTTTCCGAATGATGGTAGCACAAACAAACAAAAAAACATATGATTTTTAGTAAATGTCAACTCTCAGAAGATTCGAGTAAAATTTATTCTATTGAGTGACGCTACTTTTGATTCTTGCAAAACGATGGAACAGAACGAATTTCGTGTGTTAATTAAACATTGCTTTTGATCGGAAAATATATAGCCAGAACCCAAGAATGGCTGGAGAAGTGTTACGGCATATTTGCTCAGTCAAAGCAGCTACCAGGTGTACAAGTATGAAATGCGGATTTCAGACAACAGATGGTGCACCAATGCAGTTTGTGCTATAAAGATTTGACACTGCGCCATTTTGTTGTGTCAAGTGTCAGATGCGCACGAGTGATAAATTGGAAAAGTGTGTATAGTGTTGTGTTGTTGTGTTCAATATGTCGAAATGAACCAACAGCATTCGCGGACAGCATTAATTTTTTGTTTTCATTTGAAGAAAACTGCTGTTGAATCATATCGATTACTTCGAGAGAAGCTTATGGTGAAACATGCTCCATCGCAAGATACGTGTGAACGATGGTTTCGGCGTTTCAAAAGTGGTAACTTCGATGTTGCAGACAAAGGAACGTGGAAACCGCCAAAAAAATACGAGGATGTGAAATTGCAAGCATTGTTGACGAAGATGATTCGCAAACACAAAAACAACTCGCCGAGCGAAATTGGGCGTTAGTCAACAAGCTGTTTCCAAGCGGCTACGAGAGATGGGAAAGATTCAGAAGACCGGTAGATGGGTACCACATGAGTTGAACTACAGGCAAATGGAAAAGCGCAAAAACACGTGTGACATTTTGCTCACTCGGTACAAAAGGAAGTCGTTTTTGCATCGTATAGTTACAGGGGATGAAAAAGTGGATTTATTTTTGAGAATCCCAAGCGCAAAAAATCATGGGTAGACCCAAGCGCACCATCCACATCGACCGCAAGACCGAATCGCTTTGGCAGAAAGACGATGTGTTTGGTGGAACCAGAGGGGCATGGTCTATTATGAGCTGTTAATACCTGGGGAAACGGTTAATACTAAATGTTATTAACACCAATGACCGATTTGAACCGTTTGCTGCTTGAAAAAAGGCCAGAATACCGAAAGAGGCAACACAAAGTCATTTTTCTTCATGACAATGCTCCATCACATACGGCAAAACCAGTTCGCGATTACGTTGGAAGCACTCAGCTGGGAAGTTTACCCCATGCGGCTTACTAACCAAACTTGGTTCCTTCCCGATTACCACTTGTTTGCATCGATGGGTCACGCACTTGCTGAGCAGCGCTTTGGTTCGTACGAAGATGTGAAAAATGGCTCGATGAATGGTTCGCAGCAAAAAAGGGAAGATTCTTACAGGCGTGGTATGTCACAAATTTCCCGAAAGATGGGAAAAATATATAACAAGCGATGGAGCATACTTTGAATAAAGCACTTTTTATCATTCTTTCGAATTTAACATATTTTTTTAGAAAAAAAATCCGCATTTCATACTTGTACACCTGGTATATGTTGATGGTTTAGTAAACTTAAATGCGGTTGTACAAGCACAAATGATGCGCCACGTTCCAGACATCCAAATGAGGCAAACACAAAAAATCTGCGATATTGTTTCTGAATCACCGTAAAGTGAAACAGAGAGAGATAGCGCGAGGCATATTTTACATGAATATTTGCATATGAAAAGCTGTGTGCTTGATGGGTGGATAGACCACTACATGCCTGAGTCAGTCTGCAGAGTAGCTGGAACCGCATAAAAACGACGGAAGCGCCCAAAAACACAAACATGAACTGAAAAGGTTTTGGCAAAAAGTATTTTTTGTGATGTTCATGGAATAATACTGATCGACTATCTTTTAAAGGGGGGCGAAGAATCACCGTTTTATTGGCCCGTTTAAATGGTGAAATCAAGAAAAAAAGACTATGTATAGATAAGAAGAAGTGTTGTGTCACCAAGATAATGCACCAGTTCACAAGTCCATAAAATGGATGATGAAATTGAATCAATTAAGCTAGGAATTGCATTCTCATCCGCCATATTCACATATCCGGGGGCCAGCGATTATTACCTCTTTCCATATTTGAAAAGGTGACTCCAGGGAAAAGGATTTGGCTCAAATCAATGGGATGGAACACTGAGGCTTATTTTAGAAAGCTCGACAAATTGTACTATATGAAAGTTATCCAAATGTCAGAGGATTGCTATAATAAGTCTATCGCTCTTCAGGGAAAACTATGTTAAAGAATAAAATTGATTTTTGGCAAAAACATTGTTTTTTCTTCGGAATTTTTAACCCCATGTGGTAAATAACCTTTTCTTATAATTATACACGTAATTCTAAAATAAGTACTAAGGTTGACTTTCTCAAGTAAAAAGTAAGTTAATTCCCATCTCTGTCAGTCACCCCCGTTCCTCGAAACCAAATCAATTAAGAACTGTAGGTTTCATCCATAATTCAAATATTATATTATCATCTCGTTCAAGACTTATCATGCCAACAGATTAACAGACTGACATACCGGCAGTCAGACGGACCGACGAATATGGAAAAATATGGACGTGAAAAAAAGGTAAAAATTTCAGAGGACAATTTCCTTTCACCCTCTTCCCATGTTCACCATGAATATATTGAAAAAAAAAATGTAATGTTTTGATTCCATGACTGAAAGAACCCGAAAAAAACCACACAATAAATACGAAGTCGCTCTTCTACCGCCCTTCTCCATCCCTCCAGCTCTTTATATTATATTATATATATATATATATATATATATATATATATATATATATATATATATATATATATTATTATAAATGAATCTGCCTAAAATTTGCCCAATCCTCTAACCAAAAAAACCTAGAAAAATTATCATAATACTGTTGTAACTATATAAGATTCTCCATCGCCTTCACTCCCTTCCCTTAGTAAATTTGAAAGTAATAAAACAGTAACTTAATTTTTATATTCCTTCAATCGAACAACCATGGAAAGGACATATAGCAAAATGAAGCAACCCCTGTAACCTCCTACATCACCCTACTAACCCCTTATGTTTTTACTAGAAATTCATTATCACTATAATCACTATAAGCCTAATTATATCCAATGCAGGATGTAGGCCTTCCCCCTGAATTTCCATCTCAATGTATTTGCAGCTGTTGTCACCCATCCAATGCCCGCAACCCTCTGTATATCATCCCACCATCTTGTTTTGGGACGTCCTACGCTCCTTTTCTGTTCTCGTGGTCCTACACGTCCAGCCAATTGCCACTTTCTTTCTGCGACGTGCTCTATAATATCCTTTAATTTCGCTTGTCCACGTATCCACTTGTTTCTTTTTCTATTT
Organism: Pachyrhynchus sulphureomaculatus; assembly: GCA_019049505.1. Taxonomy (NCBI): domain Eukaryota; kingdom Metazoa; phylum Arthropoda; class Insecta; order Coleoptera; family Curculionidae; genus Pachyrhynchus; species Pachyrhynchus sulphureomaculatus. Next base: position 60,950,025 of record CM032456.1, read on the forward strand.
TTAAGTTTTATCGCGATCATCTATCTTTCATGTGCTCTCTGGGTCCGAGCTAGTTTTTGCATATCGGCTTTATTCAGTGCCCAAGTTTCACAGCCATATGTAATTACGGGTAGGATGCACTGATCATAAACTTTTGCCTTTAACTTATTTGGGATGGCTTTATTTTTATTTTTTTTTTTATGGGTCTAGCACACGTACTACAGGGAAGTCCCTAAAGCGCTACAGGAGCGACACGTGTGCGGAGAGAAAGCGATTCACGTTGTTCTTGAATCGCTGTAGATTGTACTCGATGGGAAACACAGTCCTGGGCAAACCATTCCAAAGGTATGATGTTCTCCATATAAAAGACTGCTTGAAAAGCGTTGTACGAGGAGTAACAAGCTGAACCTCATACGGATGTGAAGCATTAGCGCGACGTGTACTTCTAATATGCACCGCTCTGGGAGGAATTAAACGGGCCACATCCTTCGAACACTTTCCATGAAAGTACTTGTAGGATAGGCTCAAGTCGCCAACCGTTCTTCGATGTTCCAGCGAATCAAGGCCGTCGGTCAGTTCCGGGTGTCCAGTCAGACGAACAGCTTTTTCTCTGGATAGAATCCAACAAATGCAGTGTATGTTTGGGAGCGGAGCTCCAAACATGGGAGCAGTATTCCATAGTTGGTCGAATTTAAGCTTTGTAAAGAATTAACAGTTGTTGTGGAGTGTAAAGCTTTCTGGTTCGAAACAATATTCCCAACTTTTGAGAAGCTCTTCTTGCTATGCCTGCAACATGTTCATGCCAGGACATATTTGCTCCCAAATTAACGCCTAACAGATTGAGTGACGATGTTAGAGGGATGGAGTGCCCCGACATAACTATGTCGGGTTCTGCAACGTTAACTTTTTAGAAAAAACTGCCGCCTGGGTTTTTGTAGCGTTAAATTCCACTTGGTTACTGTCACCCCAAGATAGAATTTCTTCCAGGTCTATGTTAAGTTGAATGACTTCCTGCTGTCTGCGGATATTCGTCTGAGTAGTCGATGTCCGAGCGTTCAAAGTGAATGAAGAGATAAGTGTACTGTCATCTGCAAAGCTGTAGATTGGATTCTCGGTCTTTTCCAGCAGATCGTTTAATAAAAATGAGGAAGAGAGTAGAAGACAGTATGGAACCTTGGGGCACACCGGCGTTGATAGTGAAGGTGTTAGAAAGAAATCCGTCGACTGCCACTCGTAAAGAACGCTCTCTGAGGAAACATGAGAGCCACAAACAGAACTTTTCAGATATACCATAAGAACGTAGCTTAGCCAACAGCCCATCGTGCCAAACACGGTCAAATGCCTTGGATATGTCAAGAGCAACCGCTCGAGATTCTCCAAAGTGTTCAATTGCGTTGTTCCAAACATGTGTTACATAAGTTAGAAGATCTCCTGTTGATCTATTTTTACGAAAGCCATATTGGTGATCGCTAATAATGTTGAATCCTTCAAGATATTTTAGAAGATGCTGATTGATATTATTGAGAGTAGTGCGATTGGTCGGTAGTTATTTGGCAAGGTCTTCTTGCCTTTTTCAGGTATCGGCTGAACTGTGGCACATTTCCAGCAGGAAGGAAATATTCCCTTTCTGTAGGATAGGTTGAAAAGTTTACAGAAAACTGGTGTTAGTTCCCTCGCACAGTTCTTGAGAACTATGGCAGGTATTCCGTCAGCGCCTGAAGCCTTTTTGGTGTCTAGCTTCATCAAAATACGTTTTATGATACGCTGTCTGAAGACAATATCGGGCATCCTTGACTGCACTATGGGAATAGTAGGTGGTGTTTTTCCTTGGAAATCGACAGTAGAATGTGAAAACAAAGAGTTCAGCCAACAAGTTCGCTTTCTCAACAGGTGTCGTTGCAATAGAATTATCTGGCCGTGTGAGTGGTGGTGGTATGGTGGATTTGGTGAAATTTTGACTAACTGCCTTAGCGACTGACCAAAAGGACCTGGAATTGCCGGGACAAGCAAGAAGTTTGTTTCTAATCCGTTGATTGTGTACCTCCTTGGTTTCGTCGATAATTTCTTTGCATCTGTTCCTGACACGAACAAAGATGTTACGATTTATGGTGTTAGGATCTTCACGCCACTGTCGGTATGCAAGATGTTTAGAAGCAACAGCTTCTTTGCATTTTAGGTCAAACCAAGGCTTGCCGTTGGAAGGGCATTTCTTCGAAAAAGGGATGTAAGCCTCCATACCGGCCAAAATAACATCGGAAACCTCCCTGGCGCAGTCAGATGGGTCGTCGGATCGAAAACAAACGTCCAACCAAGGGAAAGTTCGAAAATATTCCATGAGATCTTCCCATTTAGCAGATTTGTGTAGTGCCAAATCTTGCGCGGTTTTGGGCGCCTCTCTGTCACTGATTGGTAGAATACTCGATGTCGAAAGTAGTTTATGGTCGGAAGAACCTAACGGCGAATTTACGCTGACCGTGTAAATCTCCGGATTGGTGGTTAAAAACAGATCAAGAAGACTGGCGAACTCTCCGTCTCGATCAGGGATCCGTGTTGGTTCATCAATAAGCTGAGTCACGCCACAACTGATTGAAAATGATTCGGCTTCACCTATATTTGAATATATAACTTAATTCCCCGAATGTTCACTATCCAAGCCTGATTCCCCTTGAAATTTCATACGAGACACTGTCTCTCGTCGTAGTAATTTTTTGCCCTAGCTACACATAATCCTTAATAATGTCGAGAGCTGTTCCTTCCAAATTTATGACTATGTTGTTATTAGTGTTGGTTTAATATTTTTGTCTTACTTTTATTCATCTTAAGACCAATTGTCTCTGAGTGGTAATTTAACTCATTTATCATTTCTTGTAATTCATGTGGATTACTACTGATGACTACAATATCGCCGGCCAACCTTAAATGACTCAAATACACACCATCTATCTTTAGGCCTTTCTTTGTCAAATCTAGTTGGTGGAATACGTTTTCTAGAGCTGTAATAAATAGCTTAGGAAAGATAGTATTTCCCTGTCTTACGCCTCTTCCTATACGTATTTGTTCTGTACTAGGTTTTATGTACATCTTTGCGTTTTCATATTTATCTTTGAGTAAGGTAGTGTATCTAGAATCAATTCTACAATTATTCAAGTAGTCGATGATTGCCCACATTTCGACAGAATCAAAAGCCTTCTCATAGTTTATAAAGGCTATGGAATGTTCGAAATTTTATTCATTGCTTTTCTCTAGGATATTTCTTATTGTCTGTAAGTGCTATAGCAGGATCTAAAACCAGCCTATTCACATGGCTGGTAGGAATCTAACTTATTTTGTAATCTATTGGAGATGATTTTAGCCTAAGTTCTGATATCTCCCTTTTTATGTAGAAATATTACTTCTGATGTGTGTCACAGTGTTGGTATTTTGCCAGTTTCTAGACACATGTTGAAAAGTTTGTCCAGTTCTTGTTTTAAGTCTTCTCCGGCCTCCAATAGCATTTCCGATAAAATACCATCAGGGCCTGCTGCCTTGTGACGCTTCACTTCCTTCAGTGCATTATTGACCTCCTCTACAGTAAACTCTGGCAGTTCTTCCGAACCTATATTTTAAATTTTCTTTTCAGTCCGTTTTATTTATTCTTCATTGGGTGTTGTTTTGGACCTGTAGAGTTCATTATAGTAGGTGTTTATTTCCGAGTTTACTGTTTTTACTAGAAATAAAATACCTAAAATTTGTTAATCACGAATACACATAGACAGTATTTTATGATTTAAAAGCAAAATTTGTCAATAATATCTGAACTAAAGATTTTCTGTAAGTAAAAACTTCAGGCTTTGTTAGAAATTTGAATCAAAGCAAGAACATAAGCAAAAAAAGTCTTACTAATATTGTTTTAAGGTCCTGCTTATAAATTCTTACTTATTTTTATTTCCATTTTTATGTATTTTTTTTTTTCATCTGACACATATTTTGACTTAACCTCTAAATTTAAAAACATTTTACCAAAAATAAAAAAAGAATTTAAGAACAGTGCTACCAATATTAGAAAAGTTTGGTAAAGAATAAGTATAAAAAAAACCGAACTATACAGATATTTAATTTTTTTTGGCTTAAAGACTTTCAACTCTGTTTAATAAATATAAAAAAAAATCGGTCTCAAAATTAGAATTTTGGAAATGGAAAATAAAGAAAAATATTTTTCCACAACCCTAAAGCAATGTTTGCGCATCAAAGTGTGCAAAGTTAAATAAGAGACAACAGTTTTCAGTGTTCCATACAGAACACTTATAAGATCACTTCGGTGTCCGTCCGTCCGTCCGTCGATCCACCCGTCGGTCTGTCACACCCGATTTTGACATAGAAAGTTGAAATTTGGTACTAACATAGGAATTGATGGCCTCATCAAAGCCGTGTAGTTTTGAAAGTTAAATTTTGACTTAAGGGGTTAGTTTTGAGGGATGAAATCGGAAGTGAAAAAAAAAAATTTACTAGGTCATCGAGTTGGGTGTCAAGTGAAAGCTTGTAAAAACAGGAGTTCAAAAATATATATAATGTAATACTTGTGCACACTTTTCTTTGTATTATTTTTAAAAAATCGCTGTCCCCCCTTATCTCGAAAAGTACTGATCAAAAAATTTTGAAAAAATTCTAAAATATTCTCCACAGGGTGTAAATTGAACCAAAAATTATCACGAGTGCATTACCTTTAATAATTTATCTGGTATAAAAAAAATTCAAGATCATCAGTTTTCAGTAAAGATCGGAAGCAAAAGTTTGTTGAAAAATCATTTGGGGTATGTTTTGTAAAGTCATTGATCATTTTATACCTCCGTAACAACAATTTTTATTCTAAAAACAATCAACGTACGGAACACTAATTGCGCAAGTTCAACTTGCACTTGACCGGTTATTTAGCGTTATAATGATATCGTAAACGAAACATTTTACGCCCTAGTGGGAAAATTAGTTTGACCACATTAAAAAAATATTAAAATCTATATATCTAAATGACAGTTTTTTTTATTTGTTTAGTTTTAAACTTATAAAACTAACAAATATATACATATAAAATAAGCAATTTTTTTTTCAGTTGTTATTTACAATAATAAAAATAATTGTACAACATTACATGAACCAATATTTATTCCTAAACCTGTTTCACACAGTCGGAAAGATAGATGTTAAACAGTCATTTCTTTTTGAAGTCAATGGGACAAGCTCTTATCTTAAACCTCACAGTTGGTCAAAGATTTCCATCCTTCATCACGATGTTAAGCTGGGCATTTCCCTAGTTAAATGAATTCCAACTTGGCTTACGCATTTTTAATGTTCCGTACCGAACACTTATGGGATCGCTTCGGTATCCGTCTGTCCGTCCGTTTGTCACACCCGATTCTCCCAAAACTATTTGACATAGAAAGTTCAAATTTGACATAAATACAGGAATTGATAGTCCAATCAGAGCCGTATAGTTTTAAAAATTAAATTTTGACTAAAGGGGTTAGTTTTGAAGGACGAAATCGAAAGTGAAAAAAAAAATTTACGAGGTCATCGAGTGGGGTGTCAAATGAAAGCTTGTGAAAACACCAGTTCAAAAATATATATGATGTAATACTCGTGCAAATTTTACTTCATGATTTAAAAAAAACCGCTGTCTCCCCATTATCTCGAAAAGTATTAATTAAAAAATTTTGAAAAAATTCTGGAATATTCGCCATAAAGTCACGAGTGCTTGGACAATTTATCTGGTGTATAAAAAAAAAAATTAAGGTCATTAGTTTTCAACAAAGATCGGGGTGTGTTTTGTGAAGTCACTGATAATTTTTTACGTCCGTAACCAAATTTTTTATTTCAAAAGCCATCATCGCACGGAATACTAAATGCGCAAGTCCATCTTGCACTTGGTCGGTGTTTTATTGTGATATTTCAGAAAAAAAAAATATTGACTAATCCTATAGTTTGGACGAAAAGCCGCGTATTTTTGATAATCTACCTTAGAAACTGTAAAAATGTGTTGTGTATGTTAGTTCTTGTATAGGGAACCTTTACACTTAAAATGACACCCCATGTCATGGACCGTCATTTTAGTAACTTCTTCACAGCCACAAGCAGCCAAACCATAAATTAAACAATATAAAAAATGAAACTTTTGACACTATGCATTCAATAAAAGAATAATCAAATTTTTACCTTATTTATTAATTATATTTCATTACCGGCTTCTGATATAAATTGATTAATTTGTTCTCATCTTAAATATGATTAAATTTGATAATCTTAATTATTAATATTCATATGTATCAAGTGTTAATTTTAGCGTAGAATATACTAACCAATTTTAACGCAAAATATAAGAATACAGTTTCGTATTGCCGCTTGAATTTATCCCCCAGAAGATTTAAAATGATCGAATTCCGCCAAATTTATTGGTGTGTCGCTAAGCTCATCACACACAATTTTTATTATTTTTTGAATAAAAAATATCTAATACTGAATTCAAAAATCGAAGTCACTTTAAAATCTTGTCAATCAAATTTTGTTATTTACGATCATAAATTAATTTAATTAAAAATCAAATTTTAATTCTGTTTTGAAATTAGTAACTGTTTCTTTTAAATTTCCATTAAAGCATAACAGTTGTAGAAACATAATTGTTTGCGACTAGTGTGCAAAACTTTCTTTTGCCTCAGCTACATCTCGTAAAAATAGTTCCATTTTTAGCTACCAATATAGTGTTAGACGCAATAACTAATGCGACTACTAATAATAAGAAATACTCTATTTTAGATACAGTCTGGCAAGTAAAAACTTGTCCGCGATAATTCAGTTCTAGTAAATGCGATTCTAGCGATTCAACAAAAAATCGGTAGGGGGAACCTTTGCCTAAGAAGCATTTTAGTAAAAGTATCAGTCAATTCCAGACTTTCGTCGAAATCACGTAAAATTCAAAATGAGTCACTTGTTTGCGCATTGGTTCGAGGCAATCTTTCTTTATTCCCATCCAAAGGGGCCTAAATGACACATTCCGCGGCCGCTAAATATATTAAAAAGCCGGTATCGTTTGCGACGACTTACCAAAACGTGGCTCGGTAGGCAAAGTCACTCCTAAAATCGAATCGAGTTTTTGTTTTCACGGGATCTGAAATTGAGCGGCGTCAAAATTACGAAAAGCGGGTTTGAATTTGTTCCACGAGACCATTCGACAACATCTTCGTGCTCATGATGTGAAATTCCAAAGCACGTTGAAGAAACCTTTGCTGGGCAAAAATCACGCGAAACGGCTTCGCTTGGACCCACGATAAGATACTAGAGTGGTCCGCAAAATCATTGGACGCCAACCTTATTGAAAAAGTTTGATCCCTTGTAAAAAGAGAAAGTTCAGAGGAAAGACTCTGAGAACTTTGACTCAGTTGTCTAGCGAGATTCAAAAAATTTACAAAGTATGCAGAAAATCTCTTCAACAGCATTACTCGACGATGCCAGGCGATAATTGATGCAGGAGGCGACTGAACAACTTACTAAGGTAATTGCGCCGTTGTTAGCACACCAAAGAAAACATTAATGGCAAAAAATGTTCTCCAAACACATTTTTCAATACAAGCGGTCACGTTCTTACTGGACAGACTGTATACAAAAATAAAACTTGCACAGAGTAACTTAAGTCACTTTTAACAAAAATTGAGAGAGTGATTTAAATTATATTTCCCTCACAAACGCGCAGTTTCAAATTTTGAATTTGACTTTCTCAAACGACAGAATAACTCAATTCATGCATTACAACTTAATATTTTAAATTATCGACACTTTATGCTGTTAATGTTATTAATCATAAAATTTGAACCAAAGAAGAGCCTTTGGCAGAATTGAATATAAAAAAAAATTCCGATTCCTCGACTCCAAGAACGATGAGAAATACTTAAAACATGATATATATGAACCCCCGGTTACCCCCTTCCACCTCTCTTCAGATCCTCATATGATTAAACTATAAACAATCACGAGTAAAATCTGCATTATCGCAACCAGAAATCAGGAAAACTACCGTTATACTATTGAAAATAAACAAAATTTATCGACTCCACTCTTTCACCCCGTTCCCTCGAAGAGATATTGCTCAGATATTATAGGGTCCATTTCTAATTTCAACGATAACATGTATGCAATTAATTTCAAATCGATATATCATATCATTCAAGAGTTATAGTTCCAACGGGCAGACAAACTAACAAACACCTGAGTGTCTGAGAATTTAGAAACGTGAAGAGAACTGTAAAAATTTGGAAAGGTGAATTTTCTCTGAATCTAATAGTTATGGGAAGTAGGGAAGTTAAAAATCCATATATTTACTCAAAAAAACAATGTTCGAAAACTCCCGAATATCATCTAAAATCGAAATGCAAGGTCATTGTAATGGAAAATTTATTCTGTAAATTGTTGTCTAAATTAAATATTTTGCAGTGAATATTTAATCAGGTTATACCCTTGTAACTTTTATCAGAAGAAAAAGCTCTAAAAAATCCACCAAAAAGTCTAACGTCACCAATAACCTTGAAATCAGTGTTTGAAAACATTAGGAAAAGTTTGAATAATAGTGAGAACTTTCACTGTAAAATGTCGATTATTTTAATTTTGACTAAATTTTATTACCATTTTTTATCATATCAAACTTTATTTAACGTCACAACTTTAGTGAATTTACTAAATATCCGCTACTGTAAAATTTTCAATTAACAAAAACGCTATTTGCGTAGATACCACTCCACTCGTAAGTAATCGCATGATAACGATAAACGACAAATCTAGATACTTCATATAAAAGTCGGAGTCGTGTCTACGATTATAGTACCATGTGGCAACAATAGTATCGTGTGCACGTGGTACCAAGCGGCGATTGACCCATGCCATCCCATACCCACGAGTAAGGTCAACAATATGAAAAAATAATTTGGGTACTATAAAATGTATTTGACGGTCTTTAATACTTACCTTTTTCGCTGTGGTTACCACTAAATTAAATTGAAAATGGAACTGATAGTCTTTAAGCTTTTTAAAGCAGCAAGAGACACAGAAAATAAGCTAAATTCGCGGTTTAGAAAAAACATTTAACCGGGTACCGTCGCGATTCTGCTTGGAATGATAATTTTATTTAGATACAAGTCTTTACATGGCTCTATTTGTTAGTATTTGAATTTCAAAATGGAGCAGTAGTTATTAATCCAGTAATTGTATAGGAAGAAAATAAATAAAACAGTATTATAATATAAATAAATACAATTAGCTGAATAAGTATTTAGGATACGTTTAATCAGGGCACTGTTACTGTTATCTTGAGAATGAAATTTAATTTATTTTTTTCTTAATATACCGTTTCCTTTAACAATGAGGTAATACAGGACACCCGGACATATTTTTGGACCACAAGTTTGAACTAAAACTCTTTTTCATAACAGCAAAAAGTTGCAATGTTTTAAAGCTGGGCAATAAAAAAGACATTAAAAAAAAAACTGCGTAAGAAAAATAGAACAGGATATTTTGTAATTATTTTCCCATTTTTTTAGAGGATCTAAATACAAAATTTTTAGAACAGACATGTAAGTATTAGTAAAATGTGCAGGTGTTATATTTGATTTACTGCAGGTTAAAATGTTTCGAGTTACTAGGTAAGACTAAGGTTTTTAGTTACTTTTAACTATGGCGCGGTCAGATACAACAAATTGTTACTCTGGCTGGTGAGTGCATAAAGTTTAAAAAGTATACCTACCCTTCGTCGGGGGTTTTTACTATAAGGCCACACACCCAGAGCTAAGCTGGCAACAATTACCGCTAGGCCGCGGGATAGTCAGAGTTTCACCCTACATATATATAAGCGGTCAAGTGCAAGTTGAACTTGCGCAATTAGTATTTCGTACGTTGATTGCTTTTAAAATAACAAATTTTATTACGGAGATATAAAATCATCAGTAACTTCACAAAACACACCCCAAATGAGTTTTCAACAAAGTTTGTTTCCAATCTTTACTGAAAACTGATGACTTTGAAATTTTTGTTTTTTCATATACCAGATAAATTATTAAAGGTAATGCATTCGTCATAATTTTCGTTCAATCTACACCCTGTGGACAATATTCCGGAATTTTTTCAAAATTTTTTGATCAGTACTTTTCGAGATAAGGGAGGGGGACAGCGATTTTTTTTCGCGATTTTTAAAAAATAATACAAAGAAAAGTGTGCGCAAGTATTACATTATTTATATATATATAATATATATATATATATATATATATATATATATATATATATAAAATATATATACAAAGGGTACTAGGAAAGTTTTGCAATACAGCCGAGTTTATTTAATTTTTTCAAAGTAATGTCCTCTACATTCAATACACCTCTCCATCCTCCGAAACCAATCTTTAAACCAGTTCTGCTAAGTTTCACTAGGGAGTAAAGCACACACTTGTTGTCCCAAGCCCGCAGAAGGTCCTCATCACTGGAAAACCTCCTCCCTTTTAGTTTCATTTTCACATGCGGGAACAGTGCAAAGTCGCAGGAAGCAAGGTCTGGACTGTAGGGAGGGTGCTCGAGAAGTTTCAGTCCTGTCGTGGTCAAATATTCGGTGCAAGCTTTGGCGCGGTAAACTGGAGCATTATCGTGATGGAGGAACCGGGTGTCCATTCTTGACTTTGACCGCAGGTTCTTCATAGATCCAATGACTTTAGGCAGTATACTACTTAGCTGTGACTGTCTTTCTGTGTGTCCAAAACGACACCTTCCACAATTCCACTCGATTTGAAAAATACAGCTATCATTTTCTTTCTTTACAGATCGGGATTTTCTGACTAGAAACTACGGGGTGTGTCCTCATCATCAAAGACCCAAACTTTGTTTTGAGCCTTGGTCGGTACATCGTAATAGTACAGCCAAGTCTCGTCACCTGTCACGATGTTGTTCACATACCGAGATTGTCCCTTATCAAACTTTTTTAGCCTCTCCCGGCACCAAGTCACACGTCCTGTCATCTGCTCTTCAGTCAGTCGATGCGGCACCCAGAGAGAACAAAGTTTCTTCACGTGCAAATGATCATACAGAATCGAACGAATTACTGGTGCATTTAGGTCTAAAGTACCCTCTCTCTGTTGGTAGGTCACTCGCCTCTCCTCGTCAAGCATTTTCCTCACAGCAGTAACGTTTTCCTCCGTAACTGACGTTCGTGACCTTCCCGGCCTCTCAGCATCCTCCAGAGTGAAATTTCCCCTTTAGAATTCTCTATACCACCTGAATATCGTTGTACGATGTGGACAAACATCACCTAGTGCAAAAGTCATTTCTTCTAAGCACTGGTCTATGTTTAAACCACGCACGAAAATTATAACGCAAAACTGCCTTTATCTCATTTCGTGACCACGATGCCATCGCAAGCACTTTACACTCTCACTGCTAATGAATAACTGAGCCCATCGACTGGGCGCGGCGGCTACTATGCACGTATGAATATGTCTCAACATACAGCAGCAAAACTTTCCTAGTGCCCTTTGTAATATATATATATATATATATATATATTATATATATATATATATAATATATATATATATATATATACATCATATATATACATATACATATACATATACATATATATATATATATATATATATTATATATATATATATATATATATATTAATATAATATATATATATATATATATATATATTACTCATGTTTTCACAAGCTTCACAAGACGAACAGGCAGACTAACAGGCAGACTAACAGGCAGACGAACAGGCAGACGAACAGGCAGACGAAAACAGGCAGACGAACAGGCAGACGAACAGGCAGACGGACAGGCAGACGGACAGGTAGACGGACAGGCAGACGGACAGGCAGACGGACAGACAGACGGACAGACAGACGGACAAACAGACAGACGGAGAGACAGACACCGAGGTCATCTTATAAGTGTTCCGTACGGAACACTAAAAAATCAGTATCAACTACTAAAAACGAAAAGAAAGTCCATATTTAAGCTGTAACCCACTGTTCCCTTATTTGTTAATCAATAGCGAGCCGCGTTTAACACACAGACAGAGAATCCAGCAAAGCTGGCAAGAATTAGCGAAAGGTAGCGCGGTTTCACCCTACGTATATATTCTGGCTCGGCTAAAGAGCCGTGATATGGCGAAACATGTTCCGAGATGGATTGACAAATAACAGAAAAGTGGGTCATTACTAAAATGTAGATTTTGTTAATGTTTAATGCTCCGTATCAAAACTGAAAAACGGAAGACTTATGGCATCACTTCGTTGTCTATCTGTCGGAGCTGATTTTCTCGGACACTACGGTTCAAATATGTTACAACTATAGAAATTGATCGCCTAAACACAACTGTGTAGCTTCGAAAGTTAAATTTTGAATTAAAGGGTTAGCTTGGGGGAGTGAAATAGGAAGTGGAAAAAAAAATTTTCAAGGTCATTAAGTGGTGTGTCAGATGAAAGCTTATGAAAACAGGAATTCAAAAATATATATGATGTAATACTCGTGCAAACTTTTCTTTACATTATTTTAAAAAGATTACCGAAAATCTCCCCACACTAAAATTTAGAAAAAATTCTGGAATATTCTGCATAAGGTGTAGATTGAATGAAAATTATCACCAGTGACTTTTGATAACACAGACCATCAAAATTGGACTTTGGATACTTGCTCGAAGGTTTTTGGTGCGCTCAATCCGAATCCGACCTCAGAATTGCTCCATCACATCAGGTTTTTCGAGATATCCTAACCTAATATCTCAAACATGGTGTCCCATTTTAATGTACCAGGCTTCTTTATTTTTTATGTCATCTTTTAGTAAAAGAAGTTTTAAATAAAAGTTGGAGGGGTTTGAAGGAGCAATAAAATGATATAATTCTGATGACCTTAGGAGATAATTTTTGAAGGTCATTTTAAAGGTCAACTTTTTTTTTAAATGGAAACCATATTTTTTTATGACGGTATCATGTTTCTCTAGCAAAAATACTCAACTTTTGTTCGAAAAATTTTTCTCGATAATACTCCGTTCTTTAATTCTTCATTGATAAAATACATTACACTCTCAATTCCCAAATAAGCATAAAAGCAAATGAACCTAACATAGCCTCAAGCGTCGAGTGAAAATTGAAAAAGATATTACATTATCAAATCCTAAAAGAATCAAAATTTAACACAACAAAAAGGCAAACGTAACAAATTCTTAACCGAATGACTCCAAACGAATCAAAATTAATAACAAGCTTTTAAGACTCTAAATTAAACAATTCTTGACACAACATAATGGCAAACATCCCAAGCTCTTAACCAAACATAACTAAACGAATCAAAATTTAATACAGTAGAAAAGCACTTTTATAAGATTTTTTTCCGGTTCGTCATATCATTTTTAATTTCTTAAGGTTAGGGACAAACTATGACACGATGGAGTTAAACCGACAACGAATTCGGATTCAGAGCTTCCAAAAATCATATAATTACACTACTCTCGCCTGCCGGATCAACTTTTTTTTTTTTGTATGGTCCCAGAAGAAATAAAAATATCTGAAAAATTGAAAATGCATTTTGAAGGAGACTACTTTCAGTTGCCGCAACGAGTTTTGTGGAGAAAAATTAATTCGCGGTGTAATATAATCCCGAATATAATATAAAAACCGTATTTTTTTGCATTTTTAGGGTAGGATATCTCGAAAACCCGAGGTCGGATTTGGATTCACTGCACCTTCGAAAAAGTATAGTTTGAGCTCAGGGTTTGAAAAATGTTTTAAAAGCAATCACGGTACGAAATCCAAGCCCGACTTGCACTTGGTCGGCTTTTTAGTAGGTGACTATGCATAAAATGGGAAAGAAAAAAATATGAATCATTAATAATAAGTATTTTTTCATTTTGATAGTAGACAACAATTAAAAAAAGTTCCGTCACAGCCACAGCATTTTGAACATATTGAAACAAAATACATGCTCTTTCAAAAGCTTCGATTGTTTGATAAATCGTTAAAGATAGCGAAACATGTTAATTAGTTGCACAATTTTTAAAAGTCTATAAAATGTATTTTTTTAATAGAACTTCCTATACATACTCTTAGATACATTTTATATAATTAATAATTTCAGAGATATTTTCATCCGAACTATAACCTTTTTCAACCGTTTACAGGTTATAGCAGTGGATTTTGGAGCAACATATTCTGTTTTAGTTTCATATTTTCTAGGCAAAAATACAACCTCCGGTTTGTTTACAACAATCTTTTTTTAGTGTTCCGTACGGAACACTTATAAGATCACTTCGGTGTCTGTCTGTCTGTCACATCCAATTTTCTCCGAAACTATTTGACATAGAAAGTTGAAATTTGGTACTAATATAGGAATTGAGGGCATCATCAGAGCCGTATAGTTTTGAAAGTAAAATTTTAACGTTAGTTTGAGTGAAATTGGAAGTGAAAAAATATTTTTTTACCGGGTCATCAAGTGGGGTGTCAAATAAAAGCTTGTAGAAACCAGAGTTCAAAAATAGATATATGTAACATTTGCGTACACTTTTCTTTGTATTATTTTTAAAAAATTATGAAAAATCGCCCCCCTTATCTCGAAAAGTACTAATTAAAAAATTTCTGGAATATTCTCCACAGGGTGTAGATTGAACGAAAATTATCACGAGTGCATTACCTTCAATAATTTATCTGCTATATAAAAAAACAAAAATTTCAAGGTCGTCAGTTTCTCGCAACATTCCCAAGATATGTATTACGACCAAATTCACTAAAGTTTGTTTGTGTCTAGTTGCTATAGGATCTAATACTTCTGACTTTTCGGTGATAAGGTTTTTAAAGGTAAAGTTTTGTTATAAGAGAGGTCTTTTCTCTCCCGCACTCATAGGTTTGTAAATGTGTTTAAATTTTACTATAAGAAAAAGAGCTCCCTGGTCGTCGCGGGAAGGCAACTGGAAAGTTCTTTCCCGATCATTCTTTTCAAGTTATGTGACTGAAAAACGATCATGTTATAACGAAAAAGTTTTTTAGAGGATCTCGTTGTCATCCGTTGCCTAATTTCCACGGCGAAGGCCCGAAAAAAAAAAATTTTTTCACCATAAACATTTTAAAATAAAACTTTTCTACGACAAACGCCCTCTATTGATATAGTTATTCCAAAGTTGCATCTTATTAAAGAAGTAAATAACCGGCCAAGTGCAAGTCCGACATGCAAAAGTTGAAATTTGGCACTATTATAGGAATTGATGGCCCCATCAGAGTCGTGTAGTTTTGAAAGTTCAATTTTGACTTTTGGGGGGTGAAATCGGAAAGGAAAAAAAATTTTACCAGGTCATCGAGTGGGGTGTCAAATGAAAGCTTGTAAAAACGCTAGTATATCAAAAAAAAATTTAAGGTCAACTGATAAGTTTTCAGTAAAGATTGAGAAAACACTTTGTTGATAATTCATTTGGGATGTGTTTTGTGAAGTCATTGATCATTGATCATTTCATACCTCCATAACAAAATTTTTTATCTTAAAAGCAATTAACGTACGGAACACTAACTGCGCAAGTCCGACTTGCACTTGGCCGGTTTTTTTCATCTGGTCATTTGTAGTAATGTAATAAAATCTTTTAACAGTTTAAGAAGTTCTTAACTGAATTTGTAATTTTTGAATCTATTGGGATATTTCACCCAGTGCTATTAGGTTTTTTGCATCTTCTTGTACATGTTTATATGAAATAAAAAGTAGTAAAGTATTTTACCCAGATTTCTTTAGCAAACACACGGTCCTAAATGAATACGACTTTCTCACACTAAGGACTAACCGACTCCAAGATTACAATTGCGATTTTAATTTAAACTATAGGTGCTTTAAAGACATTAATCGCCAAAAAAAGAAGCAGAAGAAGAGGTTATTAATATTGAAATTAATGGAAAATATATCATAATTTTTAGATCCCTCGATTGCAAGAAACTTGAAAAGGACCTATAACATAATATATTTGAAGTAACCCCCCCTCTCCACCCTTTACATATTTAACCCTAATTAAGGTAAAAAATTGTCATTACGCAACCAAAAACCAGTACAAATTCTCATAAAACTGTAGAAACCATATAATATTGAAATACCAGTACCCATTTCACCTCCTTGCTTTGAAACAACATATATTTTTTAATATTCTTTTTATAGGCGTGGCACACATGCTACAGAAAAATTCCTAAAACGCTACAGCAGCGACAAGTGTGCAGAAAAAATGATTCATGTTACTCTTGAATATCGGTCAAGATCCTTCTGCACTTCAAATATTAGATAGGTACCAATATGAAATCGATATCTCATTTCGTTCCAGAGTTATAGTCCCAACAGATCGACATACAGACCGGTAGTAAAGCGAAGCAATGTTCCTCCTGATCCAGGGGCTCTAAAACGTGAAGAAAAGCTCTCTCGGAAGATCTTTTTTTCGCGAACATAATACTGCCCTTTAGCAAGAGAAGTAAAAACTCTTTAGTCCATCATTGTTTTAGTGTACACTACCCCTTAAAGGGATAACGAAATCGGCCAAGTGCAAGTCGGACTTGCAGAATTAGTGTTCTGTAGCGTAATTGCTGAAGTATTATGTGAAATTAAGTCACACACTCATCTTCAATGTAAGAATTACCAAGAATATATAAACAGCGAGCCATCTTTGTGGTAAAAGTTCAAAACAAACATTTATTACATAGATATTTGTTTAATAATAATAACAAAATTATTTTGTCTCGGTACCTATCCATTGGTTACCAGTCATGGGAATTTATTTTATCCGTGATTGGCCAAATATAAAGTACTGAAAGTATATGAGTATATTAGTCAATGCACCGAATACATATTGATATTTGGTAGATCGTAAACCCAGTTAAATTTACAACTTTCCACGAAAAAATCTGAACCATATTGTCAAGTCAAACAGTTTTTTAATAACAGATAAATTATCAAACGTAATGCACTCGTGATAATTTTCGCTCAACCTACACTTTATGGAGAATATTCCAGAATTTTTTCTAAATTTTTTGGTCAGTACTCTTAGAGATAAGTTGGGCGGATGATTTTTGGCCTTTTT
>CM032456.1:60972107-60974306 GCA_019049505.1 Pachyrhynchus sulphureomaculatus
CTTTTTTGTATATTGTACAAATGAGCGACTCTCTCCAGCTCACTGGCATATTTTCTGTTTCCCATATTTCTTGCACCAACCGGCATATTTCATTTTCCAGATCTACTCCTCCAGCTTTTATCAGTTTTACAATTTCCACCCGGGGCCTTATTTTTTTTGGGTTCTGAGTATTTCTCTTAATTCTTCTTTGCAGGGTTTATTTGTCCCTCCTCCCCTTCAGTTAATTTTGCTTCCTATTTCTCATTCAACTCATTTTCATCTCCATTTAGTGTTTCTTTAAAGTATTCCCCCCATCTATTCAGTCTTTCTGCGAAGCTTACTGCTAAACTTCCATCTTTTTTTTCCTACATATTAGCATTTTGTCTGTGTTTATCCCCTTTTTTATAAAAAAAAAACACGTAAATTGGATAAGTGGTTCTTGAGTGCAAAGTGCAGTAATGGATAGACAGACAGACAGAGAGACGTGACGTTTTATATATATTATAATTTTTTTTGACATATATTAAATTGAGAATTAAAAAAAATCACGTAAATCGGATGAGTGGTTCTCAAATGATAAGCACACTAACGGACAGACAGACAGAGAGACGTTGCGTTTTATATATATTATATAGATTATTATTATTATATAACCTGGTCAGAGAACATATGTATGACTTTAAAAAATCACGTAAATCGGATAAGTGGTTCTCGAGGGTAAGCGCACTAACGGACAGACAGACAGACAGAGAGACGTTGTATTTCAGATATTTTACAGATATAGATTATTATTATTACTATATAACTTGGCCAAAGAATATATGTATGAATTTAAAAAAAGACACGTAAATCGAATAAGTGGTTCTCGCCTGATAAACGCACTAATGGACAGACAGAGAGACATTGCTTTTTATAGATATTATAGATTATAGATATTCTCTGCTACATAATATTGTTCCAAATTTAATGGTTTAGGCTGTGTACTGCAAGGAAACGCGCTAACGGCAAACTTTTTTCCGACTTCATTCACTATTATCGTCACTGCTCATTCCCTATGCTACCTATCGTAATAAAATGTAGCCTATAACCTGGCCAGAGAACATATGTATGTTTTTAAAAAAAAAAGTACGTAAATTGGATAAGTGGTTCTCCAGTGATAAGCGCACTAACGGACGGACAGACAGACAGACAGACAGACAGACAGAAAGACGTTGCATTTTATATATATTATAGATGTAATAAAATATATACCTATAACCTAGTCAGAGAACATATATATGAATTTAAAAAATCACGTAAAATCGGATAAGTGGTTCTCGAGGGATAAGCGCATTACCGGACAGGCAGACAGACAGACAAACATTGCATTTTATATATATTATAGATATAGATTATTATTATTATTATATAACCTGGCCAAAGAATATATGTATGAATTTAAAAAAAGACAGGTAAATCGGATAAGTGGTTCCCGAGTGATAAACGCACTAATGGACAGACAGACAGACAGAGAGACATTGCATTTTATATATATTATAGATTATACATTACAGATATTCTTTGCTACAGAATATTGTTCCATATTTAATGGTTTAGGCTGTGTATTGCAAAGGCACGCGCTAGCGGCAAACTTATTTCCGACATCATTCACTGTTTTACGTCACTGCTCATTCCTTATGCTACCTATCGTAATAAAATATAGCCTATAACCTGGCCAGAGAACATACGTATGTTTTTAAAAAAAAAAGTACGTAAATCGGATAAGTCGTTAGGCGCACTGACGGACAGACAGATAGACAGACAGACAGACAGAGACGTTGCATTTTATATAATATTATAGATATATAGATATATAGATATATAGATATATAGATAGATAGATATATATATATATATATATATATATATATATATATATATATATATATATATATATATATACGAGGCTGGTTTGAAAAGTCCGTGCAAAGTCCGAGAGATGGCACCACCGGCGCGTATCGAGGTCATGTTTAGTTAGTAGCATCTCTTGAATGAACGCACACCAAGTTTCAGCCATATTGGTCTATTTCTTTGTGTTTGGCATTCGTGAGAATCAAGGAAGTCGAGTGATTTTCAAGAAATGGACGAAAAAGAATTTCGTGTGGTGATTAAACATTACTTTATGAAAGGCAAAAACGCCTCAGGAGACTAAAGAGAAGCTTGATAAACATTATGGTGACT
>CM032456.1:60974406-61024406 GCA_019049505.1 Pachyrhynchus sulphureomaculatus
GCAAGTCTAAGTCAACCGAGATTTTTATTAGCTTGTCAGGATGGTAGCCGATTTACCGAACTAGCCAACATTAAGTGTAGGGCATGCAACATAGAACCAGAATCACTGATGCATTTACTTCAGCGTTTTCTGTTCATGATATATCATGTTACATCCATCGTCATAATGCAGTGTTGTGTGTCCTATATTACCATCATAGAAATTCTTACGGTATTGATGAAGTTTTCAGAATGCCGTATCTTCCGGGAGAGATAGAATCCGTTGTATTAAATGAGAAGTGCCGCATTTACTAAAATTTGGCCTTTTCGACCACAAGATGTTTGCAAGCCAACAAACCTGATATAAGACTTCTCGATAAAACAGCAAAGAAAATTTATGTAATTGAGTGTTCGATACCTGCAGAAACAAATATTGCAATCAATGAGGAGGGAAAAAATATAGTACAAAGACTTAAACTACAAACTTCGCGCTTTGTTCCCTCTACATTCAATAGCAATGGTCGTCTTAGTCATCGGAGTTTTAGGAGGAAATAAGACATTCCTGAAAAACCTTACGAAGAATGTCGGTATTCTGTGCCTCGGTTGATTCTTTAACAATGCAGATGCAGAGGGCAGTTTGCTCAGGCCAATTTGGTTGAACGGACGTGAAGCGTGATCATCATTTTCGGACCACACCGCGTGACAGCCTGTGTAGGTCGGAGCCACAGGATTTGTCACGTCGGATTCTTTCTTCTTTTTCAGATGAATAATAATATCAATAATAATCTTTATTGTCTAACACATAGGCTCTATTTATAAGACAATATGACACAGTGTACAAAGCAATGACATAACAAAATAAAATATAATAAAATATAATATAACATAAAATAAAATAAAATAAAATAAATACACAATCATGTACAACAAACAAGTTTATAAATTCCGCAACAATCTACTTCTTATGGTATGAGTAAATGTAGCTGAAGATAGGCCGCACAGATCAATGTCACCACAGGTTTTATTAAATATATCCATAGACTGATACAATGATGTTTTAATTAAGAAATTTGTAGAAGGTGTTGGCAAGTAGAACACAGCAGCAAGTCTAATAGTTTGTTAAAGCATATGAAAGTTTACTTGTGATAATATTTCAAAGCAATTCATAAGGATATACATACCTTAAATAAAATTATGAGGGTACCTTTCTTCTTTCTATATGTTTCTGTGTAAATGAACAACAGTTTTCTTTTTAAAAACAGGGATATCTCTAATAAAATTAGCATATAGGTGAGAATAACCTAGCTTAACCACTTAATCATTACCTTTTCATTTTATCAGAGACCTTTAATTTAGTTGTACAAAACCTTTTAAATGATTGGCAGTTCTTCTACAAACTATGTTGGGGAAATTGGAACCTTGGGCACAATGACACTACCTTCAAGTATATAAATTCACCACTACACCAAACACCTTTAAGTTTTGCAGTCGACGTGCGTTTCGCTAACCATATTAGCTTCAAATTCAGGAGCGATGAATTGACAGTCCATTTCTAGAACATCTAAAGAACAACTAAAAACCTAGGTCTTTTAAAAGTAAAATGAAAAGGTTTCCTTGTCAACAATGAATTTTTCATTCTTAGATGAAAATTTTAATTTATTATATGCAGGTAAATATTTTTTAAATACCATGTAGGTGTGTTAGGAAAATGGGAACTTTAAGTGAATAACATAAAATACGAATCAGAGTTCATTACTATTGTAATTTAAACATTAATTATTTTTGAGAGAACGAATATTTAAAAAATTAATAAGAATCAAGTAACCCTAATCATAATATTTAGCTAATGTCCAGTAAATAAAACTGAATTAATAAAATTAAAAGGTTTATTTAGTTTTTTACCATGGAAGATGTTGAAAAAAGTGCTTATTACTATATAAAACAACATTCACATATCAAATTAAAATTACTATGAAAATACAATAAAATCTGTAGTCTCAATAATTCATTTTACTTCCAAAAAAAAGCATATTTATTAAATCTCTACAATCATAATTTTCAATGACAACGAACGAACTTTATTTTTAAACAATAAATTTTACTACTGTTTTAAGGCCACGAAGGAAAATATAAGTTCTATCCTATGAATAAAACTAATTTTTTGTACTCCAATAAAACTGAGTCTCACGAATAGGTAGATAGATATATAAAAAAAAACCAGAAAAGCTTTCCGTTTCCAACGTTTAACACTTGCTAATATTCAAATAAGTAATTGTAAGTAAAATTATAATTTCTATTCAACACGTTTATATAAACGTGATATATATCAAATTAGTAAGATTAGATTTTTAGTCGACAGTATCAAGTAGTTACTATAATCTAATTAATCATCATTTTTCATAGTCAGAATTTGTAACACATTTTATTATAAAGTATTTACAATATTTTTCTTACTGTTTTAGCTTTAACACGAAATGTAACAAAGAGGCGTTACAACAAGGGCAAGGATGCAATAATTTGATCCTGTGAAAAAAAGTCTATCTAGATGATTTGTATGCCAAAAGGTAAATTTATAGCTTTTGATTAAATAATTTAAAAAATAAAGAGGCTTACATATTATATCTTGAATGTTATTGAGTCTAAATGGGGCCAATTTAATTTCCACAACAAATTTACTACTGCCGTATGACTGTAATAGTGTTTTAGTGTTCCTGCGGACCATTTATGGATCACTTCGATGTCCATCTGTCATACACGCCGAGTTTTTCTCCCACACTATTTGACATGGATCGTTTGATATTTGACCGAATATAAGAAATGATGTTCCTATAAGAGCCTTGTAGTCCCCCCCCCCCCCCCCCCCATTGAACGTTAAATTTTGACTTAAGGGGTGACTTTGGGGTCAAATCGGATGTAAAAAAAAAATCGGTACTAGATTATCGGAGAGGGAGTATCAAGATGACAGCTTGTGAAACCACGAGTTCCAAAATATATAATTATGTAGGTAGTACTTCACACAGTTTTTCTTTATATTATTTTAAAAAAAAAAGCCAAAAACTCGGAATATTCTCACAAGTGCATTCCTTTTGAATAATAAATCCATCTGGCCATAAAAAAGTAACGATGCAAACTAAGTTCCATGAAGTATGGTGAAGGTTTTTAAAAACATACTTTTAAGAACATTAACTGTTACCAAGGTGGCGATTCGCTCTTGAACCGACATATCATTTGCTTTTTTATATTAAAAGGTTAATCACGGTACGGAACACGAATAGGGGCAATCCCACTTGCGCTTAACCATGTTTTTTTTTTAATTTATGTTGCATTGTTACAAAATAAGACGACTTTTAAGAAATGTAGCATTATTTCTCCTTAACCTCCCCCTTATAATTAGCAACTAGCAGAGCACAAAGGAAAAAAACCATCAAAATTGAGAAAAATAAATTTTCATAGAATAGGAACACCCAAAACCTCTTTTAGGGTCAAAATGTCAGAATTATTTATTGGTTTTCAGGTTTTATTATTTTGGAAATTGTGTTGTTTGCAAAGTAATATATAAATAAAAACTTATATTTTAGTTTGGGCCAGAATAGAATCAATCTTTTTTTTTACTTTTCCCTTGCTAAAGGAAAGTATTGTATTCCTGAAAAAATTATACGAGATTTTTTGCTTTTTTTCATGTTTGTAAGGTTTTTTCTAGATTCACGAAAAGCGATAGTTTACTACGCATTTTTCAGTAGTCCCTATCTGTCCGATCTATTGGAGAACGTTAACTCTCGAACAAAATGAGAATGTCGCTTTCAACTTGGTGCATATATATTTATCTAATGAGAGAATGGTGCTTATAGTTTTTAAACCAACAATTGCTTCATGTCAAGGGGGTGAAAAGTTGATAAATTTTATGTATTTAATATATATGGTAACTTTTAAATTAATAATTTAGTATTTTTGTTTTTATTTTTAGCGTCTTAATATGTGCTAGAAAAAGTTGTAAAATAGGCTGGCAGAGTTTGTTTTATTTATGGACAAAATTTGGTCGATATTTGTAATGGAACCTAGTTTAAATCCGAGAATGAGACTTTTCGAAGTGTGGTCAAACCACTTTGAACATCCGAGACTTGGCATATTTTGCCGAAAAATTTTATCAAGGATTAATTATTAAAAAGAGCGGCTGCGCTGTAAAATGTGTCAAAAAAAATAAAGTGGGTCCCGAAACTCGATTACAATAATTAACACTTTCCACCTATCATACAATGTTGACAAAGAGAAAATTATTTACGAAATAATTTTATAGGTATTTTATCATAAAAGTATATTTAACAATTAGATTTTAATGTCAAATTTTGTCCGCACAAGTACTATTATTATCAACATTTTTTAAGTAATTATTAACCGAAAATATAAATAATCATTTTCCCCTTGTAAGCTACAAAATAATGCTTTATATTACAATTAATGAAATTTGTCCGTTTTCATTATTAACATGGTCCAAAAAAAGTTTAATAAAAGATTACAAAAAGAAAGATATATGTAGTCAAAACAGTTAATAAAAAAGAAACGAATAGCCCCATAATGATATAGTTTTAGAATTTTCTCTTGAGATTTTTATTTTCAATAAAATAATTATATCTTCGCTTAATTATCATTACCATTACTTTTTATTTAAACAGCGGCTGAAACACTTTTATAAATCTATTTAATTCCTAATATGTTATAAAGTATTATTTTTTTATAGGTCCTGTATAACAGCGATTAGGAAGTTACTAACAGTTAAACAATATTGCATTCATTTCTTTTCGTAAAACCTTTTTATAGAATAGCCAATTTGTATTAGGGAACTAGTGAATTTGGTAAAATAAAGTCACAAAAAAACTTCTTTTTGTATTTTGGTCCTAACCCAGAAATTATTAGTAGATTCAAAAGTTTTCGTATTAACCACATTTTTGTGTAAGACCACAAAATGGCTGGTGTGGAATTTCAAAGGCTGAATGTTAAAAAGCATTTTAAAAAATTGAACCGTCGCGTGGTTTCAACCAAACTCCAGTGTTTACCATCTCCTTAGGGAAACTGAAAGGAGTATACTGAGTTGCCCATCATTAATTGTGACAACATTGTGGTGTCCGTTTTTCCATTAAATTAGGGATGATAAAGTAGTGTAAGTAGATGACAAGTATTTTTAAAAAGAAAGGTAGGCTCAAATATCGGCTACGGGAAAACTTCGCCAAAAACCAAAATGTACTTGAAGTTGGGGGGGGGGGGGGTAGAGTAAGTTAAGGTTATGTATCTATATATATTATATATATATATATATATATATATATATATATATATATATATTTATATATATATATATATTATATATAGGTTTTTATAAACGTCCTTTCAGTATTCCGATGCCTAATTTTCCAATCCTCTTCAGATTCTCTCTCTAGTACTCTTCCTCTGTTGATTCCTGCTCTCTCCAGCTTTTGGCGTGGGTCTTCCTCGCTTTCCTTTTTCCATGTGAACATTGCTCAGTACATGTCCGTACCATTACCAATTGTTTGGGTTCTGAGGTTCGTCCACTATATCGTGCGTTATTTCTAAAGTCCTTCGTCTTATCGGGTTTCATTTGGTATGCGGGTCTTTTGTCAGGATTTTCGGGCTGCTTCGTCTCCAGAAATCCATTCCTTCTGTAGCTTTAAGTATTTTTTCTGTGCTTTTTTCCTTTCCAATGGCCAGCGACGCTGGGAGCTTGTAAGTTTTTATACTTTTACACTATTGAGTTGTGTAACATTCATTTTTTCCTAGATTTTAAGACCATGTAATGTTACTGATTTTTCACTTCAAATTGTACTTATTTTCATTTTTGTATCGAACGGTATATTAATAAGAGATTCCAAGCCGTTCGGTGTATTAGTGTGCTGTGCGGGTTTCTGACCGAATCCATCGGCACGCCGATTGGTTGAAAATGTGTATCCGGATTTTTGGGTTCCGGCGTCGCGAGATGACCGAGAGAAGGCGACGACTTATTTAAGGGTCCGAGGGACTACTGTGGAGGCTGAGTACCATCAAGCCGCAGCCAGGCGAATTTTCATCGGAGCCGCCAAAGAGCTTCCTTCGAGTGAGCTGCAGTAAAGGCTCATTACAACAATCATGAGAGCTAAATAATGCACAAGTTTTATAACGAAAAGCCGTAGTGGGCTCTCTAAGTGTTTACGAGAAAAGTGTGAAATCGGTCGTGTTCCATCGAGGCCGAAGATAAAAACAGTAAGTTACCAAAAACATCCTCCCATAGACTTATCCCTGAGTAGTGCCTTGACAGCAATATGAACTGACTAAAAAGTGAAGTGAAAAGCACTATTTTTCGTCTTCGTGAGTAGTCAGAGTTTAGAATTTAAATGTCATAACTACCAGTTAGGCTAAAATTTTTTTTAATCCTGTAAAACTGCAAAGGTTAGAACTTTTTATTTTTAAAAACTTGAATAAATTTCCTTTTTGTTGATTAAAGCTAGTGTCTCACTGAATACCTATCTTACTTTTCAGGATAAGAACGGCTGTACCAAACTGATTTTTTTATTTACCAACAGTACACCCTTTCAGTATTTTTTCATTTTTTTAGCTGAAGTTAGATCCTTTCTATTTTAAAATGAATGGTGCCCAAAAAGTCGTACAGCTGAGGTTTCCTTAAAAATAGAATATAATTCCAAAAAAAAGACGTACAAAAAATTATCTCTTACCCATATCTCTCTACCAAAGAAAACTGAGCTAGTGTGTGTTTAATTTCTTTAGTTCTTTTAAAATCAGGATTCACTCGATTCATTATCAGAAATTAAAGCGGGGCTGCAAGAAAATTGCGCTCAAGCGTGGGACAAACAACTTTTCACAGGGTACAAAAAGTGCGGGCAAGTTCACACGTTACAAAATAGCGCTGTCAACGCGGGGCTTTTGGAATTTTATTTTTTAAAAAAAGGGTTCAGTGTACTAGCTTTCGAACAAAGCTCTAACTTTTCAGATATTTTTATTTCAGGATATTTATTAAACGAAACTACACTATAGCAATAAGACAAAAGCAGGAAATTTGTAGAATTATTTATTTCAATTTATCTGATGGTGGTATAGATATTTGAATTTTGTTAATTGACTCTAAGATAAGTGATTCCTACTTTTTTTAAAAGCTAGCTTTATAGTTCAGATTAGCAGATGTGCTGGTTTACTTTAATTTTTGCAGCGTTAGATTTATTTTGCGGAACCGAAGAGAAAAAACTGTACGGTTTTTTTCACCGATGTTTTGCATGAATATTAAAAATACTTTGCTGATACGAAACGGTATTTGGAGATTTTTTTGTTGAAAATTCTTAAGATATCTAGTAAAGGAATTTTAATACAAGGCGATACTTAGAAATTTTTTTAAAATTGTCGAAGATTTTTTTTAATGTTTGGTAAAGAAGTTTACATATTTTAAGTGCCTTAGCATATTTTTTATTTTTTGACTATTGGGAGCACAGGAGAAATATTTTCACGACTTTTTAAACAATTCTTTTAAATTGTATTCATTTATCATGGAAGCCTTCAATTTTAAAGTCAATCACCTACTAGAATATGAGTTAGACTATGAACTGAAAATCCGTCGTACTTTCTCAGAACGTCCGGTCGCGGATAAAAGAAAGATTCTAACGAGGATCTTAAGTAAAGAGATTAATGAGCCCGGAAAAAACGATAAAAATAGGGGATGACACTCTGTCTATTAAAGAAGAAACGGCTGGTATCGAAAAGAGTTTAAATTCTATCCAAAACTTAATCGATAGTTATGACGGCGATCCAAATGATTCACTTGTACACCGGGTTAAGTCACGTTTATCGCATGTAGCGGGTCGCGTACAAAGAATTCCCATGCCGGATGACGAAGAGGAAGCGTCGAAGTTTTCCAAATATGTTCAAGAAACAATAGCTACGTGTGTACTCATGGAAGCAAATCTTGCAGAAAAGATAGCTCCTGGTCATGAGTTACCACAGTTGCCTATTACAACCCCAGTCATAAATGTACCAGCTCCAATCGTGAATTGCGCAGCCAGAAATATTCCTGTCAGCGAATGGCAATTGAAATTTAATGGAGACTCAAAGAGACTCTATCCTTTTTTGGAGAGGCTGACTGAAATAGCTCAAGCTAGGAAAGTATCGGAAGATGAACTTTTCAGCTCTGCTGTTGAATTTTTCACTGGCGATGCCTTCATTTGGTTTAGAAGCATAAAATCAAGTGTCAACGACTGGCATTCCTTGGTAGATAGGCTAAAGAAGGACTTCTTGCACTGTGATGATGATGAAGAATTGTGGTCGGAAATAAAGAGGAGGCGACAAAAGTAGAATGAGTCCACTGTGATTTTTATTGCCCACATGGAATCTTTATTTGGTAGGTTGTCCACCAAGCCTTTGGAAAGTACCAAAGTTAAATTTATACGGAGGAATATTCTGCCTAGTTTCGTCAATCGGTTAGCTCTACTAGATATTAATTCGGTAGCCGAACTCGCCGGGTTATGTAGAAAACTTGAAGAGTCCGATTATTGGTTGGAAAAGAGCAGACCAAAAGGCGAAACTAATATACATCAAGTAGGGTATAATCCAAATGGCCGAAGTGGAATCTCGACAAATAAAGTTGGGAATGTAAATCGGAACCCTAGGAGTAACCAGAAAACGGGAAAAAGAAAAGATAATGACTCTAAAATTAGCGACACTGCAGCTAAAGTGAACGACAAGTCGGTCTCACCTAAGGCAATTTTCACTTGTTGGAATTGCACAGGTCCGAATCACACTTACCAAAATTGTACGGCACCGAAGAGGGTATTTTGTTTCAAATGTGGAACAACTGGTGTGAGACTAGCATCATGCCCCAAATGTACAAAAAACGAGTAAGGACGGTATATTACCGAGGCGGATATACTAAGTCCAACAAAAAAGCCTCTAATCATTCGGCTAAGTCACAAGCTCACGTTAGCAGTATAGCCCCTAATCCAAAACGTTCTAGAAACACGGATGGACAAAAATATTCCAATAGATCAGATTGGACTAAATGGTTACAAAAAGTTTCTGATTTTTTTAAGTCTAATAAAAATTCTCCTTCTCAAGTTAAAACTCCTGCTTCTCCAAATGGTCACATGTCTCCTTTATTCGTGCATAAATATTTAGATAACAGACCGCATATCAAGATAAATCTATTAGGTGTCCATTTCTCGGCTTTATTTGACTCTGGTGCAAATGCCTCCGTTGTAGGTCAGAATGGTATTAAAATTTTAAGTCGTTTAAGTATAAAAATATGCCATGTCAAAAATAGAAGTGTTACCACTGCAGATGGCAGCCGTCTAAAAGTTTTAGGTACGGTTGAGTTGCCGCTAGTCTGCAATGGTCATTGTTTAGTAATCTCTGCTCTAGTAGTACCTTCTCTATCACATACTTTAGTTTTAGGATGTGATTTTGCACAAAAATTCGGAATTTTAGTAAATTTTAAAAATAATTCGTGGTATCCACAGTCCCTAGAAGTCAATTCTCAAACAAGTTTTAAAGATTGTTATTCAGAAAGTTCTTTAGAAAACCTTTTCTCGCGTCTATGTACCCTAGATGATCTCTCGCGGACGGAACGCTTAAAGGCAGAAAAAGTAATAAGCTCTTTCAAAGAAATAAGTAGTAAAGATAGGTTAGGCCGAACGAATAAAATCAACATGTCTATAGATACGGCTGATGCCAGTCCTGTAAAGACAAGGCCCTTCGCCATGTCTCCGTACATGTCAAAAGCATTAAATAAAGAGTTAGACGAAATGTTGAAACTCGGAGTGATTGAAGAATCAAACAGTCCCTGGTGTTCTCCAATCTTATTGGTGAAAAAGGCCGATGGACAGTATCGTCTATGCTTTGACGGAAGAAAGCTCAACGAGGTCAGCAAATTTGATAACTATCCATTACCGAACATCGATAGAATTTTGACATCACTCAGGAAATGCTAAGTATGTATCCTCGATAGATCTTAGAAAGGCATTCTGGCAAATTCCTTTGGACAAATCCTCTAAGGAAAAGACCGCTTTTGCAGTAGTAGGCCGAGGTCTATTTCAGTTCGTCACTATGCCGTTTGGTCTAAAGAACGCTGTTCAAACTCAGCAACGTTTAGTGGACGCTATATTTGGTCCGAAATATGAGCCACATATTTTTACCTATCTAGATGATATTTTAGTAACATCGGAAGACTTCGAATCGCATATTCGCTTACTTAAAGAAGTAAAAGATAAATTGAAAGAGGCCGGACTGACGATAAATTTGAGCAAATGTGATTTTTTTTCAAAACTTCTCTAAAGTTTTTAGGCTATATTGTAGGCTCAAATTCCTTGCGTACCGATCCGGATAAAGTAGCAAGCATGGTTAATTATGCGAGACCTACTAATACTACGGAAGTTAAGCGCTTCGTAGGAATGTGTTCATGGTACAGACGTTTTATCGAGAATTTTTCTACCTTGTTGTCGCCTATTAATGATCTTTTGAAAGGACGAAAAAAAGGACAATCGATAGATTGGACAAAGGCAGCCGAAGAATCTTTTATAAAGATTAAAGAGTTATTGGTTTCAGCTCCCATTTTATCCCAACCAGATTTTTCCCAACAGTTTTATATTTCTAGTGATGCTTCTAATACCGGTTTAGGGGGCGTCCTAACACAGAAAATCAATGGTGAGGAAAGAGTGATAGCGTATGCCAGTAGAACCTTATCAAAGGCTGAACGTAACTATTCGGTTGTTGAAAAAGAATGTTTAGCAGTACTCTTTAACATCGAAAAGTTTCGACCTTACATAGAAGGTGTTCCTTTCACGGTCATAACAGATCATTATAGTTTATTGTGGCTTAATTCTATTAAAAACCCTAGTGGCAAACTAGCGCGTTGGGCGATTAGGTTGAGATAACATACGTTTAATTTAATTCATAGAAAAGGAGTCCACAATGTTATTCCTGACGCTTTGTCAAGAATCCCAGATCATACAGTGGACGAAAACAGTCTTAATGCACAAATTGACGTAAGAATAGATACAGTTGATATAGATCGCATTGATCCATGGTACGATAATTTGCGGCAGCAAATTAAAGCATTTCCTCAAAATTTTCCGCAGTGGAAGGTGGAAAATGATTTCGTGTACAAATTTATCCCAAACCAGTTGCCTTTAAAAGTTAATGTACCCGAGTGGAAAATACTAGTTCCTAAACCACAGAGAGAGGAAGTTATAGACATGTGTCACACTCCTCCTACTTCTGGTCATTTTGGTTTTTATAAAACTCTTCACAGGGTTCAGGAACAGTATTATTGGCCAAAAATGCGTTTTGATATCTTAAAGTTTGTGAGGACTTGTGAAGTATGTGGAGCGCAGAAATCTCCAAATGCACTACCTATGGACTGATGGGAAAAGAGAAAACGGTTAATTACCCTTTTCAAGTCATAGCAGCTGATCTAGTAGGCCCATTCCCACGTTCAAAAAGGGGAAATAAATGGCTTCTCGTGGTTTCTTGCTGGTTTACAAAGTATACCATGCTATTTCCTTTGAAAAGCTCTAAAGCTGGACATATAGAGAGAATTTTGGAAAATAATGTCTTTCTAATCCACGGTGTTCCATCGCTCTTAATATGCGATAACGGTACTCAGTTTACCTCTAAGAGTTTTAAGAGCCTAAGTGAAACTTATAGTTTTAATATCCGTTTTAATCCCGTGTACTCTCCACAATGTAATTTTGTCGAACGTAATAACCGAACAATCGGGACCGCTTTAAGAAGTTACGTTGATTCACATGACACTTGGGATGGCAATATTTCCAAAATTCAGCAAGCAATAAATACCGCAAGACACGAAGTAACAGGGTTCACACCGTCTTTCTTAGTTTACGGCAGACATATACCTCTATCCGGATCGTATTATAAAAATTTAGATTTGGATGTCAATGTTGACAGCGAAATAATTCCGGGTAACAGGGGTGCGTACGCCGAAAATTTAAAGGGTTTAAAAGATATTTTCACCAACGTGCGTAGTAGGATACATAAGGCTTATGAACGGAACCGTAAGTCTTACAACCTTAGAAAAAGGGATTTTTCCTTTAAGATAGGTGATCACGTTTGGCGAAAAAATAAAATTCTTTCCAGTGCAGCTGATAAATTCACATCTAAGTTGGTACCTAAGTATGTGCATTGCGTGATAAGAGAAAAGATTTCAGACTTAGTTTATGGTTTAGTTAATTTAGATGGGACTAAAGTAGGACGATGGCATATTAAAGACTTAAAACCATTCAATGGACCTAACCCTAATGAAAGTTTGTCAGAAGAAGAATAGTTTATATTTACATTATCTTAATTGCTTTACTTTATTTTTTTGATGTTGCTCTGTGGAGGTGACGACCTCGTTTTTTTTTGACTGTTATAAAAGTTGAGCAGAGAATAGCTTACTTTTATTGTTTAATGCTAAGGTTTTGGGTATTGGCCATATCCCAAACTTAGGTTGATTGTGGTTGATGTTTAGCATCGACTCAGCTGTTGCGAGCTTGCGAAGGAGTCATACTCAGGATATATCATAAGACTGGTATGTCGGTGGTCGCGGGATTTGATTTGCTTAAGACCCCAAATAATATCCAGTTCTTGACACTTGGAAGCGAAATTTTGATTAGAGGCAATCCAAGGTGATCTTGAGTTAGGACAAGCGCAAGATGTAGCTCGTGAAGTGTGATGTAGAGTCAAAATTTTTATGAGCAATTTGAAAGTTTGTTACCCGCGTGGGTGTATTTCTATTACCTTAGTGGTATATGTTGGGTGCAATTAAGAGTAAATTGATTTTGGTTTATCCAGTAAGTCTAAGACTTGGATTATTTTGATTTAGATCTTCTTCTGAATTGACAAACTGAGGGTATACTTTTTTCTTTTCAGAGCCGTTTAAACGTTACCTTTGAGTCACTAATTTTTTAAAAATTTTTTTGCATGGACTCATAGGCGTATGTTGAGTTTTTTCGGTATACTATCAGATTGATAGGAAATTGAAGTCCTGCAGGAGAACTAAAGGCTGATCATTTACAAGAGATGAGAGCAGAGTAAGACAGTCGTTTCACAAAGAAATGATCAAAATCTGATACCGAGATGAGAACCTTGTCAAGAGAGGCTAAGCGCAGTGAAGGAAGATTCCTAACCGAATTTTTAGATTTCCAAGAGGTAATCTAGAAGTTTGGGCTGACAGAAAACGGTTATGCCTGATACCTGTAGCAGTTTCTTCTAGAGGCTATTGTCTAGGGAGACGATTAACACCATGATCAAATATTTTAGCTGGCAACGATGTTTTTTCTTCTTGTTTCTGATTAAGCTGGAAAAGCTCTTGTGGTCTTCAAAAGTTTTGTTGCGTTGCCACTGAAAAATTGAGAAATTTTTACTTCAAGTAGCTTTTTAAGCTCATTTTCGTTTTTTGGAAATTTCCGTTAGAAGCTTGGTTAAGTCAACCTTGTAAACCTTTTAGGTTGTATCCCATGAGTTATCTGTTTTTACAGGCTGTGATGCACCGGGTGCTAACAGATGCCGTTACGACGTTTGGCAGGGAGTTAGTCTTCCTGAGGAACAGACTGATTGGAAGGGTAGTCTATGGGGGGCGAACGTTTGACCTTTGGGACCTTTAGAGATTTTGTTACTCAATGGTTATTTCTATTTGAGCCAAAGGAGAGCCTAGCTACTGTAGTCGACCTCAGCTCCAATTAGCCTATTAGTGGTGACAGGCTGTTGGCAGTAGTGTGTTTTCGGAACACCCTATTGATTAATTTTTTTGACTTATGGTGGTGTGGTAGACACCGTTTTAGTTTAGTGGATGCTATAATCTACTCCCTTTTGTTGGTGGACACCAGGGTCACCATTTCCGTATTTTATTGTCTCCACCTTTCAGTATATCGTGGTGAGGTGTTTGTCTCCTGTTATGTGGGATGGATTGAATGTTTTTCGTTGTTGTTCCAGGGCGAGACCAGTACACGAGGGTTCTTCATGCAACTTGAAGAGGCGCAATGCTGGTTAAGTTTTATATCTCTGTATAGCCACCCTGAAGAATGACGGAGGGCGTTTTTTTCTGGCTCATGTTTCTAGGCAGATTTGTCACTTTGGTGCGATGTGCCGAAGATTTGATTAGCCTTTGCTAAGAGCTTTCACCAAGCTCAGTATGGAGTTATCATAACCAAGAGTTTGGGATTTGAACTCCTGTATATATTTCTGTATATATTTCTGTACATATTTCTGTATATATTTCGGTGTATGTTGGTTGCCTGAGGGCATGTGCTCAAAATGCGAGATTTTGAGTCGTTTTGCTTATGGACTCCTATATATAGGATTATGACTTTAGGGAGGTCCTATTTCGAGACTTGCTGTCTCATACAGTTATATTGGGAATGTTTCCTAGAATGTTAGTTGTGCGCAGACTAATCATTCTGTTCTTAGTGAACATTGCTTTTTGAAGCAGGATCATTCAGTTTGGTGAATTTTAGCTTTTATAGCTATTCACTGTGCCTATAGTGATATTGTTAGCTTTCATAGCTGCTCACTATGTTAATGGCGAGATTGTTCTTTAAGAACGCGGACTTTGTGTAGTCGAGGACTATTTACAGAGTGTTTTCTTGGCGAGGAGCCGAGGTTTTTTCTGGCGATGTACCAGAATGTTTTCTTGGCGAGGAGCCGAGGTTTTTTTTTCTGGCGATATACCAGAGTGTTTAGTTGGCGATGAGCTGACGCGTTTTCTGGCGATCAACCAGAGCGTTTTCCCTGGCGATTTTAGCATGTCTAGATGTCTTAGGACGTCGACATTGCGCGAAAGAGTGCGATTATTTTCTGATGCGACTAGTAGTGATACTAGAGTTAGAATGTTCTCTTAGCGGTGAGCTAGAGCATTGATGGCGATTTTTTCCGAGCGTTTGTCTGGATTTTCATCCAGATGTTTTTCTTAGCCTTGTGCTAAATGGTCTTACAAGACTTTTTCTTTTTAGTGTAAGTGTTTGCACTAGAATCATTTTTTATTTTTTTTTATTTAAGAATTTTTATAAATTTCTTTTGCTGAAATAGAAAATTTTCAGACAATCCTTAAAATATTTTAAGGGGGGTATTCATATTTTATTTCAGTTCACTTTTTTGATTTAGACAAGAGTCTAGACAAAGTTATATTTTTTGTTTTGGTAACAATAACAGAGCTGATTCTCTTATATAAGAAGACCGCGATTGTTATTTTGGAAAGGTATTTCTTATGTTCATGTAAGGATTTTTATTTGCTTTTTGATGTACTTAACCTTAGTGTCTAATTAAGTTAAGTCTAGTTATAAGATTTTTGTGATCATGCAAAGATTTTCATTTGGTTTTCATTGTACTTAATATTAGTGCTTAATTGAATTAAGTCTAGTAGTAAGGTCCGAAGTTTGTACTTTTGTTTTAAGTTCTGACCTTAGTATTAAGTGATAGTGTACCACTTTGTACCTCTTCATAAGTAGCCTTAGTTTAATAGACTAGTGTAGTCTATTTCTTTTTGGAAGGGGGTAAATGTAACATTCATTTTTTCCTAGATTTTAAGACCATGTAATGTTACTGATTTTTCACTTCAAATTGTACTTATTTTCATTTTTTGTATCGAACGGTATATTAATAAGAGATTCCAAGCCGTTCGGTGTATTAGTGTGCTGTGCGGGTTTCTGACCGAATCCATCGGCACGTCGATTGGTTGAAAATGTGTATCTGGATTTTTGGGTTCCGGCGTCGCGAGATGACCGAGAGAAGGCGACGACTTATTTAAGGGTCCGAGGGACTACTGTGGAGGCTGAGTACCATCAAGCCGCAGCCAGGCGAATTTTCATCGGAGCCGCCAAAGAGCTTCCTTCGAGTGAGCTGCAGTAAAGGCTCATTACAACAATCATGAGAGCTAAATAATGCACAAGTTTTATAACGAAAAGCCGTAGTGGGCTCTCTAAGTGTTTACGAGAAAAGTGTGAAATCGGTCGTGTTCCATCGAGGCCGAAGATAAAAACAGTAAGTTACCAAAACATCCTCCCCCATAGACTTATCCCTGAGTAGTGCCTTGACAGCAATATGAACTGACTAAAAAGTGAAGTGAAAAGCACTATTTTTCGTCTTCGTGAGTAGTCAGAGATTAGAATTTAAATGTCATAACTACCAGTTAGGCTAAAATTTTTTTTTAATCCTGTAAAACTGCAAAGGTTAGAACTTTTTATTTTTAAAAACTTGAATAAATTTCCTTTTTGTTGATTAAAGCTAGTGTCTCACTGAATACCTATCTTACTTTTCAGGATAAGAACGGCTGTACCAAACTGATTTTTTTATTTACCAACAGTACACCCTTTCAGTATTTTTTCATTTTTTTAGCTGAAGTTAGATCCTTTCTATTTTAAAATGAATGGTGCCCAAAAAGTCGTACAGCTGAGGTTTCCTTAAAAATAGAATATAATTCCAAAAAAGACGTACAAAAATTATCTCTTACCCATATCTCTCTACCAAAGAAAACTGAGCTAGTGTGTGTTTAATTTCTTTAGTTCTTTTAAAATCAGGATTCACTCGATTCATTATCAGAAATTAAAGCGGGGCTGCAAGAAAATTGCGCTCAAGCGTGGGACAAACAACTTTTCACAGGGTACAAAAAGTGCGGGCAAGTTCACACGTTACAATATATATATATATATATATATATATATATATATATATATATATATATATATATATATATATATATATATATATATATATATATATATATATATATATATATATATATATATATATATATATATATATATATATATATATATCTATATATATATATATATATATATATATATATATATATATATATATATATATATATATATATATATATATATATATATATCAGTATATATATAAAAACACCCCTCTATCTTTATATATATCTATATATATATATATATATATATATATATATATATATATATTATATATATATATATATATATATATATATATCTATATATATATATATATATATATATATATATATATATATATATATATATATATATATATATATATATATATATATATATATATATATATATATATATATATATATATATATATATATATATATATATATATATATATCTATATATATATATATATATATATATATATATATATATATATATATATATATATATATATATATATATATACATGATGAGCGGGGGTCCTACAGCCTTGGCCGCTTCCCGCACTTCATACGCCATCTCTCTCTGTTCCACCATTCGTTTTCTTTTAGATCTCTGGAACTCATTGCCTTCTCAATATTTTCTCTCCATGTCGTTCTTGGTCTCTTTTCTTTTATTCCACAGTACAAGATGGATAAACTCAGCAGCCCAAACTAAGCTTTAGGCCGGTGTCAAACCTGTATTACGGCAAAAGGCTTTTCATTACTCAAAATCAATACTGTCTAATTTTGTGATTTGTTGAGAGCTTAAGTTACCCCTTTGATGCATACCACCATTAAACATGTAATTTTAAACATAGGTCAACATTTTATTTTATATTTAAAAAAAAAAATAAAATGGTGAATGTGTCATTAACAATGTGCTTTATCCCTCTAAATTATTTTATCCCTATGAACAAAATTACTAGCAAGATGCCGAAGGTAAACGTTTATTGGTCAAAACCAATCCCGTGCATAGTTTACAGCCATTTTGCCATTTTCTTTAATGATTTATAAGTAAGATATAGCCTCTTACTTCTATTTATCAGTACATGTAGGGAGTGTAACTTAACCTAAGCATTTAAACTAGTGATCCTATACTAACTTAACCTAGGAGATGGGTTTGTTTACATGATGTCCTTATCCTAACTTAACCTAGGTCTTCTGTCATGGTAAGTAGGGAGGGCCATCGTCTTCATACGAGAGAGGATCTCAGGAATTGACGGCGAGTATGCGAGGGGATGGTTGGGTTGGGATGCTGGGACGCCTTGTGTATAAACTTCAGTGGGGCTATCCTCACGTGGGCCTTTACGGTTGGCACATCGAGGTCTCTATGAATTTGGTTATTCCTCCTGAACCATGGGGCTACCGTGATCATCCTTACGTATGACTTGCCTTTACAATGGTGTTGCAGATAAGAGCTTGGTTCTTTTTTGCAACTTACTCGAGCGATTTATAATAGGATATAATTTGCCCAGCAGTTGCTTTGCTTTCTTGGTGGCAGTGCAGACCGGGTCTTTCTAGACGAGCTATTTGTCGTTACTGGATGTCCAGGTACTCGACAGTGTTTGCCCATTGAATGCGGGAACTCTGTAGATGGAGATAGCAGTTTACAGCTTCAATCGTCCTTGAATTTATAGGCATTTGTAATTAAGATTACATCTAGACATTAACAATCTCAGAAATGTAAAAGGAGTAAAGGGTTTCCCAGCTCACAAGGAGTTTTAGTTGATATGCCAACCCTTCAGGTTAGAGAGCCCCACATATCTGGAGCACTTTGGGGCACCCTTATGGTGACACAGACTGCTCCAGAATCCATAAGGTGGATTTCCCTGTAAGAAAAAAGTAATTAAGACAATACCGTAAACAAAAGAGCGCAGTGAAGATGCGTATAATAACGAGAATTTTGCGGAATTAACAATACCAATTAAAATAGGCAATATAACTCCTCGGGATTAACTATTTTGATTGGTATTGTTAATCCTGCCAAATTCTTGTTACTATAAACATCTATAACGCCGTCTTTTGTTTAGTGTTGGAAAATGGCGTTTTTCCTTAATTATAAACGCTCATAGGCGATCTCGTTCAAAAAATTCCTGTGGGTTATTGCGGCGAGCGACAAATTTATAAACATCCCCGTTCGGATTTTGTTGCTTCTGTAGTGTCGCTGTCAAAAACAATAAATTGTGTTGTTTTAATTTTGTCTCTCTAGTCAACTTGAGCAACAAAGTACAACAGAATTGATGTGCTGTTTTAACTTTGTCGCTCGCATCACTCCCAAAACTTTAAAACGTGTTACTTTAATTTTGTTACTCCAGTCGTCTCTGGAACCCACAGGAGTTCAAATATTTTTTTAGGAAAAATTAAAACAATGAAGAAAAGTTAGAAGAATTATATTTAGTTCTAATTTGTACAGCGTATTTACAGTTATTTACACATTAAATAATTTACTAGTTTAGGCACTGAAATATTTACTACATGAAAGTTAACAAGGTGACTAGTAAGTATCGTAAATCTTTAAACAGAACAATTTTAATATGCCTAGGATTTAAAATACAATTATGTATAATAAAAAATAAGATATATTTTAAAATTAAAATTTAATTCATTATAATTATGACTAAAAATAGTTCCAACAGTACTGTGGAACATTTCATTTTAATACGACTGCTACTTAAATTTTATCACAGGCTACACGTTGGTAACCAACCTATTAAGACCAATTTTTACGTTAGAGACAAAGTTACGTCATGTTACATAAATGGCAACACTATATGAATTCGGCCCTACTTTAGCAAAACTGTTTTTTTTCAGTTTGTTACTTTTTTATGAGATAAATTGTGCGAATTTAATCGAATCTAGTAAACGATTATTTACCGATGTGCATCTACAAAACACTAAAGGTACTATTCGTTGCTATAATAAATTTTACAAATGGAAGGTATTGTCACCGTTTCGTGTTTTGTGAGTGCATAGGTGAACAAAAATTGCCGCAAGTAGTTCCTGCAACTAATCGCACCAAGTCATCTTAATGTTCAAAAGATTTTTAAGAAAATCGGACAATACTTGTCAATTTTCATAAAATGAGTTCAGAGTTCCGAAAAATAAATGACACATAGGGGTAGCAAGGAGCTTTATCTGCCTTTCTGCACTAGTTACTGGGGTAACTATACTATGTATTTGACAACCTTCCTTATCTAAAACATATTTTTACTTTATGTTATTTTGACATTAGGTGTAGTCCAGAAATATAGAGAAAAATGTATTTAAATGGTTTGTTTGTAACTTCCGTTGAGTAATTACACGTAAAATCATCTAAATCATAAATATTTTCTGATATTTATAATATATCTGAGATATAATCAATAATGCATTTTCAAACCTTAACATTAATATAGGCAAAATGTCTCTTAATCCCATTTTTGGTGAAGGAGTATGCCATTTTACAACACTGTAAACAAAAAGAGCACAGATAAGATGCTTATAACCAGTTTGACGGGAATAGTTTTTTTTTGTATTTTTGATCCTGCCAAATTCTGGGGGTTATAAACATCTTCTCTCCGGTCTTTTGTTCACATTATGTTCTAAATTAGTGCCACCTTTAATTACAAAAGGGTATATCAGCTACTCCCTGTATATCGAATCTCATTAAAATCTGTAGACAGATGAATATTTTTAAAAAATGTGAAATTTTTATATTCACATTACCACTTTATTTTTTAACTCTTTTCTATGAAAACTTGAATGTTTGCGGGGTAGCTCATTGTAGTAGTCGTATCTATGGGGCTCGGCTAAATTACAAAAAAAATCAACTCACATAAGAGCATAATATGTATCAAGTGTATATACAGACTTGGCTACCACAACTATAATATGTTGTTGAAAGGTATATTTCAACGTGTTTCTATATGCCCAATAAAAACAGGAATAAAAAAACTTAAATCATGTCCCTATGTAGACCGTCATTTTAACACTTATATTTTTTGAGTTATAACACAAGTTGGATTTTTTAAAAGGATCTTCTATCAACCACCATAAGCTAATAGACTTATTATTACTATAGAATGCCTTTGCCTGTCCCATATACCACACTTTACACTTTTGTGTGTTGTTTTAAAATTAATAACTATTTTTCAATAAAGAAACGAGGGAATCATACTTTGTTCATAGATATGCTATCATTTCTAAATTTATTTATTTTTTTGTAATTCAACCAAAGTCCTCTAAATACGACTAAAATGTGACTCTATACAGAAATTTAATATCAGCCAACACTTATTTTAGCTATTTACAAATAAGGATATTTTTTTATTTTTGTTACTCATAAAATTAGATAAAAACAATGGATTTTACTGAAGTATGGCGGAATACATAGAGTACAGTTGCTAACTGAATTGAAATGATCCTCCTTTGCTGCTGAATTAACAATAATGGAGCTCACTGAGCTGTAAGTTACGGGAAAATTGAAAGACCAATAAATAATAATAAAGCGTTAATGGGCGAAATCAAAACTTACGCGATACTAAACAGAATTTAGTATTTAATAACAAAAATATCTATTTTCTTTCTCATTCGGTTTTTTTTACATTATTTTGACTAAACATCGTCGGAAATAGTGAATATCTTCTTTGTATCGCTTAATGTTATATGAAAAAAAAAAATGTAGATCATTTACTACCGACCGGCGTTGCGTTGCAAAAAAAATTATTTTACTTTCAACGTCTAGTGAGAATTTTGTACTGTAGATTTTCGTAAATTGTTTAGAGTTTTTCTAGCGGTTAATATTTTTTAAATGCAATGTCAATACAGGCCGATACCATAAAAACGATTTTTAACTTACTTGACCTATTAATAGTATCCCGTGGGTGAATTTTCAGTTTCTTGCATTTAAAAATGTCTGTAACTGCTGAGAAAAACTAGCTGTTACAAAAAGTAATGCCAAGAATACCGTACGCCACTACGGTGACACTTTCAAAATCGCCTCATTTTCTCAATTATTGAAATAGTCTTCTTCATACTTAGTGCATATCTTTTTGTTTCTTTTTTTTTTAATATGAAAACACTGGGAGAGAATATTGGTTTTATTTAATAATAAAAGTACCAGGAGGCAATAAAAGTAATATCTCGAAGGATAGCAGGGATAGTATTGGTAGATTCAATTACCTCCTCTTTCTAATACGTAATTTCTGCATTTTATTAATTTGTAATGATGGAAACAGCATTTTTGTTACTTAAAAATCTTATGTGGGGACGCATTTATCATTTTCTTTTTTTAACAACTTAAAAAGTTGAATTATTAAAGTCTTTAAACGTTGCTGACCCTATTTATGATTCGCAACGTTTTTAACTTCACAGTTTTTTGTTTACTATAATTGTTTCCTTTTATCCTATTCCAAAATAAAATAGTGAAGGCGTCAGTATTCTAAAGTTAAAATAAATGCCGTATAGTTTCAGTATATGGAGTGATCAAGAAAGCTTCGTTTTTCAGAACACTTAAAAGTAAGTGCGTAAAAAGAAATTCTATTGGTCTGAACAAATTCCTGAAAAAACATACATGAAGTATAAAAAAATAAGTTAATTGATCTGATAAAATTAAAAATATCTGAAGTTATACGTTACAAAAATACAAGTAGAAATGCCAAATAACATTTCTCATAGAAGCGATAACTAAGGATATATTTGATTCTAAAAACCCATTCATTATCACTTAATTTTTGAACCTAATTTATTTAAAAATTATTACATTATCATCAGCTTATACTGTCTACTATTGGACGAAAGCCTCCCTCAGGCCTTGCCACCTTTTTCTGTTCTGGGCCACTTGTACTCAACTTTCAGCCATCCTCTTCAAATCATCAGTCCACCAACTTGGTGGTCTCCCTTTACTCTGATAGGCGTCGGATCTTGGTCGCCACCGTATAATTCTTTTTGTCCATTATCGATCCCTAAACCTAGCAACATACCCAGTCCACTTCCATTTACGAGATTATCGGCTCCGTACGTAAGAACGGGGAGTACGCATCTGTCAAAAACTTTTCTTTTTAAACACATAGGAGAGTTCGATTTGAATATGTAGGCGAGTTTACCGTATGCCGCTCAGGAGAGATCTATTCTCTGCTGAATTTCATATGTTTGGTTGTTTCGTTCTATACCAACTTCATGTTCTAGGTATTTATGTGTACTTGCTCGATCTTTACGTTTAATACAAGATTTGCCATAAACTGGGTCTTGGATAGATTGAGGCATGTGCAACATAGTTTGTGTTTCTTGCACATTCCGTTATTAAGACAATGCCATCGGAAAAACAAAGGTAATTTAACTTTTCACCGTCAATGTTAAGTCTCATTTTTTCCAGTTTATTGATTGTAGCATATTTTCTAGAAGTATTACAAAAAGCTTGAGAGGGAGCGATTTGAAATCTGTTGGTGGATTGGCGAGTTTGTGTTTTGAACCTATGAAAAATGATAATAGATTTTGTTAAATACGATTTTGCAGCCATAAATTTGGCGATCTCGAAAATAACGATGTCAGATATTTTTGATTTCGTTAAATCCATGAATATTCAACGTCAAGTTCATGAATATTCCAGGTTAAATTATTTTTATTATTAATGCACAAACTTTTAATGAAACCTAGATGTGCAAGAAATTATAAATAAGGTAGTTCCTCATTTGTTGCCACCTTTTTCGAACTATTCACTAAAAACTAAAGTAGATCTTATTTTTAGTTAGTCTACCATTTTTTTAAAATTATGCATTAATGTATCGTAAATAAATTAAACAAAAGCACACAGTTCGAATCCAAATCATACACAGCTTAAATAAATAATAATAATCAGTTTTAAAAATTGCCCTGAAGCTGGTTAGCTTTTACTATATCATATATCATTTTCATTATTCCTTGAGATAAGGAGTTTAAAAATCGTGATGAAACAGTTAGTAGCGGGTACTGAGGTGTCGT
Organism: Pachyrhynchus sulphureomaculatus; assembly: GCA_019049505.1. Lineage (NCBI taxonomy): Eukaryota > Metazoa > Arthropoda > Insecta > Coleoptera > Curculionidae > Pachyrhynchus > Pachyrhynchus sulphureomaculatus. Next base: position 60,998,071 of record CM032456.1, read on the forward strand.
TAGAACAATTATCAAATTCAAAAAATTTCAAGATTATGTAAGAATCCAAATTTACAGTACCAGTCTATGTCAATGCCTGACAGGCACAAAGTATAGAATTTTGGTAAAACTAAGTCTCTAGCGTTACCAGAATAAAAGTGTTTTCTTAGATACGCCTTGTTAGAGTGATTTTAATATTTTGGATTTTCAACAATAAGGAGTCTTTTCCCTTTCCAAATGATTTTTTCTTCACTATGAAATGTATATATTTACACTGTATGCTCTGAGGTTTGTCGCTTATACCCTTTTGCAATTCAATCATTGTTATATTTTTCAAAATTTTGGTTTAAACAAATGTTAAATGTTAAATTTATGAAAATAATTTTGGTAACATACAAAACAAAAAAAAATTAAATTTAATGAATAAATTTCTGAATATTGATTAGGTTTGCCTAAAATTGTCCAATTCATTTAAAGAAAAACACCTTGTTAAATAAAGAATAAAAAATTTGTCGTGTACAGTTCGCTTCAAACTTCGTGACCTATAGGCAAATTCCATTAAGCCTGTGTCTGTAACGGTCGGAACTTAAATCCAGAAAGGGGTTAATATTATCTTGCGCATTTCTTCATATTTAAGAGGCTACTCCAGGTCCGAGGAAAAAAGGCTAATTTCGGGATTTTTTAAAGAGTATAATAAAAGCAGTTGAAAATTTATTTGAAGTACTTTATTAAACACATATTTAAGTGTACAAAAATATATTTTTTTTTTTTCCTTTTAATTCAAAATGGCCGCTTCAGGATCCAAGACAAAGGCAACTTTTTTGCGAGCGGGCGAAACGACTGCTCCCATAGTTTTTAAAACTAGAGCAAAATACCAAAAAATTTTCATTAATAAATGTTAGAAACTGGTGGATAACGTACGGATTTTCCGATAAGTTATAAACAATTTTTCGTGAAATTTTTGGGTGAAAAATGAACATTTTTTTTTAATGTGCACCATTTTAGTGTTTGGTTGCGAAAGAAAAACTATATAGGTTTTTACAAACGCAATGTTTAAAAAAATGTTATCCACTAATTTTTACATATAAGATGTAAATTTTTTGGTTTTTTTTTATGTCCGTACGTTATCCACTTCTAGGTTGAAATCTATGGGAACAATGGTTTCGCCCGTTTCAGGCCTAGCATAAAAGGTGCCTTGTCGTCTTGGATTCTGAAGCGGCCATTTTGAATTAAAAAGATGGAAAAAAAAATTTTTGTACACTTAAATACTTGTTTAATAAAGTACTTCAAATAAATTTTCGATTGCTTTTATTATGTAATGTAATGTAATGTGTAGAGGGGAGTGTGGCCCAGAGTGGCCCTTTGCACTGCGACCATCATTGATCTATTGTGCTTCCCCTTATCCCTCACGGGTTTAATACATCCAGGAACAGGACCAGCTCCTTCAATGGGAGCGTTAGCAGATCCTGTTCACCCAGCGTATAGGCATGTAGTATCCTATGTCTCCTGTGTCCCAATGCCGCACAGTTGGTAATCAAGTGTTCCATAGACTCCTCTTCTTCACCGCAGAATCTGCAAGTGTACGTGGTTGATAGGCCTATTCTGTATAGGTGCTTATTGCAGGTATGGTGGCCTGCGAGTGCCCCCGACCAGTAATCTTAGGCTTTTCCTATCCATTTTAGGGCGTGCTTTTATTACTCTTGAAAAAAATTCCCGAAATTAGCCTTTTTCCCTGGGATTTACCCCTTAAGGTTAGTTCTTGGTCCTATCTGAATTTTCTGGTATCTTTATTGACTTTCTTATATTTGCCTAAAACCGTAATTGAAAAAATTCTAAGAAGTCCGTAAGGAAGTCAACACTTATGACAATAAGAACTGGGACAAATGTACACTATGTTACGAACAACAGTAATCTTTGCCTTTTTTAAACTTGACAATTTAGTCTAGAGCTGCAGATATAATATACTCGATATTCTAATATCTTTTCTACACCTGTACAACAAAAAGGGGTATAATTATGGAGCATTCACCGTTTTTTTTTTTTTAATTATAGATTAAACATCCCTCGTCAATATCAACTCACTTCCTTGCATGTGTATTTACAGCCATTTCCATCGATCGCTGAATAGAGGTATTTAGACAATGACGGGATTTTTCTGAAACGTGGTGTCAGGTCATATCGTAACTACAACAACTTTAGAATTTTAAATGAATGAGGCCCAGTCCCGTTCAACAGATAGGGCTTTTCCTAAGGAAAGGAAAAAAAAACATTATAGGTGAAACTGTTTATGGACCGGGGAGAGGACAGTCGACAACCGGGGGCGAAAAACCTGGAAGAAAAAAGCCTCTTTAACACTTCAAAAAAAACTTAGATCCATCTCACCACAAAATCGATGAGTGAGGAAGGAGATTTTCATAAAAAGAAGTTTTTCGTATAGTGGAATTTTCAAAGTTTAATTTCGATTTAAAAAATCGATGACCGGTGAGTGGGGGAGAATATTTCACCTAAAAGAGTCCTTTCGTACGACGAAACTTTAAATATTTCTCTCAATAAAAAAAACCGTTCCTAAAAGAGCGATATTTTCTACATCGATAGGGGCGGAAGGCATATATCCTCCTGGTCCTCCTTGCCTACGCCACAAATCAGCCTATATTTAATTATATTTGAATTATAGCTTAAAATTCTAGATACTTTTTATGTAGCCTACCTTATATCTAAATTCAACCATTCCTAACGGGATACTCACATGAAAAATAAACATTTTCTATATATTTTTAAAAAGAAAAAGAAAATACACAATGCAAATTATATATATATATATATATATATATATATATATATATATATATATATATATATATATATATATATATATATATATATATATATAGGGCGGTTCTCAAATTCAATAGCTGTCATATAATCTGGTATCTTCTAAGACAAAAGCAAATCTTCCAGGAAAATACTCTACATTTTCTAAATAATAGGATCCCGAGTTTGAAGCATTCTGTATATAAGGCACACAAATACTGTGCTATACATTCCTCAAAACTCTTTTGAGTTTTTTGGCGTCTTTTAGCAAATTCTCTAATAATAATTCATCCATCATTTTAATATACATGCTCAGTAACATCACAACTGACGTTATTTTATTGCCAGTGCGAAGAGGCTGTCGGTGTTAACTTGTTTGCTTTATGTGTACGAGCTTTTATTCAACATGAAATTATATTTAAGGTTATCTTTAAGTTATTTTTTGTATAGGGCTTCATTACAGGCGTTATGCACACTGGGCATACTGTCCTAGATGCGACTAAGGAAAGATTTACTGTAAACTGCCTGATTACTTTTTTACTGTTGATTTTACTAAATATATAATATATATATTATACTATATATATATATATATATATATATATATATATATATATATATATATATATATATATATATATATATATATATATATATATATATATATATATATATATATATATATATATATTTATATATATATATATATATATATATATATATATATATATATATATATATATATATATATATATATATATATATATATATATAAATATATATATAAAGATATATATATATATATATATATATATATATATATATATATACATATATATATATATATATATATATATAATAAATATTAAAGATATTATGTACAGGGCATGTACGGAAAAATATTGAATTATTTTTATAAAAAAAGATATGCATCTAGCAGAATATAATATTACACCTACTTAAATGTAAGATGTTGCCGACAACAGCTACTTGTCTAACTTTTAAAAAGTAAATAAGTGTAGTATCATTTAATTACGCGAAAAAACCAAAATAATTACATATCAACTGTATCAACTTTCACAGATATGGAAAAATAGAAACCAAATATACACTATAAAAGTTCGTTTGTCTGAAATCGCCCTGGTTATTCGCAGTCATTTCCTTTTACAGCACGCCGTTATGTCACGACTTTTTTTTTAACGAGTGATTATATATGAAGTGAAAAAGGAAAAAAATATGAAAGTCCTGTCAACGTCCTTTATTTATTTTTAAAAATAAACTCTGTAATATGGTTGAGAAAATAGCATCTTGTTATCGATATTTCGGCGTTGTTTGTTGGTCGACTGGCACTAGCACAAATTAAATTTCTTCTTACAATTTCCCAACATAAAATTTACTATGGAATTAGAAATGAAAATAAAATATATGCTCGAAATCTTAGTGTTAAAAGGACACAGAGCACTATTGACTTTAAAGTATATAGTAAATAGAAATCCCATACACATATCAACTACATGATTCTTTGAGATTCATGTCCTCATATTACCATTAAATTCCCTGCTTCCAATACCTTTCTCCGTCGCCCTTCTCAATTCTAATGAGTAAAAAACAAATCGCAAAAGAAAAGAATATCAATCAAATGACTTCAAAAAATGGCTTTCGGTTCGATTTTTTAACAAAACATTTAAGAAAAAAATAAAGACAATTTATATCTCAAATTCTCACATCGAGCTTGTCGAGAAGCTGTATTTCACACGCTTCTTCTCTTTGCCTATCTTCGAACTTTAAAGAAATTAAATAACAGCATTAAAATAAACTAGGTCACACATTTTTTTTGTCTGAAGGACAAATTAAATAACTTAGGTAAGGTCAGAGTTTGTTTGCTGTCGTGTAATTCTTATACTGCTGAATATGTAAGGCAAATTGGCAGATCTTTACAAATTATAATTAAAGAACACATCGAAGTCAAAAAAGATTGAAAGTGAATACACTTCGAAGCAAATCAACCTAATTTTTTCAAGGAACGGAATTTTGAACTTCTCCACGCTAAAAATAATAATAAATAATATTTCGGAAAATATTATTTCTTAATCTAGTGTCGATTACCTTAAAATGTTTTAAACAAAGATGTAGTGTTGGGAAAAACCCCTTACTTTCAATGTAAGGTTCTCGGTACTCGAGTGATTCGAATCCCCGAATGATCAGATCATTTCGATTAATAAACTAATACATGCAGAATATATTATGTTGATAAAAAAAATATGTATGTACTCCTGGCACCTTTTGCCATTGTGTGTTTGTCATTTCAGTGTCTTTTTATGTAGGTAGAATATTACTACATTTTATATCTATTTTTACTGTTTAGTGACAAATTATAAATATTTCAGTAGTTTACCCACCGTTTTTTTATTCGTCAAATCCATCCTGAGATGCATTTCGAGGTATCACGGCTCGTTAGTCAAGCTAGAATTGACAAACAAGAGAAGCGAATATACTGGTACTTTTCCCAGAAGTTACGGAATAGGATTCCACGAATTGTACTAAGGACGTATACCTATTACTCCATTGAAAGCTGACACAGCAGCTTTCGAGCCGACAGAGTGGTTGACACAGTCAATGCTTAAAAGCAAGTAGCACTTTTCGAGGGATCCTCCTTAGGCATATGTAGTTAATGTAAAACAACTGAAAACCGACGAGGCCCATATTTCAGCAGTTTATCTACCATCCAGTATAATTCATTGTATCTTACCATCGTATTCCGTAACTTCTGGGATAATTACCAGTAAATTCTGTTCTCTTGTTTGTTTAGTCCTAGCCTGACCGACGAGCCGTGCTACGTCTTAGGATGGATTGGACGAATAAGAGAACGGTGAGTAAAATGCTGCAATATGGACTTCGTCCATGTTTTGAGTTGTTTTACATTATCTATATCTATATCTGCCCGAGGAGGATCCCTCGAAAAGCGCCTACCTGCTTTTAACGTGTCAACCACTGTCGGCTCGAAAGCTGCTGTATCAGTTTTCGATAGTGATAGGTATGCGTACTTTAGTTTAATTCGTTGTATCGATTCTTATCGTTTTAACTACAATTCTATTGGCACTGCAAATTTCATAACAGCTATCCCTTCTTTACTTACAAACCATTACCCCGAAGATGATTATTTAAATAATCAAAATACCTAGGTGAAGAAAGAAAGTCAACAGGAATTTTCATTTTTAATTTCCTCGTCACTACAATTTCCCTTCTGGAAAGATTCATTATCCACGAAGCATCAGCATTGATGGTCGCGCGACGCTGCATAAAAACATACTTTTTTTCATATAATCCGCATTTAAGCCTATTATGTATAATACCATAGCCCAATTACCAAATTGTCTTGCTGATTAGGATTTTATACAGTCTAGTTCCTTGAACAAGATTATTAGATTAAAGCAAATATTTTGAAATCAATAAAATATAAAAGTACATGCGATGCAGGCTACACAAGTAGATTTTTAAGATATTTTAATAAATTTAACCCTTAGATCTTAAAATAATAAAAAGAAAATAAAGCAAAAAAAAATAATTTTCGGTCAAATTTGTACCAATCACATTGTAAAATTTGGAAGACAACATTTTTAAATCTTGAAAAAAACAGACAAACAATCTAATAGGAATTTTAGGTTTGTCTTTGATTAAATAATCACCAAAAAATTATAATTTCCATTTCTTGTAAAAAGTTAGAACCGCACTGAATTGATGCTGGATTTTTGAAGATTTCATCTAAATAATTACGAAATCTGATGCTAGCATGTCGATGTTGGATTCCATACCCTATTTGTATGTTGTAACTGAGGAGGGAGCGGTGCCTGTTGTTTGTTGGTTACTGTAAAATAATAATTAAATAAAAATAAGGATAATATAATATAAATAATCTGTGTATGATGCGTATTATTTTCTGTTATTTTTATTAAGGAAATTTAAATCCGTTTCAACAAAAGAACTATCAAAATTTAAAATACCAATACTAGAAGTTATACGTCGCATTATAATTTGGATATTTTTACCTTAAATTAATAAAAAAAGGATTATTAAAACACTGTATATAATAATATAACATATTTCACTAATCATGTGTATTGGTATATAGAGTCTGTCCAGTAAGAACGTCTCCGCGATAATTCATTTTTGGTAGATGCGATTCTAGCGATTCAACAAAAAATCGATAAAGGGAACCTTTATGTACGACGCATTTTAGTAAAAGTACAAGTCCATTCCAAACTTTCGTAGAAATCACGTAAAATCCAAAATGAATCGCTTGTTTGCGCGTCGGTTCGAAGCAGTCTTGTTTTGTTGCCATCCAAAGGGGCCTAAAATGACACATTCTGCGGGCCGTTAAATATATTAAAAAGTCGGTATCGTTTGTGAAGAAGTGGGTAAATGGTTTTAACGAGACGAAAATTGTCGACAACTTACCAAAACGTGGCTCAGTAGGCAAAGTCACTCCGAAAGTCGAAAAACGAATCCTGTCTTTGTTTTTACGGAACCCGAAATTGACGCTGCGTCAAGGTGCGACAAAATTTAAAAAAAAAATCTGATTTGAATGAGAACCATAAGACCATTCGACAACATCTTTGTGCTTTTGATGTCAAATTCCGAAGCACGTTGAAGAAACCTTTGCTGGGCGAAAATCACGTCGCGAACCGACTCGCTTGGGCACACGATAAGATACTAGAGTAGCCCTCACAATCGCCGGACACCAACCCTATTGAAAATGTTTGGCACCTTGTAAAGAGAAAGCTTGGAGAAAACGACTCTAAGGACTTTGACTCAGTTGTCTCGCGAGATTCGAAAAATTTGGAGATCATTGCCGTAGTATGCAGAAAATCTCGTAGACAGCATGCCTCGAAGTTGTCGGGCGATTATTGATGCAGAAGGCGATTGGACAACTTACTAAGGTAATCGCGCCGTTGTTAGCACACCAAAGAATACATTGATGGCAAAAAATGTTCTCGAAACATTTTTTTAAGAATACGAACGGTCACGTTCTTACTTGACAGACTGCATCATAAAGAAACTTAAACATAAGCTTAATGTTCAAAATATATATATATATATATATATATATATATATATATATATATATATATATATATATATATATATATAATCTGGCAATGTCATTTATTTAAATAGATTTAAGGAATTAAGAAGGGAGGTAGATGTAATGGTTTAGACTGTTTTTTCTCAATAAATTTCTGATATTACGAAGTACCAAAACGCCGAAATACTGTCTTTAAACGAGTGATCAAGTTTATGTCACTTCTTCATAGTATTTTTAGTTAATACGCTACAGTTGGTTTTGTGACATGGAGTTCCCCACATAAAAAGTGGGAGTATATAGATCATGGGTACCAAATAAGATGTCTTTCTTGTCATTATCTTTATTTTTTTGAAAGCATGTTAGTTTGCGAATATGAGCTTAGTTTAAGGTAACAATATCTTAATATTGTAAAATAATAATCCAACCTACCTTCTTGTGTGAAAATGTCATAAAAAAGAATGGAATCATTATGTCTTTCACCTGTACTATTTACCGTTTTGATGTTACCAACTCTTGTTTTTGGCAGCTGCGAATCCCATTTTTGTACTTTTTATTTTTTTTTGCGTTATGCATCACGACCTTTTTATAGTGTATGCCAGTACTGATAGGTAGAGATGATTTGAATGATATAATTTTGAAAAATATAGCAGATATATATTTTATCACGAGTGTAAATAGTACAGATGAAAAACTTGATAGACGGACATTCTACTCACAACAAAACTTCATTAGAGCCTAAGGTTTCCAATCCTACCTAAGGCATTTAATGTGATTTAAAAAATGAAACTAGTTTTAGGATGTATAAATCAATATTTTAGGACGCACAGAACTTCCATGGCCTCTAGTGTTAATACAACTGTTTTCACAGAAGTTATGTAATTGTTAGTGTTAACAGTAATGGTAATTCTAGATTAGTCAATAGCTAAGACTATTAACAATCAAATTTCAATTACCTATTTCTGGCTGGTTTTACATCCCAACTAACTTACGATTTCTAGTGAATCTGAAGTTAAGCAATTTTAAGGTTAAAATGATGGAAAAGAAAGAAGAAATAGACAAAAAATTGTTAACAACTATTATATCTTCCCTAAAACAATAGAAAGTATTTATGCATGTATATATTATTCAAAACGGAAGCACACAGTACAATACGTAAGTCGTAACAATATTATGAACACTTTTTGTAACTAATATTGACAATAATATGTGTGTCAATGTAAAAGTTATTTTTAAGTTGTTGACATTCCTAGCAGAAAAAAAACATGCTTGTAAGTTTAGTTACAAAATGACGCCATAATGTTATGTCATGGCGATATTGTATTAACACCTATACAAAATTTACTCATGCTTAAAACAAATTAAGAGTATAACTACAAAATAAGGCTAATAATGCAACTACAATGACTAGGAAACAATAGGAAGTTAGTAAGTCATCCTCCTTCACGATAATATGTTCTTTTACTTGTATTATTACCATATTGTTTAATACTATTATTTTAATTTTTAAATCTATCTAATTAGACAGTCAAAGGCTAAATCAACAAATTCAACAATAAAATAGTTGCATATAAAAATCCAATCATAAAAATCAGTTGAATAAATATAACTGAATTGATTATTTCAAAAATGTGACGTTTTAGATGGGAAATCATAATTCGACGGAAAGCCACTCCAATTTAACACGGCAAAAATCATGATTTCTATGATGGTAAAAAAGATGTGAAAATAACATGATACATGCTATATTTTTAGATATTTGGGAATATGTTGTTTAAAATCCTATTTAGGGATGCTTCATTCGCTCTGATAAAAACGAGCCAAAATTGAAGTCACAGCAGAAGTCATCATCATTACTTCAGCCATGTAGTTTATCCAGTTCTATCCCGCTAGTTTTTTGATATCCTCAGACCAACGGGTTTGTAGACGTCCTCAATTTCTTTTTTCATTCAAGGGCCTCCAGTTGATTATTATATGTGTCTATCGATTATCAGAATGTATCGCGATGTGGCCTGTCCAGCTCCACTTCAATCTGCTCACCCTCTCAACTACATCAGTTATCTTGGACCATCTTCGAATTTCTTCATTAGTCAGCCTATCCCTCAATGATACACCTAACATCCTCCTTTCCATAGCTCGTTAAGCTACTTGCAGGCGATTTAAAATTTCTCGATTCAGAGGCCACGAAAGAAATAAAAAAGAGTCAAATTTTTTTTTAAAATGATGGAAATTCGGAAATACCACATGGAAAGAAATTACGCTGCAGAGAACCACGTACCAGTGTGTCAAGTAAGAACGTGTCCGCGATAATTCATTTTTGGTAGATGCGATTCTAGAGATTCAACAAAAAATCGGTAGAGGAAATTTTTGTCTACGACGCATTTTAGTAAAAGTATCAGTCGATTCCGAATTTTCGTCGAAATCACGTGAAATCCAAAATGGGTTACTTGTTTGCGCGTCGGTTCGGCAGTCTTTCTTTGTTCTCATCCAAAGGGGTTTAAAATGACACATTCCGCGGCCGCTAATATATTAAAAAGTCGGATCGTTCGTGATGAAATGAGTAAATCGTTTTAAACGAGAGGAAAAATGTCGAAGACTTGCCAAAACGTGGCTCGGTACGCAAAGTCACTCCGAAAGTCGAAAAACGAATCGTGTCTTTGTTTTCACCAGACCCGAAATTGACGCTGCGTGAAGGAGCGGCAAAATTAAGTAAATCGGGTTTGAATGTGTCTCATGAGAACATCCGACAACATCTTCGTACTCACGATGTAAAATTCCGAAGCACGTTGAAGAAACCTTTGCTGGGCGAAAATCACGTCGCGAGACAGTTCGCTTGGGCCCACTATAAGGTACTAGAGTGGCCCTTACAATCGCCAGACGCCAACCCCTATTGAAAACGTTTGGTCCCTTAGAAAGAGAAAGCTTAGAGGAAAAACTCTGAGGACTTTGACACAGTTGTCTCGCGAGATTCGAAAAATTCCTCGCCCGAAGCATGGCTCGAAGATGTCAGGCGATTATTGCTGCAGGATTGGATAACTTACTAAGGTAATTGCGCTGTTGTTAGCACACCCCCACAATAATGGCGAAAAATGCTCTCAAAACACATTTTTTCAAGAATAAGAGCGGTCTCGTTCTGACGTGAGTTCGTTAGTAGTTTATTTAATGCTTAGTAATTTGAAAGGTCTAAGAGGAGTTACAAATTCTAAGGTAAATTCAACACAGTTAGTAACATTGTTCATTATAACTAGTATTTTTTTAAAAAAATCATATTACTGTAAGCCGGATGTTGACGTAATGTTGCTAAAATGACTAATTTAGTCGTATTTATTTTTGAGATTTAACAATATTAAAGAATTGGTAATAACTGTATTAAAGACGAGACGTTAATTCTGTTCAGTTTCTAGAGGTTGTTATATTACTTAGATGTAATTCTAATAGAGGAGACATAGATTCGAATTCAAAAACGAGGAGGCTTTGGAAAACCTATTAACTTCCCAAAAATAACAGAAATAAAATTTTAATATTTTTAGAGAAAATATAGCTACTAAATGTTCCCAAATTAAATAAATAATTCCCACAGTATATGGCAGAGTTACTGACATATCAGCTGTAAACTTATAACAAAAAAATCTAAAAAAAAAGATTTACCAGTAACCTATTTCCATAAAATATGATATATTTATTAAGAGTGTTAGATATATGAATTCTGCCACCAGAACAAAATGCTTATTTACGAATATTAAACACATCTCTTGTTGGGTCAAAACAGTCCTAATTACATTTGGTTCTGGGGACGTAAGGGTCTCGGGTTCGGTACATGGCAGGTCAGTGCACTTATTTACTTATTTATATAGGTAAAAAGGTGTATGACTTCCGTCACGAGAACTAAATGTATATCTACGAACACTAAACATATCTCTTGTGTTAAAACAGTTATAATTACATTTGGTTCTGGGAACTTAAGTAAAGGTCTCGGGTTCGACACCCGGCAGGCCAGTGTACTTATTTACTTATTTATATGAGCATTTCCGTAAATTGTTGGTATGTTGGCGGTTCAAAAAAGAGAGACATTTTTTTGAAAGTTAGACATTAGACTCGATTTAAATCGTTCCTTGGACCTCCAGAAACAATTATATAGGAATGAACACAACTTTTTTAAGAACCTTTTTCTTACAGCTTAATATGCAAATTTGGAATGGAAAAAAAAAAAAATGGGAAAAACTCGCTAAATTGCCGTAAAAAGCCTCAAAAATGAATATATAAGTATTATAAGTTTATCCATGCGAATTATTGAAATTATTCATCGTGAATCCTGGTAACGTTTTCCTCTTTTATATAGTGGCCATTTTTGCCCATTTTATATCTTTAGTCAAATTAACGTTTACGTAAATGTTTCTCATGTTCTGCTGACTTAGAATTTTTATGTACGTTGTTGATATTAGGATATCGTGTCCAAGTTATGGTCAGATTTTAGCCACTTATTGGTCAGAAAACGGCCACAAATTAAAAATGGTGTATTTGAAGATATTACTCTTATAATAATCTGGAAACGATATCCTAATATCAACAAGGTACATAAAAATTCGAAGTCAGCAGGTCAAAGAACACAAGGAAAGTGTACCGGGACGTTAATTTGACTAAAAGATATAAAATGGTCCAAAAATAGGAAAAAATGGTCATTAAATAAAAGAAAAAAGCGCTTTATGAGGATTCGCAATGAATAATTTCAATAAATCGTATTAATAAACTTATAATACGTTACTTTATATATTGATTTTTGACGTTTTTTTACGGCAATTTAGCGAGTTTTTTTCATTTTTTCCGATAATTTGTATATTGAGCCGTAAAAAAAAAAGGGTTCTTAAAAGAGTCGTACTCATCCGTGAATAATTGTTTCTGGAGAGGTCCAAGGTATAATTTAAATCGAGTCTAATGAGTGGCAAAAAAAAAAAATTTCTCCATTTTTGAACCGCTAACATACCAACAATTTACGGAAATGCTCAAATTTATTCGGCTTGCTCAAACACTATATCTAGTAGTTGTAGAAATACAATAACTCCCGCGGTAGCATTACCCCATAGACTTCAAAAAAGGTCGTGTAATACAAATGTAAGTTTCAGCACTTAGTGAACAATGACGAACAATATTATATTCTCGCTGAGATCCACATGATATAGAAAGGCTTAATCATTATACAGACGAGAGGGGAGAGGGTAAAAGCGGTTTTTTACCAATATTTTCCTTACAGTCAGTCATTTAAGAACGTATTATCTATAACTCATCGATAAAAGAAATTCTTTTTTTCTTTTGAAGTTATTGTTGGTATTCCTGCAAACAATGCTTTGTGAAAAGAGATTCATTTTGAACCTTATTTATGCTTAAATCGTACACACACACACAACTCCGGGTTAACCTTTCAAGTGGAGGAGTGCAATCAAGAACACATTGCTGAGCGATAAACACGGTGAGAAACGACTCGCGTGGCCACACGAAAACATAGATCGAGACTGGAGCAAAGTGGTTTTTTCCGATAAAGCTTCATTTTGAGGTTATGTTATCACCCCACGAGCTTGGTCAATTTCCACTAGCGGATTGGTTTAGCGCATAATAAAACACCAAGTGAAGGTGTTTGGGGATGATTTTTGGAAAAAGGTTTTGGGAGACTATTCATCTTTATCTACAATTTGCAAGCTGAAAAAATGCTCTAGATTTACAAGAAAGTATTAGTACCGACTACCAAACGGGGGTTTGTCGATAGAAATGATGACTGGATTCTTCAAAAGGATGATGACCCCAAACATCGGAGTAAAATGTAAGTGGAAAGGGGAATCTGGTAACGTCACACTAGATTGGCCATATAATTTGCCCGATACAAATCCTATAGTGAAGCAGTTGTCACGGCAAATTTGAGAAATTTGGAAACCTTTACCCCAAGAATACACGAAAATCTCGTTGAAAGTATGACCCAAAGATGCTAGGCGATCATCAAGGCTGATGGGGTCCAGACGAAGTCCTGAATTGTTAGAAATTTAATGTTGATCCTTTACTGTTGAATAATGCAAAAAACGTTAAAATAAATACATTGTTTTAATAATAAACAATGCATGCATGACACGTTCTTACTTGACGGACTGTATAATCAAAGGAGATTAATTAAATGATAAAGAAGTAGATTTTGAACCATTTTAGAAGAGGTAGTAGTTGTTAGTATTTTTAGTTAAAACATGAGAAGTTCTTTTAGCTCATAAATAATCCTATATGACAATATATATAGTGCCTTAGCGGATGAAAGTTGTCAGTGTCTCTAAACGAGTACACTACTAACATGCTAACTCAGAAAGCGTCTCATTCTGATTGGAGTTCATCAGCTAAATATAGATGAAAGCAGTAATGAATATCTCCCCATCCCTATCATTGAAACCATAGAGTTGGAATGATATGATGAACAATGAGCATGAGATGGTAGCATGAGTGTATTGTATATTTTACGGGATAAAAACATAATTGTACCTTGAAAACATTACTTTTTTGAGGTTTCAATTATATAGATACGTAGAACTAACAATTACGTACAAATTTAGACCACATGCGACCACGGGCGACCAAGTAAACCCAAGTTTGTACGTAATTGTCAGTTCTACATACCAATACAGTTGAAACCTCAAAAAAGTAATGTTTTTAACGTACTATTATGTCTTTTTTTCTGTAAAATACACAATACACTAATGTTACTAATAAAATCGACTTGAGCACCCTCTAAATCTTAATGTTTTTGGACCAAAATTTCAGAGATTTCTATTTACACCTAATAGGTTTTTAACTGGTAGCACCGCCAAACATAAAAACTTTTTTTGTGGTCAGAATTATATACTATATAATTTACCATCTTAAATAACTTGATCACATTTTGTTTATATAAAAAACGCCAAAACAACTCCAAAGGTGTATTTTTCCCCATATTTTCATTACCTCTTTCAAATTCATTCCCTCCATTCAAAGTCACCCTCTCAATTTTTATATCGGATATGTCTTCATTTTAATAGATAATGCTTTTCAACAATTAAATATTTAATAGATATTACTACTTATTCCCTAATAATTAAAAAAAAAACATGTCTCATAAAACCAATGTTATGGATAATTTTAATTTATGAATTTAGTAAATTATCTTTTTTTATTTATGTATTTAATCATCCAGTTTTTGGTTAAACCTTTAAGAGACCATTTGCATATTAAAATTAAAATACAGAGCAAGTAACAACGCCATTCTTTCGTTTTTAATAGATACAGAATGATATTTGTTTACTTTTCTACCTCGTACCAAAACGTAATTTGCAACTTCTAAACTTTAAAAAGCGTATTGTTCACGAGTTTATCACGACTAAAGCGGTCAAGCGCTTGCGCAATTCCTGATTAATCAGAATTCGTTTAGAATAATAAACCTATGTCTGAAACTCTTGCTATAACATAAATATCTGCACTGAAGAGTTTAATATGAATACTGAAAGCTTAACATACCAGAACTCACAAATAGAATCAGTCTTCCATATTATAACTCTCGAAGATCACTGAAATGTAACAGTCCTTAGAATTCTTTGTAACACTATTGTATTGAGAGTATATTTGCCTCCTGAATAAAATTTTACATGTGCCTTTTCCAGAAACGCGTCCTAAATACGCTTTTTCTATACCAACTCACGGAAGCAACTGTGGAAAAATAATTATGTAAACAGGCCATGTGTATACTATAGGATTGTCGAGGGCCCTGAATTTTTGTTTTCAAATAAAGCAGTGTTTAGGGTCACTAATTGCCTATGTATTTAGTACTACCGTTATTATTATACTCTTGTTCATTTATCTGGTAAATTTGTATATTGTATTGATAAATTCTACTCTAGTTTTTAGTGATAAATATACCATATGTCCCATTTATAGAAAGTGAGAGGGTAGCTTTGAGGGTAAAGGGAAGACTATCTCTGCATTTTTATGAAAACAAACTCTTAGCTGAGACAACTTAAATTGGACCCAAAGAAAAGGGAAACTTTTCAATTTCAATTTTATGAAATATTAGGTTTTATTTCGTTGCCTGTAGAAAGAAATTGCTGTCTAAGAAATAAAAAATGTGATCCGACAAAATAAATATCTGAAAGTGACATTTTTGAAACGGTTAAATTCCAGGGCAGAAAAGTGTAAGCAAAAAAAAATCTAATGACGTATTTATGCAGTAGTTAAATCTAACGCTATTGAGCTACTTTTTAAAAGCTTATACATTTTAAATTTTGTGATTTTTTCCACTGTTAAAGTTAATTTGTTAAAAAACTACACTTCCACTTAAAAAAAGATTACTAGATTTGTTTATTTGCATTTTTGTGCTTTAAAAATTTCAATTTCAGATATTTTAAATTTTATTAAATAACATTTAGTAAAAGTTTTTCGCTTACTTCCATCAATTTTTAGGAACTTCTTCATATAAAAAAATCTTTTCTTAAAGCACCAATTCCTAATCAAAATTAATCTCTGAAAAATTGAAATTTGAAAGTAAACATGTTTCCATTTGTTGCAAACTTCTTAGACCACACAATATACTTCATATTTTTGCAAGCTATAAAATTGTACATATAAATATCAGAATACTGTATGAAATCACGTAGGACTAGCAACATGCGATAATGATGTCATACCTACAATGAATATGACGAAGATAGGTGACTTCGTGCTGTCTTTAATGAATCGAACTATTTTGTCAGGTAGGCTTTTAGGATAAATATTTGTTAAACTAGCATAAATACCCGATTAAACCTCAAAGAGCTAATAGAAATGAAAAACCAAATAATAAAATTGCATTTTAGTTTTACCACAGATCAAAACTGATCGAAATGTCGTTTTGTTACCCCCGCTTTAAGACCAAATGCATTACTCGCGATCGAATTAGGATGTCACAGATTTAATTAGGAGTGCCACAAAGCCTGTAATGATAGTGATGTTACAGACTGAAAATAGCGTTAATGACGTTGCTACATTCCAGATTTTTTATGTACAATTTGACTAACTCATTTAGAGAATTTAACATCTGGTTGATTACCGTCATTTACCTAATTTTGTTGAAATAGCTTTGATAGTTAAAAAATAATCGCTTTAGTGCTGTCTCTAATCTAGTATAAAAAAGTATCGCTTAAAAGCTTCTTTCACAGTGAACCCGCG
Organism: Pachyrhynchus sulphureomaculatus; assembly: GCA_019049505.1. Taxonomy (NCBI): domain Eukaryota; kingdom Metazoa; phylum Arthropoda; class Insecta; order Coleoptera; family Curculionidae; genus Pachyrhynchus; species Pachyrhynchus sulphureomaculatus. The sequence goes on from CM032456.1 coordinate 61,015,142, forward strand.
ACATAGGGCCGATTGCATATAGGACCCCGCACTTTTCTTAGGGAAAAGTGGTTTCGGTCAAATTGGCTGAATTTTTGATATGTTGTAGTTCTCAGCTTTCTGAATAACAGTGTCCAACCTTTAACAATAGGCAAATTTCGAGTTATTTTCAATTTATATACCAATAAAATCCATTTTTTTTAAAGCCATTTTGATAATTATTAATTTAAAGACACAAGAAAAAAATTCTAATTCTATTTCAACACCGTTTTATTTATTTATTTGAGAATATACCCCTTTACACAATGTATTTATAATACTTTACAATATAAACCATATCAATAACAAAACGGCCGAAAATGTGGAATGAAACACAAGAACGGCTTATACTCCTACCGCGAAACAATCAACGCCAGAGCATCCCTTCTGAAGGAAGAGGGGGAATCTGAAAAAATGTTCAGCTCCCGGCACTGGTTCATGAATCTCACAGCTCTGAGCAGTGGTGAATGATAACCATAATTAGTTCTGTGGAAGCTAATAAAAAACAATTCAGCTTGCCTTAAAAGTCTTTGAGGTACATTAAATTTTACGAATGACAATAAAGTAGGACAATCTATCAACCCGTTAATTATCTTATACAGCTAACAGATTCAAGTTCATATGGCCCCTAATAATAGTATAATCATGGTCTGCTATTGCCATATCACTCTTATAAGCACAGAATCGTAGAAACCTGAATTTTTTCGAGATTGTACTTATATACTTCAAACATTGGCCACCAGACAACCGCTGAACACTCCAGAACAGACCTCACCAAAGTGCAGTACAGGACCCTTAATGAGGACAATGACAAATCCCTGAAATTTCTATATATAAGTCCCAAAATCTTACTGGACTTGTTAATTATATATACGTAATGATCACAGAAAGAGAGGCGATAATCAAATATTACTCCTAGATCCTTCACTTTGCCCAAAATGTCCAACACTGTTCCATTAATTTTGAAAATTTTTAATTTTTTTTTAACTCAATTCCAGCTGGGTTTTATCCGTTTTTCAAGGAAGGGTCAAAATGATGACTTAATAAGCTGAACCTGAACTAACCTGAAACGAGTGCGAGACTTTATTGTCTCTTTAATTTAATAATTATCAAAATTATCAAAATAGTTAAAAAAAAAAAGATTTTATTAGTACCTAAATTGAACATAATTCAAAATCTGCCCATTTTTTAAGGTTGTGTCCATGGACAGTTTTGTTCAGAAAGCTGAGAACTACCACATATCAAAAATTCAGCCAATTTGACCGAAACCACGTTTCCATAAAAAGTGCAGGGCCCTTTAGATGGTGATCAGCCGATAATTCGACTTAAGCCGAGTATGCCTTCAATATACTGATGCAACTGGGGGGTTAAGGTTCTAGACCTCCAAGTAGAAAAGAGATATGATAGTCATAAGTGTGGATTTAAGTTGCTTTTAGTCGGATAAAAAAATTTATAGTTCTCTCAATCTTGTTTAAAAATCAAAAAGAACTAAATACACCAATTTAAATCCAGCATGGCACTCGGGTATGATCTGTTTAAACTGTACAACTTTATTATGCTTACAAAGTTTTACGTAGGAATTTCTTGAAATAAGTAAAAAAAAAAGAAATTATTAATACTTTATAATATATCCGATAATAAACCAAAAAAATCAAAAAAAAATATATATAGAATACTCTACGATGAGTAGATATTTACAAGAAACATGTTAAACAATAAATAAAAGTAGGTTAGTAGTTGACGACCAGTCCATGCATGGAAGAAACATGCAGCGGTGATATCCTCTATTAGCAAGATGATTCTAAAGTAAAGAAAATGCAACATAACTAAAGTGAAATCATTAGAAATAAAAATAGATAAAAACCTATGAACAACACTAACATGTAAGCTTTTAGTTTAATAGAAAGCTTCATTTCGTTAAAAGATTTTAGAGTAGGTTGATTAAGTAAAAAAAAAAACAATTTTCTGCAAATTAAAATCTTGTTTTATGTCATATTTTTGTCAAAACAATTCAACCACGCACTCTGGTCTTCATCAGTTGTTTACCCCACAATAAACATATTTTTTTTGGAAGGAAAGAAAAAAGAAAAAAAAAGGAAAAAAAAAAAAGAAAAAATGTGTTTATTGTAGAATTAACAACTGATGAAGATCTGCGTGAATGGCTGAAACAATTTGACACAAATATATACTATGACATAAAACAAATTTGCGAACATTAAACCCAAGAAAACTGTAAAAAGAATATAGTTGTTACATGTTCAAAAAATGGATAAAATGTTTATATACAGGGTGCGGCGCTAAAATCCGGACAAATTAAACATTTTTTTGAAACATAATTTTTATTGCAAAAATGGAAAAGTTTATAATTTTGTGTTACTAAATTCTTTGTTAGGTCATAGGAACACATTTACTCAATATACCCCTGCTTGAACGATCGCCTCCATTCTCAATCTGAAGCGGCCGTTTTAATCAGTCACGGTCCATATTGGCGAAAGCCTCTTCAATAGCGGCTCTCAATGATGCGACATTTGGATGTCTGAACTTATTAGTGACCCTTTCAACCACGCTCCATAAAAGTTCAAAGGATTTAAATCTGGGCTGTTGGGAGGCCAAAATTCTTTGGACCAAAACATGTCGACGTTGTCCGACAACCAATTTTGCACCAAATGACTTGTGTTCGCGGGCGCACCGTCCTGCTGGAAAACATACAGCTTTCCAGACGATACAGTTTCCATCCACGGCTTCACCACATTTATCAGAACATGCAAATAAACTTCTTGTGACATTTTATCCTTTGTTAAAGAAATGCGGTGGTATGACATCACCCTCACTGGACACAATACTTAGCGCGTGAATATTCGCCGGTAATTTGGTTCTGGAAACAATGGGAACATCTTCAGGATCATGGGCGAGCCAGCGATCATTCTTTTGATTGATTTTCGCATCGATAGTAAAAAAATCTTTTTGTCAGAAAAAACCTGAGGCGTCCGGCAGCATTGTTTTGTAACGAACACGAAAGCAGGTACCAGCGTTCCTGGCAGCTTCGGAAAGCATCTGTCTCACTTTAATTGTATAAGACTTACAGCGGAGGTCCTCTTCGACGATTCGACGCATAATTTTTTCACTCACACCGACAACCGACGACAATTTTCGGATCGACTGCCCTGGATCCTCAAAAATCAGCTCCTAAGCTCGTTGAATGATTTCTGGCGTCCTGACAACGCGCTCCTTCGAGTGAATTTTCGTTACCGGTGCAACAAAACCCGGTAACCTTCGTTAGACTTCGTTTGACTTCGCGACAACATCATACACAGTCGATCTTGGGTACCCGAAGAATCGAATGATTTTTGTCGCGGCTCTTCGATTATACTCCGCACTTGGTTTCAATATTGCGACTGTTTTGAGGTTATAAATGTTTAGTATGTGCGTCAAGCTATTTGGACGCCAATTGCGACCTCTTGAAGTGGTATAGAACGACGGGAAATTCAAATTGAATTTTGTCCGGATTTTGGGGCCGCATCCTGTATGTATATATGTATGGTATGTATATATATATATATATATATATATATATATATATATATATATATATATATATATATATATATCTGACAGAAAGTGAGGTTAACATAAAATAACGTATGGTAAAAGAATTACGACTTTATTTTTCAATATAATCACCATTTATCTCGATACGTGTTTCATTTAATTATTTTGAATTCTTCCAAAAAGTAACTTGGTGTATCTTTTTTTAAATTCATAAACAGATAATAGTCGCTCGGTGCTAGGTTAGGACAGTAAAGTGGATGATTAATTTATTCGAGCACAGCTTTGCAACATACGCTAGGTGAACAAGGGCGTTTTCGTGGATAAATAAAACATCGCTGATAACTTTCCACGCTGTTTCTCTTTTACAGCTTCGCTAACTCTGCCAATTAATTTACCATAGCAATCGCAGTGTTCTTTAGAAGGTAATCAACAAAAAGAACTCCCTTTGTGACTCAGGAAATAACAGCCATAAGTTTCGCTGACGTTCGTTGAATCTTGAATATACGGGGTGGATTATTTCCCTTTTCTGTACACTGCACTGAATCTCGTTTTTGTTCGTAATCATACTGGTAAGTCCAAATATCATCAGAGGATATAATACGATCATATATTGCATTCGGATTATTCTTGCGCAACGCAAGAAACTACTGACATTTCCCACGGCGGTTGTGGCAAGAGGTGTGAGCATTATTGGTACCCCCGTGCACTCACATTACTCATATGCAAATCATGTAAAATTTCACCAATACGTTCTATACTATTTTCACTTCGTCTTAACTGCCTTAAATTCTATGATCCTGAGTCACCAACTGTAATTTTTATATTTTCTTCCGTCACTATTGTGTGACATGGACCAGGATGTTCGTCGTCTTAAAATGTCTCTTGCCTTTGTTGGAAGAGATAGCTCCATTATGTAACAGTAGCGTAGGATGGTTCAGGCCCTTTATAAATATTCTCCAAGTTTTCTTGAACTTTGTGAGCACCTTTGTCCTTTTTTAGAAGGTATTTTATTCCTGCATAATATTCCAATTTCTATCAATACTGGTTTCACACAACATTGTGTTGCTTTACGGATAGGTATTTCCATGTTTAATCTAGCGTGCACTATTTATATGTGTTTAAGAGTCGTGCACGTAGCATTCAATGGCACGTGGAGTTTCCAAAAAATAGCAGAATTACCCGAGGCTCACTTTCCGTTAGACATCCCTAGTATATATGAATAAGTGACTTTTGACCCTTCAGCAGGCTATTAGTGCAGTAAAAAAAGGTCAATATAATGATGAGATAGGCATAGTTTAGATACAGCAATATTAGGATTTTATCCTTTCTGTATCACCAGGAGTATTGTCCTGCGTTTTGGACCTCGAAAAACTTATACTATTTTATTTATAAACAATGTAAGTTTTCAAAATGCGTTTTTTGAGTTTAAAATGTGAATAACTCCAGTTCTATAAGTCGGATCAAGACAAAAAAAAAACCAAACTCTTCGTAACGAAATTTTCAACAAATTCTCGTTGGTTTGAAATCGCTCAAGGCAAACAGGCAAAAAATATTTTTTTTTCATTTCATTATACAGGTCGACTAAGTGAAACTTTTTTAGAAAATATGCCTTTTGTTATAGCAAAAATACCCTGAAATTTTGATACAAAATATTGAACCCAGTGGGCATAATTCAATTTGTTATTTAAAATTTGAATTGCCCGCCATTTGGTCCAAAATGGATCTTTTTTTCCAAAATTTAGGACCGATGCCATTAAAAAAAAAATTCCGGTGTAATTTTAACTGTTTTTTTTTTTTACATTTGTTTATTAATCAAATAACAACAAATGCGTTTTTTCGGTTATTTTCACGTTAACGAAAATGTTTTTTTTTTAAAAAAAAGTCTCGCAATTCTCTACCAGATGTGATAAAAAAATTTTAATTTTTCTTTTCAAAATAACTGAAAAAACGCATTTGTTGTTATTTGATTAATAAACAAATGTAAAAAAAACAGTTACAATGACACCAAAAAAAATTTTTTTTAATGGCATCGGAAAGCTGGCGTCGAGACCTAAATTTTTTAAAAAAAAAAAGATCCATTTTGGATTAAATGGTATAAAATAGCGGGCAATTCAAATTTTAAATAACAAATTTAATTGTGCTCACTGGGTTCAATATTTTTGTGCCAAAATGTCAGGGTATTTTTGTTATAATAAAAGGCAAATTTTCTGAAAGTCGATCGGTTCACTTAGTCGACCTGTACAATCAAATAAAAAAAAAAGTTTTTGGCTGTTTTTTCAATTTTGTAGGTTACGTACGCATTTGAGTGACTTAAAACAACGAGAATTTGTTAAAAATTTTACTACGAAGCGTTTATTTTTATTGTCTCGATCCGACTTATATAACCAGAGTAATTCACATTTTAAGCTCAAAACACGCGTTTTGAAAACTTGTTTATAAACAAAAGAGCACAATATTTCTAGGTATAGCCCAGAGGGGATAAAATCATAATATTGCTATATCTGGACTGTGCAATTTCAAATACTTTTTTTACTGAACTATGTGGTGTGATAATAGTGTAATTAAAAAAACTGTAACAAAGAAAAGAAAACGTCCTGTCAAACCTTTTTTATTAAGTCAGAAACTGACACCCATGCGTTTCGATATTTTAGGGAATTTTTTTTATGAGCAAAGCACACGTGCTGCAAGGAAGCCCCTAAAGCGCTGCAGGAGAGACGCGTGTGCGGAAAAACCGATTCACGTTGGTCTTGAATCGCTATAAATTATACTAGGTGGGAAACATAGGATTGGACAAACCATTCCAAAGGAAGGAGGTTCTCCGTATAAAAGACTGCTTGAAAAGGATTATACAATGAGTGACAAGCTGAAACTCATACGGATGTGAAGAATTACCGTGACGTGTATTTCTAGCATGCACCCCTCTGGGAAGAATTAAGAAGGTTACATTTATCGAATACTGCCCATGAAAATACTTTTAGAATAGCTTCAAGTCGCCAACCGTTCTTTGATATTCTAAAGAATCGAGGTTCCTGGTAGATTCTAGGTTTCCCATTAGGCGAAAAGCTCTCTTCTGAATAGAATCCAACAAATACTTGGGGCCAGAACCCCAGACATGGCAGCAGAATTCCATCGTTGGTCGAATTTAAACAGAATTAATAGTTGTGGAGTGTAAAGCTGTGTAGGTTGAAATAATATTCCCAGCTTTTAAGAAGCTTTCTTTAACGCCCAGGGAATTGAGAGAAATGGAATATTCCGACATAACTATATGTTGAAACGGTAAATTTTTAGAAAAAACTGCTGACTTGACTTGGCAGTTTATGCCACTAAGTGGCAAATCAGTTATTTTCTTTGTAACTTTCAGGTGTGAACCTATTCTGCGGAAAAATCTGTCCGATAAGAATAGTTTTTTTGTTTTTATGTCAGCGATAAGTTCGGATGATCCTTTAAAGGACTAAAAGGAGTTCTTATTGGTTTCTACCTAAATAAAGAGGGTTTACATGACTTCTTTTCTTCGTTATTATATTGTTCTATAAAGAGAGCAGTTATTGCTTTGCGATTAGCAAAAACTGACGTTCATATTTCCATCTTAGCTTAGTGGTGCTGTAGCCAAAAAGTCAACTTCTTCAACTTTGCGCATAACATAGTAATCTATTGAATTTGCCAAATTGTGCCAAATGAAGTGTGTTTATCTTAGAAAAATAACGACTATATTTAGAGACAAATAATTTATTAAAAAACCATGCACAAATAACATAAAATGGATCATTGTAATATAGAGTAGAACAGACACAAGCACAATTAGTTATTTGAAATCAGCTAAACAGGTTGCTTTTGCATTGTATTTTAAAGTCGAATATCAAAAAATATAGGTGACAAAAGTGATAAGGACTTGTTTATCTACGCAGAAATTTTTGATTATCATAAAAAAAAATAAGACAAATAAAGGATATTTCCCTTAAAACTCTGTTCAAATTTATAAACATATCTCTATTTAATTATTGGCTTTATAAGGCCAGAAGTAGTGTCATATCCAAGTTTTAATGTCGGCGTCAAATATTTCGAAACATCTGATAAGCATATGAAGATCCATCTTTTACGGAAGTCATTTTTTTAGCATCATATTTCCATTGCTTGAGAGAGCCTTATTACTCTGTCATGTATGGCACAAAAATGGAGAAAATGGAAAGTACAATACCTTCAGGCTTACAACTTATAATAATAAAAAACATTGGAAGTTATAAAAAATCTTGGGGATCGCACAGGAGTTGCAATAAAAATCTAAAACTGGCATATATAGTGACCGGCATGACATATGGGAAATTTTTTTATTATTATCAGAATTTCTTTTTCAGGTAATCAGTTCTGGATGTCCGACAACCCAAAAATTGCGCATATCGGCACGTAGAATAATCGGCCTGTACTTCTTTGAGGATGACAGAGGAGGCACAACGATGAATTCGGAGCGCTATATGAAGATGTCGGAGAACTTCTTCACACTCGCTTTGCAAAATTTTGATTGTTATAACCAGGGAACCTGGTATCACCAGGATAAGATGACATCACAGACTTCAAACATATCTGTGCCAGTCATTGAAGAAGCTTCCTCAAATAAAATGATTTTCAAAAGAGGTGACATAAGTTGGCCTCCGCATGGTTCTGCTTTGAAACCGTTGAATGTTTTCTTGTATGGATATATTAAAACTAAAGTTTATAGTAACAATCCTAGTTCCCTGAAACGATTAGAAAATATCGATGGGTCAAGGAGTGATCAATAATTTTACAGCTCACCTAGAAAAGTGTTGGGAATATAATGGTTTCCATTCAAGTAACATTATGTTTCAGAAATAATTTTCCAAAGACTCTAGTTTGATATACAATAAAGAGTTTTTCATTTATCTATTTAATTTTTACTATAAATATTACAAAATTTAACTTTTTTATAGGATACTTCATAGCAACAAACTATTTTTTTCTTAAAAATTTATCAGTGAGCATGACGGACATTTCTGTACGCGCAAACGTTATAACACCCGTCTTCTGGTAGGTTATTTTACTACACGATACACGAACAAATTAGCAGGCACCAAATTATTCAACAATAAACCTTTTTTTATAACTTCCTTGTTTATTTCCAACATGTGGTTTAAGGGAAAAGCTACGATAGTTTAGATTTTCCCAGTTTTAAATATGGCACCCCAAAATAAATAAAACATAAGCCAGAAAGAAAATAGTTTCAATTTTTTACGTAAGAAATAAATGATCAGTCACGTGGTTTAATAAAGATTAACTATATTTAAATATCGATTTTTAATAGACAACCAGTTTAGCTGCTTCCAAAATTGGAATGATTTACCAAGAAAAGGTTACCAGTTAGTAACTCAGCAATATTGGATTATACACTGTGTTTTGTTTGTTTAGATGTGGACCGAAAAATGCGTTTTGCCAAAATCAAAGTAATTTTAACCAGATCATAATTTTGGTCCGAAAAGGTAAAAGCTAGATTTATTTTATTATGATTTTTACTAATTCTTATCTGCCAGATTTACGAAAGGAGTTTAAGATTTAGCTGTAACAGAATCAAAAGTTGTGTTTAAGACGTTATTGCATCATGTGTTACAAGAACAAGTGGTAAGATAAGAAAATTCAAAATAACCTATAGTTAAGGCAATGGAATAGGTAAAGAAATTAGTTATTTATA
>CM032456.1:61029406-61414406 GCA_019049505.1 Pachyrhynchus sulphureomaculatus
TTGTGAGGGCCACTCTAGTATCTTATCATGGGTCCAAGCGAGCTGCTTACGACATGATTTTCGCCCAGCAAAGGTTTCTTCATTGTATTTCGGAATTTGAACTAAGTACGACGATGTTATCGAATGGTCTCAGGGGACACATTTATATCCGATTTTCTTAAGTCTGCCGCTCCTTGACGCGGCGTCAATATCGAGTCCTCTGAAAACAAAAACATGATTCGTTTTTCGACTTTCGAAGTGACTTTGCCTACCGAGCTAAGTTTTGGCAGGTCGTCGACATTTTTCGTCTCGTTAAAATCACACAAAAGATACCGACTTTTTAATATATTTAATGTGTCATTTTAGGCCTCTTTGAAGGGGAACAAAGAAAGACTGCCTCGAACCGACGCGCAAACAAGTGATTCATTTTGGATTTTACGTGATTTCGACGAAAGTTCGGAATCGAATTCTTTTTCTAAAATGCGTCGTAGACAAAGGTTCCCTCTACCGATTTTTTGTTGAATCTCTACAGTTTGCATCTACCAAAAATGAATTATCGCGGACACGTTCTTACTCGACAGACTGTACGTCCTTGTCAAGGTTCTTGCAGTTAAAGAATCTGAAAATAATATAAAGAAAAGTTTTCGTGAGTATAATATCATACATATTTTTGAAATCGTGTTTCGACAAGCTTCCGTTTGACCCTCCACTCAATGACTTAGCAAAAAAAACATTCCCTTCCGATTTCACCCCCTTAATTCAAAATTTGACTTTCAAAACTACACGGTTCTGATTGGGATATTAATTCATATATTTGTGACAAATTTGATTTTTCTATGTAAAATAGTTTCGGAGAAAATCGGCTGTGACAGACAGACAGACAGCGAAGTGATCTCATAAGTGTTCTGTACGGAACGATAAAAATCATGTATTATTAAAGCAACAATTACAAAACCAGCCATGTAATATTCCATGTATCTAATTATATCCATTTTACAATCTATATATCCCGAAGACAAAATAACTATTTCGTACGGTCGGAAATTTGAAAAAAGAATATTTCATCATTTTTGATTCTTCCCAGAACTCAACAATTTATTAAAAATGAAACATCAATACGACATTGAGATCTTACCGCCGGTGGAGGCCTGACAGGTTGCGTCAATGATTGCGTCAACGTTTTATGGGGAGGTGGAGGTGGTGCATGACTGGGCGGCTGTGGCAAGCCCGGCGGAGGCGGCGGAGCATGACTTGGTGGTTTCACAGCACCTAGCTTCGATTGCACAACTGGTGGCGGAGGCGCTACAGCTGGCGGTGAAGGCGCAGCCGGCGGTGGCACTGATGGTGGAGGAACCGAAGGTCTACCTGCCAAAGGTGGCCTTGGCCTCGTAGTTTGCGTATTCTGTAAACATATACAAAAATGAATATAAACCAGTAAAATTGGACAAAGATCATTTCTCAGCAGTTTTTGACTGTTCTCTCATCTGGGAACGCGTTTCGCCGTATCACGGCTCCTCAGCAGAGCTTGGACCTCCGGAGAAAGAAAACAAAACTTAAAGTACTTAGCGCAGTACTAGCGCAAAGAATTAGTAAGATACAACAACAATTACACCTTTGCCTGATGTAAGCGCTGCCAAGCGGTGATTGTTACCTGAACAATTCCTCTATCAGTCTGTAGTTTTAACCAGCCCCCGACAGAAGCTTACATCGGCCAGAAGCTTGTAACTTACTTGTAAATAGATAATTTAAATTATTAATAAAAATTCAACTTTTACGGTGTATTATTACTATTATGAACTACCATGACAATAACACGAAGAAATATTACGAATTAAATATTATATAAATATGGTATGCCTACTTACCTGTAAATTAGATAATGATTGTCCAATAACGGAACTTATATTCCTGACAGTGCTAAACTTGATGCTGGGATCGTTACCAGGCGTTGGACTTTGCGGTGACGGAGAACGAGGCGATCGCATACTTTGCGCCCTACTTATTGGTTTATTTGGTTTCATAATTAATTTAGTGGGTGGAGTGGGTTTTCCTAAAATATATTATTAAGAAAATAAACAAGACTTCGATTATTTTAATTAGAATAAACTCATCGTATAGGGTATTAAAATTCTAACTATATACATAGTCTATTTTGAAGTCACACAGTACAAATATGAATTTATTTTGTAGCGGCGCACAGTGTGGTGAAACGATTAAAAATCGCTCTGAGAGTCAAGTTTTTATTTATAAAAAATACTTGCAAAGAAGTCTGGAATATTGAGTCACTGTCATTTTGACGATTTTTTTTATTTATGTGTAGTATATCTCCTATAAACTGATATAGGCTGAAACCCTAAAGCCAGTAAATACAGTTATTTTTAATCCAGTCAGTTTTTTAATCGCGCGAGCGCGAGAGAGCGAGAGAGAGATTTTTTCATATAAGTACATTTAATAAAATGAAACCAGGGCTGAAATTCTGTAATAAAAATAAAGAAAAAGAAAATAAGAAAATAAAAGTTTTTCAATTTTTGACAATTTTTCACGGTTTTGCCAATTTTTGACACCCTTTCCATTTTTGTCGATTTCAAAATCGAATATTAACCCTTCAATACATTGCGAGACAGCGAATCCAAGTTAATAATTTAAGTTGGTTAGTAATATAAATTAGGGCTGGCTCAAGAAAGTTCAAATTAAACTAATTATTTAAAGAAGCAACATATTAGCTAAATTTTAAAAAATTAAATCATGGTAATTTTTGTCTTCAATTGCATGCATTAAGCTGTAGACAAACTTTCTACAGCTTAATGCATCTAAATGTAGATCTGTTAGCGTCTTTAGAGGACATAAGAACGTCAATAGTAATTATGTTATTAATGGAACAGTGTTGGACAGTTTAGGCAAAGTAAAGGATCTAGGAGTAATATTTGATTATCGCCTCTCTTTCTGTGATCATTACTATATTATTAACAAGTCCAGTAAGATTTTGGGATTTATATATAGAAATCTCAGGGATTTATCATTGTCCTCATTAAGGGTCCTGTATTGCACCTTGGTGAGATCTGTTCTGGAGTGTTCAGCGGTTATCTGGTCGCCAATGTTTAAAGTACATAAGTACAATCTCAAAAAAATTCAGAACAGGTTTCTACGACTGTGTGCTTATAAGTGTGATATGGCAATAGCTGACCATGATTATACTATTATTAGGGGCCATATGAACTTGAATCTGTTAGCTCATAGAGGTTTGGTGAGTGATCAGTATTTTCTGTATAAGATAATTAACGGTTTGATAGATTGTCCTACTTTCTTGTCGTTCGTAAAATTTATATATATAACAAGGATTTCCTACAGCTGACGCTGTCTTCCTTCTCTCAGCCTTTGATTCCATCCGTTTCTATCTTCTCAGTCTCCATCTGTTAGACCCCTGTCCTCCATAGCCTCGCCCACATCGTCTCTCCATGATCGTCTGGGTCTTCCTCGTTTTCTTCTCCCTATAGGGCTCCACTCCCTTATTTTCTTTATCCACCTATTATCTTCGCTTCGTCTTATTGTCCATACCATTTTAATCGTTTTTCTTCAATGGTGTTTATTGCGTTCTCTTTGATGTTCATTCTGCTTCTTATTTCTTCATTTGTTGTTCTCTCCATACGTGTCACTCTACAACATCTTCTCCAATACTCCATCTCTACCGCGTTAATTTTAGATTTATTTCTTTTGTTGATCGTCCATGTTTCTGACCCGTATGTCATTATGCTTTGTATTATTGATTTGTATATGCGTGTTTTGTTTCTCTTAATGTGCTTGTCCCACAGGATCGAATTTAATTGTCTTCTGCATGTTTGCGTTTATCCTAATCTAGCTTTAATCTCTTCTTCTGATGTTGCGTTTTTTGAAATGATGGTTCCTAGATATTTAAATCTATCGGTTCGTTTGATTATTGTTTCGTTATCTACTTCTAGATTCTCCACGTTTCCCTCCTTTGTTGTTAGATATCCCGTTTTATCAAAGTTTATTGCTAATCCTGCTTTAGTGTATTCTTCTTTCAGTTTTCTTACCATATAACTGAGGTCTTCCTCATCTTGCGCTATGATTACTTGGTCGCCTGCGAAACTTAGAGTATATAAGTAATCTTCTCGTATTGGGACTCCCATTCCACTACATTTTTGCTTCAATTTTTTTAATGTTTGTTCGAGGTATATTTTGAATAGTGTTGGGGATGTAGAGCATCCTTGTTATAGGCCTTTTGATGTTTGGGGTCTCTTCCCTATTTTATGTCCTATTTTTATGTTCACTGTGTTGTTTTCGTAGAGAGCTTTTACTGCGTATATTAGTTCTTTATCAATGCCTATTTCTTTCATTGCGTTCCATAATCTTTGTCTTGGTACTGAGTCATAGGCCTTTCTTATGTCTATGAAGGCTAGATGAACTTCTCTATCTTTGTCAGTTTTTTTTTTCCATTGTTTGTTTTATAGTGTATATGTGGTCTATACATGATTTTCCGGCCGTAAAGCCTGCTTGGTCTTCTCCAGTTTTTCCTTTTATATTTTCCTCCATGATATTTTTAATAATTTTTCCATACAAACGTCCCATACTCGATATTATGCTTAGGCCTCTATAGTTTGTGCATTTACTGCGGTCTTCCTTTTTAAATATAGATACTATATAAGCTTTTGACCATTCCTCTGGTATTTTTTCTCCATTTATCGCTCTGTGGAACATGTTTTTCAGCATTCGATGTAATTTATTAGACCCGTACTTAATCATTTCATTTACCACACCCCCAGGCCCTGCAGATTTTTTATTTTTGAGTGTTTTTATTGTCTTCTTTACTTCTTCATAGCTTAGTTCTATCTCTTTTATTTCCTTATTCTGTTCTTCTTCAGGGTTCTCTTCTTGGAATTCTTGTCTATCTTCTGTTAGCAGCTTCGTAAAATTTAATATACCTCAAAGACATTTAAGGCAAACTGAATTGTTCTTTACTGGCTTCCACAGAATGATTATGGTTATCATTTACCACTGCTGAGGGCTACGAGATTCATGAACCAGTGCCGGAAGCTGAACATTTTTTCAGGTTCCCCCTCTTCCTTCAGAAGGGATGCTCTGGCGTTGATTGTTTCACGGTAGGAGTATAAGCCGTTCTTGTGTTTCATTCCACATTTTCGGCCGTTCTTTTTCTGATATGGTTATAGCGTAAAGTATTATAAATACATTGTAAAAAGGGGTGTACTCGTATATTCTTAAATAAATTGCAAGTAGGACCAGCAGCATTAAGAATTGTGGATGTGCATGGTTAAAAAAGGCTGCTCTGCTGTAACTAGTTGCGGCTAACTTCTAAAAAATAATTCTACTTACCATTTAATACAGGTGGTTTCGGCGCCAGATTAGGCTTACCATGATTGATCACATGTTTGCTTGGTTGATAACCGCCATTATTTACACTATCTGTACAATCTAAGGAGCTAAGGTTCGCGTTACTTTTCGATTTTCGATGTAACGTATTATTACTATGAAGACTGGATACATTGGCATGAAGTGAAGTTTGGCTTGAGTGAAGACCATTTGTATTATTTTCATGCAGAGTCAGTGGCTTATGGTTTCTTGACTCGTCCACTGAAAGCTGATAAAAGAAAGTAAAACTTACAGTAAGTCAAATAAGAACATGTCCGCGATAATTCATTTTTGGTTGCGATTCTAGCGATTCAACGACGCATTTTAGTAAAAGTATCAGTTGATTCCGAACTTTCGGCAAAATCAGATAAAATCCAAAATGAGTCATCTGTTTGCGCGTCGATTCCAAGAAGTCTCTTTTTCCTATCCAAAGGGGCCTAAAATGACACATTCCGTGGCCGCTAAATATATTAAAAAGTCGGTATCGTTTGTGAAGAAGTGGGTAAGTCATTTTAACGAGACGAAAAATGTCGCCAAAACGTGGCTCGATACGGAAAGTTACTCCGCAAGTCGAAAAACGAATGGTGTCTTTGTTTTCACGCGTCCTGAAATTGATGCTACGTCCAGGAGCGGCAAAATTAAGAAAATCGGGTTTGAATTTGTCCCATGAGACCATTCGACGACATCTTCGTGCTCATGATGTCAAATTCCGAAGCACGTTGAAGAAACCTTTGCTGGGCGAAAATAACGTTGCAAGGCGGCTTGCTTAGGCCTACAATAAAATACTAGAGTGGCCCTCAGAATTGTTGGACGCCAACCCTATTGAAAATGTTTGGTCCCTTGTAAAGAGAAAGTTCAGAGGAAAGACTCTGGGGACTTTGACTAGGTTGTCTTGCGAGATTCGAAAAATTTGCAGTGTAAGCAGAAAATCTCGTCAACATGCCTCGAAGATGCCAGGCGATTATTGATGCTGGTGGCGATTGGACAACTTACTAAGGTAATTGCGCCGTTATTAGCACACCAAAGAATACATTGATGGCAAAAAATGTTATCAAAACACATTTTTTCAATAATATGAGCGGTGACGTTCTTACTTGACAGACTGTACCTACCGGATTTGATATAATACAATACAGCACTATTATATAGAATATTACTTTATTATTTTTAATTTATTATTGTTTAACAATGGCTAATTATTTATATTTAAAAATGAAGATGATGAAGATTCAATATTCAAATATCTAAATTAGTCTTATTTACGCCAAATGAAACTTCGAATAAAAAACAAAATATGGTTTCCTTAAAAGCAAGAATTGTTGCTAACGTTACAATAGTGAGACATTGTTAATAATAATAAGCAATAGTAACGGAACAAAAGTATTTTTTCTTTCATTACTAGGTCACTATACTATACTAATTATTTATTGTTGGCTAATGCTAAAATAAGTATTGTATCATCCCTGTGTCCCACTGTGGCGTTTAGGGATGTCTCAGCAGCACTTATGCCGTGCTTTAAAAAAATAACCTTCGTTAAACATAAAAAAAAGTCCTTAGAGGTAAAATTTTACAAAAAGCTGGAACATGGGTTTCACCATATTAAACCAAATTTCACATCTCAAACTTTAAAGACTTGTGATATATACAAAATCTTAAAAAATATATATTTTTTTATAGGTCTAGCACACGTGCTGCAGGGAAGTCCCTAAAGCGCTACAGGAGCGACATGTGTGCGAAAAAAGCGATTCACGTTGTTCCTGAATCGCTGCAAATTGCACTCGGTGGGAAACACAGTCCTGGGCAAATTATTCCAAAGGGATGATGTTCTTCATTCAAAAAAACCGCCTAAAAGGAGCAACAAGCCGAACCTCATACGGATGCGCAGCACCAGCGCGACGTGCACTTCTAACATGCACCGCTCCGGGAGGAACCAAGCGGGCCACATCACTCGAACACCCTCCATGAAAATACTTATAGAACAGGCTCAAGTCGCCAACCGTTCCTCCATGTTCCAGCGAATCAAGGCCGCCGCTCAGTTCCGGGTCTCCAATCAGACGAACAGCTCTTCTCTGAATAGAATCCAACAAATGCAATGTATGTTTGGGAGCGGAGCCCCAAACATGGGAGCAGTATTCCACAGTTGGCCGAGCTCTGTAAAGAATTAACAGTTGTTGTGGAGTGTAAAGCTTTTTGGTTCGAAATATTATTCAGAATCTTTGAGAAGCTCTCCCTGCTATCCCTGTAACATATTCATACCAGGACATATTTGCTCCCAAATTAACGCCCAACAAATTGAGTGACGATGTTAGAGGAATGGAGTGCCCCGCCATAACATGTCGGGTTCAGCAACGTTAACTTTTTAGAAAAAACTGACGCCTGGGTTTTTGTACCGTTAAATTCCACTTGGTTACTGTCACCTCAACATAGAATTTCTTCCAAGAGATAAGCGTAATGTCATCTGCAAACCTGTAGATTGGGTTTCCGGTTTTTTCCAGCAGATCGTTAACGTAAATGAGAAAGATAGTAGGAGACAGTATGGGGCCTTGTGGCACACCGGCGTTGATAGTGAAGTGTGAAGTGAAATAGCGTGTTCCTTGTCAGAAGTTCAACAAAACGGTCGTTAGGTCATTATTGTGAATCAGAATTTCGATATTTAGGCGGATGATAATTTTTTAGGAACTCTAAATTTCGGTAAATACTAGAATTTTACTTGATTTTAAAATTTTTACCGACATAAAGCTACTTATAAAAAAGCGAAGAAAATTTTTACCTCTTTGGAAAACTTAAAAACTATTTGGCAATATACCTGACTTCCAAATAGAAACCTGTTAATATAATCTTATTTAAAAAACAACAATAATACTAATATCTTACATTTCTTGTTGGTGCAGGCGGAGGGGGACCTCTTGTTCTTGTATCACTGGGATTGTGCAATTGTTTCTTCAATTGTTGTTGTATATTGCTAAAATTTCTAGAAGGGGTCATCTTTGGACTTGGACTATTATCTGTCTCGTTATTGTTAACATTGCTATTACTATTGGAAGAATTTAAAGCTGAAGATCCTGTAATAAAAACAGATTTTTATTTTTGAACATCTGGATTCGGCTGATTCAGATCAATTGATTTTAATCATGCTCAAAGTCTAATTTAAAACAGTTGCCTTATACAAACTAAAATTAGGTTTTCATTTAAAAAGCACTATTTTCCTCTTGAGATGCTGATAGCGACACAGATCTTGTCTTCTGAATTACCATTTCCATACGGAACACTTATAAGTAGTAGACCTCAAAAAAATGGTCGCGGAAAAGAGATTTGGCTCCAATGAAGAAGTTATCGCCGAAACTGAGGCCTATTTTGAAGGTAAAGACAAATTCTTCTAAAAGAAAGGTATAGAAATGTTAAAAAAACTAGGGAGACTATACTGATGAATAAAGTAGAATTTTGCAAAAAAAAAAAAATTGTTTTAAGTAGCTAGACCAAAAACTTTTCAGCCTATATGTTAAGTATGTAGACTTTTACTGAGGACTTTAATTAGACAGGTGTGACTATGAACTTGTACTTTATCTAGATAATCAAACTTATTTAACTTGAAATTAACACAAATAAAATTTAGCTTATCCAAAATGAATCACAAAA
This sequence comes from Pachyrhynchus sulphureomaculatus, assembly GCA_019049505.1. Taxonomy (NCBI): domain Eukaryota; kingdom Metazoa; phylum Arthropoda; class Insecta; order Coleoptera; family Curculionidae; genus Pachyrhynchus; species Pachyrhynchus sulphureomaculatus. The sequence continues at coordinate 61,038,407 of CM032456.1, forward strand.
TTCGAGTTTTGCATACCAAATATGACAGAGGAAAGCTTAAGAAAATAACAATATTATATTAATAATCAAATCAGTTCAAATTCCTAACATGAATAAACGGAAACGACCTCCAATAAGGCGTGTACATCCTTATTTGTACCTAAATTACGACGGCTACTTTAGTAACATCGTCCTTAATCGAAATCAACGATTCTATTATTAGATTACTCGTTTCCGCTCGTACACACTTTCACAGGAATGGTGGTTTTAAATAACAATTTATTTTTCAAAAAATATTATTTTTCAAAAAATAATATTGTTCCAAAAAACGTCTCTAATTATATATTATTTTTCTACAATCATTACATTTTCAAAAGATTCAATTTTAATTATGAAAAATAAATCGGATTACACAAATAAGTACAAAAGTGCTTACTTCATAACCTTGATTGTCCTATACGTAAATAAATAACTTGGTAATCTATTAAGGGTTTTTAAAAGTTCTTTTTTTCCTTTAACCAAGAAGTATCTCAATCTTCTTCCCATATTTGAAAACTGCGGATAGAATGAGTGTTGTCAATTATCATCACACTTCACTAATCCCTGCCATTCCCCTTGAAGTCATCCTCACTGAAGAGAATTTCAACACATTTGAAGATTTTATTATACTAGAACAGCACAGTTTTTATTAAGGCCGCCCAACTATTACTTATCCAGGTGTCTAACGAGCCTCTCTTGCTTCATTTGTTAAAGTTGCTAACCAGGAAAATAAAACATTTTACAATTGCATTGAATTCTAAAAAAAATTGCATCTGTATTTACATGTTTTCTTTCACATTCTGTTTCTGTTCTGTTTTTATTTTAGTTTATCCTACTTTTTTTTTATGGGCATAGCTCATGTGCCGCACAGAAATCACTAAAGCGCTACAGGAGCGACGTGGGGAAAAGGAGATTCACGTTGGTCTTGCATCGCTGTAAATTGAACAACACAGTCTTGGGCAAATCATCAGGGATGAGGTTCTCCATATAAAAGACTACTTGAAAAGGGTTGTATGAGGAGTGACAAGCCGAACCTCATCTGGATGGGATGTATTAGGGCGACGAGTATTCCTGACATACACTGCTCTGGGAGGAATTAAGCGGGCTACATCCATCGAACGCTATTCATGGGAGTAGAGTCTGTCAAGTACGAACGTGACCGCTCGTATTCTTGAATAAATGTGTTTGGAGAACATTTTTTGCCATCAAGGTATTCTTTAGTGTGCTAACAACGGCTTAGTACGTTGCCCAAGCCCTCCCTGAACCTAGGCATGCTGTCGACGAGATCTACTACAGACTTTGCAAATTTTTCGAATCTCGCGAGACAATTGAGTCAAAGTCCTCAGAGTCTTTCCTCTGAGTTGTCTCTTTACAAGAAGTCAAACGTTTTCAATAGTGTTGACGGCGATTGTGAGGGCCACTCTAGTATCTTATCGTGGGTCCAAGCGAGCCGCTTCGCGACGTAACTTTTGCCCATCAAAGGTTTCTTCAACGTGCTTCGGAATTTGATTGGCATCATGAGAAGATGAAGATGTCATCGAATGATCTCATGAGATACATGTAACCCCATTTTCTTAATTTTGCCGCTCCATGACGTAGCGTCAATTTCGCGTCCCATGAAAACAAAGACACGATTCGTTTTTCGACTTTCGCAGTGACTTTGCCTACCGAGCCACGTTTTGGTAAGTCGTAGACATTTTTCGTCTCGTTAAAACGATTTACCCACTTCTTCACAAACGATACCGACTTTTTAATACATTTAGCGGCCGCGGAATGTGTCATTTTAGGCCCCCTTGGATGGGAACAAAGAAAGACCACCTCGAACCGACGCGCAAACAAGTGACTCGTTTTGGATTTTAGGTGATTTCGACGGAAGTTCGGAATCGGCTGGTACTCTTACTAAAATGCGTCGTAGACAAAGGTTTCCTCTACCGATTTTTTGTTGAATCGCATCTACCAAAAATGAATTATCGCGGACACGTTATTTGACAGACTGTACTTGTATAATAGACTCAAGTTGCCAACTGTTTTTCGATGTTCTAAGGAATTAAGCTCTTTTCTGAATGGAATTTAAAAAATACAGTGAATGTTTGGTAGTAGAGCCCCAAATATGGGAGCAGTATTCTATCATTGATCGAATATGAGTGTTCTACAAAATTAAAAATTGTTATGGAGTATAAAGCTTTCTAGATCGAAATAATAATCCCAGTTTTTGAGAAGCTCTCCTTGCTACGCAGATGTTCATGCCAAGACATATTTGTTCCCAAGTTACAGCCTGTCATATTGAATGACGATGCTAGAGGCAGGGAGTGTTCGGACATAACTATGCAGGGTTCAGCATCGTTAACTTTTTTAGAAAACAACTGCTACCTGGGTTTTTGTAGCGTTAAATTCTACGTGGTTGCTGGTACTCCAAAGACAGAATTCTTTCAGCTCTTCCTGCTGTCTGCGGATATATTGAAGTCCACGCCCTTTCTAATAGATCGTTAATGTACGAGGCTGGTTTGAAAAGTCTGTGCAAAAATAAAAACTACTTATGTGTTTGGGGTAAACCTTTTTTATTTTTCGACATAGTCTCCTTTTAGGCTTATACACTTCGTCCAACGATGTTCTAGTTTGTTGATCCCTTCCGAATAATAGGATTTGTCCAAGTCTGCAAAATATCCATTAGTGTCTGCAATCACCTCCTCGTTTGAATAAAATCTTTGTCCCGCCAGCCATTTCTTCAAATTGGGGAACAAATAGTAGTCCGAGGGAGCCAAGTCTGGAGAATAGGGGGGATGTGAAACAAGTTGGAATCCTATTTCCATTAATTTTGCGACCACAACTGCTGGGGTGTGTGCTGGTGCGTTGTCGTGATGGAAAAGGACTTTCTTGTGGGCCAATCGCGGGCGTTTTTCTTGCAGCTCGATTTTCAAACGGTCCAATAACGATGAATAATATTCACCTGTAATAGTTTTACCCTTTTCCAGATAGTCGATGAGGATTATCCCTTGCGAATCCCAAAAGACAGTCGCCATAACCTTTCCGGCCGAAGGAACGGTCTTCGCCTTTTTTGGTGCAGATTCCCCCTTGGTAACCCATCGTTTAGATTGTTGTTTGGTCTCAGGAGTATAGTAATGTATCCATGTTTCATCCACAGTGACGAAACGACGCTTAAAGTCCTCCGGATTCTTCTGGAACAGCTGCAAACCATCCTTGCAACACTTCACACGATTCCGTTTTCGGTCAAGCGTGAGCAATCGCGGCATCCATCTTGCGGATAGCTTTCTCATGTCCAAATGTTTATGCAAAATATTATGTACCCGATCAGTCGAGATGCCCACAGCACTAGCAATCTCACGCACCTTAACTCTTCTGTCATCCATCACCATATCATGGATTTGATCAATGATTTCTGGAGTCGTAACCTCCACAGGCCGTCCAGAACGTTCAGCGTCACTTGTGCCCATATGGCCAGTCCGAAAATTTTGAAACCACTTATAAACTGTTCTAATCGAAGGTGCAGAGTCACCATAATGTTTATCAAGCTTCTCTTTAGTCTCCTGAGGCGTTTTGCCTTTCATAAGTAATGTTTAATCACCACACGAAATTCTTTTTCGTCCATTTCTTGAAAATCACTCGACGTCCTTGATTCACACGAATGCCAAACACAAAGAAATACACCAATATGGCTGCCTGGCCAGCCTCGTAGTTCCGAGACAATATGGAGCCTTGGGGTACACCAGCATTGATAGTTCAGGTTAGGTTAACTGCAACTGGTAAAGAATGCACGCTGAGGAAACATAAGAGCGTAGATTAAAATCCGTCATGTTAAACGCGGTCAAATATCTTAGATATATTAAATGCAACCGCTCGAGATTTTCAAAATGTTTAATTGCGTTTCATTAGAGCTGTTTTCTTACCGAGTCGACGATACTATGTACTATTATCTATATTTTTTTTAAAATTTCTGAGTTATAGTTTGCCAGGTCTTTAAATATGACCGACCTGTGAAGATGCCTTTTGTAACAAATTAAAGTCAGGAGAAACATAAATATTTGTATTACCTAGTCGTCCTGTAGGCTTAAGTTTTGGCATTCCACCAGCAAAAAGTCCACCCAAGGGTAATCCATTGGGAGTTGGCATAGGGGAACTGCTAGATATGCTATTGCCTCCCGTCGGGGTACTATTATTATTGCCGACATTGCTTATTTTTCCTAAAAAGGAGAAAAACATCTGAAATTAATACATTCTATTATGACATAAATGAAATGAAAAATGAATAGGTTCTGTCATCTGCCAAAAAACCTAGGTAATATCCAAGGTGTAAAATTCAACGGTACCAAAATAAAATTAAATAATAAGCTCATTTTATTTATAAAATATTTTAGTATACTAACTTTGATTGAATTAATGTTATTTAAACCATTTGCGTTGCACTGAAATAAATAAAATAGCCAATATTAGTGGCGCCACCTATTGGATACACAGTTGCGTGCAAAAGTTTTGGGCCAAAAATATTTTTGTCATTAATTGAGTTATAAAGGGAGAAGGGAAAAAACCAAATACACCATCATAAACTACTTTAATTATACTAACAACATATACAACTCAAAAATCTTCTACTATAAATAACGATCATTCCTCACAAAAATAACATTTTTCGGTTATATTTATACTATTATTATATATTAACTTCTAAAAAACTGTTGTGTTTACATTTTTGATTGTGAATCCATGTAAACTTCATAATTGTATATCAGTATCATTGAGGGAAGATGCCGAAACTGACGTCATTAGACATTCGGAAAACTGTTATAAGGTTGTACGGTAAAGGAAAAGTTTCACGTGAAACAGCTAAACTTTTATCCATAGGAAAAACAACGGTTAACAATATAATTAAAAAATGGGACACTACAAGTACTCTGAATGATAAACCATGTTCTAGAAGACAAAGGAAAGCAACTATTCGTGTCGACAAAGGAATTAAAAGAAAAGCAGTTGCAGACGTAAAAAATAATGCTGCAATTATTGTACGTGAATTAGGTGAAGAAAATTTAGCTGACATCAGTAGGAGTACTGTTTCTCGTAGGCGTTGTTGGAGTAAAAAAAACCGCTCATCAGTAAAAAAAAAATAAGAAAGCCATATTAGAATTTGCAAAAATATACCAAAATTGGACAGTTGAAGACTGAAAAAAAGTGCTGTTTTCGGATGAAACTAAAGTTTATTTGGAAATGATGGAAGAAGATATGTTCGACGACCAAAAGGTACTAAACATGATTCTCGGTATTAAATACCGACTGTTAAGCATGGTGGTGATAGTGTTATGCTTTGGGGGGCATTTTCGCGGTAAGGCATCGGTCCAATAGTTAAAACTGAAGGTACCATTGGCGCTGTTATGTACAGAGATATTCTATCAGAACACATGTTTCTTTAAGGATGTCGAAATATGCCACGAGGATAAATTTTTCAACAAGATCCGAAACATCGACCCAAACTTTTACAAGAACTTTTTAGAAAGAAAAATCTTCGAGTTTTAGAATGGCCAAGTAAATCCCCGGACTTAAACCCCATAGAATATTTGTGGGAAGAGTTAAAAATGAAAGTGTTCCAATAAAGGTGCTCTCTGGAAAAAAGTTCAAGACGAGTGGGCTAATATCACCAGACAGAATTCTCAAATTAATCGAATCGATGCCTCAACGATGTGCCGCCGTATTAGCTTCGAAGAATATGGCTATAAAGTATTGATAAGAATGTATCCTTTACTGACACTTTAGTGTTAGAGTTATAGTGATTTTTACTATGTTATATACCATTTTATTGTGAAATTTGAAGTTGGAACAATACTTATGAACAGCTGAAAAATTTTATTTTTGTTATAAATAATTATTATTTATAGATTTTTTTTAGTTTTATATGTTATCATTATAATTAAAGTAGTTTAGGATGGTGTATCTGGTTTTTTTCTCAACTCCCTTTATAACTCACTTAATCACAAAAAAATTTTTTGGTCCAAAACTTTGGCACGCAACTGTAATATGCACTGAAAAGGTACATATTTCATTGACATGTCGAATTTTCAGGACAATCGCATGAATAGAACCTGAGTTATTGCGTCTAAACTGGCAGTGTGTTTTAGTTATAGTTGAAAAACGAATATCGAACAAAGAGCGAATATTAAATTTTAAGCAGAATTTGGTAAAACATTTACCGAAACGCATTAATTATATATATTTATATATATTTATATATTTATATATATATATATATATATATATATATATATATATATATATATATATATATATATATATATATATATACCAGGTGTACAAGTATGAAATGCGGAAATTCGGAAGAATGCAAAAAAGTGCTTTATTCAAAGTATGCTCCATCGCTTGTTATACATTTTTCTCATCTTGCGGGCAATTTGTGAATACCACGCCAGCAAAAATCTTCCCCTTTTGCTGCGAACCATTCATCGAAGCCATTTTTTCACATCTTCGTGCGAACCAAAGCGCTGCTCAGCAGGTGCGTGACCCATCGATGCAAACAAGTGGTAATCGGAAGGAGCCAAGTCTGGTGAGTAAGCCGCATGGGGTAGAACTTATCAGCTGAGTGCTTCCAACGTGTCGTGAACTGGTTTTGCCGTATGTGACGGAGCATTGTCATGGAGAAAAATGACTTTGTGTTGCCTCTTTCGGTATTCTGGCCTTTTTTTCAAGCTGCGAACGGTTCAAATCGGTCAATTGTTGTTGGTAACGTTTAGAATTAACCGTTTCCCCAGGTTTTAACAGCTCCTAATAGGCCAAGCCCCTCTGGTCCCACCAAACACGGAGCAACGTCTTTCTGCCAAAGCGATTCGGTCTTGCGATCGATGTGGATGGTGCGCCTGGGTCTACCCATGATTTTTTGCACTTGGGATTCTCAAAATAAATCCACTTTTCATACCCTGTAACTATACGATGCAAAAACGACTTCCTTTTGTACCGAGCGAGCAAAATGTCACACGTGTTTTTGCGCTTTTCCATTTGCCTGTCGTTCAACTCATGTGGTACCCATCTACCGGCTTCTGAATCTTTCCCATCTCTCGTAGCCGATTGGAAACAGCTTGTTGACTAACGCCCAATTGTTCTGCAAGTTGTTTTTGTTTGGCGAATCATCTTCGTCCAACAATGCTTGCAAGTCCACTTTTTCGTATTTTTTTTTGGCGGTTTTCCACGTTCCTTGTCTGCAACATCTAAGTCACCACTTTTGAAACGCCGAAACCATCGTTCACACGTATCTTGCGATGGAGCATTTGACTAAACTTCTCGAAGTAATCGGTATGATTCAACAGCAGTTTCCTTCAAATGAAAACAAAAAATTAATGCTGTCTGCGAATGTTCTTTGTTCGGTATAAATTTCGACATATTGAACACAATATCACAACACTATGCACACACTTTTCCAATTTAACAGTCATGCGTAACTGACACTTGTTGATGACACAACAAAATGGCGTAGTGTCAAATCTTTATAGCACAAACTGCATTGGTGCACCATCTGTTGTCTGAAATCCACATTCCATACTTGTACACCTGGTATATATATATATATATATATATATATATATATATATATATATATATATATATATATATATATTATAAACTTTTCAAAGAAGGTCGTGAGGACCTAAATGAGGATGAACATGTTGGTCAACCAAAATTCGTGATGACCGAAGAAAACATTAAAATTGCCAGTGAATTTCCTCAAAAAAGCCGAAAACTCCGTTGCGATACATGGAAATGGAAATAAATAAGTACAATGCTTCAATTAATCCCATTTTGACTGAGCATTTGGGGCTAAGAAAGATTTGCGCACGGTTGTACCACACAAATTGACTGATGACTAAAAATTTACTCCTAATTCAACATTGTAAAGACTTGACTAAAAAGTCAAAAGAAGACAAAAACTTTGTACCATTGTAATTGGCGATGAGATGTGGTGTTTTCAATATGAATTAGAAACCAAAAGCCAAAGCTCTGAATGGAAGCACCCAGGCAATTTGTTTCTGCGATAACGGTAAGGTGCAAAAGGAATTCGTTCCATGTGACCAAACGGTTAATGCTGTGTATTATCTAAGTGTTATGAAACGTTTAATGTCGCGTATTCGTTGTCTGCGGCGAGAAAATAGTGAAAGTGGAAGTTATTGACTGTTTGACGATAATGCACCATCTCACTGTTCGATGCTTATTACTGATTTTTTGATCTTTCATCGTATTCGCCTGATTTGTCTCCGTGAGACTTTGTCTATTCCCAAAATTATATTTGTCGATGAAAGGAAAGCGTCATGCGGACAATGAAGACGTTCAAAAGGCGTCGATCAGGATAATGTAGGAAATCTCAAAAGATGAGCTAAAAACTCATTTAGCTGCCAACACTTCGCCGCAGACAGAGCGATTTTTTGAGGGATCCACCTCAAGCATATGTGGCTCAATGTAAAGCAACTAAAAATGAACGAAGGCTCATATTTCAGCAGTCTACCCACTGTTCTCTTATTTATCAATCCTCTCCGAGATACGTCTCGCAGTACAGAATTTTCTAGTACTTATGCCAGTACTTATGACCAATAATGGTAAGATACCACGAATTGTATGAAGGAAATGCATACCCCGTATTTGATACTCCATCGAAGGCTGACTAGCTGCAGCCATATAAGCCGACAGAGTAGTTAGCAGATTGCCAACACTTCGATGCAGGCAATTTTTCAAGGGATCCATTTCAGGCATTATTTTTGTCAAATAATAAAGCATAAATTAAGCAATATTACTGAATTGCTTCCTAATAGTTTCAGAGAAAAACACTTCTTAAAATTTTTTTGTTTCACAACACAATGATAACAGATAAGATAATAGAAACTATAAAAATAACAATATGGATGACTCATCTATCCAACAATATAGTAGTTATCACAATTGGCTTTGGAGGACCAGTCTTATGCTTACATAAGGCATTGAAACCTCATCATTTTTAAGATTTGTATAAAAATAGTTATTCTCGTTACCCAAAAATTGTTATTGTACATCTATTAAACATTAGGACAATTTAAAAAAATGCCTCTATACCTGGTATACATGGTCCACTTTTATCCACAGTAACAGTCTTCTTTAGTTTCGTTCCTTGTTGAATGGACTTAAGGAGAGCACCTCTAGAATCCGCACCCCCACTACTTTTTGAAACTGAAAAAGATGGAGGAGGTGGACCGGGCGGTGGAGGGGGACCTGGTGGCGGAGGTGGACCCGGCATCTTTTAGAATACTGTGAAAAGAAAAAATAATGTTGGAAACATTTTTCTACACATGAACATATGATGTTTTTACGGAGAACTTAACTTTCACAGTTTTGAGCTCATTCACCTGAGCAGAACGTCTACAGAACGGCTTCCGCAAGGGAAATGTTGTCCGAGTAATTACCATGCATCGTATGCAAAAGGTTACAGTTGCTGTAACGAAAATAACGCGGAATGGATTTCTAGTTATTAATGTAAACCTAACATTTCGTTACTGTCATCAAACTTGAGAAACTGGATCTTTATGTATGAATGATTTTCAAATAAAATTATTCCACAGTTGTGACAAAACTTGCCTAAAATTATCCCTGTGAGGGTCCGATAAAAAAATGTTTCTTAAAGATTTATTTTATTTATATGTGATGCAACTAATCTTTTAACTTAAAAGCATTAATAGAAAATACCTAAATCATCATAGTTTTATGTCATGTATGTGAGTGTGTATGCTCATTCTACAACTACCATATACTGAAAATGCCTATTAAAGACATTTACAAGAATGTCTCCAAAGCATTTGACAGAGTAATTAGTAGTAGATGTAGTTATAAAAAAATTAGCAAAATAGGCATTTTTGAAGATCTTAAAATGATTTAAGGTTTATTTAGTGAGTTATCAACAAGTAGTACAGTAAAAATTACTTTCCTAAAGAAATTGAGGTAATACCGGGGGTTCATCAAGGGACCTTACTGTGTAATGTGCGTGTATGTATAACATTTGTAATCATGTTCTGAGTTGTACTATGCACTTATTTGCTGACGACCTTAAAATGTTGCTTTGTGTTGATGATTGTTTAAATGGTTTGTCTTTCAATGCATATAAAAGAAACTTTATTTAATTTTGACCAGTTGAAGCAGACAGTCATAGCTCACGTGCGCTGCAGGGAAATCACTAAAGCGCGACAGGCCCGATGCGTGTGTGGAAAAGCGACTCACGTTGGTTATAACACAAGAATAGTCACTTGTAGACATTTCTTTGTAATGCACTGAACTAGTTACATTTTGTAGATTGTGTTTAAATAAAATGATGTTTCATTTTAACTCCAATTTAATTTGTTTCATTGTCTAGTTTGATACGGCACCACATTTATTTAATTTAACAACGCCTAAGTCTAAAAACCTATTTTTAGGCCAGGCAGGATCAGTTATATTAAATAGGTGGAATTCAAACCATAAAAAAAATATACTCAGAAGGGTATTAAATAGCTAGAACCAACATTCTTCGGCGTAAGAGTAAATAGTTCCCCAGAAAAAGCTATCACAGAAAAGCAGTGAGAACAGAGTGGGAAAACATAAAATTATAAATAAACTGTGTAAAAATAGTAAAATAATAACATCAGTTTCATATATTGACACTGTGTGCAGTTATCTATCCTCTTAACGTTTTGTGTCGTGATTGTCCTGTTGTAAAAATAGAAATCGTTTCTGTTTTTATTACATTGTATAGAATTTAACCCCGTTTTACATTTCTTTTATTGCTACGATATTTTTACTAGCCTGTTTGTCAACGATTATCTGGCTAATAAGTTTTGGTTTGTTAATAATAAAGTTAACTCCCGTAAGTTAAGGTGACTAAATTGTTATTTATTAAATGTTTTATCACTGCACGATACTCCCACCCTCGTATTAATAATTAATGTACAATCTGTCAATAAGAACGTGACCGCTCGTATTCTAGAAAAAAATGTGTTTCGATAATTTTTTTGCAATGAATGTATTCTTTACTGTGCTAACAACGGCGCAATTACCACAGTAAGTTGTCCAATCGCCTCCTGCATCAATAATCGCCTGGCAGCTTCGAGGCATGCTGTCGACGAGATTTTCTGCATACTATGGCAATGATCTCCAAATTTTTCCAATCTCGCGAGACAACTGAGTCAACGTTCTCAAAGTCTTTCCGCTAAGCTTTCTCTTTACAAGGGACCAAACGTTTTCAATAAGGTTGGCGTCTGGCGATTGTGAGGGCCACTCTAGTATCTTATCGTGGGCCCAAGCGAGCCGCTTCGCGATGTGACTTTCGCCCAGCAAAGGTTTCTTCAACGTGCTTCGAAATTTGACATCATGAGCACAAAGATGTTGTTGAAGGGTCTCATAAGACACATTCAAACCCGATTTTCTTAATTTTGCCGCTCCTTGAAGCAGCGTGAATTTCGGGTCCCGGGTCCAAAGACACGATTCGTTTTTCGACTTTCGGAGTGACTGCCTACCGAGCCACGTTTTGGCAAGTCGTCGACATTTTTCGTTTCGTTAAAATGATTTATCCATTTCTTCATACACGATACCGACTTTTTAATATATTTAGAGGTCGCAGGCTGTGTCATTTTAGGCCCCTTTGGATGGGATCAAAAAGACTACCTAGAACTGACGCGCAAACAAGTGACTTATTTTGGATTTTACGTGGTTTCGACGAAAGTTCGAAATCGACTGATACTTTTACTAAAATGCGACATAGAAAAAAGTTCCCTCTTCCGATTTCTTGTTAAATCGCTAAAATCGTATCTACCAAAAATGAATTATCGCGGACACGTTCTTACTTGACAGACTGTACCTCTCCGTTGCGTAAATTATAGAATTGTCTCTCCAACCACTAAGTTATAAAAAATGGAAAATAGAAAATATTCTAATAATGGCAGATATTTTTAGTATGATATTTTTAGTATTAGTTTTAAATCTCTTAAAACAACAGATGTAGGTGCTTCCTATTTGTCTGTTATTTTGTTGATAAGTTTAAGAGTAAGTTTTGTTTACATTTATGTTTGCAATGGCACAAATAAATATGAAACAAAATATATACTTAAGTAAAAATTCAACTTATTATATTATTTGCAAACGTATCCAGAATATTAATAGGTGTTTCGGTTAATAATGTCGATTTTTTCGCAACATTTAAGCGTTTATTTCCATCACAAATTACCTTAATAATCAAGTATTGGCCATCGTTAGCTATGACTTTTTCCCATCTTTCTGTCAAAGAATGGATTCCGCATCAGAAGAACTTTTCATCTTTTGAGGCCAACCATTCATCAAGCCAAATTTTCACTTCTTCGTAAGAATGTAAGCGTTGTTCTGAAAGTAGTATGCTGATCGATCGGTGGTAGTCTGAAGGGGCTAAGTCCGGTGAATACGGCGGGTGGGGAAGAACATCCCATTTGATGTTTTCTAAATAGTTTTTAACACAGGAGGCCGAGCATTGTCATTTTGAAAAATGACTTTATCGTATCTCTTGAGCGTATTCTGGTCGTTTTTCCTTCAATGCTCGGTTCAAATTTATCAATTGTTGTCGGTATCGATCGCCAGAAATCGTTTCACCAGGTTTCAACAGTTCGTAATACACAGCTCCTCTACTATCCCACCAAATACACAGCAAAGCTTTCTTTCCCTGTATATTCCGTATTGGTTGTGATGTTGAAGGTTGGCCTGGGCCTACTCAAGTTTTTTGGGTTGGAGCATGTTCACCATAAGCTTCAACCAACAATCGATAACTTTCAGCAGTCGTGATCTTCAAATGAAAGAAGTTATTAAACCTCTCCACAAAACAGCTTTTTCTGGTACGAAACACGACATATTCAAAGCTATGAAGAACTACGTTTTTTGCACAATGACAATTGATAAGAAACTCGCTTTTGATGGCGTATATTTACCTTCCAAAACGCCATAGATGTCACTAGTCTATACCAACAAGTGTATTAGTAACGCCATATCTTAGCAAAATCGACATTATTAACTGAAACACCTCTTATAAAATTTTAATTTTAAATATTTTGGCAACACAGCCTAATAGTTCTTTCTGGGCATTCTGAAGCTATACATACGAATAAGCTAGCCTTCACTACAATTTGGTGAAACAGTCCAGTGGTTTTAAAAAATAAAATAACAAACCTGTATCCTTAATAAAAAAAAACACTTATACGTAATACTTTTGGGATGTTGCTCATGAGAAATGGTAGGGTTATCTAAAAATATTTAGTTATAATTGAAACTTATGCGGCTTTTCTAGATGAAGATAGCTAATTTCTGCTATAGTAACTTCACACTACTTTATTTCGCTTTATGTTGCAAGTTGTATTGTGAGGTACTTGTACACAAAAGCATATTAAAAAAAATGGGTAATGGCACTCCCAAAAACCTGATTAGATACAAGACACGTTAAATACTATATGTACGAGGCTGGTTTAAAAAGTCCGTGCAAAAATAAAAACTACTTATGTGTTTGGGGTAAACCTTTTTTATTTTTCGACATAGTCTCCTTTTAGGCTTATACACTTCGTCCAACGATGTTCTAGTTTGTTGATCCCTTCCGAATAATAGGATTTGTCCAAGTCTGCAAAATATCCATTAGTGTCTGCAATCACCTCCTCGTTTGAATAAAATCTTTGTCCCGTCAGCCATTTCTTCAAATTGGGGAACAAATAGTAGTCCGAGGGAGCCAAGTCTGGAGAATAGGGGGATGTGAAACGAGTTGGAATCCTATTTCCATTAATTTTGCGACCACAACTGCTGAGGTATGTGTTGGTGCGTTGTCGTGATGGAAAAGGACTTTCTTGTGGGCCAATCGCGGGCGTTTTTCTTGCAGCTCGATTTTCAAACGGTCCAATAACGATGAATAATATTCACCTGTAATAGTTTTACCCTTTTCCAGATAGTCGATGAGGATTATCCCTTGCGAATCCCAAGACAGTCGCCATAACCTTTCCGGCCGAAGGAACGGTCTTCGCCTTTTTTGGTGCACATTCCCCATCGATAACCCATTGTTTAGATTGTTGTTTGGTCTCAGGAGTATAGTAATGTATCCATGTTTCATGCACAGTGACGAAACGACGCTTAAAGTCCTCCGGATTCTTCTGGAACAGCTGCAAACCATCTTTGCAACACTTCACACGATTCCGTTTTTGTCAAGCGTGAGCAATCGCGGCACCCATCTTGCGGATAGCTTTCTCATGTCCAAATGTTTATGCAAAGTATTATGTACCCATTCAGTCGAGATGCTCACAGCACTAGCAATCTCACGCACCTTAACTCTTCTGTCATCCATCACCATATCATGGATTTGATCAATAATTTCTGGAGTCGTAATCTCCACAGGCCGTCCAGAACGTTCAGCGTCACTTGTGCCCATATGGCCAGTCCGAAAATTTGGAAACCACTTATAAACTGTCTAATCGAAGGTGCAGAGTCACCATAATGTTTATCAAGCTTCTCTTTAGTCTCCTGAGGCGTTTTGCCTTTCATAAAGTAATGTTTAATCACCACACGAAATTCTTTTTCGTCCATTTCTTGAAAATCACTCGACTTCCTTGATTCACACGAATGCCAAACACAAAGAAATAGACCAATATGGCTGAAACTTGGTGTGCGTTCATTCAAGAGATGCTACTAACTAAACATGAACTCGATACGCGCCGGTGGTGCCATCTTTCGGACTTTGCACGGACTTTGCACGGACTTTTCAAACCAGCCTCGTATATATTTGTCACAAGAGATAAATATCCAAAAATGCGCCACCGTATTCACTTAACTCAGTATCTCACTTTGTCTTTTATCATATACATATATTTTATATATATATATATATATATATATATATATATATATATATATATATATATATATATATATATATATGTATGTGTATATATATATATATATATATATATATATACATACACATACATATATATATATATATATATATATATATATATATATATATATATACACATACACACACATATATATATATATATATATATATATATATATATATATATATATATATATATATATATATATATATATATTTAAAAAAAAAAAACCGGTCCAGTGCAAGTTGAACTTGCACAATTAGTGTTCCGTACGTTGCTTTTAAAATAAAAAAAATCTGTTACGGTGGTATAAAATGATCAGTGACTTCATAAAACACACCCCAAATGAGTTTTCAATAAAGTTTGTTTCCAATCTTTACTGAAAACTGATGACCTTGAAATTTTTGTTTTTTTTTTATATACCAGATAAATTACTAAAGGTAATGCACTCGTGATAATTTTCGTTCAATCTATACTCCGTGGAGAATATTCCAGAATTTTTTCAAAATTTTTTGATTAGTACTTTTCGAGATAAGCGATTTTTCGCGATTTTTTAAAAATAATATAAAGAAAAATGTGCGCAAGTATTACATTATATATATATATATATATATATATATATATATATATATATATATTTTTTTACTCGTGTTTTTACAAGCTCTCATTTGACACCACACTCGATGACTTAGTAAAAAAAATTTTTTTTTTCACTTCCGATTTTATCCCTCAAAACTAACCCCTTAAGCCAAAATTTAACTTTCAAAACTACACGGCTCTGATGAGGCCATCAATTCTATATTAGTACCAAATTTCAACTTTCTATGTCAAATAGTTTTGGAGAAAATCGGGTGTGACAGACAGACATAGAGACAGACACCGAAGTGATCTTATAAGTACGGAACACTAAAAACACGTAAATCGGATAAGTGGTTTTTTGAATGCTGAGCCCACTAACAGACAGACAGACCGAAAGACGTTCCGTTTTATATATATATTATTGATTTTCTTTTGATAAATATTAAGTATTTAAAAAAAAAAAACGTAAATTGGATAAGTGGTTCCCTAATGATAACCACAATAACGGACAGAGAGACGCGTTGCGTTTTATATATATTATATAGATTATTATTATTAGTGTATAATCTGGCCAGAGAACATATGTATGAATTAAAAAAAAACACGTAAATCGGATAAGTGGTTCTCGAGTGATAAGCGTATTAACGGACAGACAGAGAGACGTTGCAATAAATATTGTATTCTTTGTTACATGATACTGTTCCGTATTTAACGGTTTACGCAGTTTATTGCAAGAGAGTGCGCTAGGGGAAAACTTCGTGTATAATGTCCCTTAAGCTAAATACATTTTTTCCAACGATTTTCCTATTCATTTATCCCATCTCTGAAGTGGTTTTCCGGAAGACCTTCAAATTACTCATCTACAGATGTTATCACTTCATCATTTGTTGAAAAACGCTTCCCACGTAAAAATCTTTCGAGGCTTGGAAACAGATGGAAGTCAGACGGAGTCAGATCTGGCGAATAGGGTGGATGTTACAACAATTCGTACTTTCATCCGACCAGTTTTGCCGTTGCCAAAGCACCTGTGTGAGCTCGTGCTTTGTCATGATTTTTTTCCTCTGCAAACCGGGCCTTTTCTCACGAATTTTCTCATCCAGCTGGTACAAAAGGGTGCAATAATACTCTCCTGTGATTGTTTTACCGGTTTAAAAGTAATTTTACAAATGAAATTAAAAAATTAAAAAGAAAAAATGGTCTAGTTCAAGTTAAACCTGCGCAATTAGTGTTCCGAAAGTTGATTGCTTTTAAAATAAAGTTGTGTGTGTTACGAAGGTATAAAATGATCAGTGACTTCACAAAACACACCCCAAATGACACCCCACTCGATGACCCAGTAAAAAAAATTTTTGTCACTTACGATTTCACTCACCAAAATTAACTCCTTAAGTCAAAATTTAACTTTCAAAACTACACAGCTCTGATGAGGCCATCAATTCCTATACTAGTACCAAATTTCAACTTTCTGTGTCAAATAGTTTCGGAGGAAATCGGGTGTGACAGACAGACAGACGGACAGACAGGCACCGAAGTGAGCTTATAAGTGTTCCATACGGAACACTAAAAAATTAACAAAATTCCTTTTGCATCCCAGAAAACTGATGCCATAATTTTTCTGGACGAATTTGACTGCTTTGGAGCAGAGCAACCGGGCTCAATCCACGGTGTATTTGTTGTCCCAGTTCAGGATCATATTGGTAAACCCAAGACTCATCCACAGTTACAAATCGACGCACAAAATCACTTTTATTCTTTGTGAATCGAGCCAAATGTTGTTTAGGAAGTTTCTCTCGACTCCAGTTTTTTCCGATGTTAGCAAATGCGGCAACCATCTTGTGAATGGCTTTCTCATACCTAAAACATTAGTTAAGATCTGATCCATTTAAAATGCCTATAGCCTCAGCTAAATCATCCACGGTTAATCGATGGTCTTCCATTACCATATCTTGTACCCGCACAATTTCTTCAATTGTTGCATTTTTCGGACGTCCTGGACGTGGATGAAAAGTTAGAAATGAAGGAGCAGACTCCTTTAACATTTTCACTCATTTTGTATGGATTTCAGTTGCCGATAACACTTCCAAATCGAAGAATTTTATCATCCTCAAATACGTCTACTTTAACGAGCTGATAAGTAATGAATGACTTAACAGATCGACTTGAAAAGGGGTTAATATGACAGATGAAAATGGTGTTCAATATTTGGTTCAAGTGATGCTCCATAGGTGTGCTTTCAGAACTTATTGACCGACCTGATATGCTTAGGCAGATGATAAAAGTGTCAGTGACATGCTAATTTTGGAAAGAAAAATACCCTCATCACTTACACTATAAAATTAACAGCCAATTTGTTAAGTCAATAAGATTCATGTTTAATTGCATATTTTAGGTATAATCAAAAGCATAAACACAGTACTATTAGGAAACTATTGTTCCTAGTTACTAAAGCAAACAATATTGAAATTTTCTTGTTAAACGGTTAATTGAAATTTGATTTAAAATATTATTATTTTTTAATCAGGCAAATGAGGTCAAGTATTAGATAATAAACAGTATCATTTTCCATATAATTTTTTTTGTACTAAATTACCATGATAAAATGTCGCGACAGAAGAGTCTAAGAGGTATTTTTACGGATTGGATTGAGTAAATATACAAGTATGTGAGATTAGACCATTAAAAATTAGCGCGACATTCCGCCTAGAATTGCAAGAGACAGCTACAAAGATCCGTTTTTTTCAACACTTAATGAGTCCAGAAGGGCACAAACCAAGTATTTATATCTTTCTAGGTGTGATATAAACCTTAACATGTATCTGCTAATGCATTTATTTATAGAAATTGGTGACTAAAGCAAGGTTTACATTGGTGTTAAAGCAGCGTTTCTCAACCTTTCAGTATTTGCGACCCAATTTTCAAACATAATTTTCATCGCGTCTCCCCCCCCTCTTATAAAATAGCAATGTATGCAATAATAATGTATTTTCAGTATTTTGATGCTAAAGCTACACTATGACCTTAATTACAAACCTTACAAACTACCAAGAATAAGTAAATTTATTCATATTTGGCAACACATATCTGCTGCATTGACAAAACTAGAATCGATGCCTCTCTATTGCTCTTTGTCACGTCCACCATATAGGTAGCGGCTTCGTAAGAAGTTCCAAGTTGTCTCGAACATTCGGAAAGTCTACCCAAGTGTATAAATGCTGCACCTCGTTCAATTACAGCCCGTCTCAGTCGAGTTGATCCTTCTACTGCTATCGGATTTATCGTGAATGTGTATGTTGTAATTTACGTGTTAATTGAAATTCAAGGTATTTAAATTTTTAAGTGGGCGTAAGCGAGCATTAGACGATAGTGAAGCATCAGCAAGTGCACAGACGAGCGTGGTTCCGAAATTAAAATCAAGAAAATATTGTCAAGAATACTTAAATTTAGGGTTTACCAGTACTGAAGTAAATGAAGAAGAAAGGCCCCTATGTGTTATTTGCTCAAAAATCTTGGCAGCAGACTGCATGAAACCAAATAAACTTAAACGACATTTGGAAACGCTTCATAGTGAGTACCTTAACAAACTCCGAGAATTCTTCGAATTAAAATTAAAATCATATGTAAAGTAGAAATCATTTTTTAAAAAAACTTTGTCTGTGAATGAAAAAGCTTTACTTGCCTCTTACAAAGTTTCATATAAAATAGCCAGATGTAAAAAGCCTCACAACATTGATAATTTTACCAAACAATTGCTATCCATACCTATATCAAATGATACTGTTGCTAGTCGAATTAGTGATATAGCTAAAGATGTACAGCACCAGCTTTTCGGGAAGTTGCGTCACAAATTGTTTTCAATTCAGCTTGATAAGGAAACAGATAGCAATAAAGATGCTCATTTCATTGCCTATGTTCGATTTTGTGATGGTATGTCAGCAGTAGAAGAATCATTTTCTTGCAAACCAATAGAACTTAAAGCAACATCACTTGCATTATTTGCTATCTTAAATGATTTTATAAACGAGGCAAATATGGAGTGGAAAAATTGCGTCGGAATATGTACCGATGGGGCTCAATCAATGTCTGGAAGATTTCAAAGTGTACAAGCACTTGTGAAACGAAAATATCCACTGTGTGTATGGACACATTGTATGATCCACAGAGAAGCTCTGGCTTCCAAAGAAATGAGTCCTGCTCTGAATATTGTGCTCACTACAGTTGTAACCGTAGTAAATTATATTAAAATGCGACTCCTAAAATCTAGAATTTTTTCTGCACTTTGTAAAGACATGGAATATTTGCAACGTGTTTGTGAATTAAGAAATGAAATCGCCATTTTTGTAGAAGAGGAAAACCGACCGGAAGCCGAAAAGCTTCGAGATAGTTTATTTGTGATGAAATTGAGCTACTTGGTCGACATATTCGACAAACTAAATACCTTAAATCTTCAACTCCAAGGAACAAATACACATATATTCGAAACAAGCGATAAAATTAATGCTTTTAGTAGAAAATTGGAATTGTAGAGCAGAAATGTAAAGCAAAAAAACCTAAAAATGTTTGCAAGTGTGGGTGTGTTAAAACATACAAGGCTGAACAACAACAGGTGAAAATTGTTTTAGTAACCATTGAAAATCATCTAGCCATGTTGACAAAGAATTTTAAAAAGTATTTTCTTACTAATGACAACTTGGTAGTAAGTTACGAGTGGGTTAGGGATCCATTTCAAAATACTCCCGAAGGACTCTCAACTTCCGAAGAAGAAATCTTCATAGACTTCACGGCAAGTGGCGAAATCAAAAGACAATTTAATAATAAATCACTCTTTGAATCTTGGGCAGGGATGAATGATGAGTTTTCTGCACTGAAAACAAGAGCATTTTCGTATACTATTACCATTTTCAACACCCTACCTTTGCGAAACTGGATTTTCTGCGGTGGCTGCTTTGAAAACAAAATATAGATCTCAACTAAATATAGAAAAAGAACTCAAAAGAGTGTCTATTTCTAATGGTAAACCATCCTTCGAAAATCTTTGCTCTGCAAAACAGGCCCAAGGGAGTCACTAATAATTATTAAACTTGTTTTTAATTTAGTATTAATATGTTAATTATTAGGTAAAGACATTGTGCAGTACTAATACAATCCTATTTATAGGTGTATTATATCAGTGTAAATGTGTATTTCATTTTTTTTTTGTCAGAATGTACTCTGTTTTGCTTTCCTTTCAATAAATTATATTAAATGTTTTTAATGAATGTTTTTAATAATAATTTCTTTTCGATACGCTCGCGCCTCCCCAATAGTGTATCACGCCCCCCTAGTGGGGCGCGCCCAACAGGTTGAGAAACGCTGGTGTAAAAGCTTAATGTTTATCTACAGCTGATTGTTCGATTTGTCTAGTTCTATACATTTTTCATCTCTTTAAGTAAGTATTAATCTTCCAGTTTCTTCCACATGTAATGTGTCACGCAAAAACCTTCAGCTTATAAAGGGGTTTATGTTTATTGCTGATCTCAAGCATTTCCCTGCATTAAAAATTGTGCCAAAGTAAAGACTTTTAGGTAATTTGATCTCTATGTATGTGGAGTAAAACAGCTATATACTGGATCCTCATTATTGTCTTATCGGGTAGCATTAAAATGTTGTTAAAATGCAATCTTGCTTTTTAGAGCACTGGTTAGTTTCCCTGTTTGTAATACTGAATGTTCATCAAATATTAATAAAGCTGTAGGCGATTTTATGGTAATCCTGTTCTTCACCAAATTTTACAATTTTTTTCAGATTATGTATATTTTGGTGCGTAAATTAAGAATACGAAAACAAAATTTGGCACCAGCACCAAGACCTAGTCTTCAAGACCTAATTTCTCGATTACATCATAAAATCTACCCTATTATCGTAATAATTAAGAAACTTTTATTTTTTAAAAGAGTTATATAAATTGACGAAAATTTTATTTAGCGAAAAACTGAATTGATATGAGCGCCATTGTATAAATTTAGTGAAATTCGCACTTTTTCTATTTGACTGATTACATGATTTTGAACATTTACATATAAATTTGTTATGTTCCATTATTTTTTAATGGACTTATTTTTTTCACGCTCCGATCATTTATCACTATATCGTGGATTTTTATCAATCATTTCTGATGTGGTGACCTCATTGGGAAGACCTGGACGTTCTTCATCAAAAATGCTTGTACGTCCGCGTTCGAATTGAGCTACCCAATATTTTATGGTCGATAACGAAGTGCATAGTCCCCATAAACTTCGCTGAGTTCCGCTTTTATCTCATCATTCGTTTTCTTTTTCAAAAACAAATATTTTATCACTGTTCGATGTTTAATTTTTCCCATTGTTGTAAAATCACAAAAGTTGTTTTATTTAAATAGCTGCCACTGACAAACTAAATCACGCAGCGATTTGAAAATTTGACAGGATCCTTGCGAAAGGTTATGTTTACGAAAAATGTAATTTTTAAAACAGTAGTGCTATCTCTAACCGAGGCCAGGTACTTATCATACAACCCTCGTATATATTGTCAGTTACTGATATAGCGAGGATTTTTGAAATGCTATCTACTACATGGTATGAAAACTCCCGAGACTTTTGAAGAAGAAAACAATGTTTTTGCCAAAAATCGATTTTATTCTTCAAAATAACTTCCTTCAAAAGCGATACCCTTATTATCCTACAACCTATGGATATCTTTCATATAGTATAATTCAACGAGTTCTCTAAAATAGCCCTCAGTTCCCCATTAGACCTCTTTAGTTGAGCTAAATTCCTTTCCTTGGAGCCACCTTTTCAAATTTGAAAAGAGATAACAATCGCTGGGGCCCAGATCTGATGGATCTGCGAATGAGGAAGCAAATCGTAGTTGTGAACTGGTACGTTATCTTGTTAAAATAACACTTTTTTTCGCTAAATGCCCCACAATGAACCCACAAATGAACCACAAGGTTCATCTGTATCCTCTATCGACCACCATACTAACTTTAGAACACTTTTGCTTCTCTTGCAGACACACATCATTTACAAATAACAAATGCCGAAATTGCCATCCTGGGCGACTTTAATGTCCACAACATCAACTGGCTTAAATATTCAAATACTACCGACGAACAAGGTCGTGAACCTGAATCATTCTCAATCAGTTGTGGCTTAGCTTATTGACGAACCAACACGGATCATTGAACGAGACGGGGAGTTGGCCAGTCTTCTTGATCTGTTTTTAACCACCAATCCGGAGATTTACCCGGTCACCGTAAATCCGCCATTAAGTTCTTCCGACCATAAACTGCTTTCGACGAGTATCCTACCAATCAGTGAGAGAGGCGCCTAAACCGCGCAAGATTTGGCACTACAAATCTGCTAAATGGGAAAATCTCATGGAATATTTTCGAACTTTCCCTTGGTTAGACGTTTGTTTTCGATCCGACGACCCATCTGACTGCGCCAGGGAGGTTTCCGATGTTATTTTGGCTGGCATGGAAGCTTACATTCCTTTTTCGAAGAAATGCCCTTCCTACGGCAAGCCTTGGTTTGACCGAAAATGCAAACAAGCTGTTGCTTCTAAACATCTTGCCTACCGACAATGGCGTGAAAACACTATAAATCGTAATTCCTTTGTTCGCGACGAAACCAAGGAGGGCACACAACCAACGAATTAGAAACAAACTTCTCGCTTGTCCCAACAATTCCAGGTCCTTTTGATCAGTCGCTAAGGCAGTTAGTCAAAATTTCACTAAATCCACCATACCACCACTCACAATGCCAGATAATTTTATTGCAATGACACCTGTTGAGAAAGCGAACTTGTTGGTTGAACTCTTTGCTTCACATTCTACTGTCGATTTCCAAGCGCTTCTGGCGCTGACGGAATACCTGCCATAGTTCTCAAAAACTGTGCGAGGGAACTGACACCAGTTTTCTATAGACTTTTCAACCTATCCTACAAAAAGGGAATATTTCCTGCGTGCTAGAAATGTGCCACAATTCAGCCGATACCTAAAAAAGGCAAGAAGACCTTGCCAAATAACTACCGATCAGTGGCACTGCTGTCAATAAAATCGAAAGTCTTGGAAAAGGTTATCAATTAGCATCTTCTAAAATATCTTAAAGGAGGCTTTTATAAACATAGATCAACAGGAGCTCTTCTGACTTATGTAACACATGTTTGAATTGAACACTTTGGAGTATCTTGAGCGGTTGCTCTTGACATATCCAAGGCATTCGACCGTGTTTGGCACGATGAACTGATGGCTAAGCTACGCTCTTATGGTATGCCTGAAGAGTTCTGTTTGTGGCTCTCATGTTTCCTCAGAGAGCGTTCTTTACGAGTGGCAGTCGACGGATTTCTTTCTAACACCTTCACTATCAACGCCGGTGTACCCCAAGGCTCCATACTGTCTCCTACTCTCTTTCTCATTTACATTAACGATCTGCTGGAAAAGACCGGCCAAGAGACATAGGCTATTCACCCTGACCTCTTGTAGATCTTTGGGTTCACAGAATAGTTGACTTCAATATCTATATCTCTTGACCATTAGTGCAAGACATTCGCACAGAATGTCGTCGCTTTCTCCCTCGCACAGCCCACATGTTTCCGATCAGCCAGTTTGAGGTTATATAGATGGGCCTGTAGTGCCACATGTCCTGTAAGGAGTCCTATGCTCAGACGTAACGTAATCCAATCTACAGCTTTGCAGGTGACAGTACGCTTATCTCTTCATTCACTTTGAACGCTAGGACATCGGTTACTCAGACGAATATCCGCAGACAGCAGGAAGTCTTAACAAAGACCTGGAAGAAATTCTATCTTGGGATGACAGTAACCAAGTGGAATTGAACGCTACAAAAACCCACGCGGCAGTTTTTTCTAAAAAAGCTAACGTTTCTGAACCCAACATAGTTCTGTCGGAGCACTCCATTCCTCTAACATCGTCACTCAATTTGTTGGGTGTTAATTTGAGAGCAAATATGTCCTGGCATGAACATGTTGCAGGCATAGCAAGGAGAGCTTATCAAAGGTTGGGAATGTTATTTCGAACCAGAAAGCTTTACACTCCACAAAAACTGTTAATTCTTTACAAATCTCAAATTCGACCAACTATGGAATACTGCTCCCATATTTGGGGCTCCGCTCCCAAACATACACTGCATTTATTGGATTCTATTCAGAGAAGAGCTGTTCGTCGTTCACTAAACCTTCGACATATAGTTACTTTAGGCGAAGTAGATGTGCTATAACACTTCTCAAGCGATTCTGGGGTTCTGGCTATATTTTTCCCATGAAAAGTAATGTTTAATCAACACACCAAATTCTTTTTTTCCATCGTTTTGCAAAAATCAAAATAGCGTCACTTAAATAGTTGTAACTCGAAAACTAACAGACAAAATGTAATGAAAATTTTACACGAATCATCTCAGAGTTGACACTAACTGAAAATCATATAGTTTCTTTGTTTGTACTACCATCTCTTGGAAAGTCTCGAGACTTTTCACGCCATAAAGTATATAAATTTATCTTTTCTCTGTCAAATTTCTTCAGTTGGTAAACTGTTAAATGAATTAATAGCAATTAATAGCAATGCAACAGCTTAATTTCGACCAAAATTTCTATTCGCAGTTTCTTCAACATAGCACTTACGGAAATATTTTTTTAATATTTCCTAGCATTTTTCAAGCGTAAATCGATCCACTTCGTACCGCGGAGGTTTAACACCAAAGGTTTATTAATATCTTAGGGGCGTCCGCGTTAACAGTGTAGAAATAACCCACAGTTTAAAAAGAAACCAACAGATGGCCCACCTTTTATAACCAAAAATTTTGCCAGTGTCAATATTACACAATCTCGATGTCAGCTGTCTCACTTCCACTTTGCGGACATTCAAAACAATACGGTGGATTTTTTTGTGCTTTCTGGAGTTATGCCTCATTTGGAAGTCCGGAAAGTGGTGCATCATCGGTGCTTGCACGACCGCATTTAAGTTCAATAACATTGGTCAACAAAAAAAAGAAAATTGCTTGTTTCCTGTGATTTTTTTTTTTGTTTCTATCTCAAATTGACGCGTATTTTTTAAATATGGCAACAATTTTTCTCTAACAGCTTTTGTTTTTGAGTTATAGCTAACTACCCTCATTTACTATTTTTACTTAGATTTTCGTTTTTTATTGAACACTAGAATATATTTTGTTGTTGTTTTAGATATGGCTTCGTCAAGAAGATGTTGTGTGCTTAATCCCGATTGTTTTTTGCTATATTTGTGGTGAATATATATTTGCAAAATATCGAAAACCTATATCGGACTTTGTGAAAACTGCGTATCATCAATACTTTAAAATAAAATTGTGTAATCAGGACAAGCCATGGGTTCCTCATATTGTATGCCACAAATGTGTGGTATGTCTACGGTTATGGGCCAGTGGAAAAAGAGATGCAATAATGTTCGTAACACCCATGATTTGGCGAGAACCTCGAAACCATCATGACGATTGCTACTTCTGCGTTGTGAAAATAAACGGAATTAACCCTGGAAATCGAAGTAAGTGGTCATATCCTAACTTATCTTCTGTTCAACGACCTCAATTAAAATCACAAGAGGTACAACCCAGCACATCTAAATCTTCTGATGATCCAAATCTCTGTGAACCCGAACGAAATACATCAAGTGAAGACTTTGATTCAGACTACAAATGTAGCCTTTCAGAACCTCAACCATTTAATCACAAAGAACTAAATGACTTAGTAAGAGATCTGAACTTACCAAAAGAAGCTTCTGAAATTTTAGTATCTCGTTTAAAAGAAAAAAATTTGCTTACTCCGGAAACCAACATTACATTTTATCGTACCCGAGAAAAAAATCTGTTACCGTATTTTTCTCAAGAGAAGGATTTAGTTTTTTGTAACGATGTTGGTGGTATTTTGCAGCAGATGGGATTAAAACAGTACCAACCTAGTGATTGGCGTCTTTTCATAGACAGCAGCAAAAGAAGTTTAAACTGTGTTTTGCTTCATAACGGTAACAAGTACGGATCTATACCTATTGCACATTCGAGGACTTTAAAAGAAGAATACGTAAATGTTTCTAAGGTTATGGAAAAAATTAAGTATCAAGACCACAAATGGGTCATTTGTGTTGATCTGAAAATGGTTAACTTACTTTTAGGTCAACAAGGGGGGTACACAAAGTTCCCTTGTTTCATGTGTCTCTGGGATAGTCGTGACAAACAACACCATTGGTCACAAAAATTTTGGCCAGTGCGGGAAGAGCTAAAAGTTGGTACAAAAAATGTTATAAACGTGCCTTTAGTTAGCCGAGACCGCATCATACTTCCACCACTTCATATTAAACTCGGCATAATGAAACAGTTTGTGAAGGCGCTTGACAAAAGTGGCGAATGTTTTAATTTTCTTTCACGCAAGTTTCCAGGATTAAGTTCAGAAAAACTGAAAGCTGGTATTTTTAATGGGCCACAGATTAGGCAACTCGTGAAAGATCCTAATTTTGTCAAATCAATGACTGAAGTCGAATCCAAAGCTTGGAATTCATTTGTTTTGGTTATAAGTAGCTTCCTAGGCAAAAAGAAATCTGACGACCATGTCGAGCTTGTTGAGTGCATGCTATCAAACTTGCAAGAGCTAGGGTGCAACATGAGCATAAAAATCCACTTCCTGCACTCGCATTTAGACCGATTTCCACAAAATCTGGGTGATTTTAGTGAGGAGCAGGGTGAAAGATTTCATCAGGATCTTCGGACAATGGAAGAGCGTTATCAGGGGGGGGTGGGACTCACATATGATGGCAGACTACTGCTGGAGTTTGCAACGAGATCTACCTAAAGTCGTTCATTCAAGGAAATCTTATAAAAGATCATTTGCTAGTGTTCAATAGAAATTTTGTTAACATAATGTATTATTTTTTTTTGTATTTTTTGGCAAAATAATAAAACTGTATATTTCAAAAGGTAAAGCTGTTAGCAATCTCCCAGTATTTTTTTCATAGTCAGGGCCATAGAAATACCCAATAACAGTAAAAAAATTAAAGGAAACAAGACTTGTGTTGACCAGTGTAATCCATCGACAAACTGCTTTCAATGAAGCAGAAGCAAATTCTTTTTGTCCTAACGTTTTATAAAAATCAAATTAGCGTCACTCACTGTAAATCTGAGATTTGATACTAACTGAAAATCATATGGTTTTTTTGTTTGTGCTGTGCCCCATGTAGTACAGACCTAATCAGTTCAAAACTCATACCAGGATAGTGCTAATTTAGAATAATAATAATTCTTTTTCATAAACAATCTACTTTAATATAAACAGTAGCGGCCCTAGCCCCATGGTATCATGTCGGCATGCACTATGAAGGGTACTGGGTTTAATTCCAGCATATCTGTATACTTATATATTAATTTACTTAATTATATTTGGCTCGGCCTCACACGGAGGTAGTAGTTGTTGCAGAAATTTAGTCATGCCCGGCAGCACTATTGTGTTGTCTAAAAGGTGCTGTGAAACGCAAATGTATTATCCAACACTTGGACAACGTTAACGGATATTACGACATCCTCACCGTTATCCACTCAAAAAGGCCAATCCCTATTGACGCACCGATAAAAAAATATATCTATGTCGTCATGATTTTATCAAAATTTTAATTGTTTTATACCTCAAAATTATATTTATAAAACACTGGGAATTACACCACAAAAGTGAAGTTACTTGTTTAAAACTAATTGATTACACAGGCCTGCGAAATATAGCTTTTAATTTCCCTTTTAGATAATAATGCTTTTTTTAGGTATTTAGGTATGCTAAATTAAAATATAGCTTTAGTTCTTTTATAGCACACCAAGATTTATTTTTATACAAGATTTGCATATTTACAGATTTTTAGACAATATTTATGAAAAATAAAATGTGATAACTATAAAACTTAATGTTTAGTTATAAAAAGCACAGAATTAGTTTTAAACATGACTTAAGAGACTAAACAAATCAAGAAGACTTATGATATATTTTTCTATTTTCTTTAAAACTCTTGTTCAATCTTCTTCTCTTGTATTTCCAATTCGGTTTGTCTCTCTTCAACATCCAGCAATAGTCGGCCTTCATGCCAACCTTTCTTGATATCTGTTCTCCATAATTTTTATATCTTGGTGAAATCACTCCCCCTTCTCTTCACTTACAGCACCAAAGATTCTCGGAAAAGAAGTCAATATGAAAATGCAGCTTTATATTCATACTGCAACCCAGCTTTCTGAGATTGTTAAGCATGTTGTTGACTATATTTTCATAATCAGGGCTTTTTTCTGTTTCCTAAAAAATGTTCTGAGATCTTTTTAGTCTTATTTGGTATTTTTTCAAAGTCAGCATTTTATATTAACTTCCGAATGTCAAGGCTAACAAAAATTCCTTCTTTTAATTTGGCTTAAATTTATCACATAAATAATTGAAACAGGAACCCTCTTTAGGTAATGCCTTCATGAATTGCTTCATAATACCTAATTTGATATGGAGGCAGTAGAATCTTGGAGGTGTCAATCAGAGCCTCGCGTCCAATATTTTTACTTCCAGGGCTTAATGATGTTCTCTATCCCATTCACACAGGAAACAGGAGTATTTCATATATCCTCCTTGCTGGCCAAGCATAGTCAATATCTTTAGATCACCCCATATAGTCCAGTCATGATTGGAGTAGTTTATCTTTTTAGTCAACACACGTAGCTATAAACATGCTTATAATCGTAATAAAAAACAACTAGTGAGGGCAGCTAAATATTTAAATATCAACACTACCATTAATACACCTTGTTAACACAGAAAACTGAAGCTGACTAAGAAAACTGAAAATAATATTTTTCTCAGAAAACTTACGTAATAGAATTTTTTTTAATATCGTTCTTATAATGGTACCCATTACCTAGTTTTGTTAGGGGATATCCATCGCAGGCCTATGTTATCTATTATCTCTAAATAGCTATATTAATAAATTCTCAATAGAGTGTCAAAGTATTTTTCTAGTTCTTGCTCATTGCAAACTATATTAAAATTATTAGTAACTATTTGTTTATGTTTTCACAATAGCGTAAGTGTATTAAAAACGAGTAAAAATTGAAAAATTCAAAAAATAAATCGAAAACTATTAGAAATAGGTATATGACACACTTAATAAAAGTTGGAGGGTGTTGTAAAATCTATCAAAAAAATAATAATATACAGGGTGTGTCATTTAAAAAATTTGAGATTTTTCAATTTAAAATAGTCGAAATGTATAAATTTATTTTGAACGCTCTGTGGCATCTAACGCAAATTTCTTTACATATATATTTTTTTTTTCATCTCGAACGCTCGTACCAAGTATCAGTATTCCACCTTCAGAAACAATGGCGCTACTGGCAATTTTTTACAAAACTGAAAACTAATATTTCTTTAAAAAAATTGAAATATTAGAAAAACTACTAGGTTTAGGTATATAACATTATTAATAAATAACCGGTCAAGTGCAAGTTGAACTTGCACAATTAGTGTTCCGTACGTCGATTGTTTTTAAAATAAAAAATTTTGTTAGGGTGGTATAAAATGATCAGTGACTTCACAAAACACACCCCAAATGAGTTTTCAACAAAGTTTGTTTCCAATCTTTACTGAAAACTGGTGACCTTGAAATTTTGGTTTTTTTTTCTATACCAGATAAATTATTAAAGGTAATGATAATTTTAGTTCAATCTATACCCCGTGGAGAATATTCCAGGATTTTTTCGAAATTTTTTGATCAGTACTTTTCGAGATAAGGTAGGGGACAGCGATTTTTCACGATTTTTTAAAAGTAATACGAAGAAAAGTGTGCGCAAATATTACATTATATATATATATATATATATATATATATATATATATATATATATATATATATACATTTTACTCGTGTTTTCACAAGCTTTCATTTGACACCACACTCGATGACCTAGTAAAAAAATTTTTTTTTTCACTTCCGATTTCACCCCTCAAAACGAATCTCTTAAGTCAAAATTTATGTTACGGTGATATAAAATGATCAGTGACTTTACAAAACATACCCCAAATAAGTTTTCAACAAAGTTTATTTCCAATCTTTACTGAAAATTGATGACCTTGAAATTTCTGTTTTTTTTTATATACCAGATAAATTATTACAGGTAATGCACTCGTGATAATTTTCGTTCAATCTACACCCCGTGGAGAATATTCCAGAATTTTTTCAAAATTTTTCGATAAGTACTTTCCGAGATAAGGCGGGT
This sequence comes from Pachyrhynchus sulphureomaculatus, assembly GCA_019049505.1. Lineage (NCBI taxonomy): Eukaryota > Metazoa > Arthropoda > Insecta > Coleoptera > Curculionidae > Pachyrhynchus > Pachyrhynchus sulphureomaculatus. The sequence continues at coordinate 61,069,182 of CM032456.1, forward strand.
GGACAGCGATTTTTCGCGATTTTTTAAAAATAATACAAAGAAAAGTGCGCGCAAGTATTACATTATATATATATTTTTTACTCGTGTTTCCACAAGCTTTCATTTGACACCACACTCGATTACCTAGTAAAAAAATTTTTTTTTCACTTCCGATTTCACCCCCCCAAAATTAACCCCTTAAGTCAAAATTTAACTTTTAAAACAACATGGCTCTGATAAGGCCATCAATTCCTATATTACTACCACATTTCAACTTTCTATGACAAATAGTTTCGGAGAAAAATCGGGTGTGACAGACGGACAGACACCGAAGTGATCTTATAAGTGTTCCGTACGGAACACTAAAAAGTTACAAAATTCTAAAATTAATAATTTAAAAATAAATTAGAAAATTGGATGTTCCATTTAAAAAAACATGTTATATCGGCCACACTTGTATACTCAAAAATAATTTTAAACTGTGCACCTTAACATTCCCTAAAACTATTGTATTTAACATTTTTTCGTCATTCCCGAAACAAATGAGATGACCTTTACTCTATCGTTGACTCAACCTGTACATCTTTTTAAGAATTATCTTAGATCAAAAAGCATTTTCTTAATACTCCCACTTTTAATGAAAACTGGAATGCTGCCAAATAATTTTAAATAATTTTTTATTTAAAATACATTTATCTGGAATAAGGGGTGAAAATCAAAGATTTCTCTAAAGTAACATTTTTTTTTTGAAAGCTGAGATATTCAGACAGATTAAAAGTATTGTAAATGATATGCTAATTTTGGAAATGATATCCTAATCACCTGTACTATAAAATTAAGAGTGTCAATTAGATAAATGTTTAATTCCAAATTTTCGGTATAATTGAAAGCATAAACAAAATACTATTAGGAAAGTGTCGTTCATTGTTACCACAGTAAACAATAATAAATTTCCTTATTACATGGTTTAAATATAAAATAATTAAAATTTATTCAACCCAACAACCTTAAAAAAAGAATGCTTCAAGAAGATACCATTGAGACCTATAAAATATTACTACTATACAGTAGGTTCAATTTTTTTTGCTTTGAATTCTGATCGAAGACTGAGGTCACAGCTATAAACTCTCAAGAGAATCTTTTAAGAAGCTTTATAGATAGTATTTTATATCAAATATAGTTAATTGGGACTGAAATGATCTTCCAGATAGTTTAGTTAATGCTGAAATGAATAACTTCTTTAAAGATAAATATGATCATTAAATACATTAATATTTGAGATTAATCCATTAATTATGGCTTAAATGGCTTCGTTCCCTAAACAATTAATAATAATAATAATAATAATTCTTAATTTAAACTGGTGAAGAAGTAAAGTACTAAATTCCAACAGTATTTTTTTAGAGGAATTTCAAATTTTAGAGAAATTTCAAATTTTGTACAAAATTTGTTGCATAAATGATTATGAAACATACCCTACCATAGAGCTGAAATGTATTCTTAGAGGCTGTGTTGAACGAATATAGAAGAAAGTATGATATTACAGTTTTTGGAATTAGACTGTGATACATGAGCATGAGTCTCGAACCTTGTACCTATGAATCCATGAGAGATTTTTGAGGATTTTTATTAATCATGATTAGAATATTGACTAAGACCAGAGAGGCACAAACTAAGTAATTTATACCTGAATGGTGTGTTCCGAACTGATACAGACCATAAACCCTACTGATGTTAGGGTTTATTTGTTTCTGTTTCAGTTGCGTGCAAAAGTTCTGGGCCAACCATATTCTTGTGATTAATTCAGTTATAAAGGAAGAAGTGAAAAAAACCACATACACCATCATAAACTACTTTAATTATACTAACATAAACAACTAAAAAATCTACTATAAATAACAATCATGTGAATCCAGGTATACATCAAGAATTTAGTTCACTTCATAATTGTGTATCAGTATCATTGAGAGAAGATGCCGAAACACATGTTATTAGACATTCAGAAAACTGTTATAAAATTATATGGTAAAGGAAAAGTCTCATGTGCAATAGCTGAACTTTTATCCATAGAAAAAATAACAGTTAACAATATAATTAAAAAATGAGGAACTACAAGTACTCTAAATGATCAACCATGTTCTGGAAGACCAAGGAAAATAACTATTTATGTTGACAAAGTAATTAAAAGAAAAGCAGTTGCAAATGTAAAAAATGCTGCAATTATTGCAAGTGAATTATGTGAAGAAAATTTAGCTGATATCAGTATAGGTACTATTTCTCATAGACTAATACAAGTTGGACTTGTTGGACGTGTTGGAATAAAAAACCGTTCATCAGTAAAAAAAAATAAGAAGGCCAGATCAGAATTTGCAAAAATACACCAAAATTGGACAGTTGAAGACTAGAAAAAAAGTGTTGTTTTCAAACAAAATTAAAGTTAATTTATTTGGAAATGATGTAAGAAGATATGTTTAATGATCAAAAGGTACTAGACGTGATTCTCGGTATCAAATACCGACTGTTAAGCATGGTGGTGGTAATAGTACCAGGTGTACAAGTATGAAATGCGGATTTTTTTTCTAAAAAAACATGTTAAATTCGGAAGAATGATAAAAAAAGTGCTTTATTCAAAGTATGCTCCATCGCTTGTTATACGTTTTTTTCCCATCTTTCGGGCAATTTGTGAATATCACGCCAGTAAAAATCTTCCCCTTTTACTGCGAACCATTCATCGAGCCATTTTTTCACATTTTCGTACGAACCAAAGCGCTGCTCAGCAAGTGCGTGACCCATCGATGCAAACAAGTGCTAATCGGAAGGAACCAAGCCTGGTGAGTAAGCTGCATGGGTAGAACTTCACAGCTGAATGCTTCCAACGTGTCGCGAACTCGTTTTGCCGTATGTGATGGAGCATTGTCATGAAGAAAAATGATTTTGTGTTGCCTCTTTCGGTTTTCTGGCCTTTTTTCAAGCAGCGGTTTTAAATCGGTCAATTGTTGTTGGTAACGTTTAGTACTAACCGTTTCCACAGGTTTTAACAGCTCATAACAGACCACGCCCCTCTGGTCCCACCAAACACAAAGCATCGTCTTTCTGCCAAAGCGATTCGGTCTTGCGGTCGATGTGGATGGTGCGCCTGGGTCTACCCATGATTTTTTGCGCTTGGGATTCTCAAAATATATCCACTTGTACTTGTACCGAGCGAGCAAAATGTCACACGTGTTTTGCGCTTTTCCATCTCTCTTTCCCCATCTCTCGTAGCCGATTGGAAATAGCTTTTTGACTAACGCCCAATTGCTCGGCGAGTTGTTTTTGTGTTTGCGAATAATCTTCGACCAACAATGCTTGCAATTCCACAACTTCGTATTTCTTTAGCGGTTTTTCACGTTCCTACAACATTGAAATCACCACTTTTGAAACGCCGAAACCATCGTTCACACATATCTTGCGATGGAGCATGTTCACCATAAGCTTTTTGAAGTAATCGGTATGATTCAACAGCAGATTTTGACATATTGGAACACAACACATCACTATGCACACACTTTTCCAATTTATCACTCGTGTGTGTCTGACAATTGTTGATGAAACAACAAAATGGCGCAGTGTCAAATATTTATAGCATAAACCACATTGGTGCGCCATCTGTTGTCTGAGATCCGCATTTCATACTTGTACACCTGGTATACTTTGGGAGCATTTTCGTAACAAGGCGTCGGTCCAATAATTAAAATTGAAGGTACTATGGATGCTGTTATGTACAGAGATGTTCTGTCAGATCACATGCTTCCTTATGGACATTAAAATATGGCACAAAGATGGATTTTTCAGCAAGATAATGATTCGAAACATCGATACAAGCTTTTGCGAGAATATTTCAGAAAAGAAAATCTTAGAGTTTTAGAATGGCCAAATCAACATTGGGGGGAAGAGTTGTAAATGAAAGTGGAAACTTAAAATTGTTCCAATAAAGGTGCTTCCTGGAAAAAAGTTCAAGAAGAGTGGGTAATATCACCAGAGACAGAATTCTCAAATTAATCGACTCGATGCCTCATGGACATCGAAATATGCCACAAAGATGAATTTTTAAACAGGATTATAATATGAAACATCGATCCAAGCCTTTGCAAGAATTTTTCAGAAAATAAAATCTTCGAGTTTTAGAATTGCCAAATCAATCGGTGGACTTGAACCCCATAGAACATTTAGGGGAAGAGTTGTAAATGAAAGTGGAAACTTAAAATTATTCCAATAAAGGTAATTCCTGGAAAAAAGTTCACCAGAGACAGAATTCTCAAATGAATCGAATCAATGTCTCAATGATGTGCTGCCATATTAGTTTCAAAGGGTATAGCCACAAAGTATTGTTAAGAATGTATCTTTTACTGCCACTATTTTCTGAGTTATAATGATTTTTGCTATGTTATATTCCTTTTTATTGTGAAATTTGAAGTTAGCCCAATACTTATGAACAGCCAAAAATGTTATTTCTGTTATAAATAATTAGTTATTTTTATTATAATATTTATAGTAAAAGATTTTTGAGTTGTATATATTGTTAGTACAATTAAAGCAGTTTACAATGGTGTATTTGGTTTTTTTCTCTTCTCCCTTTATAACTCAATTAATCAACAAAAATATTTTTTGTCTCAAAACTTTTGCACGCAACTATATATGGATGGTGTGGTCTGTAGAGTGTTAATGTTCAACTACAATTTGCTTCTATTATTTATATTACCATTTATGTTTATTTCTAGTATTGATGAGCAAGTTTATCATATATACACATGTGAATATGAAATTTTATAAACATTTTCAGTTTGTAAAAGAATTGTGTCTGAAGTGAAGAAATAATTTTCTAAGAAGTGGTAAAAACTGTGCAAAAGTTAATTGGCAATTTGGTTCATAGGACCAAGCATGTAAGGTGAAACTGCACAAGTCACTATGGATCCATATTACTATCTTGCAATAGCAATTATTTTTTACATTAGTCAGTATTTCTCTTTCTGATGGAATGGAATGATTATCACCTATTGATACTTATGAGCTAATGATAGATAATTTTTGATAAGGATGATGTGAATTAACATCCAGATAAATTTTTATAAGCTAGGTTTAACTAAAATAATTATCCAAAGCTGCTGTTACTTGTTTTTAATACCAGTATGTGCTTATTTAGTATAATAGCAACAATCTTGATTTTTCATCTAACCTAAAAACCTTTAATAAAACAGATTTTTTAAATAGTATTCCATAATCATAAAGTGAAATGTTTGCTAATATACCATAATACTTTTAAGTAGTTTGCTCCTTGCATCAATCTAAACAATTAGTCTATAAAAACTTAATATGGAATGAGAAAATTTAGATAATACGAAAAGCTGTACCTATCCAAAATCTTTTTAAAAGTATCTGTCTAGATACCCCACTCAGATTACTATTTTTACATTGTTGGTCGTTGACATAGCAAGGCTTTTCAAACACTGTGGTACTTGCCATGTACAGACCTAATGAGTGAAAAAATTCGTGCCAGGACAGTATCAATGTAGAATAATAATAATAATCTTTTATCATAAAACAATGTACTTTAATCTATATCCATGTAGGGTTAGATTCAAGGTTGACTGAAGATTGTACTCCACTTTTTTTATTGAAATTTTAGTCGTTTATGCCTCGAAATTATATCTGTAAAATATTGAGGATTAAACTACGAAAGTGAAGTTACTTGTTTACAACTACTTAATTATGTATTATCACTTAGTGACTATGTAAATAAATATTCAAAAATAAGTAAATAAGTAGGTTGTCAACGTATGACACATACCTAAACTCCTAGGCGTGAAATTGCTTATTTCCCAGCTAATTCCTAAATATATTCCACATCACTAAAAGAAATACTATAAACTACACATTTAAAAAAAAAATATAATTAATTAATCATAGTTTTTCTTTTTAAAACTGTCTCCACAATATACGTTTTTATCGCAGTCAAAATCAACATGGCCGATGAAGCAGTGTTGCCAAGGAATGAACAATTCGTGTACCAATAATTATAACTAAATGTACCAAGAAAAATGTACAGGATAGCTTAAAAATTTTGACCCATATCTACCCGGGAACATCTGGTTTCAGTTAGAGGGTAAGTTACAGGGTGTCAGGAAAATAATATTTAAACCGATTAATCCTTGTATCAAAGGCAACTGAGGAAAAAAAATTGACAAATGGTGCTTTAATATAATGAAATTAATTTAAAAGGGTTATGTTTTTAGTGTTCCGTACGGAACACTTATAAGACCACTTCGGTGTCCGTCTGTCGGTCACACTCAATTTTCTCCGAAACTATTTAGTAAAGTTGAAATTTCGTACTAATATAGAAATTGATAGCCTCATCAGAGCCGCGTAATTTTGAAAGTTAAATTTTGACTTAAGGGGTTAGTTTGGGGGTGAAATCACAAGTGAAAAAAATTTTTTTTTTACTAGGTCATCGAGTGAAGTATCAAATAAAAGCTTGTAAAAACACGAGTTTAAAAACATATATAATCTCTTACATGCGCACATTTTTCTTTGTATTATTTTGAAAAAATCGCGAAAAATCGCTGCCCCCCCTCTATCTCGAAAAGTACTGTTCCAAAAATTTTGAAAACATCTGGAATATTCTCCACGGGGTGTAGAGTGAACGAAAATTATCACGAGTGCATTACCTTTAATAATTTATCTGGTATATAATAAAAAACAAACATTTCAAGGTCATCAATTTTCAGTAAAGATCGGAAACAAACTTTGTTGAAAACTCATTCGGGGTGTGTTTTGTGAAGTCACTGATCATTTTATACCAAACATTTTTATTTCAGAAGCAATCAACGTACGAAACACTAATTGCGTAAGTTCAATTTGCACTTGGCCGGTTATTTAGTATATACACTAATAGTTGCACTCAATAGACATGCTAAAAACAATTTACTTGGATTTTGACAATGTCCTTTATTAAAAGTTAGTTTAGGATTATGTTACAACGAATTGAAAGAATTTCACATTTGAAGTCTAGTCTAGGGAGCATAATATTTACCTGGACATCGTACTGACTAAATTAAATCAATTAGGTAAACAGAAAAAGAAAACATTGACAATATGCGTCAGAAGGGAAGATAAATGGGGCTGTAACAAAATTTTAAATCTGTCCGAACTGAGGAAAAGATTACTAAAAGTTCTGTACTTGATTTAAGGAACCATCAATTTTATAAGTAAAAAACCGACTAAGTGCAAGTCAGACTTGCAGAAATAGTGTTCCGTACGGTGATTGCTTTTAAAATAAAAAAAATTATTACCCTAAATTAGTTTTCAACTAAGTTTATTTCCGATTTGTTGAAAACTGATGACCTTGAAAATTTTCTTTTTTATACACTAGGTAAATTATAAAAAATGATGCACTCGTGATATTTTTCGTTCAATCTAAACCTTGTAGAAAATATTCCAGAATTTTTTTCAAAATTTTTTGATCAGTACTTTTCGAGATAAGGGGGTACAGCGATTTTTGTCAATTTTTTAAAAACAATACAAAGAAAACTGTGGGCAAGTAATACACCATATATATTTTTTAACTCGTGTTTATACAAGCTTTCATTTGACACCCAGTCCATGACCTGGTAAATTTTTTTTTCACTTCTAGTTTCACTCCCCAAAACTAACCCATTAAGTCAAAATTTAACTTTCAAAACTACACACACACACACACACACACACACACACACACACACACACACACAATTTCAACTTTCTCTGTCAGTTGATTTCGGATAAAATCGGGTATGACAGACGGACAGATACCGAAGTGATCTAATAAGTGTTCTCTACGAAACATTAAAAATAACGTGATGTACAACACTACGCGTGATAAAAACATACTTCATTTCTGATAGTCATTGCTTGAGTAACTTATCATAATGACATTTTGGCTGTTGGTAGAGAGATACATCGAAAATTATATTTGGGGGATAGTGGAAGTCAGTGTCTCCAACGCGACTAATAAACAGTGTGTATGTGCAAATACAAATGCATTTTCGAAAGATTTTTAAAAAATGACTGAATATTTTTGACTAATACAGTTAACAAAATAGAATAAAATCACTACTTACTAAAATGGTCTTGGACCTTCACACAAGGTGGATATGGATGTGGTCTAATTAGGTACAGCAGATAATGGAATGTACTTATTAAGAGAATAATGTACAAAATCTGATACAATTATGCTGCCTCTGACACCGCAGAGATGAAGGCAGGCGCTCAACACACATGCGTTTGAGACAGGCGGAACAACTTTCCTTCATTTGAACGGGTTCTTTTTTTCAGCGGATTTATTTTGCAATTTAAAACATTTTAAACTTTACTGAAATTCTTTACAGTTATTTAACATTACTTATCAGACAGCACAATGTAATAATTAAGCTCATTAAATTTTCAACAGTACTTCGGACGAGTTATTATTTAACTGGTTCGCATTTTTTTTTATTGCGCGCGTACTAATTTTAAATCTTCTTGGGAGAGTTACTAAAATAGAAACATGGAAAGGTTAATTTAAATTTTTATTTATACTAATAGAATCTAAGTTTTTTCTAAAATTATAAACAGATTATGCCTCATACAAAGATAATGAAATATAACTTAGCCAGGGTCGAATCTAAAAATTGGGTTTTCACAAGTTCGTTGGCTATATCTCAGTCATTAGGCCCATGGTTACATATAGAGCTGCGGTATGGCGAAAACAGAACAGAGAACAACCACGGAGCTAAATCGTTGTAGAGGTTGACTTGGCTTACGTTTCACCAGGGCTACATGTACCACCCCCACCAGGACTAATACTAGGTATTAGGTATAAATAAATATATATATATATATATATATATATATATATATATATATATATATATATATATATATATATATATATATATATATATATATAAAGGAGACTATCATAGCGCCTATCGAATGCAAACAAATGGGGAATAAAAATAACCTGTACAATCTGGGCACCCAAGAGTTATGGATCTAATCAATAGAACTCTGGACATGCAATCTGACTATATGACAACGTCGTATAATTTTGAAAAACCATATAGAATTGGGTGTGATCCAAATTTATGGATGCAGGTGGAGATTCCGACGGAAACAACGGGCTTGGTCTTTTTACAGACGCATCAAAAAGCTCGAGGGTAATATATGCAGAGAAGCCCAAGCGGAGCTTTAGCATTCCACTAGGGAAAAATGAAACAATATTCCAGGCAAAAATTCACGCAATACGAGCATGTGTTTATGGGAATATTAGGCGGGACTTCCGAAACCAAGAAATATATATTAACTCGAGACAATCAAGCTGCTGGTAAAAACAACAATCAACAGTTGGCTCGCAAAATCTAGTCAAAGACATGCGAGGGACGTAATTGGTGGCCCCTCAAAGAAACTAACAACTAACGTCCTTTATTTAACAAGGGCCCAAACTAAACCAGTGGTGAGACTAACCACCGGTCACTGTCACTTGAGCAAACATTTACAGGAAATGAGTATCCAAAATGATCCCACGACATGCAGACTATGTAATGAAGAGGAAGAAACCTCTATACACATCCTATATGAATGTGCGGTTTTAACTCGGAACAGACATAAACTGTTCGATCTCTGTAGTAGCGATAAATTACATAAGGCAATATACTATTGGCGTAGAATGCTCAAGATTCAATGAACTGCGCATCGAACATATTTATCAGTACTGCATGAACTCAGGGGCAGCAAAGCATGAGAAGAGGAGACGACTGTCTGGAGAAATTAATTATTCAGGGAAAGATTCCAAGAAGATCAAGAGGATGTCCCCATCGCGTTGGATTGACCAGAAAGCTAGGGTCACAAGCACAAATATAGTTGGCAGGATAGAGAGAGGCATGGAGGACAATTATTAACGATATCCGAGGCCACCACATTAATTCAAGGGAATTAGGATTGAGATATATATATCTATATATATATATATATATATATATATATATATATATATATATAATATATATATATATATATATCATGGCATTACTAATACACTTGTTTCGGTTAATAATGTCATGGCATAAACACTAGTTGACATGACATCTATGGAAGGTAAACATGCGCCATCAAAAGCCAGTTCGTTATTAATTGTCACTATGCGAAAAATATAGTTCTTCTTAGCTTTGAATATGTCGTGTTTCGTACCAGAAAAAGACGTTTTGCGGGGAAGATTAATAACCTTCTTTCATTTGAAGAAAACGGCTGCTGAAAGTTACCGATGGTTGGTTGAAGCTTATGGTGAACATGCTCCAACCCAAAAAACTTGGGTAGACCCAGGTCGGCCTTCAACATCACAACTAGTGCGTAATATACAGGGAAAGAAAGCTTTGATATTATTTGGTGGATAGTAGAGAAGCTATGTATTACGAACTGCTGAAACCTGGTGAAACGATTTCTGACGATCGATACCAATTGATAAAGTTGAACCGAACATTGAAGGAAAAACGACCAGAATACGCCCAAAGACACGATAAAGTCATTTTTCAACATGACAATGCTCGGCCTCATGTGGCAAAATGTGTTAAAAACTATTTGAAAAACATCAAATGGGAAGTTCTACTCCACCCGCCGTATTCATCGGACTTAGCCCCTTCAGACTACCACTTATTTCGATCCCTGCAGAACGGATTTTCAGAACAACACTGACATTCCTACGAAGAAGTGAAAATTTGGCTTGATGAATGGTTGGCCTTAAAAGATGAAAAGTTCTTTTGGTCCGGAATCCATTTTTTGACAGAAAGATGGGAAAAAGTTATAACTAACAATGGCCAATACTTTGATTATTAAGATAATTCATTTTGTGATGGAAATAAATGCTTAAATGTTGCGAAAAAATCGACCTTATTAACCGAAACAAATTTTATATATATATATATATATATATATATATATATATATATATATATATATATATATATATATATATATATATATATGTATATGTATATATATATATATATATATATATATATATATATATATATATATATATATATATATATATATATATATATATAATATATATATATATATATATATATATATATATATATATATATATATATATATATATATATATATATATATATTAGCAAGAGAAGTAAAAAATACTTATATCTGATGTGACCATGGGCGTTAGTAATTAAGAAAAACAGCATATCACAATGCCAAATAAAAGAGAACAGGGAAGATGTTTATAGCAACCAGAAGTTGGATTGGATTCAATATTGCAGAAAACTAATCCCGTCAAATTCTAATTGCTATTAACATTCCTCCGCGTTGGTGTTTACATCTAAGAGTTCATCTTCTTGACAATATGGTGAAGTCAATTTAAAGCTACTGGGCCGTAAAAATTAGCAAGGTTGATAACGAGAAATAGGATAAAAAAGTCTAATCTTAGAATAACCTTTACATTTCGACCATTGATGACACTAAGCAATTTTGAAACACACTTTCTTGCATTTATGTGGTTTCGGGAATTAAATCTGTGAACTGCTTTTTGAACAAGTCTACAAAGACCTAAGTCACTCGGCGTAAATGTATTTTCTTTTTAAACGTAACTAAAATAAAGTTGCAACTTTTTTTAGAGATAATTGTGGAGAGTTAGTTTAAAAAGGGAAATAAAGATTTAGGAGTTTTCTTGCAGTGCGTGTGCTGTATCAAAATAACCGGTCAAGTGCAAGTTGAACTTGCGCAATTAGTGTTCCGTACGTTGATTGCTTAAAATAAAAAATTTTTGTTACGGAGGTTTAAAATGATCAGTGACTTCACAAAACACACCCCATATGAGTTTTCATCAAAGTTTGTTTCCGATCTTTTTTAATTTTCGCGCAGTTTACATCCTGTGGAGGATATTCCAGAATTTTTTAAAAATTTTTGGTCAGTACTTTTCGAGATCGATTTTTTTAAAATAATACAAAGAAAAGTGTGTGCAAATATTACATTATATATATTTTTGAACTCGTGCTTTCATTTGACATCCCACTCGAAGACCTAGTAAAAAATTTTTTGACTTCAGATTTCGCCCCCCAAAACTAACCCCTTAAGTATAAATTTAACTTTTAAAACTACACGGCTCAGATGAGGACATCAATTCCTATATTAGTACCAAATTTCTACCAAATAGTTTCGGAGAAAATGGGTGTGACAGACGGACGGACGGATAGACATCAAAGTGATCTTATAAGTGTTCCATACGGAACACTAAAAGATTAAGATCAAGTTTTTCAGAAAATATTATGGTTTGCAACTCCTGCAAAATTATGTTAAAACGGAACTAATAAATGACGCAGTTTACAAATAAATTAACATAAACATCGAAAAAGAATTTACATTTTCTTAGTCATATTAATAATGAATCATCAAATTTTCGTCACAGTATTTTGATGACAAAGTTACAAAGTAATTATTAGGAAATTGCATTGTGCACAACAATTCAAGGAAAAGGTTTGTTCCATCAGTACTTTCTCAATATAATAAGGAGAACCTAAAATGACGTTAGTAGTGGTTGTCACATCTACGACCGTCCAAACAAGAATATATGATATCACCTAATTTTTATTGTTTAACATGTATAATGTAGTCAGTGCCAGTACTGATGTAATAATCACTAGTAGTGCAATGTGCAAATTCCATAACGGATTCTGATTTTAAACAAGCACCAAAGGATGAATTTTGAAATGTTATTTATAACAATTCAACAAATTTGAACTTATTTATAAGATACCCAGTATAATTGGAGTCCTAGCTGTAATAGTGTAAGGGTTTTTGTACTTCTAGGGTTCAATAAAAAAGTGGTTTCCAAAATTATACAGATTCTTAAAGTAAAAATAACCGGCCAAGTGCAAGTCGGATTTGCGCAATTAGTGTTCCGTACGTTGATTGCTTTTAAAATAAACATTTTTGTTACGGAGGTATAAAATGATCAATGACTTCACAAAACATACCCCAAATGAGTTTTCAGCAAAGTTTTTTTCCGATTTTTACTGAAAACTGATGACTTTGGAATTTTTGTTTTTTTATACACCAGATAAATTATAAAAGGTAATGCACTCGTGATAATTTTCGTTCAATCTATCTACGGAGGTATAAAATGATCAGTGACTTCACAAAATACACCCCAAATTAGTTTTCGACAAAGTTTGTTTCCGATCTCTACTGAAAATTGATGACCTTGAAATTTTTGTTTTTTATATACCAGATCAATCATTAAAGGTAATGCACTCGTGTTAATTTTCGATCAATCTACACCACGTAGAGAATATTCCAGAATTTTTTCAAAATTTTTTGATCAGTACTTTTCGAGATAAAGAGGGGGACAGAGATTTTTCGTGATTTTTTAAAAATAATACAAAGAAAAGTGTGCGCAAGTATTAAATTATATATATTTTTGAATTCGTGTTTTTAACTTCCGTTTTCACCCTCCAAAACTAACCCCATTTGTCAAAATTTAACTTTCAAAACTACAGGGCTCTGATGAGGCCATCAAGTCCTATATTAGTACCAAATTTCAACTTTATATGTCAAATAGTTTCGGAGAAAACCGGGTGTGACAGACAGACAGACGGACAAACACCGAAGTGATCATTTTGGTGTTCCGTACGGAACACTAAAAAGGAACAGCATCACTGTCAATGTGTGAGGTTCTCTCGAATAGTGGCAACATCGTCTCGTTTTGCTTGTGGTTCCTATTTTTCCTTAATGTGGAAGGTTTTCCACGTTTTTTTTTTTTAAATGTGTATACAGTGTCACATACTTAAAAATCAACTTCCCCAATTTTTTAATAACATTACAAGCAGCCGCATAAAATAATTTAGATACTTGCTGATGTGTGCATAGAATGATGGCGACGAATTCCTTATTTGAAAAAACGTCTGTCCATATAATGGCAATTGTATCTAGAAAAAAATAGAGAGATATCTTTTATCCTACTTTAAAAATTATCAATTTCGTTCCGTACCGAGTTCGTATCTCGGCTTAGGTATTAATAAAAAATAATAAAATAAAATTTACAACGTGACGCTCATCTCTCTTGGTCGGAAGGCAAAGGCCCACCACCCGTAGTATCATGCCTAGTAAAGCCCCCTTACTTTGGCCATTCGGAATCGGCATTAAACAGTAGGTCCCCTTTGCCTGTGGAAAACACTTAAGAAGACACCAACCACAGGCAAAGGCCAGAGGGTTGCCTACGTCCGTATCGGATATGACACTTCAAGAAGAAGAGGAATATATATATATATATATATATATATATATATATATATATATATATATATATATATATATATATATATATATATACCAGGTGTACAAGTAGGAAATGCGGATTTCAGACAACAGATGGTGCACCAATGAAGTTTGTGCTATAAAGATTTGACACTGCGCCATTTTCTTGTGTCATCAAGTGTCAAACGCGCATGAGTGATAAATTGGAAAAGTATGCGCATAGTGTTGTGTTGGTGTGTTCAATATGTCGAAATTTATACTGAACAAAGACCATTCGCGGACAGCAATAATTTTTTGTTTTCATTTGAAGAAAACTGCTGTTGAATCATAGCGTTTACTTCGCGAAGCTTATGGTGAACATGCTCCTTCGCAAGATACGTGTCAACGATGGTTTCGGCGTTTCAACAGTGGTGGCTTCGATGTTGCAGACAAGGAACGTGGAAAACCGCCAAAAAAATACGAAGATGTGGAATTGCAAGCATTGTTGGACGAAGATGATTTGCAAACATAAAAACAACTCGCCGAGCAATTGGGCGTTAGTCAACAAGCTGTTTCCAATCGGCTACGAGAGATGGGAAAGATTCAGAAGACAGGTAGATGGGTACCACATGAGTTGAACGACAGGTAAATGGAAAAGCGCAAAAACACGTGTGACATTTTGCTCGCTCGGTACAAAAGGAAGTCGTTTTTGCATTGCATTTATTTTGGGAATCCCAAGCGCAAAAAATCATGGGTAGACCCAGGCGCACCATCCACATCGACCGCAAGACCGAATCGCTTTGGCAGAAAGACGATGCTTTATGTTTGGTGGGACCAGAGGGGCGTGGTCTATTATGAGCTGTTAAAATCTGGGGAAACGGTTAATACTAAACGTTACCAACAACAATTGACCGATTTGAACCGTTCGTTGCTTGGAAAAAGGCCAGAATACCGAAAGAGGCAACACAAAGTCATTTTTTTTCATGACAATGCTCCATCACATACGGCAAAACCAGTTCACGACACGTTGGAAGCACTCAGCTGGAAAGTTCTACCCCATGCGGCTTACTTACCAGACTTGGCTCCTTCCGATTACCACTTGTTTGCATCGATGGGTCACGCACTTGCTAAGCAGCGCTTTGGTTCGTACGAAGATGTGAAAAAATGGCTCGATGAATGGTTCGCAGCAAAAGGGGAAGATTTTTACTGGCGTGGTATTCACAAATTGCCCGAAAGAATAAAGCACTTTTTATCATTCTTCCGAATTAAACATGTTTTTTTTAGAAAAAAAATCCGCATTTCGCACTTGTACACCTGGTTATAAAGGGTGATTCATTTAGAGGTACTTTTTTTTAAATAAAAAAAAATGAATAAAAACAATTTTATTTTATAATCTTTATTATCATATAAAAGAACCATTCTTTACAATTATTTCTTAAAGACAATTTCTTTCAAATGTTTTCCGTGACTACAGTTAACAACGTCCATTCTGAAGTTCCAATTTTAAATGACGCGTGTAAGTATTTCGAGTGGTATTTGGCCAATGACTCGAGTAATATTGGCCTCCAATGCCTCAATTGTAGCTGGCTTATCCATGTAGACTTTGGACTTTACATAGCCCCAAAGGAAAAAGTCAAGAGGTGTGATGTCACATGATCTAGCCGGCCAATTTACTGGTCCAAAGCATGAAATGATCTGTTCGCCGAATTGCTCTCGCAGTAAAGCCATGGTTTCACGGGCTGTATGGCAAGTGGCGCCATCTTGTTGGAACCAAATTTCGTCGAGACCACGGGCTTCAATTTCTGGCATCAAATAGTCTGTTATCATGGCGCGATAACGGTCACCATTCACAGTAACATTCCGGCCGGCCTCTGTTTTGAAGAAATATGGACCGATTATTCCACCGGCCCATAAACCACACCAAACAGTTGTTTTTTCTGGATTTAATGGCAGCTCTTGAACCTCTTCAGGTTGTTCATCACCCCAAATACGGGCATTTTGTTTATTCACGAACCCATTAATCCAAAAATGGGCCTCATCGGTGAACAAAATTTTTCTCGAAAACAGTGGATCTTCTGCAAGCTTGTCAAGAGCCCAACGACTAAAACGGCAAACGATTCGGAAGGTCGGTCGGCTTCAGTTGTTGCACTAGTTGAATTTTGTATGCTTTTAAAGAAAGATCCTTACGTAAAATACGCCAAGTTGTTGAATATGACAGGCCAAGCTGTTGAGAACGGCGACGAATCGACACTTCACGGTCTTCGCGTACACTCTCCGCTACCGCCCCTATATTTTCTTCACTACGTGCTGGATGTGGTCTATTCGGTCGAGCATTATCCAATAATGAAATTTGGGTCTCAAACTTATTGATGGTGGAGCGAATTGTGCGTTCGGTAGACCGATTATGTGGACCATAAGTTGCTCTAAGCGCCCGATACACATTCCTCGTAGAACGCCCATTTTCGTAATAAAGTTGAACAATTTGTAGACGCTGTACCGGGTTTTTTCCATTATGTATTGTCAAACACTACTGAACAGGAATGCCACTTCAGTTGACACGACGCATGCGCAATCTGCAATTAAATCCCCATCACAAAAAGTACCTCTAAATGAATCACCCTTTATATATATATATATATATATATATATATATATATATATATATATATATATATATATACCTATATCTATATCTATATATATATATATATATATATATATATATATATATATATATATATATATATATATATATATATATATATATATATATATAGATAAAAGAATGATTTCCTTTAAGTCTTCGTAACTCCTTATAAATTTGAGACCACTAAATAATGAGCAGCAAGGCCTGCATTGGGTGGGCGGCACCATCCACAGGTAGTGGCGAGAGGGTCGCCTACGTCTGTACCGGATATGGCACTTCAAGAAGACTACTGTGATCAAAAAATACTAAGACATTTAAATCGCCCGGGCATTTCCAAATCGGATTACTTTTTTTTTCGTTAGGTTGGTAGGACTTTAACTGCCATCTGTGTCAAATTTTAAGACCATAGCGTCAGTAGTTAATAAGATTAGCTTGTATTCGTTGAACAACAAAAGTGCGCTTTTCGATTTTTAACATGAGTGAAAAAATTCAGCAAAGAAGTTGCATTAAATTTTGTTTTAAAAATGGTTTTGCGTGAAGCTATTCATTTCAAGAGGTCGGAATTATGGGCAGATAACTCTTGGCTTTTTCATCACGATAATGCTCCTTCTCATACATCATTGGTTCGTCGCAACTTTTTCATCAAAAATTCAATTCAAATCATTCCTCAATCGCCCTATTCGCCTGATTTAGTTCCGTCGGACTTCTGGCTAAACTCAAAAAAACGAGTCGATTGAGGAAATTAAAACCGAATCGAAGAAGGCTTTAAAGGCCATTCCAGAAATCGAATTCAACAACTGTTTCGAATCGTGTGAATCAAGGAAGTCGAGTGATTTTCAAGAAATGGACGAAAAAGAATTTCGTGTGGTGATTAAACATTACTTTATGAAAGGCAAAAAACGCCTCAGGAGACTAAAGAGAAGCTTGATAAACATTATGGTGACTCTGCACCTTCGATTAGAACAGTTTATAAGTGGTTTCAAAATTTTTGGACTGGCCATATGGGCACAAGTGACGCTGAACGTTCTGGACGGCCTGTGGAGGTTACGACTCCAGAAATCATTGATCAAATCCATGATATGGTGATGGATGACAGAGGAGTTAAGGTACGGGAGATTGCTAGTGCTGTGGGCATCTCGACTGAACGGGTACATAATATTTTGCATAAACATTTGGACATGAGAAAGCTATCCGCAAGATGGGTGCCGCGATTGCTCACGCTTGACCAAAAACGGAATCGTGTGAAGTGTTGCAAGGATGGTTTGCAGCTGTTCCAGAAGAATCCGGAGGACTTTAAGCGTCGTTTCGTCACTGTGGATGAAACATGGATACATTACTATACTCCTGAGACCAAACAACAATCTAAACAATGAGTTACCAAGGGGGAATCTGCACCAAAAAAGGCGAAGACCGTTCCTTCGATCGGAAAGGTTATGGCAACTGTCTTTTGGGATTCGCAAGGGTTAATCCTCATCGACTATCTGGAAAAGGGTAAAACTATTACAGGTGAATATTATTCATCGTTATTGGACCGTTTGAAAACCGAGCTGCAAGAAAAACGCCCGCGATTGGCCCACAAGAAAGTCCTTTTCCATCACGACAACGCACCAGCACACACCTCAGCAATTGTGGTCGCAAAATTAATGGAAATAGGATTCCAACTCGTTTCACATCCCCCTATTCTCCAGACTTGGCACCCTCGGACTACTATTTGTTCCCCAATTTGAAGAAATGGCTGGCGGGACAAAGATTTTATTCAAACGAGGAGGTGATTGCAGACACTAATGGATATTTTACAGACTTGGACAAATCCTATTATTCGGAAGGGATCAACAAACTAGAACATCGTTGGACAAAGTGTATAAGCCTAAAAGGAGACTATGTCGAAAAATAAAAAAGGTTTACCCCAAACACATAAGTAGTTTTTATTTTTGCACGGACTTTTCAAACCAGCCTCGTATATATATATATATATATATATATATATATATATATATATATATATATATATATATATATATATATATATATATATATATATAAATATATATTTGAGACTATCAAATAATGAGCAGCAAGGCAGCAAGGCCCGCGCTGGGTGGGCTGTAACACCTGAGGCGGCGCGGCCACGAAACAGTACTCCGTATTTCAATAGTACGCAAATTTTGAAGAGATTTTCTAGAGATTTCTGCTGAGTAGCGGCTATTTAAATCTATATCTAGTTTACATCTAAATAAAATATACAAAACTATTATTACAACCATGATATCTTCTACATTCTGTTAGTAATTTTATGTATTTGTTCACTATACATTTTAAAGACCGTTTGTTCTATTTTTTCGCAGTTGATGTAATTTTGGTCTGCTCCTAGAAAATGTGATTCCAAATTTATTTTGCACTTGCTGCACCTGTTATGACAGCTTATTATCTCTTCACCGATTTTAGTTACTTTTAAAAAATCCTCGAAAACTCAAATTTAACCTAACTTTGAACCTCCCACATGATAAAAAAATAAAATTATATCATAACCAAAATGCACGTTTGACCTTTTTTTAACGACCAGTTCATTGGACTATAGTGAGTTTACCGGAATGTTGAACGAATTTGTTAACTCTCATCAAGTTATCAACTAAAGAAAATTCTGACGAAGATGAATTCTAGTAAATTCCTAGTAAATTTCTACAATATGGCGAAAAATTTTGTTAAGCATCATGATTATTGGTAAGCGTGATTCTGGTTTCGGTTGAGTTCAAAATTTTAACACATGCGTTGCGCAATTATTTGTATGTGACCGGTGTTTCATGTGCAATTTTTTTTTCCGAGGGAATCTGGAATCTCGCTGGCCCAAATTGTATGTTGAGAAATAAATTTTTGCTTTTGTAAAAAATATTATCTATATTGGTTTTACAAGATTTTTTAACCTCCTACGTACATTTTTTCTTTACATAGAACATAAAGAAAATAAAAATCTGTTGTTCGTGTTTTAATTGCCAACACCTTAATATTTTACAAGTGACATCTATTGGTTTCCTAGGCTATAGTAAAAATAAAAACGTCTCTCTCATTTTATCTAAAATGGCGTCGGAAGGGAGACATGCGCTCGTGGCGTTGTTTTTTCTTATGTACTTTGCAAAGAACAACAGCATGTAATTAATATTTTGTAATGTTCTGTCTCCGTGTACTACGTAAAGTACCTTGCACGTTTTTCATATTTCTTCTAGCGGTAACGGGCAGTGACATCACGGAAGCTTTAAACGATTCTGAATTTGACTACTCCGGAGATAATTCAGATGAAGATCCAGAGTTTGTTCCAACACAAATCAACCAAAGAGTCAGTTAACATCCTGATAGTGATTCTAACAGCTCGAACGAACAAGAAGATACATTGGTTGCTCCAGTGGCTTCTCCAACGCCATCTGAAAAATCAGTTTTAGTATCTAGAACTTCATCGTTGCGTTACGATCAAGGGGACGCGCAACAAGGTTATTCCGCGGACGCGGATGTGGTGGTAATGGGCGGGAACGAAGGAAAACCAGGCAATTGCAATCATTATCTTCACGGCCGATAGCGATCAGAAATCGCCGAAATAATAGCGACATTCTGGACACTTGGGTGAATGACACAACGCACCCAGAAATAAATAATTTAATGCGGCCAACATACATCCAGAAAAATGCTGAGGTATGGGAGTGGGTCAAGTTCTATGAGCAATATATGGATGACGATATTCTTATCACTATCGTTAACTGTACCAACCGGCACACGTTGCGGAGACCGGAAAATCATATATAAGAGCTTAAAATATACATAAGTATTACAATGGTAATGTCTGCGCTTTAGTATCCTCAGATATCCATGTATTGGCAAACAAATGGAAAATTCCAATGATAGCACTGGCTATGACCCGCAATAGGTTGTTTTTCATTAGACTACGTCTGATATGCAGCTATGTCGCTGAAGTAACGCCAGAACAAATATTACAAAAAATTTGGGAAATACAGCCAGTATTTGATAGCGTATTAGCTGGATGTCACGAACAAAATCGTCCTCAGGAATTAAGTATTGATGAGATAATTATTCCCTTTTACAAGGAAATGTCCCATGAGACAGTACTGCCCTAATAAGCCCAACCCCGTTGGCCTCAAAATTTTCGTTCTAGCTATTGCGCAAGGTGTTGTATGCGACATGGTGGTTTATCAGAGAGATATTAATTTTCCACACTTGATCAGGTTTAGGGAAGCTGCTGTTATACTCCTGACCCAAACTCTGGTCCCTGGATATTTGTTGTTTTTTGACCGTTTTTTTACTACAACGAAACTTTGCCATGAACTAATAAGACGTGGATTTCATGGAACAGATGATAAATAGAGACCCTAGAAATTGTGTGTTGACTGAAGAAAAAACGTACCCAAAGAAAGCAAGAGGTTGTAGCGAAGTAAAAATAAGAGAAGACGGTAAACTCGCTGTGACAATATGGCTCGATAATAAGCCAATTTTAATTATGTCTACTTGTTACTGCGATCAGAACCACAATGAATGTGAGCGATGGTCAAAGAAAAAAAAAGATACGAAAAAGTGAAGAGACAAGTAGTTATTAAGTAAAACGAAAATGTGGGCGGTGTGGACCTCACTGACCGGATGCTTTCAATATTCCCAACGCGCAATCGCACAAAAAAGTGGATGATTCGCGCAATTTCGCACATTTTTGACTTGTGTGTGGTTAACGCGTGGTTGCAGTATAGAATTACAGAAGCAAAAGGAAGGAACACAAAAGAAAAAAAAAATATTATACAGCTCCGAGAATACGAGTATAAACTAAATTTGGGCACCAAACTCATCACAGACAACAAAGGAGAAAGTGATGATGAAGGCGACAATAAGTTTGATGAACTTGAGCCAAAGCATAGGAAGCGTAAAGGCCCCTTTACACACTTGCCAAGTCTTGATAAGCGTCCACAAACACAAGCGTGTAAACGGCTTGTTTGGCTTGGCTTGCTTGAACTTGGAGGAGCTTGTCACCGTTCGGGTCGAGTGTCGGTTTTTATGAACAGATCAAAGGACGTTTGTGATGCATTTACACGTTGGTGCGCGTTTAGTTTCGCGTTAGTTAGTTCGTTTATGTATTTTTATCATCCACCATCTTCTTCTTCGTCGGGTTTTTGTTTTACTTTTCTTGTATTTCAAATAAAAGAATGATAAACCGAACGCAATAGCAGCCAGGACTTCGGTGTCCGCTATGCTTGACTGTTCGGAGCACACTGAGCATTCACAAGCATGTAAACGACTTCCAAGTAAGTCTCATTTGTGACAAGGCTTGGGGCTTGTCGAGGCTTGCCAATACTGGGCAAGTGTGTAAACCTACCATAAGGTTTTAATAAAGCTGATACCTTCAAAGGAAAACTGCACCAAAAGTGCTGCACATTTACCAGAATATGGTACGAAACAATGCTGCTGCGAAAGAGTGGTTGTGACAAGAAAAACGACTGTTTTTTGCAAAAAATACGAGATTTACTTATGTTTTACGCCAAATCGTAATCGTTTTGCAAATTTTCATGAGGATCATTGAATCTTACGTTTAAGAGTAACTATTGATCTAATATGTTCCTACTTTTTGACTAAATTTATATATTATTGTGATTTAATGAGAAAAGTTTTGTTTTTGATAATTATTTTTAAGAAGAAAGTTTAATTTCAGTTTACTTTTGAAGAGTTTAATAAAAAATATTAAGACATTTCTTTTGTTATTTATTTATTTATTATCAATAAACGGGAAACCCCATTATAAAAGTTATAATATTCAATATATAAAGTAATAACAACAGTACAGTAATGAGTATTTAGATAGAACAAAAAAAAATGATATAACATCACAGTTCAAAAAACCCAATCTAATAAACAGGAAACATGTCAGTGGTACACACCACTTTAATGACTTGCCCTTTAAAGCCAGACAGCGAGCCTTCGAATGGATTGATGGAAGGATTATTATTTAGGAAGAGCAAGGATCTCGTCAATAGAGAGTGGAATCCATAGTTAGTACCGTGATGACCGATGACAAATATCTCATTTCTTCTTAAGCAACGTTTTGGAACCTTCAACTGTATCAGCCGTAAGAGGGGTGGACAATCAATAACACCATTCAGCAATTTAAATATCGTGCAAAGATCTGACATCCTTCTCTTGTCCTCTAATGTCCGCAGACCAAGCATACTAGCCAGGGCTCCTCTGTCAGCAACCAACCCCAATCTACGAGAGCAATATCCAATAAATTTATTTTGGACACGTTCAATCCCTACGTTGTGAACATTGTAGTAAGGTGACCATACCATTGATGCATATTCAAGGTGAGATCTTACCAGAGAACAGTATAACTTCTTCATTGAGTCAATATATAGATCTCTTCTAAGTCTAAAAAGAAGTCCCAACATTTAGATTGCCGTTCTTGTCATGCAAGAGTAGTGTTCCCTAAACGACAACTGAGCGTCCGTTATAACTCCCAAATCCTTCAAAGAACTGACCAGTAACAAGTCCCCATCACCAACCTTTTTCCTACAAAAACTATTCGTACTACACTTCCCAGGGTTTAAAGACAATCCATTATGATTGCACCAAAGCACAAACAGATTCAAGCTCTCTTGCAACTTCATGCAATCCGCCTGTCACAATTTCACGGTACAATTTCAAGTCATCGGCGAACAAAAGAAAGCTACAGTCAGGAACAGCTTGACGAATGCCATTAATAAAGATGTTAAATAGTAAGGGAGCACAGTGCCCACCTTGAGGAACTCCTGAGGTCACCTCGATACTATTGGATATAAAACCTCCCATCTTCACTCTCTGCGAGCGTCCCACCAACATACTCTCGAGCCACTTTACAGAGCGCTCATGAAACCCCATCGCTCTAAGTTTTGCTAATAGTTTTTTTAATGGCTAACCCTGTCAAAGAAGTCAGTGTAGATCGAGTCCACTTGCTATCCCCTCTCCAGTGCATCCACCAGAGCAATCTTATAGGTGATCAAGTTGGTGACAGTCGACCTACCTCCCATGAAGCCATGCTGTTCTTCTACTACTATACCTTTACAAATCCAGCTTAATTGATAATATACCAAACCATCAAGCAACTTAGGAATTGCAGATTGCTTTGAAATGCCCCTATAATTTTGAACATTCTCTCTCTCACCCGACTTGAAGATCGGTATAATAGAACTCTCCTTCCATATTTATTGTATATAATTTTACATTTAGTATTATCTCCTAGTCCTTTATGTAACATATGTAGAGTATAGAGAAAAACTATAGTTTTCCAGCCCAGAATTTTTTTCACTATTTTTCCCATACTTTTTTATCCACTGATAATACACTACAGAAGTTTCAAAAAGAATCATCAGAAAAAGTATGTGTGGAACTCGGGAGGTTAATCCACCCTTGTATATGGCTAAAAGCAGTGAATAGATATTAGGCAGCTTATTTATCTAATAAATTTGACTGAGATTTGACTATGAAATATATATATATATATATATATATATATATATATATATATATATATATATATATATATATATATATATATATATATATATATATATATATATATATATATATATATATATAATATATATATATATATATATATATATATATATATATATATATATCACCACACTACTACTAACTACCTATTCCACTTTGAAAATCTTTTTGACCAGTAAAAATACATTCTTCTTTTATCCCACCTAAACTTCTATCTTCATTATTGTGTTTTTGAATAAAGACTCTCAATAAAGCAGCTAGTTCTGCTGGATTATTCAAATGTGCATGGTGAGTTCCTTCTATATAATGAAAATCGAAATCCGCACTTGACCGTTTCAAAATATCCATTACTTCATAATAATTTTCTTTGGGTTCATAATAAGGAGATCCTTTAGTTTTAGCAATAAAAATGGGGCACGTTATATTTTGAGCATTTTCCACTAATTCACTCTGCGCGAAAATTTGTAATTCGCCAGTTTTAAGCCGTGGATCCCTAGTGATGTAATATTTACCGGGATAGAGCTTTGACGCAGCAGTATTTCGTTCCATAATATAATGTGCAAACTCTAAAGACACTGAGCCGTCATTAGGCTCATGAATCTTTTGTTTAATTTTATTCCAAGTGTAGCTAGGGGGTTCCACTGGATCTGATGCAAACTTATTATTTTTTAAAAAATTGTCAAAAGCTTCAGACATAGATGGAATGCGTTTTTTATATATCCCTGGTTTACCGCCATCTGTACATGCTATAAAATCGACTTGATGAGGATAACACATGGTATATGTGTACGATGTAGCAGCACCCATAGAATGTCCCAACAAGGATATTTTAGGCCATTCGAAATATTCCTTTATAAATTTGACCACCAAAACGTAATTCGTAAAGTGATAGTAAATACCGGTAGGCAAGCGTGATGATAGTCCATGGCCAGGAAGGTCTATAGCCAAAAAGCCGACCTCTTTGTTTAGCAATGGTATCAGTCGGTCAAAAGAGCCACAGTTATCCTAGAACAAAAAATTATGTATACTGCATGTAAACATGTATGATCACAAATCTTATGTTCTTATAAGATGATATGATTGAGAAATAAATCTACCATGCCATTTATTTATTTGTAGATTATATGGTATAGCATCATCAAACAATTTAATTGAATCAATAGACATAAACTTCTTATGTTAATTTGATATTAGAAAGCTTTATTCTTGATATGTCGTGTACCTTTTGAACTACCTTGTATACAATTATATTGGGTGATTGCAAAAGGTCGTGCCCGATATTCATAAATGGCAGAAGCATGCACTTTTGACTCTGCTGATGTTTCTTTTGGCGTTTTCTAAATGCGTCGTGAGTTAACATAACCTTAGAAAAAAGTTTATTTAAATTAATTTAAGTGCAATATTATTATTTAAAATGGAAAATGAAAAGTTACATTTTTGTCATGTTATGTTATATGAATTTAAAAAGGGAGTGAGTGTTGCAACTGCAACAAAAAAATATTCAAGACGTTTATTTGGATTGTGTGTGTGTCAATTTCAAAATGGTGACTTCAATCTAAATGATAAACGTCGCTTTGGGCGATCTCCCGGCATTGATAATGATCGTATCCGTGACTTAGTGAATAATAATTCACGGATTACCACTGAAGAGATTGCTGAGAGACTAAATGTTGACAATTCGACTGCAGTCGTCATTTAAAGCAACATACATACATTCCGAAACTCGATATATAGGTTCCGAACGTTTTGACAGAACAGAACAAGCTAAACCGTGTTTCCACAGCCATTTCTCTCCTAACCCGTCAATAAAACGAACCGTTCTTGATTAAAGTCACAATTGGAGATGAAAAATGGGTTGTGCATAATAACATAATAAGAAAAAGAAGCTGGAAGCATGGAAGTGAAAGGGCAGAATCTATGGCAAAGGCTTAATTTTTCCACGTGGTCAAACAGTAACTGTAGAGAAGTACTGTGAGCAACTCACTCAACCCAATGTTGAAATCCAAGCAAAACGTCTAAATTTGGTCAATCATCTTTCACCATGACAATGCTAGACCACATATCGCTCAACAGATACTGCAAAAACTTAGGGAGTTAAAATGGAAAATCCTCCAGCACACACTGTGCCCCTTCAGGTTTTTATCTGTTTCGTTCTCTGCAAAATAAATTGAATGGCAAAAAACTTTATTCTGTGGAAGAATGCTAAAATTACCTTACGGCTTTTTTTCTTTGAAGAGTTTCTACAAAGAAGGATTTCAAAAACTTGTAAAACCATGGGAGACAGTTATAGAAAATGATGAAGAGTACAATAATGATTAATTAATACTATTTCTCATGAAAATGTGTTGTATTTAATTTGGTATTTAGTAGGGCACGAACTTTTGCTACCACCCAATATGTTTCTGAAACATTTTATATTTATTACCTACTACAGTCAATCAAGAAAGGACGTGTCGCCTATAATTTGTAGTCGGTAAAAGAAATTTCTTTTTTTGAGGTTATTGTTGGCACCCCTGCAACCAATGCTTTGTAGAAAGAGATTTATTTCTAACCTTGTTTACAGTTAAATAGTACATTATCGAACATGAGGGCTCCATACGCACTGCGCTTCGAGGCTGGATACCTATGTAATCATCCAAACTGTCCGAAAATGACGTCTTCAGGGGCTGCGAAGTATATGGGCAAGTCAAGGGCATTCGTTAGCAAGTGTGTGAAACGATACTCAAAAAATATTGATGATCTACCAGGTCGTGGTTTGAGAAGAAACCTGTCGGACAAGAACGAAAAAATGATTATTAACATATTTACCCGAAATCCTCAATCCACGTTGAGCCAAGGGGTGCAAAAACTAAAGCAGAAAGGTTTAAATATATCGTATGAAAAAATTCGCACTCATCTCCGGGCTAACGATTTGAAGTGGCGGAATACAATTCAGAAACAACTGTTGAGCGAAAAACACAGACGGAAATAACTCGCGTAGGCAGAGGAACACATGAATTGAAACTGGAGCAATGTAATTTTTTCCGATGAAGCTTCATTTTGGGGTTATGTTATCAGCCCACGAGCCTGGTCAATTTCCACTACACGATTCGTTTAGCGCACCAGGAATCACCGGACAACATCAAACATGGATCATTTGGGGTTTTCTTTTGGAAAAAGGTTTTGGGAGACTTTTCATCTTTACCTATAATTTGGGTGTTCAAAAAAAAATGCTCTAGATTTACAAGAAGGCATTAGTACCGACTTTCAAACAGTGATTTGTCGATAAAAATGAGGAGTAGATTCTTCAAGAGTAAACGAGAGGGGGATTCGTTATCGTCACACACGATTGGCCGTTCTAGTATCATATGTAGTCATACATCAAGCAGAAGCTTCATAGTACAATGAAGCAGCTGTCACAACAAATTTCTGCAATTTGGAAATCATTTTATTGCCATCAAATAATTAAATTGAAATTCAACAAATATAGATCACAACATACACACTAAACTGGCGAGAAAAAATCTGACCTTAGGGTAAATGGGGCATTTACCAAGCTTTAGGTTATAAAAATTTTGTCCTCGGTATCCCCTCGCAGGATCCTGTCCGCAGCCCAAAATTGCTTTAGTTTGTAAAGTACTATTTTCCGAAATAACTATTAAAATAGGTAACCCGGGGAATTAGTCGATCTCTGGTATAAATTCATTACAAACTGATGAAAAGAAACAAATTTTTATTATCGACGATCTTTTAGGCAGCACTGTGTCTTCCTTAGATGACTTACAACTATGAGTAATGATAAATCATCTGAAGAAGAGACAGTGTTGCCGGAACGATCGTCATGGTATGACTTGCAACTACTTGAGTAGTGGTAAATTAGTTAAATAAGATACAGGGTGGCCGAAATGATTGTCACGGTATGCGAATAATCACAATAAAAATCCTAAGAAAAAGTTGAGTTTCTCCCATTGACTAAAATATATGACTACTATCTCCTGTGTTACAGATGGAAAAACAAAACATATCTTTTATCCTTACTTTTCAAAAATTCGAAAATACATATTAAAAATAAATGGCAAGTGAATTTAATATTCGAACCATCTAATCATAATAAATATTTATATTACACAGTTGCGTAAGTAGGTCTTAAGGGCGGTGGTTGTGGGGAGAAATGGATGAAAAGGCGTTCTTTCAGATAACCAAGAAAATATATAAGGTAAAAAAGGGATGCTTATTCCTCTATCCCTTCGCGTAACGAGGTATATTTTCTGTCTTCCGTAGCTACGCCATTGCCTCCAAAATTGCCTAATGTCGTCAAATATAGAAATTTAATGTTATTGTGATGTCGGATTATTTAACTCCTTTCGCGTTTCTTAACTTGTGATGTTATCTTATTGACAGGGTGAGTTTAAAACCCTTTATACTGGGATAAAGACTCGGACATCTCAACCTTATAGATGACTATATAATATTAAAAAATATCGAGTGGTATAAGGAAGTTGACATCTGAAGTTAGCAACTAAACATAAATAATAATTTGTAAAATGTTTCGAAAATGTTGAACGGAGAGCAGTAATGTATCAGTTTAAACCAATAATTCATCTTACTTGTTAGTGAAGATAAATTCGTCTTTTTATAATAATCGTAAGTTTAATTTTTTTATTTAAAGAATTTTAAAACCTTTCCAGGTTCTCTCGAATATCCTCCCAGGAAAATGAAATGAGAAAAAGGGAAAAGGCGGAAAATATATATCTGTAGAACTTCCATTGACATTAATAGTTAGAGTACACTAAACCATGTTAGCTTCAACAGGAGCGATGATTGACTCAAACAATTAAAATTTTTGGACACGACTTCTTTATAACATAATTTGTAATTTTTTTTCAGTCGTTGGTCCTATTTTAATTTACAAAAGAAAAATAACTTCTATTTGATAAGTCGTGGCTGGCTGCTGGATGATTTTCAAACTTCCTCATATCCACAAGTATAAATGGAACATGTGTACAGGCTCGTTGTTACGCAAAGATGTCACAGATCGGGGCAGTTCTCATCGGTGTTCTTTTGTGAAAGTATCCTTTAATTTCAATACCTTAATTATGCCCAATATTCATTCAAAATAGACTGAATGGGTCCTTGAAAACTATAAAATTCTAACGAGAGATTGTATTTATCTAGCCGTGGGGATCTAAGGTGGTTCCATTTCATGGGTTTTCTTATTGACTGGACATCATACATGAAGTCATTTTTTACCCCAAATTTTCTTTTTCATTACATATTAATATGTAATGAAAAAGAAAATTTGGGGGGCTAATATGTAATAAAAAATTAATACGAAAAAAAGAAAATTTGGGGTAAAAAATGACTCCAAGTATGATGTCCAGTCAATAAGAAAACCCAAGAAATGGAAGCACCCTAGATCCCCACGGGTATCAGCGGCAATGCAGCGAGAATTCCGGATTTAAAGGGTTTAACACTCAGAAATTCGGGTGATTTCATAAATATTCAAACACTAAAAAAAAACTGTTTTAGCTTTGTAAAGTGTAACGAAATTTTAAATTTCTTGCATTTAAGAAGGATAGGGTATACCCTCCTAAGAGGGTATACCCTATCCTATCCACACTATCTAAAACATTACCAACGTCATAATTTCAAATATCGTCTTTATTTAATATATCAGTTTTATTTAAGGTAGGTACGGGGTCGTCCAAATTGGACACTTTTAAAGGTAAACCCCTTTATCTAAAGGAGATAGACGATAACCGATGTCGGTGTCTGAGGCTCAATTTTTATGATAAACTCAATGGTGAAAACCGCATATCGATATCTAGTACCGTTTCAGATATACAGAGTGTGTTTTTCAAAAATCTGCATTTTGGAAAAATGTTTGTAATTCTTTTCTTATTGAAAATTTTTGATTTTTGTAAAAACATTCTCAAAGCACTTTTTCACGTGGATTTCAACAGTGCAAGTTACATTTTTTTTACAACTAATATTTTAGTAGTTATTAATGTAAAAATATATTTTTTAAATGGGATACCCTGTATATTTCTCCTTATCCGAATAGAGCTTTAAACTACGATTCTAAAAATATAGAACACTTTATATTTTGCTTAAATCTACTTCAAAATATAAAGGTTTTCAGTTTTTATGCGAGTTTTAGATGCACATTTTGTGAATTTATTCCGAGCAGAGCAAACTAAAAAAAAACAAAGTTTCTATAAGAGATGTTCGAAATGTCGACCAGTTTCATTTACACATAGGCGGCACCTTTTCTAGACACTTCTTACCGAGATGTTGATTAGTTCAAGAGGAGTGAGAGCTGCGATTTCTAACTCTTGCCTGGTGTTTGTTGGCAATTTAAAAATTAGGTCTTTCAATCTTTCCCAGAGATAGAAGTCGGGTGTTAAACCCGGTGACCTTGCCGGTCAACGGTTCGGACCTTGATTGGCTATCCAGTTATTATCAAAATTGGGCGATAAAAAATTACTGCAGCGTTATGAGTGGGTGCCCCGTTGTGTTGAAAAAATATATTTCTAAGGTCCATTAACGGCAGTTCATCAACAAGAGGTTCTATTTGCTGCCTTAAAATTTCTAAATATATCTGCCTCCAAAAATTCCTGCCCATAGATTAAATCCACATCTGCCTTCATTTCTTTGCTCCACAACTAAATGAGGATTTTCTTGTGCCCACATATAAGAATCGTAACGGTTAAAAGTACCTGCATTGCTTACATAAGCTTCGTATGTCCAAATGCAATTTAATGAAAAATTAGGAACATGGTTACAATTCTCCAGAAACCATGGGCAAAAATCCATACGCCGTTGAAAATCTCCGTCTCTAAGGTGAACTTTTCTTGTCCTATATGGTCTGAATTTGTGCTTCTTCAAAGTACGACTTACGTTAGTTCTTGGTAGTCCAGTGGATTCTTTTAACTGTCGGGTTGAAGTGTTGGGATTATTTCCGATAGTTCCTAAAACTACTATTTCTTCTAACTCCTTATCCCTGTATGATGCATAATTTTTGGGTAGTTTCTTTTCAAAGTGGTCACTATTAACTAGGTTATGTCGCAATCGAGCGAATATATCCTTGAAGGGTTGATGCCTCTCTGGATACCGTTCGTGGTATAAATTACTTGCCGCTTCCGAATTTTCTCCAGTTTGTATGAAACACACTATCATATCCCATTTTTCGTAATTTTCAAACTTCACTGTGATTTATTTGACAATTCAGTAACTGATCCTGAAGTAAAATTTGACAACTACGAGTAAACAATTGAATTAAACCATACGGCCGCTCCATCCAAAGCCTACTTCACAAAATGTGCATTTAAAACTCGCGTAAAAACTGAAAACCTTTATATTTTTAGAATGATAATTTAAAGCTCTATTCAGATAAGGAAAAATATACAGGGTATCCCATTTAAAAAATATTTTTTACATTAATAACTACTAAAATATTAGTTGTAAAAAAATGTAACTTACACTGTTGAAATCCACGTGAAAAAGTGCTTTGAGAATGTTTTTTACAGAAATCAAAAATTTTCAATAGGAAAAAGATTACAAATATTTTTCAAAATGCAGATTTTCGAAAAACACCCTGTATATCTGAAACGGTACTAGATATCGATATGCGGTTTCCACCATTGGGTTTATCATAAAAATTGAGCCTCAGACACCGACATCAGTTTTCGTTTATCTCCTTTAGATAAAGGGGTTTACCTTTAAAAGTGTCCAATTTGGACCACCCTATACATAGATCCTTTATAGATTACTCTGAGATATTACCACAGCAAACTTTCATGTTCCTTCACGAACTATAAGACTTGCTGCTATATTCTTCTTGCCTACACCTTCTAAATTTCTTAATTAAAACACCACTATATTAGTCTATGTTTAATAAAACCTGCATGACATTGATTGTGCGGCCTATCTTCATCTCACTTTACCAACGTCATAAGAGGCAGTTTATTGCAACATCAGTTAATAAGTTTGCTCTTACTTTACTAAATAATTCAGTATTTAATTTGTTACCGTCTTTATATTATATACTATCATATTGTCTCATAAATGAATGTATTCTGTTAGACAATAAAGATTATTATTATTAAACGTAGGTCATCATTCGGCATCAATTTTTTGCGTCGCTATAGTCAAGGACGTTTAGTCCGAATGGAATCTCGTTAATGATAATGACTTTTCTTTTCTGTCAGCACGTTTTCTAGTATTCCGTATATTTTTCCAGTTTTAGAAATTTGTACGAAAAAATTTTTTTTGTAAACCTTATTGAACATTTTTGCGTACATTGACGTTTAGACTTTAATTTCGTCAATAAAAAATTGCGGTTTTGTGCTTCGGCTTCATGCATGCAGGTCTTGAACAATTAAAAATTGTAAAATTTGGCATGTGACAAACTCCTAAAGAAATAAGTTCTCAAACCAACAAATAAACTATAGTCTTATATAATAACTAACATGCATGTTGCAGTATAGTCATTGCATGACGAAAGTCAAAATAACACATCAAAATGTGTCCTCGCTAAAATCGATTAGAGGGAAAAAAACACATCGTTGGGTTGTTTTGACTGTGCTTGAATCCGATTGTTCGCGATCATCACTGACGCAGAGCGCAACATAAGAGACAAAAAGAAAATAAAGTACTCGTATTCCCGACTACTTGGCTAATTAGGGGTAATAGACACTAATTTTGGGGCATAATACTGCAAAGCTACATAAAAAAATTTTTTAATATGAAGACATAAAAATTCCAAACATAATTTCAGATTGTTTCTAAAATTGGCGTTTTCAATTAGTTGAAAATGGAATTTCTCATGTTCCTAATTACTAACTTTCGCGCAATGAGCGGCGTATTCTTCCTTTATCCTCTAATGTACTTTTTTTTTACTAAAACTAGATTTGTTTTTCGATGCAAAATCGGATTTAAAACTTTTTGATAAGAATTATTTTAATTCATTTTTTGTAGGTATATACGAGGCTGTTTTGAAAAGTCCGTGCAAAGTCCGAGAGATGGCACCACCGGCGCGTATCGAGGTCATGTTTAGTTGGTAGCATCTCTTGAATGAACGCACACCAAGTTTCAGCCATATTGGTCTATTTCTTTGTGTTTGGCATTCGTGTGAATCAAGGAAGTCGAGTGATTTTCCA
Organism: Pachyrhynchus sulphureomaculatus; assembly: GCA_019049505.1. Lineage (NCBI taxonomy): Eukaryota > Metazoa > Arthropoda > Insecta > Coleoptera > Curculionidae > Pachyrhynchus > Pachyrhynchus sulphureomaculatus. The sequence continues at coordinate 61,102,779 of CM032456.1, forward strand.
GAAATGGACGAAAAAGAATTTCGTGTGGTGATTAAACATTACTTTATGAAAGGCAAAACGCCTCAGGAGACTAAAGAGAAGCTTGATAAACATTATGGTGACTCTGCACCTTCGATTAGAACAGTTTATAAGTGGTTTCAAAATTTTCGGACTGGCCATATGGGCACAAGTGACGCTGAACGTTCTGGACGGCCTGTGGAGGTTACGACTCCAGAAATCATTGATCAAATCCATGATATGGTGATGGATGACAGAAGAGTTAAGGTGCGTGAGATTGCTAGTGCTGTGGGCATCTCGACTGAACGGGTACATAATATTTTGCATAAACATTTGGACATGAGAAAGCTATCCGCAAGATGGGTGCCGCGATTGTTCACGCTTGACCAAAAACGGAATCGTGTGAAGTGTTGCAAGGATGGTTTGCAGCTGTTCCAGAAGAATCCGGAGGACTTTAAGCGTCGTTTCGTCGCTGTGGATGAAACATGGATACATTACTATACTCCTGAGACCAAACAATAATCTAAACAATGGGTTACCAAGGGGGAATCTGCACCAAAAAAGGCGAAGACCGTTCCTTCGGCCGGAAAGGTTATGGCGACTGTCTTTTGGGATTCGCAAGGGATAATCCTCATCGACTATCTGGAAAAGGGTAAAACTATTACAGGTGAATAATTATTCATCGTTATTGGACCGTCTGAAAACCGAGCCGCCCGCGATTGGCCCACAAGAAAGTCCTTTTCCATCACGACAAAGCACCAGCACACACCTCAGCAGTTGTGGTCGCAAAATTAATGGAAATAGGATTCCAACTCGTTTCACATCCCCCCTATTCTCCAGACTTGGCTCCCTCGGACTACTATTTGTTCCCCAATTTGAAGAAATAGCTGGCGGGACAAAGATTTTATTCAAACGAGGAGGTGATTGCAGACACTAATGGATATTTTGCAGACTTGGACAAATCCTATTATTCGGAAGGGATCAACAAACTAGAACATCGTTGGACCAAGTGTATAAGCCTAAAAGGAGACTATGTCGAAAAATAAAAAAGGTTTACCCCAAACCAACCTCGTATAAGTATTCTCTAGATAAAAATAATTTGATGCATCTAACTTAATGACATCAGAAAAATAGTGTGGAGATATGCCAAATTAGTTTATAGAACTTACTGTTGCAAATTTAGTAAAAAAATAAGTGTGTGGGCGTTTGACGTTTTGAGATATGTATTTTTTAATTTGAATAAGGGTCACACAATTTTGTAATTTAATTTCTTACCTCATGCCTAAATTAATACTGTTTTTCTTAATGTCATGGAACGGTAAGTTTCCTTCAGAACAAAATGTGGAACAGAATTTTTCTTTTAAATTTTACACTATGAAAACTATTATTATTATGAATATATTATTTTTTATTAGTTTTTAAACAATATATTTTTAATTTTTAAAAACATAAAAGCAGATATACTATAATATAGCATATTTTTTGTTGGCGTTTTCTAAGTCGGGATCTTTCTCTTAACATTCATAGAGCTCCCTAAAATAAACCACTTTTCCATATATTTTTAAACAAAAACTAAATGACAAAGCAAATACGACCATTTGAAATGTTTAGATTTTTAAAATTTGATTAAAAATTTGATTTTTGAAAGATTTTTAAAATCCTCTTAGGTACAAGAGGTGATTTTCTGTTTAAATCCCTTCTTTAAAGCCGGACAAGAAGTACAATTTTACGATTGGTTTTTACTTTATTTGTTAAGAAGAGATTACGAGGTCTTTGCATTTCTTCAAGTTTCAGGTATCCTAGATCACAAGAAATATACCTATAATTTCCGTAGGTATATTGATCGGTCTGTTTGTTGGTGATAACTCCCCAACGAAATAAGTTATATACAGTCGACTCTCTATATAGTGAAAGACCAAAAACCACTATAGAAAGTTTTTCACTATATAAAAAGAAAATCCGTATATATTGCTATGTATGTAGGTCTTGAAAAAATTGCACTATAAAGAGTTTTGCACTATATAGAGTTTCACTATAAACAGTGTCGAGTGTATTTTAAATTTATTACTTATGTAGTATTTGAAGAGGAAGTTCCATGAATAGGTTATCTTTGCAGCAAATCTCCACAACCATCGATATTTAAATTGGGTTCAAGCTCTGTGCGACTGCGTGGCAGAGTGATTTCGTGTGAAAAATCTCTTCCCTCCGACATTGATTATTAAATTAAGTGTTTCAAATTCTGTCGATTAAAAACGTGAAAAATCTTTCCTCCCCCCAATTCATTGATTTTAAGTTTGGTGTAGGGGGGAAATATTTCGGATTTTAGAATGTCAGTGACCCCTCGGTTGTTAACTGCCTCTCTCCTCTAGAAGCAGCTTCACCTTTAGCGTTCGATTCATTTCCTAAAAAAACCCTTCGTGTCCATATTATATATATATATATATATATATATATATATATATATATATATATATATATATATATATATATATATATACATATATACACATACATATATATATATATATATATATATATATATATATATATATATATATATATATATATATATATATATATATATATATATTTGTCCCTATGCCACTGTGTAGGGGTAGGATAAGGAAAATATTCGTGTTATATTCTTATTACTCCCAATTTTGACTAGAAGTGTATGAGGAGGAGACTAGGATGTAATTAATAGTGTGGCCTCAAAAAAGCTGATTTTCCGGGATACGATAAGTATTTTAAAACACTATTTAACTTTCTCCTTGTGTTTGATGGAAGAAGCTGATTTTAAGTGTTTCTTTTCTTAGTCTAATAGATGCGAGGAAAAAGACAAAAGTTAGTGTCTATTTTACAACTTAAATTGGCAGGAAAAGTACTGTGTATATAACTTTTTCAGTTTTTGAAATTCATTGTATCAAAATTTAATATAAACTATATGTGGGGAAGTGATTTATTTCAGCGAGTTCGATAATTTAACATATATATATATATATATATATATATATATATATATATATATATATATATATATATATATACATATATATATATATATATATATATATATATATATATATATATATATGTATATATATATATATATATATATATATATATATATATATATATATATATATATATCTATATATATATATATATATATATATATATATATATATATATATATATATATATGTTTGTAGTATATGTATTCAAATTTTTATAAACAAAGAGGTAGAACATCTAGTACAGCAATATAGTTTATAAGTTGGTCCTTATCATATTCGTTCAATAATAACGACAATCTATTCAGAAACAATATAGGGATATGGTAAAAATGTAGCTGCAGGTTTCCTATATGCAAGACCTATATTAACAGTGTCACATAATACAATATTGATATGGTAAGTCTTACAAGTCTATTAGCTATTATAATCTATAAGTATGCATCTTTGTACAACATATATTTTTTACTGTATTAACTTAAAACAAAGTATTTTTATATATTAATTGCCGATCTCACGGTGAGATTCTTTTTCTTCTAAGAAGATACATTCTTCGGTTATACCTCCCAAACTCCTATCTTCAATATCGTGTCTCTGAATGAAGGGCTTCAGTATATCTGCAACTTTCTCTGGGGTATTTAGATGAGCGTGGTGTGTTCCTTCTAAATAGTGGAAATCACAGTCCACACTTGACCGTTTCAAAACATTTAACACTTCATAGAATCTCTCTTTAGGTTCATAATAAGGAGACTGTTTAGATTTTGCAATAAAAATGGGGCACGTTATGTTTTGAGCACTTTCCACCAATTCAGACTGCGAAAAGGTTTGTAATTCGCCACATTTCAGTCTTGGATCTCTAGTCATATAGTAATTACCAGGGTGAATCTTTGATGGGGCAATATTTCGTTCCAGAACATGGTCCATATACTCTAGAAATATGGAGCCTCCATTAGGCTTACTATGAAGGATTTTTTCTTTAATTTCATCCAAAGGGTAGCTAGGAGGTTCTAATGTATCTAGAGCAAACTTGTTATTTTTGACAAAACCATCGAGCGCTTTGGACATATAGGTTATACGATTTTTATATATCCATGGTTTAGAACCATCTATACACGCTACAAAATCAACTTGTTGAGGGTAACACATTGTATAAGTGTAGGCCGCAGCACCGCCCATAGAATGCCCTATCAAAGAAATTTTAGGCCATTTGAAATATTCCTTTATTAATTTTATCATTAATACGTAGTTGGTAAAATAATAGTAAGTTCCAGAAGGGTATCGTGACGAGAATCCATGACCAGGAAGGTCAATAGCCAAGTAACCGACGTCTTGATTTAGCAGTGGTATTAGCCGATCGAATGAGCCGCAGCTATCCTAAAACAAATAGAACCTTGGTTAAGGAAACGTTAAGAACAATCCAGAAACTTTGCTTTTTTTTGTAAAATGATTCTATTTTATAAGGTTCTACAATCTACTAATCTTTTCTACATATCCTAATCATGTCTTAAATAATCTTTACTGAAATAATTAAGATTTATGAAATAATTTAGATACTTATGAAGAATGTTGAATGTTAGTCACAAAATTTACTCTGAAAAAGTTATCAGTGTTAATTAATAATAAAATTCAGGTGGATGGTAATGACACCGACATGGAGAAAACTTTTGATAGTGCTTGAAAAAATCTCAATTATTTTGAGGTTCATGGATTATATTTGCAATGAATTTTTTCTGACTAGCAGGGTAGTATATAGAGATTTAAACTGTGTCATGCAAGTGTAAGTAGTGTATTCGACAATGCCTCAAGGATCTAATTTCAAATCAATTTTGTTTTTAGTTTTTATGAACGATGTAAGACGATGATGTGTCAAATAACGCGTTTTTCTAGATCTTATATTGCAATTATCTCAATGAAGGAGCTATATTAGAGATTTTCAACATATTTAATGATTTGGTTTGATAAGTTGCTACTAGGTGTACAAGAATGAAATGCGGATATTTTTTCTAAAAAAACATGTTAAATTCGGAAGAATGATAAAAAGTACTTTATTCAAAGTATGCCCCACCGCTTATTATACATTTTTCCCATTTTTCGGGCAATTTGTGAATATCACGCCAGTAAAAATCTTCCCCTTTTGCTGCGAACCATTCATCGAGCCATTTTTTCACATCTTCGTACGAACCAAAGCGCTGCTCAGCAAGTGCGTTACCCATCGATCCAAACAAGTGGTAATCGGAAGGAGCCAAGTCTGGTGAGTAAGCCGCATGGAGTAGAACTTCCCAGCTGAGTGCTTCCAACGTGTCGCGAACTAGTTTTGCCGTATGTGATGGAGCATTGTCATGAAGAAAAATGACTTTGTGTTGCCTCTTTCGGTATTCTGGCCTTTTTTCAAGCAGCGGACGGTTCAAATCAGTCAATTGTTGTTGGTAACGTTTAGTATTAACCGTTTCCCCAGATTTAAACAGCTCATAATAGACCACGCCCCTCTGGTCCCACCAAACACAGAGCATCGTCTTTCTGTCAAAGCGATTCGGTCCTGCGGTCGATGTGGATGGTGCGCCTGGGTCTACCCATGATTTTTTGCGCTTGGGATTCTCAAAATAAATCCACTTTTCATCCCCTGTAAACTATACGATGCAAAAACGACTTCTTTTTGTACCGAGCGAGCAAAATGTCACACGTGTTTTTGCGCTTTTTCCATTTGCCTGTCGTTCAACTCATGTGGTACCAATCTACCGTCTTCTGAATCTTTACCATCTCTCGTAGCCAATTGGAAACAGTTTGTTGACTAACGCCCAATTGCTCGGCGAATTGTTTTTGTGTTTGCGAATCATCTTCGTCCATTCCACATCTTCATATTTTTTTGGCGGTTTTCTACGTTCCTTGTCTGCAACATCGAAGTCACCACTTTTGAAACGCCGAAACCATCGTTCACACGTATCTTGCGATGGAGCATGTTCACCATAAGCTTCTCGAAGTAATCGGTATGATTCAACAGCAGTTTTCTTTAAATGAAAACAAAAAATTAATGCTGTCCGCGAATGCTCTTTGTTCAGTATAAATTTCGACATATTGAACACAACAACACAACACTATGCACACACTTTTCCAATTTATCACTAGTGCGAGTCGGACACTTGTTGATGACACAACAAAATGGCGCAGTGTCAAGTCTTTATAGCACAAACTGCATTGGTGCACCAACTGTTACCTGAAATCCGCATTTCATACTTGTACACCTGGTATGTAGACAGTTTAGCAGAATTATGGAATTTGGTTTTCATTATAAACTAAACATGTTTATCGGCTAAAGTTCAGAATAAATTTGCTAGTATACTTTTATGGAAACATCAATTTCCCTGGTGGAAATTAAGTTTAGAAGACTAAAAAAAAAGCCGTATGTTCCGTTCCATATAAGATTCTTAAAGGTGGTATCCACTGTTCCCTCGTTTATCTAAAATTAATTTTAGAATTCCCCAGCAAAATACTAAGTTAAGACAGTTATTTCACCTAAAAACTCATCGCAAACAATTACGACTTTGCTTCTTTTCTGGATAAACTGATTAAGAATTATAATAATAAAATTCGTATTTATAGAGTTTTTGTCTTTTAATAACTTTGAAGACGAATAATATATTTAGTAAAGTGGCTGAAGTAGGGTTCGATGTGCAGCGCAGGGTAAGCCCTAGCCCGAGGTTATAAATATCTAGAAGATAGAATAAATTTAGAAAAGTGGTGCATAATATTTTCATAATATTGATCACGAATGAGTGTATAGGGCTCCCTCTTCCTAGGGCGATTTTAAACATATTTCAAACATATGTAGGGGTAGCTTTTACAGTTCAGGTTAGGTAAAAACTATCAGAAGATAAGTTCTACAGTTTTTCTTTTATATTTGCAATTCAAAGCGTGTTTTTTTTTTTGTTTATATAGATTTTATTATGAATTACATTTTATATTTCTATTTATTTTCATAATATATAGGCGTATGTGCATTTACTTTGATCCTACCTACCTACAAATCCATAGCCTACAGGTCGCTTAGAACCCAAATAAGCTATGATACTTGTAGCTTTGCAATTCATTTTACAGTCTTTACATTATCTGTACTAAAGTAGTAAATGTAATTGTAGTAATATACATATACATATACGTATACATATATATATATATATATATATATATATATATATATATATATATATATATATATATATATATGTATGTATGTATATGTATATGTATATGTATGTATATGTATGTATATGTACAGTCGACACTCTATATAGTGAAAGACCAAAATGTTGACCGAAATTTCACTATAGAAAGTTTTTCACTATATAAAGAAAAAATCCGTATATATTGCTATGTATAATAAATATTCTAGGTCTTGAAAAAATTGCACTATAAATAGTTTTTCACTATATAGAATTTCACTATAAACAGTGTCGACTATATATATATACATATATATATATATATATATATATATATATATATATATATATATATATATATATATATATATATATATATTTATTCACATGCACAATGCAATTCGATTAACTACTGGAGTAAAGACTACAAAAAGAATTCCAAAGCTACAGGTAGCGTGTCTGGGTTCTAAGCGCCCTGTAGGCTATGGATTTGTAGGTAGGTAGGATCATAGTAAATACATCTACTCATTCTGAATATATATATATATATATATATATATATATATATATATATATATTCAAATATATATATTTCAAATTCAATGTTATAAACACCATATAACCGTAGCTATTCTTAAATTATTTCAACTTTCGCATAAAAACAAGAAAGTATTTTAATATTAATTAAGTAAACTGAATTTTTTTTAACGTTGTTAATACTGTAGTGTGGGATCGTACATACCGTTTCAATCTTCCATTCCTCGTTTTAATCATTGCTTATACGAGGCTGGTTTGAAAAGTCCGTGCAAAGTCCGAGAGATGGCACCACCGGCGCTAATCGAGGTCATGTTTAGTTAGTAGCATCTCTTGAATGAACGCATGCCAAGTTTCAGCCATATTGGTCTATTTCTTTGTGTTTGGCATTCGTGTGAATCAAGGAAGTCGAATGATTTTCAAGAAATGGACGAAAAAGAATTTCGTGTGGTGATTAAACATTACTTTATGAAAGGCAAAACGCCTCAGGAGACTAAAGAGAAGCTTGATAAACATTATGGTGACTCTGCACCTTCGATTAGAACAGTTTATAAGTGGTTTCAAAATTTTCGGATTGGCCATATGGGCACAAATGACGCTGAACGTTCTGGACGGCCTGTGGAGGTTACGACATGAGAAAGCTATCCGCAAGATGGGTGCCGCGATTGCTCACGTTTGACCAAAAACGGAATCGTGTGAAGTGTTGCAAGGATGGTTTGCAGCTGTTCCAGAAGAATCCGGAGGACTTTAAGCGTCGTTTCGTCACTGTGGATGAAACATGGATACATTACTATACTCCTGAGACCAAACAACAATCTAAACAATGGGTTACCAAGGGGGAATCTGCACCAAAAAAGACGAAGACCGTTCCTTCGGCCGGAAAGGTTATGGCGACTGTCTTTTGGGATTCGCAAGGGATAATCCTCATCGACTATCTGGAAAAGGGTAAAACTATTACAGGTGAATATTATTCATCGTTATTGGACCCTTTGAAAACCGAGCTACAAGAAAAACGCCCGCGATTGGCCCACAAGAAAGTCCTTTTCCATCACGACAACGCACCAGCACACACCTCAGCAGTTGTGGTCGCAAAATTAAAGGAAATAGGATTCCAACTCGTTTCACATCCCCCCTATTCTCCAGACTTGGCTCCCTCGGACTACTATTTGTTCCCCAATTTGAAGAAATGGCTGGCGGGACAAAGATTTTATCCAAACGAGGAGGTGATTGCAGACACTAATGGATATTTTGCAGACTTGGACAAATCGTATTAATCGAAAGGGATCAACAAACTAGAACATCGTTGGACGAAGTGTATAAGCCTAAAAGGAGACTAGGTCGAAAAATAAAAAAGGTTTACCCCAAACACATAAGTAGTTTTTATTTTTGCACGGACTTTTCAAACCAGCCTCGTAGTACTAGTCGTTGTATTGAATATCTACTATAAATTGAAGAACGCAAAACAAATTGTTTCTCTGTTTTTTCGGAATCGACGTAATTTTTGTCTGCTGTTGAAAAACGCATCCTTAGATCTGTTCTTCTGTAGCTGTAGATACCTGTTCATAATAATAGATTTTTATTTATACATCAATCTTACTTAATCTCATAATAATAATAATAATACTTTCTTGGATTCTTGGAGAGGCACTCGATGATTGCATCCAATCAAAACGGTTATATAAAGGAAAAGTCCACCATAAGAGCCATTTATCAGGCATTGTCGAATGTTCTGGATTCACTAAACAGCGGAAAGATAACTATGGCAATGTGTATTGATCTGTCAAAAGCCTTTGATAGTGTCAACCATAAGACTTTATGCATAAAATTGGAACACCTGGGTATTAGGGGATATGTAAAGTTAATCGCCTCCTACTTGAATAATCGTACTCAGCAAGTGATGGAGACTGATAATTATGGCAGGTCTTTTCTTTCAAACAGGGTCGATGTTACGAGGGGCGTACCTCAGGGATCTATTTGAGGCCCGCTGCTTTATATACTTTATACAAACGAATTGCCTAACAATACAGGAAAGTTTACAGTTCTATATGCGGACGACACAACCCTGATCTTTAGTGGTGACACTCCACAAGAGATAGTCGCTGATGTGGGGAGAGCCTGTGAAATTCTAGATCGTTATTTTACAACCCATGACCTTCTACTGAATGTTTCAAAAACACAGTGTCTGGTTTTTGGCAGTAGGGTTGGTCATTTTCTCACGTTTCCCTACAAGGGTAGCGATATTCAAACATCTCAGCATCTGTCTTCGCTGGGCGTCAATATTGATGCTAAAGTTGATTGGAAACAGCAAGTAGAGAATGTAACGGCTGGTATCTCCAAATATTGTTATGCACTGAGAATCTTATCAAATAATGTGGGCGTTGATACTGTTTTGACGGCCAATTATACTGCAGGTATGGTTTGATTTTTTGGGGAAATTCTCCCCAAGTAGACAAAATTTTTAATTTACAAAAAAAATGTATCAGAGCTACTTTTAAGATGCATTATCATGGAAGTTGTAGGAATGTCTTTGTCAATAAATCCCTTTTAACTCTAACTAGTATGTATATATTGGACTCCTTTATGTTTGTTCGTATTAACAAGGATCTCTTTGAAAATACGCAAAACAGACATAATTATGAAACTAGATATAAAACAGATCTTGTAATTGAGAAGTGTAATTTTAGTTATATCCAAAGAGGTGTACAATATTCTTCCGTTAAAATATTTAATAGTTTCCCAGAGAGCGTTCGAAAATTACCGCAAGTAAGAGCCCAAAGAAAGATACGGACGTTTGTATTATCAAAAACTTATTATACTATAGACAGTTTCTTTAGTGATTCAGACAGACTTAACTTATGAATAAAAATGTTAATTTTATTGCTACTTGTTAAGGATGCTTTTCATCTTCTGTTGACTTTCTTTAATGATGTCTTCTGAGCCTTTTGTTTTTGTCATAAACATATGTATGTTTTGTGAATGTCCTTTTAACTTTTTGTTCTTTGTACAATGTTCCATACCATTTTGTGTTTATAACTATTGTTATTCTTGGAACTAATAAATGATTATTATTATTAATAGCTTTTTATTTATACATTCATCTTGACCAATCTAAACGTCTTCTCAAATGTGAAACATTTTCAAATTCTTGGCTTTAAACAAATAAACATTCGATACATTCGACAAGTACATGATAGATTTGGAAGTATCTTTAACTTTTATGCCCCCCTCAAATCTTTTATGGTCGTCACGAACATTTGATGGTCATAAATTACACTTGTTTGGCAGAAAGTTGAAAACATTAGAATGAACCAAATTGGTGTCCATATATGTACATAAAAATTAATATCGTCTTTATCTACGGTGACAATACCGGATTTTTTGATGGTGGAGGAATGTTGGACGTCCACATCGGACTTAATGGGGATAAAACAGGCAGTATGCCTACTTATATGACACGCCAACAGACTGGTAAAAAAGTATCAAACTCAATAAACCTTGGGGTAGAAGAAGGTGCAAGAAATGTTGGACGTCCACATCGGACTTAATGGGGATAAAATAGGCAGTATGCCTACTTATATGACACACCCTATAAGAAAGAAGAAGAAGTTAAGTTAGAACTACTATTTTATATAAAGTTAAATTCAATTATAAACTTAATATATAATTCATTTTAAGATATTCATTCCTATTCATAGACGAAATTAAAAGGGTTATTATCAAGCATTCTTTTCTTTTTAGTGTTCCGTACGGAACACTTATAAGATCACTTCGGTGTCTGTCTGTCTGTCCGCCTGTCTGTCACACCCGATTTTCTCCGAAACTCCCCTCAGGGGCTAGGGGAATCCCAGGATTCTCCTAGTACGGGCATTGACGATCCCGAGGTACCTGAGTCATGTTGTGCTGTCTTGTGTTGTCCAGATTATGTGTAACAAAAACGCAATCTTAAGGTGTTTACCGTGCCGAGAAGATGAATGGCTCAGCGTTTATGAGTCGCGAACGGTTCCCCCCGGATACCGGGCGCCCTCCGGGAGTAAGTAGCCTTGCTGTGGCATCCAGGCTCTGCCGCAGTCGACCCCTCTTTCCTAGGATGCTCGTGGGAATACTATGTCAAAGAATAATAATTATAGTAATGATAATGGAAGGGTGTTGCGGAGGCGGACCCCGGTCGTACAAACAGCTATAGCAACACCACAACAACAACCACAGACGACCCAAACAACCGCCTCAGCCGAAACTACTCCCGATAGTTTTACCAGATCCGACATTGTAGGTGATGGAAATTGCCTTTTCCGTGCAGTTAGCTTACACTTGTATGGCCACCAAAACCATCATGAGAAACTCCGAGAGGTTGCTCTAAGATATTTACAACAAAACTGGTCGGAACTTCACACATTTTCATTAATTGAAGTCGACGATATAAAAGACTTCAATAACTACTATAATTATGTGAGGAAAAATGGCACCTATGGAACGAGCCTAGAGATACTTGCCCTCTCGGAAACACAAAATAGCAACTTTCATATCTTCCCAAACAACGAAGAACAAGACATACAAAAATAACTTTTACGGACAGACCAACAATAATAAGCACGGGAAAATACAACAAAACTATTTACCTTCTACTAACAGGCAACCCAATGTCGGGACGCTTTGAGCTTCTGACACCACAAAACATTGAGAACATTCCAGACAACAGCAGACCAATAAAAGAAGCATCGGGCGAGCGACGTCGCGGGAAATGGCAGCTCGACCAACGATGAAGACCGGGCAACCGAAAATGGACCTGCCAAAAGTGTTGTGCCGGCGAGTAAGCCGACACCCACCAAGGCGGGAAAGTCACAGCAACGCATGAGTTGCACCACAGGAATCAATGAACACGCCATGCGTTACTGTAATGAAATCACACCTGACAAAGGAATCACTGACAAGAGAATCACTCGCCGCTTGGACCCACCACCACCAATCCCAAACGCAACAGACGTAGATGCGGGACGAATACAACTACCAAAGCCAGACCAAACCGCGTATGTTTTGCAAGGACAACATGCAACTACCAAGGCTGGCAAACCAAGAAAGCGGTTAAAGTGGACAGATGAAATGAATAGAACAGTGATGCGCTGTTACTACTAAAACACCGCCACCAAACTAGAAACAGTGACATCAGGCTACAGACTGGAACTACATAGACTTTTCTTGACCGAATATCCACATCTGCAATTACTTGTACAGAACAGAGAGTAATAGACCAAAAAAGAGTTATTACCAAGAACAATCGCCTCACACCTTTCGAATTGCAAACCATCAAAGATACAGTAGCTGCTAAACTAAACACAGACCAACCAAACAATAGAAACAGTAGAGCAGATACCGAACCAATCTCTCTCACACACACACACAGCAGAAGCATAACTCAAAATAATATTTCAAGGCAAATAGCAATCATCACACGACATCATATCACAGACGACAAAATGAATGACTCACCACCCTCAACAACATCTATACAACATCACCCCGAATCACCTCTCATACAAACACTCAAAGCAGAAATGCAGCCACATCTAGCTCGATGGTCAGGCATCGACCCTACAACAAGAAATCCCATCCCTCGTTTAATCTTCAAACAGAGCACACAAATAATCCTCAACACAATAAACAAGCACATAATACCACAGTACATAACAGGCTTAAGCACGATCGAAGACATTCACACAATAATATATGCAGCAGCAATCACCACTATAACACAAAATTATTAAAAACTCCCGCAACGACAAAGAGATCCCAACAGCAGAAAACCTAAATTTAAATGGCAATTAAGAATCAACATCAGAAGAGATCTGGGACAGCTTACCCAGTTTATGAACGGGAACGCATCCAAACGTGTCACACAGGGTGTAGACAAGATCAAATCTAAATCTCTCAACCGAACACTGCCAGAAATCGTTGATACTTTGAAACAAAAACTATCCGTATATGCTGCAAGACTCCGTATGTACAAAGAATCAAACGAGAGGAAAGACACCAACAACCTCTTCCGAAGAAGCGAAAAACAGTTCTACCGAAAAACTATGTATAACGAGCAGACAGTAGTAACTGAACCACCAAACAAACAAGAACTCGCAGATTATTGGAAAAGTGTCTGGTCAGAACCCAAACTACATAATAATAATACCCCCTGGATCAAAGCCGAAGAAGATAAACACAAACGTGTGACAGAACAAGAAAATTCCATACTAACTACAGAAGAAATTACAGAAACAATCAAACACACACACAACTGGAAATGCCCTGGGATAGACAATATACAAAATTTCTGGTACCACCACACACGAAGCACTCACACACCAAATCAACAAAGCCATTCTACAACCACACACATTCCCCACTTCTCTTACACAAGGAATAACATACATCAAACCCAAAAGTTCAGACACCACAAACCCGTCAAACTACCGACCTATCACCTGTCTTCCAACCCTATACAAGATCATCACAGCCACAATTTCCAAAAAAATAGAACAACACCTAATAGACAACAATATTCTCACAGAAGAGCAGAAGGGATGCAGGAAAAAATAGTCGAGGATGCAAAGAACAGCTGATCATAGATAGCGTGATTATGGGACAAACCAGAAAAGAACACAGAAACCTTCACGTCGGTTACGTAGACTATAAGAAAGCCTTCGACTCCAGCTGGTTAATCAGAGCGCTAGAAATCTATAAAATCAACCAACACCTCAGGCAATTTCTCGCGCAAATTATGAAAACATGGAAAACCAAAATACGCTTAGAAACACAAACCGAACGCATCTAAACAGAAGAGCTGTACATCAGACGGGTATATTTCAGGGAGACTCGCTCAGCGCTCTATGGTTTTGCCTCTGTCTCAATCCACTCTCAAATATACAAAATAGAACGGAGCATGGCTTCAACATCAGGCACCAAAAAGTGAATCAACATAAAATAAACCACCTCCTATATATGGATGACATAAAACTCTACGGTGCCACAAAAACACAGCTGAAAGAACTCCTTAAAATCACAGAAATATTCACCTTAGATGTCAATATGGAATTTGGTATAAGTAAATGCAAAGTGCTCCATATCAACAAAGGCCAGTGGAAGGGCCACCATGAGACAGAAACCATCAACAATGAAACACTCGATAACATGTTCGACAAAGAAACATACAAATATCTAGGCTTCCAACAAAGCACCAAACTCAACCATACTTACATCAAAGCAGAGCTCAGAACCGAATTCAAGAACAGACTGACGAAACTTTTACAAACAAAACTCAACTACAAATATCTCACTAAAGCCATCAACACGTTCGCTATACCTATACTCACATATTCATTTGGTATCATCAAATGGCCACAAACAGACATAGAAAACATTCACATCCTTATACGTTCTCAATTCACCAAATACAGGAAATTACACCCCAACGCATGCAAAGAAAGACTTACCATCGAGAGGAAAGCAGGAGGAAGAGGAATCATAGACATCAGATCACTACACACCAAACAAATACAAGCACTTAGGAAATTCTTTCACAGCAAGTAAACCAGCCTTCACACAGCGACAGTGAAAGCAGACAAAAACTACACACCTCTCGACTTAGCCCGAGCAGACCACTCAGCAGACACACACAGGCACGTCCAATTACAACAGGAAAAGATGAAAACGTGGTCAGAGAAAACACTCCACGGAAAACACAGATACCACATAGAACAAGACCACGTAAATAAAAAACAATCGTACACTTGGTTACAGGATGGGCAGCTATTCCCTGAAACAGAAGGTTTCTTACTTGCCATCCAGGATAAAGTCAGATTAACCAGAAACTACCAGAAGCATATCATCAAAGATCCAACTATTACAGAGGACAGATGTAGGAAATGCCACCAGCAGAAAGAAACGATCGAACACATAACAAGCGGATGTAAAATATTAGCCGGAACGGATATCAGCCACAGGCTTTACACCAATAACATTCACACCACACTTGGTACAATTGGGACTCAACACAAACATACACAAAAACATTCAGAAGTCAGTGATTTTGAAAACATGTAACATTGTCAGGTCATTCCTTAATACACAATGGTGATAGCGTTTGTGCTGACTTAGCTTGGGCCCGTCAGCCAAGCATGGAACCACATTGACTAAATGTGAGAAAGAAGAAATTTTTTATATAATAATAATAGCTTTATTCCCAACAGTAAGAACCATTTACAGGGAAAACAAGAAAGAATATGAATGAAATTTTCTCTTAAAACTGAGGTACTAAAGTAACAACAAAAATAGACAAAAACAACAAAAAAAAAAAGAAGAAATAAAAATGAATAAAGAAATTAAATGAATCAGCGCAGTACAAATTAGAATAAAAGTGAAATAAAAGAAATATTAGTTACATACATTCAACAAGCAAAACAAGCTTCTAAAACAATTTTTATAAATGTCTTATCAAGTGAAATAATCTAGACATATTGACCGAATCTTATTTTCGGTGTGTGCAAAAATGTCACATTCATTACTAGTATTGATTGGTTTAATTAACTTGAAATTAGTCCTAGCAGGTGAACAAACAAATGTAGCAGTATTTCGTGAATTAATTCTAGGCACCAATATAGCTAGCTCCGATAGCAGCCGAGGACAGTCGATGACGCCTTGCAACAATCTAGACAAGAAAATTATAGACGAACACTCTCTGCGAGCCTCAAGTGATTGAAAATTAAATCTCTCCAATAATAAAGAGTACTCTATTCGTCTCATTGGATAGACACCATCTACCTTATATGATAAATATTTTAGAAATCTCCTTTGAACTCGTTCTAGCATTAATTTGTAGCATAAGTAATAAGGGCTCCAAATAAGAGAGGCATACTCTAGTTTGGATCTCACATAAGACTCATATAGCAGTAAGATCGTTCACTATTAAAGCTTCTAAAGTTGCGCACTATAAAACCATATAGACTATTGGCTTCCAGCGTTACGTTATTAATGTGATTAGAAAAATTCATTTTGTTATCGAATACTATTCCCAAGTCCCTTACACAGTTGGTGGCCCGAGAGTTGACGTTCCTAGTAAATATTCATATATTATAGGGTTTTTCCTAGTCACCGACATAATTTTACATTTAGAAATATTCAAGTCTAATTTATTGTGCTTACACCAATCTTCAAGCACGCAAAGCTCAGTTAGAAGCACTTTACAGTCCCGAATACATGAGACGGGCGCATACAGCTTGAGATCATCAGCGAAAAGCAGCCTGCTACAATTCAGAGTATCACAGAGGTCATTAATACATAGCAAAAATAGTAGGGGACCAAGATTGGATCCCTGTGGCCGCCCGAGGTTGCGGTATAGGAATCGGAAATAAATCCATTATAGTGTTCTGACTGCGAGCGGTCCCCCAAATATGAAGGAAACAAGCTGCAAGCATCAACACCAAAACCCATATGCCAAAGCTTCTGCAGCAAAACGAAATGAGATATTCTATCAAAGGCTTTAAAAAAAGTCGGTGTATATTACGTCAACCTGCCCTCCTGCGTCTAATATGTTCTCTGTAAAGTTTGTATGAATTCCCAAGTTTGTTACAGTGGATTTACCATCAATAAATCCATGTTGTTGGGTTGACAGAATACCTCTAACCTGAGTATAAATGCGATTATACAGAATTACTTCAAATAGCTTCGAAAAGTTGTTCAGAATAGAAATAGGTCGATAATTATTTACCTCGCTACGTTCGCCGGACTTGAAAATGGGCATACCCTCGTTTCCTTCCAGCTCCCCGGAAATGTTAACGTCGTTAACGCCAGATTAAATATGTATTTTAGAGGCACCATAGAAAGTTGAAATTTGGTACTAATATAGGAATTGATGGCCTCATCAGAGCCGTGTAGTTTTGAAAGTTAAATTTTGTCTTAAGGGGTTAGTTTTGGGAGGTGAAATCGGAAGTGAAAAAAAAATTTTTTTACTAGGTCATCGAGTGTAGTGTCAAATGAAAGCTTGTGAAAACACGAGTAAAAACTATATATATTATGTAATACTTGCGCGCACTTTTCTTTGTATTATTTTTATAAAATCGCGAAAAATCGCTGTCCTCTTATCTCGAAAAGTATCAACAAATTTTGAAAAAATTCTGAAATATTCTCCACGGGATGTAGATTGAACGAAAATTATCAAGAGTGCATTACCTTTAATAATTTATCTGGAATATAACAAAAACAAAAATTTCAAGGTCATCAGTTTTCATTAGATTGGAAACAAACTTTGTTGAAAACTCATTTGGGGTGTGTTTCGTGAAGTCACTGATCATTTTATACCTCCGTAACTGTTAATTCTTCAACAACTGTTAATTTAATTCTTTACAAAGCCCAAATTTGACCAACTATGGAATACTGCTTCCACGTTTGGGGCTCCGCTCCCAAATATACACTAAATTTGTTGGATTCTGTTCAGAGAAGAGCGGTCCGTTTGATTGGGGACCCGGAATTGACCGGCGGCCTTGATTCGCTGGAACATCGAAGAACGGTTAGCGACTTGAGTCTGTTCTACAAGTATTTTCGTGGAAAGTGTTCGAAGGATGTAGCCCGCTTAATTCCTTCCAAAGCGGTGCATGTTAGAAATACACGTCGCGCTGGTGCTTCACATCCGTATGAGGTTCAGCTTGTTACTCCGCGTACAACGCTTTTCAAGCAATCTTTTATATGGAGAACGTCATCCCTTTGGAATAATTTGCCCAGCGCTGTGTTTCCCACCGATTACAATTTACAGCGATTCAAGAACAACGTGAATCGCTTTTTCCGCACTCATGCCGCTCCTGGAGCGCTTTAGGGACTTCCCTGCAGCACGGGTGCTAGACCCATAAGAAAAAAATATTATAAAAGCAATCAACGACCGGAACACTAATTGCGCAAGTTCAACTTGCACTTGACCGGTTATTTTTTTTTAACTAACTAAGGAAAATAAACACAGAATAATTAACTTTGATACATATTTAGAGTTTTTTACTATGGAATTCATACATTTTACTATTATCTGCTTATTTCCAATCGAGGATCCTCTTGATCAGCAACAATACACTCTTCTTTTATACCACCTGTACTTCTGTCTTCAGTATTATGTTTTTGAATAAAGTTTTTCAATAAAGGAGCTACTCCTTCTGGATTATTTAAATGTGCATGATGAGTTCCTTCTATATAATGAAAATCAAAATCCACACTCGATCGTTTCAGTACATCCATTACTGCATAATAATTTTCCTTAGGTTCATAATAAGGAGCACCTTTAGCTTTAGCAATGAAATAGGGACTAGTTATACGTTGAGCATTTTCCACCAATTCAGCTTGCGAGAAAAACATTAAAGTTTCAATTTTAAGGCGTGGATCCCTAGTTAAGTAATATTTACCAGGGTTGATCTTAGATGGAGCAGTATTTCGTTCCATAATATGGTGTGCAAACTCTAAATTTATCGAGCCATCATTAGGCTCGTGAAATTTTTCTTTAATTTCATCCCAAGTATAGCTAGGAGGTTCCGCCGAATCTGTTGCAAAATTATTATATTTTGAAAATCTACCAAGAGATTCGCCTAAATAAGGAAGGCGTTCCCTAAATAACCATGGTTTACCGCCATCTACAGTAGCTACAAAATCGACTTGTTGAGGATAACACATGGAGTATACAAAACATGTATGGCCACCCATAGAGTGTCCCATCAGGGAAATTTTGGGCCATTTAAAATAGTCATTTATTAATTTGACAGTTAAAACGTAGTTTGTCATGTAATAGAAAACACCAGTAGGCAAACGTGATGATAATCCATGGCCAGGAAGGTCTATAGCCAAAAAGCCTACGTCTTTATTCAGCAACGGTATTAGCCGATCAAAAGAGCCACAGTTATCCTAAAACAAAAAAAAAAGTCTACTAAAATCATTAAACTTATTTTTATTATATTTCGGTTTATTTAAAGAGCGAAAATAAAAAAATAACACTGGTCAACAAAAAAAAAAGAAAATTGCTTGTTTCCTGTGATTTTTTTTTGTTTCTATCTCAAATTGACGCGTATTTTTTAAATATGGCAACAATTTTTCTCCAACAGCTTTTGTTTTTAAGTTATAGCTAACTACCCTCATTTACTATTTTTACTTAGATTTTCGTTTTTTATTGGACACTAAAATATATTTTGTTGTTGTTTTAGATATGACCTCGTCAAGAAGATGTTGTGTGCTTAATCCCGATTGTTTTTGCTATATTTGTGGTGAATATATATTTGCAAAAGATCGAAAACCTATATCGGACTTTGTGAAATACTTTAAAATAAAATTGTGTAATCAGGACAAGCCATGGGTTCCTCATATTGTATGCCAGAAATGTGTGGTATGTCTACGGTTATGGTCAGTGGAAAAAGAGATGCAATAATGTTCGTAACACCCATGATTTGGCGAGAACCTCGAAACCATCATGACGATTGCTACTTCTGCGTTGCGAAAATAAACGGAATTAACCCTGGAAATTGAAGTAAGTGGTCATATCCTAACTTATCTTCTGCTCAACGACCTCAATTAAAATCACAAGAGGTACAACCCAGCACATCTAAATCTTCTGATGATCCAAATCTCTGGAACCCGAACGAAATACATCAAGTGAAGACTCTGATTCAGACTTCAAATGTAGCCTTTCAGAACCTCAACCATTTAATCAGAAAGAACTAAATGACTTAGTAAGAGATCTGAACTTACCAAAAGAAGCTTCTGAAATTTTAGCATCTCGTTTAAAAGAAAAAAATTTGCTTACTCCGGAAACCAACATTACATTTTATCGTACCCGAGAAAAAAATCTGTTACCGTATTTTTCTCAAGAGAAGGATTTAGTTTTTTGTAACGATGTTGGTGGTATTTTACAGCAGATGGGATTAAAACAGTACCAACCTAGTGATTGGCGTCTTTTCATAGACAGCAGCAAAAGAAGTTTAAACTGTGTTTTGCTTCATACGGTAACAAGTACGGATCTATACCTATTGCACATTCGACGACTTTAAAAGAAGAATACGTAAATGTTTCTAAGGTTATGGAAAAAATTAAGTATCAAGACCACAAATGTGTTGATCTGAAAATGGTTAACTTTCTTTTAGGTCAACAAGGGGGGTACACAAAGTTCCCTTGTTTCATGTGTCTCTGGGATAGTCATGATAAACAACACCATTGGTCACAAAAAGTTTGGCCAGTGCGGGAAGAGCTAAAAGTTGGGACAAAAAATGTTATGAACGTGCCTTTAGTTAGCCGAGACCGCATCATACTTCCACCACTTCATATTAAACTCGGCATAATGAAACAGTTTGTGAAGGCGCTTGGTAAAAGTGGCGAATGTTTTAATTTTCTTTCACGCAAGTTATCAAGATTAAGTTCAGAAAAATTGAAAGCTGGTATTTTTGATGGGCCACAGATTAGGCAACTCGTGAAAGATCCTAATTTTGTGAAATCAATGACTGAAGTCGAATCCAAAGCTTGGAATTCATTTGTTTTGGTTATGAGTAGCTTCCTAGGCAAAAAGAAATCTGACGACCATGTCGAGCTTGTTGAGTGTATGCTAGGGTGCAACATGAGCATAAAAATCCACTTCCTGCACTCGCATTTAGACCGATTTCCACAAAATCTGGGTGATTTTAGTGAGGAGCAGGGTGAAAGATTTCATCAGGATCTTCGGGCAATGGAAAGAGCGTTATCAGGGGCGGTGGGACTCACAGACTACTGCTGGAGTTTGCAACGAGATCAGATCATTTGCTAGTGTTCAATAGAAATTTTGTTAACATAATGTATTATTTTTTTGTATTTTCTTGGCAAAATAATAAAAACTGTATATTTCAAAAGGTAAAGCTGTTAGCAATCTCCCAGTATTTTTTTCATAGTCAGGGCCATAGAAATACCCAATAACAGAAAAAAAAAATAAAGGAAACAAGACTTGTGTTGACCAGTGTAATAACAAATAAATGAATATTCTAAAACTAATAAAGGGACATATTTTGGTCCCATCTCGGATAAAAAATCCTAAGTTCTCACGACCGAAAAAACAAGAATAGCTTTAAAACCCGCTCAAAAATTATCCAATATATTTTTCCATGCCAAAGATAAAACTAATAAATACAATAAATCCGGAGTTTATAAACTTAATTGTCAAGAGTGCAATAGCTGTTATGTAGGCCAAACGGGACGGAATTTCAAAACAAGATTCGCAGAACACAATGCCTCTTATAGGCTAAAAAATGAAAAATCACACTTTGCTAAACATTTCTTAGAAACAGGCCATACTTTTCCCAATATAAATTGTTTACAAATACTCCATATGGCACCTAAAGGGTCAAAACTCAATTTCTTGGAATCCATAGAAATCTACAGACATTCAAAGGACCATAATATAAATTTACTAAATAGTCAATTAGACGTAGCAAATTCTGTTTTGTTCCAACTCTTTTAACATATAATAGACCCACATCTGTTCATCATATAAACATAAAAATACCAAAAATCTGGTTTAGTCTTAAGTTAAGCGTTTGACAATGTAGTTGTACTACG
Organism: Pachyrhynchus sulphureomaculatus; assembly: GCA_019049505.1. Taxonomy (NCBI): domain Eukaryota; kingdom Metazoa; phylum Arthropoda; class Insecta; order Coleoptera; family Curculionidae; genus Pachyrhynchus; species Pachyrhynchus sulphureomaculatus. The sequence continues at coordinate 61,125,064 of CM032456.1, forward strand.
AAATCGCGATAACGCAATTGTAAAATCTTTACAAATATATTTAGTGGCAGTTAACAAAGTAATTAAGTAGTTTTTATTGTTAAAATGTACTGCCACAAAGTAACGGACCAATCAATCAACTCTTTAATAAAGGGCTGTCGAAAAAGTACGAGGCATGTTTTTTAAGTAAGTACCATTTTGCGATTCCGCCGCCGCAGCGATACGGCCGGCGTTCCGCGCATGCGCGCTGGTAACCTACATCTCATGTCTACGCACTGACGCCATTACAGTCTGATTCTTCATTGTATACGTTGTTTACTGAGTGTTTAAGATGCCTCCGACAATCGTGAGTCCCGCCGATTGTGAAGTACGGGCTGTTATACGATTTCTTAGTGCTAAAGGCGTAAAACCGATCGATATTCATCGTGAGATCTGTGAAGTTTACGGACAAAACATTATGAGTGATGGAATGGTAAGGAAATGGGTGAGAGCATTTAAAGATGGCCGCACAAATGTGCATGATGAAGAACGGAGTGGGCGTCCTTCGGTCGTTAATGAAGATTTGGTGCAGAAAGTGGACGAAAAGGTGAGAGAAAACAGACGCTTTACAATTTCATCATTGTGCGACTGCTTTCCTCAATATTCTCGTAGTGTTTTGTATCGCATTGTGACCGAGAACTTGAATTACCGGAAATTGTGTTCACGTTGGGTTCCAAAAATGTTGACGGATTTGCACAAAACCCAACGTTTAGGCAGTGCATTGACTTTCCTTGAGCGGTACCACAATGAAGGTGAACATTTTTTAGACCAAATTGTTACTGGTGACGAAACATGGGTGGCCTACGTCACACCAGAATCGAAACAACAATCCATGGAATGGCGACATTCATCATCACCCAAAAAAGTGAAGTTTAAGCAAACAATTTCTGCCCGCAAAATCATGTGCCCAGTTTTTTGGGACAGAAAAGGAGTATTGCTAGTGGAGTTTCTGCCTGGTAATGAGACAATCAATGCAGCGTCTTATTGTGAGACATTGAACAATCTGCGTCGTGCAATCCAGAACAAAAGACGTGGCAAGTTGAGTAAGGGTATCGTTTTGCTGCATGACAATGCCCGTCTACATGTGGCTAATCAGACCAAAGATCTCATCAAATCTTTTAAATGGGAAACTCTAGATCATCCTCCATACAGCCCTGATCTGGCGCCCAGTGACTACCATTTGTTCCTGCACTTGAAGAAGCACCTGGGTGGTCAGCGTCTTCAAGACGATAACGAAGTCAAAACATTTGTGATACAGTGGTTAACAAGTCAGGCGGCAGAATTTTATGAGGAGGGTATTCAAAAACTGGTGCCACGTTATGACAAGTGCCTCAATATTCACGGAAATTATGTAAAAAAGTAGATTAAGGTACAGGCTTTCATGTAAAAATAAAATTATAGCGATATCTTTGCACGTCTTTTTTTAATTCCAAAACGGTACTTACTTAAAAAACATGCCTCGTATTTTTCGCGTTAGATAGCTTTAGTGTCACAAATCTCAGGTAATTTAAGTCGCCTCTGGTCATAGTTAGCGTTTGTTTTAAACAAGTTCAGTAAATTGGCAACACGCAACAAGTTGACAATTTACAAAATGATAATCAGACCCAGCCTCATCTATTCCAGTCCGGCATGGTATCAAGTGTCAAGCACACACAGATCCACCTTCTAGTTCGATCAAAACAAGGCCCTCTGAATCAGAGCCAAAGCCCCATGGTTCGTTCGTAACACCCAGATTCATCGAGACCTCCAAATACCTACAATCTCGGAATTTATAAGCAACGCTCAGCTCAAATTCCTGGATAAAGCCACTCACCGTCCCAACCCAAGAGTCTAAAACGCCTATAGACTTCCAACCAACATCAGACGTCTCTACCTAAGACCCCACGACCTTTGGCTTTAAGTTAATTTTAACTTAATCTTGAGTTTATACTCGTGAAATATTTTAAGGTCTAATATTTTAAATTCTCTCTCGACACATTTATTTAAAACCCATTACCAAGTTATTTAGGTTATTGACATGTAAATATCTTAAGACTCAAATTATGATCATGGTTAATTTACCTCATTGTATAATAGTTATAGGTTTAACCTCTCTAATTGTCCATAAAAGATTCTAGATTTTCGACTCAGAATCAGTTGAAAGCTGACATTTGACAGTGGTAGAAGCACAAGAATTGTTGGAAATCGTTTATTCAGACTTAATTTAAAGTGCCTTAAATATAAGTGAAACTTCTACATTTTACAATTTTGTTTCGATAAAGGTATAAACGCTACGCAGGCCTATGAAGAAATTTGTGTTGTTTATCATCAAAATACGTTATCAACAGAAAATTTCGATGTCAAAGATGCTCCTCGCACTGTTCGACCAACCAGGAAAAGTTGATAGAATTTAGGCAAAAGTTGAGTCAGATCAGCATGTAGGTGTAAGGAGCCATGGCATCAATAAGGAACTACAAATGCATTACCAAACATTTTTAAGCCATTTGGAGAAAGCTGGATACAAAAAAACTCGATGTTTGGGTGCCACATAATTTGCCGCTAAAATACTGGTATTTACTAGATCGAGTTTCCATCTGCGAATCTCTACATAAAACTAACGAAATCGATCCATTTCTGAAGGGCTTGATCACGAGCGATGAATAGAGGACCACGTATGACAATAATCTGTGAAAAATCGTGGTCGAAAAAGGATGAAGTTCCATAAACGAAGGCAAAGCCTGAAGAAGAAAAGATGATGCTGTATGTTTAGTGGGATTGGAAGGGAATCGCGTGCTGCCTGGATTTTTGTAGTGTTAAATTCTACTTGATTACTGTCACCTCAAGATAGAACTTTTTCCGTCTTTGTTAAGTTGAATAGAGATATTTGCATGAGTAGCCGATGTTCGAGCGTTTAAGTGAATCAAGAAATAAGCTACTGTCATCTGCAAAGTTGTAGGTTGGATTTCTGATCCTTTCCAGCAGATCGTTATCGTAAATGAGAAAGAGTAGGAGACGATATAGAGCCTTGGGATACCCTGGCGTTGATAGTGAACGTATTAGAAGGAAATTCGTCGACCGCCACTCGTAAGGAACGCTCTCTGAGGAAATCCGAGAGCCATAAACAATCCTTCAGACCTACTAAGAGAGCGCAACTTAGCCAAAAATTTGTCATACCAAACCAATATCCAGTGCAACCACTTGAGATTCCCGAAAATGGTCAGTTGCGTTTCTCTAAACATGTGTTACATAAGAATAGCTCCTGTTGATCATTACCTGCGAACGCCATATTGATAATCGCTAATAATGTTAAAACCTTCTAGATATTTTAAAAGATGTTGATTGATAACCTTTTCCATAACTTTCGATAATATTGAAAGCAATGCGACTGGTCGGTAGTTTTTTGGCAAGTTCTTCTTGCCTTGTTTGGGTATCAGCTGAACTGTTGCGAATTTCCAATAGTAAGGAAATATTCCCTTTCTCTAGGATAAGCTAGAAAATTAGAGTTTGTTCGCTTGCGCATTTTTTGAGTACTATGGCAAAAATTCCATCAGTACCAGAAGCTTTTTTGGTGTCTCATCATCATCATCATCAGCTATGCAGTCCATCGTCGGACATGAGCCTCCTCTAAGTAAGTCCATCCTCTTAGGTTTTGGGTCTTATTTATCCAATTGTATCCCACTAGGTTTTTGATGTCGTCAGACCATCGGGTTTGTGGGCGTCCTATACTTCTTTTCTCATTTCAGGGCCTACAATTGATTACGTTATGGGTCTATCGATTATTAGAGAGTCTTGCAATATGACCCGCCCATCTCCACTTCCACCTTCTTACCTTTCCAGCTACATCAGTTATCCTGGACCTTCCTCGAATTTCTTCATTAGCTCAACGATATTCACAACATCCTTCTTTCTATCGCTCGTTAAGCTACTTGTAGGCGATTTATAATGTTTGATACAAAGCCCACGTTTCCATTTCCGTATGTCAATACTGACAACACGCAATGATCAAATGTGTTCGCTTTTAGTGTATTTGGGATATTGGAAAGGAAGATGTTCCGCAATCTGCCAAATGTCGACCAAGCCTGCTTGATGGATCCGCTTTCAAGTTTTCCTTGAATATTACTATTTTTGTCCAACATATACGTATGAATCCGTTCTTGTGATTTTCGCGTTTTCAATGTTCAGTTCTGCAGACCAATCTCTCTGGATTTGTTGTTAAGTTCGTTCAGCATTTCTTCCAATTTTTCTTTTTGTTAGATATAAGCACAATATCATCCGCGAATCGCAAATGATTGAATTGCTCTCCTCCTATATTCATATCCTTACTTGGCCATGGAAGTTGTTTGAAAAGATCTTCTAGCGCCAACATAAACATTTTGGCGAGATGGTGTCCCCTTGATGTACCCCTCTTTTCATTTCTATCTTATTGGTGTTTTCTTTCAATACTATCTGACCTGAAATGTTTTTATATATATATTTTCAATAATCTGCGAGTATCTGCGAGTATCCGCTGTCAATTCTACTGTTACTTAGACTATTTAATGTTGCTTAGATTTCAAGAGAGTCAAACGCCCACTCAAATCTTAAAATTATACTCGTTTGACTTTTCTATTAAGGTTCTTAACACTTGAAGGTGGTTCAGTGTACTAAAGTTTTTTCTAAATCCGGCTTTTTGGATGGTGTGATGTTCCAAGTATTCTTCCAGACGAAACAATAATTTTAATAGAGAACTTATTAATAAAAAGCAAAGTAAATGAAGTTATAAAAATGGACATAATTAATTTATTAAGAACTTGCATAAGACAAAATTATTTTTCATTTGACAATAAATTCTACAATAGTAAGGAATGGTTAATTATGGGGAGTCCATTACGTCCATTACTTGCCGAAATTTTGATGGACAGTATTGAAAAAATGATATTTAACAACCATAATAACAATAGTAATATCTGTCTATACTGGTATCGATATGTAGACGATATAATTGTATGCTTTACAGGTACGGACAGACAATCAACTCACTTTTTACAGTGCATTAATTCTTTACATAGAAATATCAGTTTTACAATGGAAGAAGAAGTCGAAGGGAAAATCAACTTCTTAGACTCAACAATCAGTAAAACCATGAAAAAACATTAATTTGCAATATATGACAAGCCTAGTCATACAGATACCACAATTCACAATAGTTCTCACCACCCTAACCATCATAAACTCGCGGATTATCATAGTTTTATACATAAACTAACTAATATCCCCTTATCAGAGGACAATTTTACTAAAGAATTAAATTACATAAAACAAGTAGCCGTTAACAACGGTTATTCAGTTACTTTAATCGATAACATCGTTAGGAAAAAACTTAGAAACAAGGCAATCTCAGAAATATACCCATGTTTTAAGGACAGAAAAACCTCATTTAAATGCTTAACCTATTTCGGCAAACCAACAGAAAAACTGGGAAAATTTTTAAATCAAAAAAATATCAATATAGCTTACAAGACTAACAATACCATAGGGAAATATCTCAAAAACTACAAACCACAATTCAATAAAAATAATAAATAAGGGGTTTATCAATTAACATGTGGATCATGTCCTAAAACATACATAGAACAAACTGGACGTACATTTATACAAAGAATCACAGATCATAAAAAAGTTTCAACCATAAAAAGTCTAATTCAACATATGCTGATCATCTTTTCACAGAAAATCACACGTTTAATAAGAATTTCAAAATTTTACATACCAACAAAAAGGTTTAAAACTAAACCTTTTAGAGACAATGCAAATAAATCGATTAAGGACTACAGGTAGTTTACTCAACGACCAGGTAGTTTTAAACAATTCACTATTATTGAATTTATTCTCCTAATTCCATGTCTGTGTGGGTTTTCCAATACTATTAATGTAATTTAATTAGGTGTAATATTATAATTAAGAAATTATATAAAATTGTAAACATTAATCCTAACTTGACAGTGTAAAATATACATCTGAAGAAGCTGCATCGACAGCGAAACGCGTCATCGCAATTTAAATAAACCAGTGGAAATTGACTAAAAAACAGTCTTTTATTATATATTTAAATCCGGCTTGTTCTTTAGGTTGGTAAGCGTCTAATTTCTTTGTGAGTTTCGTAGTTATTATTTTCATAAATAACTTGTACATTACGGATAGTAGGCTGATTGGTCTATAGTTGGTTAATTTAGGCTCATCTCCTTTTTTGAAGAGCAAGACCTCCACAGCAATATCCCACTCCTCGAGGTACATCGCACATATCGGGACACTTATTATACAATATAGTTAGCATGCGTAATATGGGTTTCCGCCCTGTTGTAACATTTCGACAAGTACGCCCTCTTTACCTGCTTGGTGTCTACCTTCATTAAAATACCTATTGTGATACGCTGTTTGAAGACCATATTGGGTATCCTTTACTGCACTATGGAAACAGTGGGTGATGTTTTTCCTTGGAAATCGACAATATAATGAGAAGCAAAAAGTTCTGCCAACAAGTTGGTTTTCTTAACAAATGTTGTTGCACTAGTATTATCTGGCCGCATGAGTGGTGCTATATTTGGTGAAATTTAGCGACTGACGAAAGGGCCCTAGAAATGTTGAGCAGGCAAAAAGTTTGATTTTATTTCGTTGATTGTGTGCCTCTTTGGTTCCGTCCATAATTTGTTTGTATTTGTTCCGTATACGAACAAAGATGTTACGATTAATGACATTAGGATTTTTACGTTATTGTCGGTAGGCAAGATATTTAGAAACAACAGCTTCTTTGCATTTTCGGCCGAACCAAGGCATTTCTTCGAAAAATATGGTCTTATCAGCCAAAATGACATCGGAAAGCTCCTTAGCGCAGTCAAATGGGTCGTTGGATCTAAAACAAACGCCTAACCAAGGGAAAGTTCAAAAATATTTCACGAGTTCTTCCCATTTTAACAGATTTGTAGCGCTAAATCTTGCGCGCTTTAGGTGCCTCTCTGCTACTAATCGGTAGGATACTCGATGTCGAAAGCAGCTTATGGTGCGAAAAACCTAACGGCGGATTTACGGTGAGTGTAAATCCTTGGATTAGTGGTTAAAAACAGATTAAGAAGACTGAAGAATTCTCCGTCACGATCAAGGATCCGTGTTGGTTCATCGATAAGTTGAGTAAAATCCACAACTGATTGAGAATGATTCAGCTTCATGACCTTGTTTGTCGGTTGTATTTGAATACTTAAGCCCGTTGATGTGGACATTAAAGTCGCCCAGGATGGCAATTTCGACAGTTGGATAAGTAATTTCTGAATGATCAATGGTGTCTGCAAGAAAAGCTAAAAGTATTCTAAAGTTAATATCAGTGCTTTGTTGACTCATTATTTTCAACCACATAACTATAAGTATGGAGAGAAAAAGCAAATTCTTATCCAAGTCCCTTATTATTTTTATATAAGATAATTTTATATAATATACCATCTGCTTATTTTCATGTTTTGTAGTGGATCTTATTGAGTAATTTCCTAAATAAGTTGGTTACATTCTAATGATAAAAGTTTACCAAAAATTCAATATACGAGGCTGGTTTGAAAAGTCCGTGCAAAGTCCGAGAGATGGCACCACCGGCGCGTATCGAGGTCATGTTTAGTTAGTAGCATCTCTTGAATGAACGCACACCAAGTTTCAGCCATATTGGTCTATTTCTTTGTGTTTGGCATTCGTGTGAATCAAGGAAGTCGAGTGATTTTCAAGAAATGGACGAAAAAGAATTTCGTGTGGTGATTAAACATTACTTTATGAAAGGCAAAACGCCTCAGGAGACTAAAGAGAAGCTTGATAAACATTATGGTGACTCTGCACCTTCGATTAGAACAGTTTATAAGTGGTTTCAAAATTTTCGGACTGGCCATATGGGCACAAGTGACGCTGAATGTTCTGGACGGCCTGTGGAGGTTACGACTCCAGAAATCATTGATCAAATCCATGATATGGTGATGGATGACAGAAGAGTTAAGGTGCGTGAGATTGCTAGTGTTGTGGGCATCTCGACTGAACGGGTACATAATAATTTGCATAAACATTTGGACATGAGAAAGCTATCCGCAAGATGGGTGCCGCGATTGCTCACGCTTGACCAAAAACGGAATCGTGTGAAGTGTTGCAAGGATGGTTTGCAGCTGTTCCAGAAGAATCCGGAGGACTTTAAGCGTCGTTTCGTCACTGTAGATGAAACATGGATACATTACTATACTCCTGAGACCAAACAACAATCTAAACAATGGGGGAATCTGCACCAAAAAAGGCGAAGACCGTTCCTTCGGCCGGAAAGGTTATGGCGACTGTCTTTTGGGATTGGCAAGGGATAATCCTCATCGACTATCTGGAAAAGGGTAAAACTATTACAGGTGAATATTATTCATCGTTATTGGACCGTTTGAAAACCGAGCTGCAAGAAAAACGCCCGCGATTGGCCCACAAGAAAGTCCTTTTCCATCACGACAACGCACCAGCACACACCTCAACAGTTGTGGTCGCAAAATTAATGGAAATAGGATTCCAACTCGTTTCACATCCCCCCTATTCTCCAGACTTGGCTCCCTCGGACTACTATTTGCTCCCGAATTTGAAGAAATGGCTGGCGGGACAAAGATTTTATTCAAACGAGGAGGTAATTGCAGACACTAATGGATATTTTGCAGACTTGGACAAATCCTATTATTCGGAAGGGATCAACAAACTAGAACATCGTTGGACGAAGTGTATAAGCCTAAAAGGAGACTATATATACACATAAGTAGTTTTTATTTTTGCACGGACTTTTCAAACCAGCCTCGTAATACGAGGATGGATTGAAAATTCGCGGCCTCACCAAAAGATAATTCTAATATTTTTATTATAGTACCCTCAATAAGCTCATACTTTCTTTGGTTGTCACAGTGCAAAATTTTGTTGCTATAGAATTTGTGGTTTTTAGGTTATAACGAGTTTCGTAAGACCAAGTGCAGCGTTTTTGAAAAATGGAAAAAATTTAACTACGTGCGGTCATCAAGTACCTGCTTAAAAAAAAGCTTAACACCAAAGGAGATCCATGATGATACGAAAACAACACTAGGGGAATCTGCTCCGTTACATACCACTGTCAAAAAATGGGTTGTAGAATTGAAACGTGGACGGGAGAGCATCGAAGATGACCCTCGCTCCGGCCGGCCCACGACGTCTACGACTGAGAAAACAACGGCAAAATGTGTGATCTCATATTGAAAGACCGTAGATTAACTATCAGGTAGATTGCAGACACTATAGGCATCTCGTATGAACGAACACAAAACATCATTGCCGACGAACTTGGATTTTCTAAGATTTCCGCTAGGTGGGTCCCCAGATTGCTTTCAGTTAAACAAAAACGAAATCGACTTGAAAATGTTTTAGGCTGATCCGCAAGATTTTCTTAACAGGTTTGTGACAATGGACGAAACCTGGGAAGACAACTATACTCCAGAGTCAAAACAACAATTCAAGCAGTGGAAAAATCTGGTGAACCGACCCCAAAGAAAGCGAAGGCAATTCTGTCCGCTGGAAAAGTGATGGCGTCAGTTTTTTGGGATGCTAAAAGTATTATTAAGGTGGAACACCTTCCAAAAGGCGAAACAATAAACTCGACTTACTGTTGCACCCTTTTGCTTCGTTTACGTCAAGAAATTAAAGGAAACTCCCAGGAATATTGAGAAACAAAGTTTTGTTTCTTCAGGACAACATTCTGTTGAGTTTATGGCTCAAATTCCTGATTGTGGTTTCGAATTGCCGCCCCACATGGCTTATTCTCCTGGTTTAGCACCTGCGGACTTTCATTTGTTTCCAAACCTAAAAAAACACCTCGGTGGCCAAAAATTTTCATCAAATGAAGAAGTCGAAGGTGCAGTTAACCAGTATTTTGAAGACCTTGAGTAATCTTTTTTCAAATAGGTGTGGAAGCTTTGGAAAGCAGGTGGAAGAAGTGCATAGAGCTAGGTGGAGATTACCTCGAAAAATAAAAATATTTGTGTACGTATTTTATTTTGTTTTCGTGACTGGGCCACGAACTTTTCAATCCATCCCCGTACAAATTAAGCGTCATATAGTCATAATTTTTTGAAATAAACCTTGCAACGTTGCTTTTTACAAGGTTTTCAATAATATTACTGTCCAAGGAAAAATATAGCATTTTATGGTCCTAGGGTGAGTGAGTATGATGATTCATAGAACTATGAGGTGTACAAATTAATTCCGTACCATTGAAATAAAGATCTCAAAATTCAGTTTAAAATTCTGATATTTTCTGCCACTTTTACGTGTGGAAATACCAATCCTAAAGAAGCAATTTTGCTTCTTTTCCACTTCATGCGATACTGCTATTAACGTAACCTTAAAATACAACCTCGAAAGGGATGTCGTTCGAAAAGTAGCATTTAAAAAATTGCATTTCAAAGGCAAAAAAAAGCGTCTGAAGTTGCATAAATGATGGGAGCGAATACTGTGACACAAAACATTTAAAATACGTGATGTTGACGCGGTGACTTTAATCTCTCGGATTGTCACATTCTAGACAACGTTAGGTCATATACGTTAAAAGCAAGGCGGGATTTTATCTTTTCTTTGAAATGAGAAGTTCTACCTCATGCCGCGTAATCTTCGGACATGGTCCCGACTGATTATTATTAATTTGGATCGCTGGAACATCATTTTGCCAATTTTCATATCACTTAATTGAAGGACGTCAAAAAAGCATAGCAGAATTCGTGGACTCGAATACCTACTACTACCTGCCTGAAAAGTTGGCAAAATGTGGGAAAAATAATGAAGATTATTTTTCTTGATTGAGTTGTATTTTCTTCATGAATAAATCGAATATTTCCTTAAGGAGGTTGAGGCGTTAAACGTAAAATATGAAAACTATTTTGTATAGATTTATTTCGATAGATTAATTAGTTTAGAAATTTAAGGTCTTTAGGAAATTTATTTAAATGAAAATCGAAATTAACAATACATATAGCCTTATGGAGAATACGTGAATTTGATATAAAAATAACACACATTTTTTGTTGTAACAAATAAAAAAAAATGCCATCAATATCGCGACTATTTTAAAAATTTTTCAAGTTTAATTAGAAAGCTTTAACTTTTTGAAAAATAACAATAATTGGGGGTACTTGCGAATGATTTACCTTTTATCTCTGAAATAGCGGCAACGTTGCATTTAGTAGTAATGGCGGGAAACTTAAATATTTTAAATTGTATAATACAAGTTTATATAATTAAAATATATGGTGCAAGTAAATAATATTAAGGTTAACTAATAACAGATTTGCAATGGGTATTAGTTTTTATAAATAAAATAAAAATAAATAATTTAAAGCATTTGTTTTAATTATTTAATTAATTTACTTGTTTAACTTATAATTACCTAGTGCAGCTTCAGTGTTAACATTATAATGTTCCTTATTGTCCTTTGATATATGTGTACTGTCTGGTGATACTGTGTTGTACGTTAGAATTTATCATACCTTATGGTTAGTAGTGATGCTAAACCATAGCGTTTTTCATTAGTAATATAACATAATGAAAATGTTTTATTAGATGAGAAACATTTTAAGTTTTCTCCAAGTGATCGCCTGTCAACAATTCGACGACCACTGTCACAGAAGTTAGGAGACACTTGATTTTCTGTTCCGTTTACCAACACTTCGTTGGCTTAATATTTGATTATATACAGCCTCAGTAACGCGTTTTCGCTTCCACACAAATTTTTTTTTTTACCATTTTTAATCAATATTTGTTGATTTTTTATTATTATCCATTTTTTTTACTTATTTACAACAGCTGATCACAATAACAACAAAATTCAATATATCTATAAACAAGCATATCAGTAGAGCCAACAGTAAATTACTTTACAGCGCGTTGCCGCTTCGAGACACCGGAATTCTAAGATTTTTAAATACCATTTTTTATTAATTACCTATTTTTTAACTATTAAAATATTTTTTTATTCCTTTATTTTTTTCATATTATTTGCTTTGATAATTTTTTAAAAATTATAAATATAATTAATTTTTATTTTCCATATTTTTTTTTTCTATAACTTTGTACAAAACATGCAAAAGTTAATTCATTCATGTTAAATTATTTAATAAAATTAAATAAACAATATATAAGACTTAATAATGAATTTATTATCATAATAATAACCATCGTTAGTTTTATAAAAAATTTTAATTAAGCATTTCTAAATGACAACATTCAAAACTTTTGGTTGGGACTATCCCACCTCAACCTCCTTAACGTGACAAAGTATCGACTTAATTTGTACACATTGCTGCAAAACAAACTTCAAATAATCACATATTCGTGAGCATGTTATACAGTCGGTACCGTTTTAGCGAGGTTTCTTGTAGAAAGGGAAGATTCTTTTTTGAGAATCAGGTTCAACTGCTAAATTTTCCAATGGAGGAATTTTTATGAGTAAATATATTGACATTGTTACCCCATCATGTAAAAAATGTAAAAGTTATAGCTCATTTTAAAGATGTTCTTATTTTTACAGGCTCAATTCAAAATTTGGAAGGCCCAACTTTTCATAGTCTTAATGTATCTCTCAACCACTACAATACCGTATACTTTGTGAAGTATTTGACGCAGGTACCAAGTCTTACTCAAAAAACAAGCGCAGCTTTTTGTTTGAAATTTATTTCTCGTAGTATAGTTCTGGTATATGATACTCAGAATCTCGGGTTTAATTCCCAGCAGGTCAGTACACATATTTATTAATTTATTTAACTACGTTTGGTTTGACTACCTTCATATGTAGGTAGTAGTTACGCAGAAATGCAATAACGTCAGTGACATCACTACTGCGTTGTTTAAAAGGTAACGTGAAATACAAATGTATGTTTCGGCACTTGGACAACGCTGACGGACATCATGACATCCTCGCCGAGATCTCCACATGATATAGAAAAGGTATTGAGGCAAGTGGGGAGATGAGCGATAAAAAATAGTTAAAACACGCTTTCACTCTTATCACTATAACTGAGAATTTAATGGAACAAACGTCATAAAACACATGACATTAATTTAGTGTAAGTGTGGTTTCTTATAGGACAAAAGATGTATAAAAAAAATTCAAAAATAATGGCATTGAGGCAGCGGGGTTGTTTCAAGCGAAAAAAATTAAATATTTACTTTATAACAGTTATTTTATCAATTTGATAAGCCTCGCATAAATATCGAGATAAGTAATCAGAAACATCATACCATATTACTTGACCTTTGAACAATAAAACTGGAATTTAGAATTTGGACAGCAGAGCAGGATTATTCAGCAAAAACTGCATCTAAACACAGTTCACCTTTTACATTTTGAATTATTTCTGTTTAATAATGTATATAACTGAAAATCAAATAAAGCAAAAGAATTTCGTCATATATTTTTAAAAAGATACTGAAAAACACTACATCACATATTATTCTCATAGTAACCATTCGAACACCTGCCCAATAGTTCTGTTGTACATAATTTTAGAATAGTTAACTTATAACATTGTTGCTATGTAAAATACGAGGTTTGTTTTTAAAGTTTTGATATTAAAAAAACACCAGGCACTTTTGGTGTTCCGTACGGAACACTTATAAGATCACTTCGGTGTCTGTCCGTCTGTTGAAATTTGGCACTAATATAGGAATTGATGGCCTAATCAGAGCCGTGTAGTTTTGAAAGTTAAATTTTGACTTAAGGGGTTAGTTTTGGGGGGTGAAATCGGAAGTAAAAAAAAAATTACCAGGTCATCAAGTGGGGTGTCAAATGAAAGGTTGTGAAAATATATACCAGGTGTACAAGTATGAAATGCGCATTTCAGACAACAGATGGTGCACCAATGCAGTTTGTGCTATAAAGATTTGACAATGAGCCATTTTATTGTGTCATCAACAAGTGTCAGACGTGCACGAGTGAGAAATTGGAAAACTGTTTGTATAGTGTTGTGTTCATATGTCGAAATTTATACCGAACAAAGAGCATTCGCGGACAGCAATCATTTTTTGTTTTCATATGAAGAAAACTGCTGGTGAATCATACCGATTACTTCGAGAAGCTTATGGTGAACATACTCCATCGCAAGATACGTGTGAACGATGGCTTCGGCATTTTAAAAGTGGTGACTTCGATGTTGCAGACAAGGAACGTGGAACACCGCCAAAAAAATACGAAGATGTAGAATTGCAAGCATTGTTGGACGAAGATGATTCGCAAACATAAAAACAACTCGCCGAGCAATTGGGCGTTAGTCAACAAGCTGTTTCCAATCGGCTACGAGAGATGGGAAAGATTCAGAAGCCGGTAGATGGGTACCACATGAGTTGAACGACAGGCAAATCGAAAAAGGCAAAAACACGTGTAACATGTTGCTCGCTCGGTACAAAAGGAAGTCGTTTTTGCATCGTATAGTTACAGGGGATGAAAAGTGGATTTATTTTGAGAATCTCAAGCGCAGAAAAAATCATGGGTAGACCCAGGCGCACTATCCACATCGACCGCAAGACCGAATCTCTTTGGCAGAAAGTCGATGCTCTGTGTTTGGTGGGGGAGGCGTGACCAGAGAGGCGTGATCTATTATGAGCTGTTAAAACCTAGGGGCAAACTGTTTTTTCTACTAAACGTTACTAACAACAATTGACCTTGGTTCGTACGAAGACGTGAAAAAACGTGAAAAAATGGCTCGATGAATGGTTAGCAGCAAAAGGGGAAGATTTTTACTGGCTTGGTACTCACAAATTACCCGAAAGATGGGAAAAATGTATAACAATCGATGGAGCATACTTTGAATAAAGCACTTTTTATCATTCTTCCGAATTTAACATGTTTTTTTTAGAAAAAAAATCCGCATTTCATACTTGTACACCTGGTATAATGTAATACTTTTTGTACATTTTTCTTTGTATTATTTTTTAAAAATTGCGAAAAATCGCTGCCCCCTTATCTAGTACTAATCAAAAAATTTTGAAAAAATTCTGGAATATTCTCCACAGGATGCAGATTGGACGAAAATTATCACGAGTACATTATCATAATTTATCTGGTATATATAAAAAAAAAAAAATATATCAAGGTCATTATTTTCATTCATTCATTTTCAGTAAAGATCAGAAAAAAAAAAACTTTTTGTTGAAAACTCATCAATCATTTTATACCTCCGTAACAAAAATGTTTATTTTAAAAGCAATCAGCGTACAGAACACTAATTGCGCAAGTCTGACGGTATTTTTTTAACAATTTTATTTTTCCATGAACGCCTAGACCTTAATCTACTTTTTCAACATAATTTCCTCTTATATTAGGTCATTTGTTGTTTTGATTTTGTATGCTAATGTTAGTTTTGACTTGGACTGGAACTAGTTCTCTCTAGTGTATTTGATGTTGCGTGTTCTATATTTTGTCTTAGTATATGTTTAATTTTCAGGTTTCCTTATTGTTTATTTTGCGTAGAGTTAATTTGTTTGTTTTATTTTTTGTATTAGAACTATATTTTTATATTCCTTAGATTTAATATGCTTTGTAAAAGAAAAATTTTTTATGACAGTAAGCTTGTATCGTAAGACCAGCCTCTGTATTCCATCCTTATAGAAATATGCCACCTGGTTTGCTAATTATTGCAACACGGCCATTTTCGCGTTAAGCCAAATTATCACTGGGGACGAAACCTGGGTTGCTCACATTACACCGGAATCAAAACAACGGTCCATGGAATGGAGGCAATCAACGTCACCAGAGAAAGTGAAGTCAGGCAAACAACTTCAACCCGAAAAATGACGTGCACTGTATGGGATAGGCAGGTGTTGCTTGTGGATTTCTTGCCTGGGGGGGGGGGGGGCACAGGAAATGCTGAGATATATTGTACGATTTTAAAGAAACTGCATTGTGCAATCCAAAAAAAAAGGTGTGGCATACTTTGCCACGTTTGCTTCACGACAATACTCGTTCACACGTGGCTCATCGAACCCAAGATCGCGCGCCATATGGCTGGGAACAACTTGATCACCCTACGTATAGTCCTGACCTAGCGCCCAGTGACTACCATTTGTTAGAAAACAAGGCTGCAGATTTCTATGAAGACAGAATACAGAAGCTGGTCGTAGAATACGAAGTGCCTTAATATGAGTGGAGATTATGTTGAAAAGTAGATTAAGATCCGGGCTTTCACGTAAAAATAAAGTTGTTAAAAACATGGCTTTGTGTTTTTTTAATGTCAAAAAGGGTACTTACTTTAAAAACGAGCGGCGTACATAAATAATAATTTTAAGAAGTAAACTAATCATTTAAATATACGTAAAATAACAACAAAAACTAAAATGTTAAAATAGTTTAATCTATACTTTTGAATTTCCACAGATCTCTTGTCACATTTAACTATATACTTCTTTTCTTGTGATTTATTTTAAAGCACACCTCCACTAACTACCTATATGGCTTCAAGAAATCTGCTCCTCAATAACGATAAATTCATCGTTTAAACCTCCTATACTTCTGTCTTCAGTTTTATGTCTTTGTATAAAATTTCTTAATAAACCAGCAACCTCATCTGGTTGATTTAAATGTGTGTGACGACTTCCTTCTATATAATGGAAATCACAATCTACACTGTTAATATAGTAATAGGAAAAGCCGTGTAGTTTTGAAAGTTAAATTTTGACTTAAGGGGTTAGTTTTGGGGGGTGATATCGGAAGTGAAAAAAATATTTTTTACCAGGTCATCGAGTGGGGTGTCAAACGACTTCTTCATTCCAACACGGTCGTTTTTCTGTCTTTGCCAAAGTATAGTGATTTCCCCCCTTTTTTCCCTCTTTGAATTTTCATGAGTCAACACACCCTTTGGTAAAGAAAAAAAAACCTCTCTCAAATTAATTCTTTCAATAATTAAATCAACAAATTATATAAATAAATAAAATAAATCAATTAATGAATTAATATAACATACCATCCTTCCTTATCTGTTTTCTCTTTGCTAGATCTCTTGTCCCTTCTTTACCCGAAATTCATGGTTGTTTTCGATCCGAATTTCCTTATCGGTTTTAGGGTCGTTTAATTGGTAATTTTTTCTTCTCATTTATATATTTTTCATTGGACCAGTTCTCCTTCCGATTGTTTACAATTTCGGTTTTTAGGTTTTCAAAAAAGTCCCTTATCTCTGTCAAGTAACTGTCTTTGGTTCGGGTGAATTAATTAATAATTAAAAACGTTTTCAGCATCCAGGGTTTTCAAACACATCCCTGTTATAAATTTGATCTTTTTAACTTTATGTATTAGTTTATAGTGTTTATTTTAATGGATTGTTAGTCGTTTCTATATTACAAACTAATTATGGCCATTCATGTTAACTCTACTTCTCACTATTCATGTGAGTGTTTTTTCTTTTATATTACATCTTATATTTCATTGTACTTCTATATAAGTTAATTAATAATAATAATAATAGTAATAATTTGAATAATTTAATTTTTTGCCCAAGTTTTCTCAGTTAGTAGACTATTTCTCCTTTTCAGTTGTTGCCCTGAAGAAGGTCCCAACCAAGGACCGAAATATTGGTTTAATGAACATTGTGTGAACTTTTATCACGCCCTTTGCCGAGTTCTCCAACAAATTTTATTATATATAATATATATATATATATATATATATATATATATATATATATATATATATATATATATATATATATATATATATATATATATATAATATAATACTTGCGGACACTTTTTTCTTTGTATTATTTTAAAAGGTGCCTCCTTATCTCGGAAAGTACTGATCAAAAAATTTTAAAAAAACTCTGGAATATTCTCCACAGGGTGTCGACTGAACAAAAATTATCACGAGTGCATTACCTTCAATAATTCATCTGGTATATAAAAAAAAAAAACAAAAATTTTAAGGTCATCAGTTTTCAGTAAAGATCGGAAAAAAAACTTACTTGAAAACCCTTTCGGGGTGTGTTTTGTGAAGTCATTGATAATTTTATACATCCGTAATAAAAATTTTTATTTTAAAATAAATCATCGTACGGAACCATTTGTTAGCAAACTAGGCGGCAGATTTCTATGAGGATAGAATAAAGAGGCTGGTCTTAGGATACCAAGTGCCTTACTATAAGTGGAAGTTATGATGAAAAGTAGATTAAGGTCCGGGCATTCATGTAAAAATAAAATTGTTAACAAAAAATGGCCTTGGGCTTTTTTAATGTAACAACGGTATTTATTATAAAAATGAGCGTCGTACATAAATAATAATTTTAAGAAGTAAACTAATTTTATAAATATACGTAAAATAACATAAACTAAAATGGTAATATACTTTAATATATATTTTGAAATTGTCATATTTAACTATACAGTTAAATATATACACTCCTTTTATTGTGATTTATTCTAAAGCACATCTCCACTAACTACCTATATGGCTTCGAGAATTCTGCTCCTCAATAACGATACATTCGTCCTTTAAACCTCCTATACTTCTGTCTTCAGTTTTATGTCTTTGTATAAAATTTCTTAATAAACCAGCAACCTCATCTGGTTGATTTAAGTGTGCATGATGACTTCCTTCTATATAATGAAAATCACAATCTACACTGTTCCGTTTTAATACATCCAACACTTCATAAAAATTTTCTTTTACTTCATAATACGAACCACCTTTGGCTTTAGCAATAAATATGGGACCAATCATCTTTTGAGCACTTTCAACCAAATCATTTTGTGAAAAACTATTAAGAAATTCACCAGCTTTTACCCTCGGATCTCTAGTAAAATAGTACTTGCCAGGATTAACTTTTGAAGGAGCAATATTTCTTTCAATAAGATGGTGTGCAAACTCTAAAAGTATCGAACCTTTATTAGGTGCATGAACCTTTTGCTTAATTTCATCCCAAGTGTAGCTCGGAGGCTCTCGCGAAGAATCAGCAAAATTGTTATTTTTTAAAAATTTGTCAATTTGTCTAGAAATATTAGGAATGCTTCTTTTAACTATCATAGGTTTGGCGCCATCTATGCAAGCTATAAAATCGACTTCTTCAGGATAACACATATTGTATGTATAAGATGTTATGCCACCCAGAGAATGCCCCATTAAGGAAACTTTAGGCCATTCAAAATATTTTTTTATGAACTTGATAGTTAAAAGGTAAGTCGTAAAGTGGTAGTAAATGCCAATAGGAAGTCGTGATGATAGTCCATGACCAGGAAAATCAATAGTCAAAAAACCAATGTCCTTGTTTAGCAATGGTATAAGACGATCAAAAGAGCCACAGTTATCCTAAAACAAAAAGTTTTATTTAATGTTTTATGGTTTTAAGTTTTTTTGGACTGCTATTACACAAACCAACAAAAAAAAATATTTGTAAAAACCTTTTAAACCAATACATCTAAGTGTTATGTATTTTTGGGTGCTGAAACCGTATCTGGTATCAGTTTTTTTGTATCACCCACAGTTCTCTCATAATATGACATCGATTAAATTTCAAACTAGGGAAAATTAAATAATTATCTTAAAATTAAATTTTATCTTATGGTATGTCTGAAAGGTGGCTCTTATGTTTCCTCTGAGAGCGTTCTTTATGAGTGGCGGTCGACGGATTTCTTTCTAACACCTTCACTATCAACGCCGATGTGCCCCAGAACTCCATACTGTCTCCTACTATCTTTCTCATTTACATTAACGATCTGCTGGAAAAGACCGGGAATCCAATCTCAGCTTTGCAGATGACAGTACGCTTGTCTCTTCATTCACCTTGAACGCTCGGACATCGGCTGCTCAGCCGAATATCCGCAGACAGCAGGAGGTCGTTCAACTTAACAAAGACCTGGAAGAAATTCGATCTTGGGGTGACAATAACCAAATGGATGGTTGGGCGTTAGTTTGGGAGCAAATATGTCCTGGCATGAACATGTTGCAGGCATAGCAAGGAGAGCTTCTCAGAAGTTGGGAATATTATTTCGAACCAGAAAGCTTTACACCCCACAACAACTGTCAATTCTTTACAAAACTCAAATTCGACCAACTATGAAATATTGCTCCCACGCTTGGGGCTCCGCTCCCAAACATAACTGCATTGCATTTGTTGGATTCTGTTCAGAGAAGAGCTGTCCGTCTGATTGGAGACCCGGAATTGACCGGCGGCCTTGATTCGCTGGAACATCGAAGAACGGTTGGCGACTTGAATCTGTTCTACAAGTATTTTCATGGAAAGTGTTCGAAGGATGTGGCCCGCTTAATTCCTCCCAAAGCGGTGCATGTTAGAAATACACGTCGCGCTGGAGCTTCACATCCGTACGAGGTTCAGCTTGTTACTCCGCGTACAACGCTTTTCAAGCAGTCTTTTATATGGAGAACATCATCCCTTTGGAATAATTTGCCCAGCGCTGTGTTTCCCACCGAGTAGAATTTACAGTGATTCAAGAACAACGTGAATCACTTTTTTCCGCACACATGTCGCTCCTGGAGCGCTTTAGGGACTTCCCTGCAGCACGTGTGCTAGACCCATAAAAAAAAATTAAATTATAAATAATTAAATTAAATAAAAAATTTAAAAAAATAAATAGATGTTCCAGATTCCAATAAATGTTTTTCTCTCAGCCTAGAACCAAGCAATTCTGCTTTTTCCTTAGTCAAACCCAAATCTCTCACTAAATCATTTAACTCAGCTTGTGTAAACAACTGTGGTTTTAAATTTTCTAGAGAACATTGAAACTCATCATCACCCAATCGACTTTCATTAAATTCGGGACTGGACTGCAAAACGTCATCAATAGACTGAGGTGGCTCAGGGACAGGAAGTCCCGGTCAATGTCCAACCGGCCAATTAGCTGAAGTAAAGTTAGGATAGACAATTACTTTCTTATTTTTGGAATAATATCCAGAAACATCAACGCTGCAAAAATAACAATCATTTGAATGATTTTCTTGCTCTCATACCATGGGTACTGCAGATCTAAAAGCTTTCTTTTCTTTCTTATACCATTTCCTAAGATCCTCGACACAAACATAACATACTTTGTGAGGAGCCCAACATTTTTCTTGATTACCGATTTCTACACCAAAATATGCAAAGCATACTTTTTTTTACACAGTCAGTAATGTTTTCTTTGATGTTTTTTAACTACAAACTCACCACATATATAACAAAAAGTGTTGGGAGAGTTTTTACAACCACGATTAGCCATAATTTGAGTGTGAATTAAAGCACATGGGTTAAACACTGCAATGTGAGGTTATATTGACTGAAAGAAAACAAACAGCTGTTACATTTATCGGAACTGCCAACCTAATAACATTTGGTTTTACCGCCAACCTTATAAAATTCTGATTTTATTGCCAACCTAATAACATTCGAATGATAAAAAATAAACTTTTCACATTTTGAATATTAAAATGTGAAAAATTGGTGGGCGATACGTCTTTTTTATTTATTATTTTCGGACTCAGAACACCAAAAAACATAGGAATCAGATAAAATTATTTAAAAAAAAGTTTTTTCATCGTTGGCCTGTGTTATCGAGCACTGAAAACAACTAGAGCGCAAGCAACTGACCCGCACCCTAAAAAAGAAAAAAAAAACGTTGATTAAGTAATGCATAACATAGTTTCATATAGATTTGCATGGAGTTTGCGTAGTATTATTTTGTTACTATTGGAATAGTAATAACTAAATACATACCTGAGAATGATTTTTCCGTTATTTTATTTTCTACTTATAATATTCTCGAAAAATCACAATTTCATTAAAAAAAACACACTAAAAAGAAAAATAACCGGCCAAGTGCAAATAGGACTTGAGCAATTAGTGTTCTGTACGTTGATTGCTTTTAAAAGAAAAAATTTTTGTTACGGAGGTATAAAATGATCTATGACTTCACAAAACACACTCCAAAATTTTTTTTCCAATCTTTATTGAAAACTGATGACCTTGAATTTTTTTTTTATATCCCAGGTAAAGTATTAAAGATAATGCACTCGTGATAATTTTCGTTCGATCTACACCCTGTGGAAAATATTCATTTTTTTTTTTTTAATTTTTTTATTAGTAGTTTTCGGGATACGGGGGGGAGGGGCGATTTTTCGCGATTTGTTAAAAATAATATAAAGAAAAATGTGCACAAGTATTACATTATATATTTTTGAACTCGTGTTTTTACAAGCTGACACCCCACCCGATGACCTGGTAATTTTTTTTCATTTCAGATTTTATCCCCCAAAACGAACCCCTTAAGTCAAAATTTAACTTTCAAAAACTACACGGCTCTGATGAGGCCACCAATTCCAATATTAGTTCCAAATTTCAACTTTCTATGTCAAATATTTCGGAGAAAATTGGGTGTGACAGACGGACAGATAGACACCGAAATGATCTTATATGAGTGTTCCGTACGGAACACTAAAAAGCAATTTATACAAAAAGAAAAAGAGGCTGATGTTTGGCATACCACCTGATTTTTTGATTCTTATAAAAAGGTGATATTTCTCAATCCTTTGTTGCTAGTAACCGGCAAGGAGGTTCATATCAGCCAACTTCATAAATCTAAATTTCTGTTATTAAAGCAATCAGATTATGATTGCTGAAAATATGAATTATTTACAAGCAGTCACTAATAATCGCCTGATATGCTACCATATAGTACAACAAAATCGCTGTTGTGTTCAGTGCTCGGTAATAAAGAAGCAATTCGTTCACTTACATTAATAATAACCATTAAAATTGGACAAAGTCCATTTTTTAGCAATTTTTTACTGTTCTCTCATCCGTCAATCGATCTAGGGACGCGTTTCGACATATCGCAGCTACTCAACCCAGCTAGGATCGACGGAGAAAGAGATCAGATCTTAAAGTAGTTGTTGCAGTGCTAGTGTAAAAAATGAGTAAGATATAAAAATTTGCACCTCTAGCTGATATAAGCCTAACCTTGAAGGTGTACCTCCCTCTATTGGGGGCTGTTGCAGGTTACAGACAAAGCCCTGCCAAGTAGTAATTGTTAGCAACTGGCGGAACAATTTGTGTATCCAACTCAAATAGCTGTGACCTCAAACAGCCCCGGATAGAGGGCAGATACCCATCATTCCTTACAACTTGCTACTTAGCAATAATAGTGTACTACGAAAGCTCTAACTTGAGAGAAGGATGTCTTAATATACTCAATTTACTGAGCAGACATTATGATTTTGTAAATTAGAAGACTACTCAATATATATCACCACTGGTTAGCGAAACGCGCGTCGAGTGCAAAAATAAAATGTTTGGTGTAGTGGTGATATATACTGAGTAGTGTCATTGTGCCAAAGATTCCACATTCTCAATATAAACTAGAAGAGTTAAAAAATGGTTAAACGGAGAAAGTTTTGGAGAACTAGATTGTTAATAAAGTCAAAAATCAGTTTAAGAAATCTTTCTGTTTTCCGAAAAAAATTTCGAAATTTTTGTAACTGTTTTTTGTGAGTTTATTGTTATTAACATCTGAAAATATTAAGTGTAAAAATTAATTCACGCTCTCTATGGATCAATTTAACACGTATTTATATATAAAAAAAAAACTAATACTAACTCAATCTTCAAAATAATCTTCTTTCCTTTCTACACATTTTTCCATCTCAGGCAATTGTCAGATTGATAAACTGATGGTAATTTTAAGGCAATATCGTGGCTTGTTTCGGCCTGTTCAACTGACTTCAACTAAAAATCAGCCAAGTTTTTTTGCAAAGACTGGAATAGGCAATAATTCGAACGAGTCAAGCCTAAAGAGTACGTCGCATGAGAAAGCATTTCCCAGTAGAAATGTCAGATAGTTTCCATCACTATTACGGTGAGGACTGGACGCTATCCTGAAGCAATATTACCACCTTTTGCACACTGCCAGTAAACGATGTTTTTTTTTCAATTGACAATTTGACCAAGCTGGAGAATCTCATAGTGAATCACGCCTCTTTGATTCCACCAAAAGCATAGCAACACTTTTTTGCATGGATTTCACAGTGACTTACCAAGATTGATTTTCGCCTCTTAAGATTATCGTATAATATCCACTTTCATCACAAATAAGAATTTTGGGCAAAGAGTTCTTTTCTTGAATCAGAAGGGCAAGAGGCGAGCAGAATCGTAACATCCACCATTGTTCTCCGTACTGAGCTCATGAGGGATCCATTGGGACTTCCTGCGCGCATCCTCTTCAGCTTCTGTAGACGATAAGAAAATAATTTGCAAGTACAAGTTTCACTTGACTTTGACAAGGATTCTCATTCAAAATTAGCTCCAACTCCTTATCTGCCATTCTTTTTGACTCAGTGTCCTGGAAGTTAAAATTTCCCTCTCGAAATTGGCAAAACCCTTTTTTTAAAAACGTGCTTTACGATACAGTATTTTCATACAAAGACGAAAAAATGATTTTTTTCGCCACTTTTGTTTAAGTTAAAATGCGAGGCGAAGACAATGCCTCAACTATTTCTTTTTGAGCTTTATCACATATACAACTGATTTTTTTCAGGCTATGTTCATAGTAGAAAGTATTATACCTCGTTTTCAAGCTACAATATGTCATTATGAATCACTTTAAGCGGATAACTGATTACAATTTAAAGTTCTGCAGCCGAAGAAACGTGGCATTAATCTGTACCATTAATAATTGGTAACTAGTGTAGTACATATATAGGATAACTAAGACAGACTGAGTACTTTTCATAACATATCATCAAGTCTAATTTACATCAATTCTATGGTTGGTAGACATGCCTTTATTAACAATTAATTACTATCTTGAGGTGACAGTAACCAAGTAGAATTTAATGCTACAAAAATCCAGGACACTCATTCCTCTAGCATCGTCACTAAATTTGCTGGGAGTTAATTTAAGAGGAAATATGTCTTGGCATGAACATGTTGCAAGCATAGCAAAGAGCGGATATTATTTCGAACTAGAAAGCTTCAAACTCCACAGTAACTCTTCATTCTGTACAAAGCTCAAATTTGACCAACGAGGGAATATTGCTCCTATATTCGGGGCTCTGCTCTCAAAGATATACTGCATTTGGATTGTATTCAGAAGAAAGCTGTTCGCCTGATTGGAAATATAGAACTGATCTGCAACCTTCATTCCTTGGAACATCGAGGAACGGTTGGCGAATTGATTCTGCAACGAGTATTTACATGGGAAATGTTCGATGGTTGTAGCCCGCTTAATTCCTTTCACAACGGTGCATGCTAGGAATATATGTCGAATTAATACTTCACATCCGTATTAGGTTCAACTTGTCAGTCCTCGTACAGCCTTTTATATGGATAACATCATCCCTCTGAAATCATTTTCTCAGGACTGTGTTTACCACAAAGTACAATTTACAGCGATTCAAGACTAACGTGAATCGCAACTTCTGCACGTGCGTCGCTCCTGTATTTTTACATAAATATCCTTTAAATTTCAGTTCCTTTAAATAATGTGACTAATTATAACAGTGGATATTATAAACGAAATTGATAGAATAAGATGAAAGACTATTTATTTCTTAGATGTGCTTTCCTCCATATCCATCCAAACCGCAATAACCAATTATAATTTGAATATTTTATGAATTTATAAATCGAACATTTTGAACATTAAAAAATAAGTTAGTTAAACATTTTATGGGAAACACAGTTAATGTAAAACAAGTATGGAGTTATTTAACAATCAACAAATTAGTGTAGTTTGCAACAAGTGTAAGGGATATAGCCCAGTCGTCAGAGTCAAATTTTGACGAAAAGCTCTCATTAAATGTTAACAGGCTGCATTTTAGCATACAGGTAGTTTTCTGGATGTAGACACAATAAAAAAAAGTTTGCTGCTCTAAAGTGTACGCTAAGCCTACAAAATCAATAATAAAATGAAAAATTTGCTTTTTCGCAAATATCTCTAAAAAAAAGATGTCGAAAAACTAGTATCACGTGCAAGAACGGGAAAAAAAAATATTTTTTTTTTTTAGTTTTAGCGTAATTTAAATATATATATATATATATATATATATATATATATATATATATATATATATATATATATATATATATATATATATGTATATATATATATATATATATATATATATATATATATATATATATATATATATATATATATATATATTTAAAATAAAATGACTAGTTTAACACCCTCAGTTGTAGTGGGAATCATTCTTCCAACTTCATTTATGATTAAATTAACGTTTCTGTATACCGTTAAATATTTTGAAATTTGCTATTAAGGGGTTTCTTTCTCGGGATGCTGATTAAGAATCCGATAACAAATTTGAAAAATTCAATATGACGGCCAGAGAGTACGTAATTCATTTAATTTCTTCGACTAATTTAGAAGTTTTGTATTTTCAATAATAACTGTTTTTTTGTACCTCGATTTTTAAATGAAATATAAACATTTTATACTTAAAGCTTAGACTTTTATCTTTCATTTCCCACGTTTAAATATAATAATAAATAATAATAAAATTCGTTTATCATGAACACTTTTTTAAGATCAAAATTACAAAAAAGGAGTTTTTTTTTTATGTTTTTAATGATTTTCTAATATCAAGTACACTCTAACTGTACCTAAAAAAACAAAAAAAATGTCCGACTTTTTTTTGACCACTTCGTACTGCTTTGAACGTAAAATTGCCGGAGGCGCACTACAGCAGGCAAATTTTCGTATTTCAAAACTCAATTTTTAAATAACACAGACACTGTGAGTATTTTTAACTATTACTTATATTGAAACTTAAGGTATAATAATGATAGATGCTCAAGGACTTTTTTTTGAATTCTATATTTTATGAAATAATTGTAATTTACCGTATGTCCGTTAAAATCATGCAAACAAAAATTTCGTTTTAAGCTTTACAAATTATAAAGCAATAAAAATATTATTAGTATCATCGGAAAGCTGAAAGTCTCCTATTCAAAAAGCTATCTTTTAAGTTTCTTTTTATACTCTAAAACAAGTAATGTAGATTAACCTTCGAGCGGTGCGCGTAGACTTTCAAATTAATCTGTTTGGTGCGGTACATTTTTTAAATCACCTATCCGAATTTTTAATAAATTCGCTAATAAAAAAAATCTGGAAAAAAAATCTGTTAGTTTTTTGATAACTTTTTATTTCTGGAGACATTACCGAAAAACCGAATTTTTTATTTTATTTTGGATTTTGTGGGCTTAGCGTACATCAAATTTTAGCAAATATTGTTTAACGGATTCTACATCCAAAAAACCATTTAATGAGAGTTCAAAACCCCTGGCGAGTGAGCTAGTAGTAAAACCACAAATATGTTGTATAAAAGCTTCAGTTAAAAACAAACAACAGCTCATAACCTTATCATTTATTCATTATATAACAACAAATCGACTGAATTTAAATGCATATTGGTTTTCTTTCGCTTAATTTTTAATACATACGTGTGGGTTTCAAAGTTCACCGCATGAAAGAACAGATAATTAATTTTAAAGTCTTGGCTCCCAAGAAAAAATTAAAAAATTAATAAAGGTATTGTAATCATTGATCATCCGCCTTATTCATGTAACATGGTCCCTTGAGACTATTTTCTGTTAAAATATGGAGTTATTTAAGAATCAGCAAGTAAGTGTATTTTACACCTGTAACTGATAGTAAAACCTTAAATATATTGTATAAAAGTTCCAGTTAAAAACAGACAACAGTTAATAGCCGTATCATTATTATATTATAATAAATAATAAATTTAAATGCATAGTCGTGTGCGCACCAGTTTCCTTTTGCTTAATATTTAATAGGCTAGTCGAGATTATCAATGTTAACTGCGTGACAGAGCAGATAAATCAATTTAAAATGTCTCGTTTCCTAAGATTCATTTGCATGATAAGCATTCAATAAAAAGTATGAAAAATATTCTTGTTTCTAAGGCCGATATTTCCATAAAATGAATTGGTCAAGTGCATGTCGGATTTGAGCTATTAGTGTTCCGTACGGCGATTGCTTTTAAAATAACAAAAATTACATCTCGGTGCAAAAGCGGCTTCCCACTCGGTTAGATTTGCCTGCATCATACGTGAAGCAAAATAGTTTTCATAGTTTTTTTTATCTATAATATATATAAAATGCAACGTCTCTCTGTCGGTCTGTCTGTCCGTTAGTGCGCTTATCACTGGAGAACCACTTATCCGATTTACATACTTTTTTTTAAAACATACATATGTTCTCTGGCCAGGTTATAGGCTATATTTTATTACGATAGGTAGCATAAGGAATGAGCAGTGACGTAAAATAGTGAATGAAGTCCGAAAAAGGTTTGCCGCTAGCGCATTCATTTGCAATCCACAGCCTAAACCATTAAATATGAAACAATATTATGTAGCAGAGAATATCTATAATGTATAATCTATAATATATATAAAATCCAATGTCTCTCTGTCTGTCTGTCTGTTCATTAGTGCGTTTATCACACGAGAACCACTTATCCGATTTACCTGTCTTTTTTTAAATTCATACATATATTCTTTGGCCAGGTTATATAATAATAATAATAATAATCTATATCTATAATATATATTAAATGCAACGTATCTGTCTGTCTGTCCGTTAGTGCGCTTATCACTGGAGAACCACTTATCCGATTTTCGTACTTTTTTTTTTAAAACATACATATGTTCTCCGGCCAGGTTATAGGCTATATTTTATTACGATAGGTAGCATAAGGAATGAGCAGTGACGATAATAGTGAATGAAATCCGAAAAAAGTTTGCCGCTAGAGCGTTCTCTCGCAATACACAGTCTAAACCATTAAATATGGAACAATATTATGTAGCAGAGAATATATATAATCTATAATATATATAAAATGCAATGTCTCTCTGTCTGTCAGTCTGTCCATTAGTGCGTTTATCACGCGAGAACCACTTATCCGATTTACGTGTCTTTTTTTAAATTCATACATATATTCTTTGGCCAGGTTATATAATAATAATAATCTATATCTATAATATATATAAAATGCAACGTCTCTCTGTCCGTCCGTCCGTTAGTGCGCTTATCATTGGAGAACCACTTATCCGATTTACTTGCTTTTTTTTTTAAACATACATATGTTCTCTGGCCAGGTTATAGACTATATTTTATTACGTTAGGTAACATGAGGAATAAGCAGTGACGATAATAGTGAATCAAATCGGAAAAAAGTTTGCCGCTAGCGCGTTCTCTTGCAATACACTGCCTAAAGCATTAAATATGGAACAATATCATGTAGCAAAGAATATAATATATAAAATGTAACGTCTCTCTGTCTGTCTGTCTGTCCGTTAGTGCGGTTATCACTCGAGAACCACTTATCCGATTTAGTATTTTTATAAATTTATACATATGTTCTATATAATTCGATATAAGCCTAGATAATGGGAGATAAGGTGAGATAATGGGAGATAAAGAGAAATAATGGGAGATAAGTCGAGATAAGCCTCGATAATGGGAGATAAGGTGAGATAATGGGAAATAAGTATAAATAATGGGAGATAAGGAGAAATAATGGGAGATAAGCAGAGATAAGTCTAGATAATGGGAGTTATGGTGAGATAATGGGATATAAAGAAAAATGATGGGAGATAAGGAGAAATATTGCGAGATAAGTCGAGATAAGCCTAGATAATGGGAAATACGGTGAGATAATGGAAGATAAGGAAAAATAATGGGAGATAAGGAGAAATAATGAGAGATGAGCAGAGATAAGCCTAGATAATGGAAATTATGTAGAGATAATAGGAGATAAGGAGAAGCATTGGGAGATAAGGGGAAATAATGGGAGATATTTTATTACGTTAGGTAACATAAGGAATAAGCAGTGACGATAGTAGTGAATCAAGTCCACGCGAGCGGAGCTGCGGGCCCGGCTAGTTCCAGATAAAATATCAAACGTAATGGGTTCGCGATAATTTTCACTCAATCTACACCCTAAAATAACACAAAGAAAAGTGCGCGAAAGTACATCTATAATCTATAATATATATAAAATGTAACGTCTCGCTATCTGTCTGTCTGTTTGTTAGTGCGCTTATCACTGGAGAACCACTTTTCGATTTACGTGCTTTTTTTTAAACATACGTATGTTCTCTGGCCAGGTTATAGGATATATTTTATTACGTTAGGTAACACAAGGAATAAGCAGTGACGATAATAGTGAATCAATACACTGCCTAAATCATTAAATATGGAATAATATCATGTAGTAAAAAATATAATATATATAAAATGCAATGTCTCTCTGTCTGTCCGTTAATGCGCTTATCACTTGAGAACCACTTATATATTATATATATATATATATATATATATATATATATATATATATATATATATATATATATAATAATCTATATAATGCAGAAATATGGAACCACATTGACCAAATGTGAGAAAGAAGATATAAGCAGTGACGATAATAGTGAATCAAGTCGGAAAAAAGCTTGCCGCTAGCGCGTTCTCTTGCAATTCAGGGCCTAAACCATTAAATATGGAGCAATATCGTATAGCAAAGAATAATTATATCTATAAAATGTAATGTATTAGTAGTAGTGTGTTAATGCACTTATCACTCGAGAACCACTTATACGATTTATGTGTTTTTTCTTAATTCATATGTATGTTCTCTGGCCAGGTTATCTATAATATATATAAAATACAATGTCTCTCTGTCTGCAGGTCTGTCTGTCTGTCCGTTAGTGCGCATATCACTCGAGAACGACTTATCCGATTTACATGGTTTTTTTTTAATTCATACGTATGTTCTCTGGCCAGGTTATCTATAATAATATATATATATATATATATATATATATATATATATATATATATATATATATATATATATATATATATATATATATATATATATAAATACAACGTCTCTTTGTCTGTCTGTCCGTTAGTGTGCTTATCACTTATTACTTATCTGCTTTTTTTAAAAACATACATATGTTCTCTGGCCAGGTTATAGGATATATCGTAATACGTTAGGTAACATAAGGAACAAGCAGTGACGATAATAGTGAATCAATACGCTGCCTATACCATTAAATATGGAATAATATCATGTAGTAAAAGATATAATATATATATAAAATGCAAAGTCTCTTTGTCTGTCTGTCTGTCCGTTAGTCCGCTTATCACTCGAGAACCACTTATCCGATTTACGTGTTTTTTTTTTTAATCCAAACATATGTTCTCTGGCCAGGTTATATAATAATAATAATAATCTATATAATGTGGAAACATGGAACCACATTGACTAAATGTGAGAAAGAAGAAGCAAAATAATAATAACTTGGCTTAGGCCCGTCATCTAAACGTGGCACCACAATGCCAAATGTGAGGAAGAACAAAAACAATAATAATATAATAAAAACCAACAACATTCACATCTCACTCAACTCAACACAAACATACACAGAGACATTCAGAAGTCAGTGATTTCGAAAATATGTAACATGGTCAGGTCATTCCTTAATACACAATGGTAATAACGTTTGTGCCGACTTGGAATAGGCCCCCGTCAGCCAAACATGGACCATATATAAAATGTAACGTCTATGTTTCTCTTTCTGTTAATGTGCTTATGACTTGAGAACCACTTATCCGATTTACGTGTTTTTGTTTAATTCATGCATATGTTCTCTGGCCAGGTTATAGGATATATTTTATTACGTGGGGTAATGTAAGGAATGAGCAGTTACGATAATAGTGAATTAAGTCCACGCGAGCGGAGCCGCGGGCACGGCTAGTCATGTATATTTTTTAACTCGTATTTTCACAAGCTTTCATTTCATACCCCACTCGAAGCACCGCTAATTTTTTTTTTCACTTCCAATTTCACACCCCAAAATTAACTACTTAAGTAAAAATTTAACTTTTAAAACTACACAGCTCTGATTGGGTGAGTCATTAATTCCTATATTTGTACCAATTTCCACTATCTATGTTAAATAGTTTTGGAGAAAATTGGGTGTGATAGACGGATGGAGACAGACAGAGGAACAGACACTGAAGTAATCCCATACATGTTCCGTACGGAACACTAAAAAATGTATTAAGGTATATTAACACATGGGCTGAAAAGTCCCGGGCCTAACACATAGATGGCGCTAGTTTTATTGCAGTCACCTTTTTTTCAGTTAATACTAACCTTCAAAAGACAGCTGTTAAAATTTCATGATATTCTATTCATTAGTTTGTGAGTTATTGTGCTAAGAGTGACGCTACTTTTGTTATTTTCAAAACAATGGATCAAAAACAATTTCGTGTTTTAATTTTACACTGCTTCTTGATGGGAAAAAATACCGTTCAAGCGAAGCAATGGCTTGAAAAGTGTTATGGGGACTCCGCTCCATCAGAAACAACAATAAAACGTTGGTTTGCTGACTTCAAACGTGGTCGTAGAGACACCGATGATGCAGAACGCAGTGGACGTCCAAATGAGGCGGTAACACCAGAAAACATCAAAAAAATCCATAAAATCGTTTTGAATGATCGAAAAGTGAAGTTGCGTGAGTTAGCTGACATCGTAAAGATATCAAAAGAACGTGTTGGCTTTATATTGCATGAGCATTTGACTATGAGAAAGCTCTGTTCAAAGTGGGTGCCGCGTTTGCTCACTGTTGATCAAAAACAAGAACGTGTTGATGATTCTGAGCAGTGTTTGGCCATGTTTAAACGTAACAAACCGGAATTTTTTGCGTCGATATGTGACAATGGATGAAACATGGATCCATCACTTCACTCCGGAATCAAAACGATCGTCATCTGAGTGGACAGCAACTGGTGAACCTCGTCCAAAGCGCCCGAAAGCACAACAATCGGCTGGAAAGGTTATGGCCTCGGTATTTTGGGATGTGCGTGGTGTAAAATTCATCGACTATCTTGAGAAAGAAAATACCATCAACAGTGAATATTATATAGCGTTATTGGAGCGTTTGAAGGCCGAAATTGCAAAGAAACGACCGCATATGGCAAAGAAAAAAATTTTGTTTCATCAAGACAACGCACCGTGTCACAAGTCAATCAAAACAATGACAAAACTACATGAATTGAACTTCGAATTGCTCCCACATCCACCGTATTCGCCAGATTTGGCTCCCAGCGACTACTGGCTGTTCGCAGACCTGAAAAAAATGCTCGCCGGTAAGAAATTTCGCACGAATGAAGAGGTTATCGCTGAAACTGAGGCCTATTTTGAGGCAAAAGATAAATCGTTCTACAAAAGTGGTATTGAAATGTTAGAGCGGCGCTGGAATGATTGCGTTGCTCTTGATGGAGATTACGTTGATGAATAAAGCTAATTTTGAACCAAAAAAACCGTGTTTTCTTTGTTAGGCCCGGGACTTTTCAGCCCATGTGTTATATTTGAAAAATCTAAAAAAACTGACTAATCTATGTTAAAAAGATCTTAAAATTTTAAAATCAATAGCATATGAAAAAATATTGTTATAGGTTTTTTACCCAGTACTTTTCTGTATATACAAAGTTAAGTTTTTTTGAACTCACCTTATAAATAAAACTCTTTACTTAATAATTCTGTTAGAATTACAAATATATAATAAAAAGAAATCACATGATTTTTAGATTTCCCGACTCCCAAAACCATGAAAAGAACGTATAATATTCGAAACAACCTCTCTAACTCCCTCCCTCACCCCTTTAGTTCTTTATATGTTTGACAATAAGCAAAACTGCTTACATGCTTTTCATCACCAAAACCAGCAAAAAGTCGTACAATGCTATATAATACTAAGGCGGAATCTTAATTCCTTTGAGGGCAATTTTTTTTGTTCTCTAGTGTTAATTTCTTTTGAGAGAAATTTTTTGTTCCACGAAGAAGAAATTATTCGTGAACACTTTTGACCAAATTTTGCTAGGCATAAAAATTACTTTCAATATAACAATCACCTTTTAATTCAAAAAGAATACATAGCAATGAGTAATTGTCTTCATGGCAAATTTATTTTATGAGTAAGTCTCGGACATACTAGAAAACGTAAAGAGATTGAACACTATGAGGCAAAGCACGCCTTGTTTAATTTACATAAAAACCAGAAGGGGGTTAACCGCAATAAAAGCTTGAGTACAACAATCCACTACCTGAAAGATCGAAATGGCCCAAAATAAAAAAAAAAATAATACAACAGCTCGAGATATGGAAGGCTTATATCACAGAAATGTTTGATGTTGAGAGATCTGAATGTGACATGACTGATGCTACGTCAGGTTCACCAATTACTAAAGACGAAGTGGCACATAAAGCTAGCAAAAAATGGAAAAGCAGCTGGACCGGACCAAGTGAGCACTAAAATTTTAAAACTGTTGGATAACATAGGAATAACAGCCCTGACAAAACTTTTTAACGCCATTTATGAGACCGGAATACTACCGACTGATTGGATGAAATCAACATTTGTCATGGTTCCAAAAAAAGAACAGAGCAACCAAATTTAGTGACCATCGCACAATTAGTCTCATGAGCCATGTTTTAAAAATATTTTTGAGTGATGCATGGCAGAATATATAATAAATTTGAAGAAAGAATTGGAAACAGTCACTTTGGTTTTCGAAACGGATTAGGGACTAGGACTGTGTGGTATCCATGTATTGATCTAGAAATGTCGCGATGTGAACCAAAATGTCTTCCTTTGACAAGGTACGCTACAGATTTTAAAAACGACCGGTATAGACGACAAAGACATTCGTATCATTGTCAATTTGTACTGGCAACAGAGAGCTGAAGTATAGTTGCAGCATCAGCTATCGGATGAAATTAAAATCAAGCGGGGAGTGCGTCAAGGTTGTACTTTATCGCCCTTGTTGTTCAACCTCTATTCAGAGCTGATTTTCAATGAAGCGCTCACTGGTACCACTGAAGAAATCAACATCAACGGCGTTAACATAAATAACATCAGATACGCTAATGATGTTTTAATTATTACCAATAACGGAAAAGATCTACAAAAATTTATGGATAAAATAAAAGTCACTTGTACACAGTTTGGTTTAAGACTCAATGCAAATAAAACAAAATATATGAGTATAAGCAAAGAATCTAATATTAATGATGGCAGAGCCAGTGGCACAAAGATAGAGAGAGTTGATAAATTGATGTATCTCAGTAGCAATATCAATGACCACTGAGACCCGACTGTGGAAGTCCAAATCTGAATAGAGAAGGACTAAGCCGCATTCATGAAAAACAAAAAAATCATAACTAATCGCCACCTATCATTGAAACTACGGATGAAAATGGTAGGCTGCTATGTCTTTCGGGTTCTCTTGTACGGCATGGAAGCGTGAACGCTAACGGAAGCAATGCTTAACGTCTGGAGGCATTCGAGATGTGGGTGTGTCGACGACTGCTGAAAGTCATTTGGATGGACAGAATTAGTAACAACACCGTTCTCACTCGCATGGACTTTTTTGTCAACTAAGAACAAGTTGCTAATTTACAAATCGATCATCAGGGTGGACTTACGTACGCCTGCCAGGCCTGGGGCCAGATATCTAAATCTCATCGGGCCAAGGTCCAGACAGTGCAAAATAAAGCCCTTCGCATCATAGCAGGAGCTCCCTGGTTCGTCCGCAACAACAAGTTGCACAGGGAGATTAAAATACCCACAAGAATTCATCCGTAACTCCCAGCCTCGCTTTCTTGAGAAAGCCACAGCCCACTCTAATCCTGAGATAGCTAACACTTTCAGAGTCAACGTAAACGTCGGCAACCGATACTTACGACCCACAGACAGTCTACCATTAGACTAACATTAGACTCAACCATAGACTATCTTTACTTAGCATTAAGGATAAGGCTGTAGTTTAGTTAAGCAATTCCTTCAGTAAAAAGTGTAAACATCACACACAACTAACACTATTGTAACTCAACACTCCCCGGAATTTGGGGATTTAGGTTAATTTAGCTTTAAGTTAGGATAAGGTAGATTAGTTCTAGTCATTAGAAAATTAACCTTAGAGTTAAAAACATGCAAACATCTAGACATTAAAAATCTCAGTATGTAAAAGGAGTAAAGGGTTTTCCCAGCTCACAAGGAGTTGGGTATGCCAACCCCTCAGGTTGGAGAGCCCCACATAACTGGAGCACCCTTATGGTGACTCAGACTGCTCCAGAATCCATAAGGCGGGTTTTTCCCTGTAAAAAAAATCGCATGGACAAGGACTTGGAGGTGGTCACGACACAGACATCCAGAAAAATATGAAATTTTGCATCTGATTATATGGTAGAGGGAAAGGTTCCAGGCAGCCGTGGTCCAGGGAGGAGAACATCGTGGTTGAAAAATTTGAGGCAGTGGCACGGAAAGTCTACGGTTCAACTCTTTCGAGCAGCTGTCAATAAAACGATCATCATCAACATGGTAACCAACATGATAACCAATGATCGTTGAACGGTCATGGTACCCGAAGAAGAAGTAAGTCTGAAACCTTTATGATCAAGACACTGAAAGATTCCTCTGAAAAAGTAGGATTGAAAATAAATTTTGAAAAAACAAATATCATGACAAACTTAGTAATGAGCGACAACATAAATATTGACAATACAAACATATAAATATTTGGGTCAGGAGATTAAAATTGGGAAGGACAACCAAACACATGAAATAAGCACACGAACTGATCTGACTTGGGTAGCTTCTGGTAAACTGAGCTATATTCTACGAAGCAATGTCCCAATGTGCTTAAAAAGAAGAGTATATAACCAGTGCGTCTTACCAGTACAAACTTATGGAGCGGAAACTTTGACGTTAACGAAAAAATCAGCAAACAGGTTAAGAACAACTCAACGAGCCATGGAACATGCAATGCTAGGAGTAAGCCTCAGAGAACATTTAGCAAACGAGGGAGTCCGAAGAAGGTCAGGGGACCAAGACGTCATTGAAAAAATCGTAATGCTGAAATAGAACTGGGCAGGTCACCTAGCAAGAATATGAGACGGTCGGTGAACCAAACAGATTATGGAGTGAAGGCCCAGAGAGACCATAAGCAGTCAAGGAAGACCATCGACTAGATGGACTGATGACCTGAAAAGGGTAGCAGGAAACTGGATACGGGAGGCACAGGATAGACATAATTGGAAAAGACTAGGGGAGGCCTACGTCCAGCAGTGAACGCAAGTGGCTGTGTGATGATGACCGCTCAGGGAGGAATTAAGCGGGCTACATTCATCGAATACTTTCCATGAAAGTAATTGTAGAATAGACTCAAGTTGCCAACCGCTCTTCAATGTTCCCATGAATCAAGGATAATGGTGAGTTCTGGATCTCCCATCAGGCTAACTAACTCTTCGCCATGCTGTGTATGTTTGTTGATATTAATTCTTTAAGTCTTTTTTTTTTAAATTTTCATTTTTTGCTGTAAAATAGCAGTTAATCAATAAAATCAGTATAGCAGCTACGAGATTATTCGGGTTTACAAAATTATTTTTAGAAAAAATAATCCATTCCATTTTTTACTGCTAATAATATCCTTCAATTATTAACTGTTGCAATGAAATATTGAACTCAGACTTCTACTAATGCCACTATTTATTCTTCACTGTATATACAGTCTTTTTTAATACCACCTATACTCCTGTCTTCAATATTATGTCTGCGAATAAAGTTCTTTACTAAGTCTGCAAGCTCATCTTGCGGAATATTTAAAACTGTATGATGTGTTCCCTTTTCTAAATAGTGAAAATCACAGTCCGCGCTCGATCTTTTCAAAACATCTAATAATTCATAAAAATTTCGTTTATCTTCAAAGTAAGATGCGGTTTTGGTTTTACTCATGAAAATGGGGCAAGTTACATTCTGTGCAGCTTCAACTAATTCATTCTGCGAGAAATTATGTAGTTCGCCACATCTGAGTCTTGGATCTCGAGTAAAATAATATTTACCGGGATAGATTTTTGATGGTGCAATATTTCGTTCCATAACAAGGTGAGCAGATTCTAAAGCTATTGATCCGTTATTAGGTAAATGAATTTTTTGCTTAATTTCATCCAAAGTGTAACATGGCGGTTCAGATGAATCTGCTGCAAATTTATTATAAGTTAAAAATTTGTCCAGATTTATGGACATACTTTGTATTTTTTTCTTGTGAATCAATGGTTTCACACCTTCTATACAAACTAAAAAGTCAACATTTTGAGGATATAGCATTGTATATGTATAAGAAATACTTCCGCCCAAAGAATGTCCCATTAAGGTTATTTTGGGCCATTGAAAGTAGTTTGCTATACATTTAACAGTTAGAACATAATTTGTAAAGTAGTAGTATGTGCCAACAGGTAATCGTGATGACAGTCCATGACCAGGAAGGTCAATAGCCAAATAGCCTACGTCTTTATTTAGCAGTGGTATTAGTCGGTCAAACGTGCCACAGTTATCCTGAAACAAACAATTTTGATAAACTAACAGATCAATACGATTTCTTGATTGTTAGTTAGTTCTTTTTCGTCTTTATGTGATCATAAAATTATTAGCCATCAAACCACAGTTGAAAACTAGATTCTACGTTCAGCGCAGGATACATTTTAAGATGTAAAAAAATTAAATTACATTTGGTTTTAAGAGTAAAGCTGGGTGTTATATTCCTGATTCCATATTTTCCATTTTTTTCGTGTGTTCTTATGCGATTCTAAGTTAATTTTTTTTATCTCATCTGCTCTTCTATTCTTCTATTTTCAAAGATTATTAAAATAATTAAATCTGTCAGAAAATTAGCATCATTTCTTTGCACTCAATATTTACCCGAACAGAACGAGATTCCCTAAGGAGTTCCAATATTGACGTAGCTAATAAATAGCTTGGATTAGTACATTTTTTAAGACTCTAATTGTAAGCTGTTTTGTCCAAAAATTCCTACAATAGGTCTTGTTACGAGTGACGTCATTAGAATATACATTACGGGTAGATAGAGGGCTGACTTTAATTTAATATAGTCCACGTAACTAAAAATTGTGAGATACATTATCGACTGTACAGGGAAAATTTTTAAGAGGCTCACTTAATTCACTCCACATACCAAGAAAACTCTTTCCAGGAAGCCAAATATGATAACGAAGAATTTGTCACTTGTCAAATTTGACAGATTACAAATTCAGTTAGGATTTTTTTAAATAGCAGCCTCTACATATGAACAGACCAATAAATAGCATTTTTCAGTCCGTTTATAAAAATATATAACACTTGAAATTTATTTTCAGCCGTTACCGATATACGGGGCATTCAAGCTATTGATCTGAATTTTAGTGTCTCACCCGTGCCGACATTGCGGCTCAAGCAGTGTCTTTACGAGAATGTAAAAGCTTTGGATGGTTTAATTTTGGTTTTGTAAAAATTTAGTAATGGCAATGTTTAATTCCGTGGTCGTTAAGTTGGAAATGTGTCTCTGAGAATTGATAATTGTTTAAAAGCCTTCAAACTATTGGTTAATGAAGTTAAATCTCTTGATTGTTATCAGTTGTATTTCCAAGACATAAACATTAACGAAAAATGGATTATAAAGAACTTCTAAGCACATATGCAGCACTTGATCGTTTGCGTACTAAGGCATCCGGACTAGCAAATATGTTAAACATACATTAGGTAAAAATTTGTCCACTTAAGTTATTTGTTTGTTTTTTACTGCCCCACCAACGGCTCGACCCACATAAATATAAAATATTTCTATATTTCTAAGTTATTAAGTAAACTGAAATAAAAATTTATTTCAATGAAATCCTGTTTCATTACAAACACTAAACACAGTGTTTAAAAAAATCTCTAATTTTCACTCAGATCATTTCAGCTTTATAATAACCGGCCAAGTGCAAGTCGGACTTGCGCAATTAGTGTTACGTACGTTGATTGCTTTTAAAAAAATAAAAACTTTAGTTACGGAGGCATAAAATGATCAATGACTTCACAAAACACACACCTAAATGAGTTTTCAACAAAGTTTTTTTTCCGATTTTTACTGAAAACTGATGACCTAGAAATTTTTGTTTTTTTTTTTATATATACTAGATAAATTATCAAAGGTAATGCACTCGTCACAATTTCCGTTCAATTTACACCCTGTGGAGAGTATTCCAGAATTTTTTCAAAATTTTTTTATCGGTACTTTTCGAGATGGTAGACAGCAATTTTTCGCAATTTTTTAAAAATAATAGAAAGCAAAGTGTGCGCAAGTCAAAATTTACCTTTTTAAAAAAAAACTACACGGCTCTGATTGGGGCATTAAATCCTATATTTGTGCCAATTTTTCAAAATTTTTTTAACTTTCTATGTTAAACAGTTTCGGAGAAAACTGGGTGTGATAGACGGATAGAGACAGTCAGAGGGACAGACACTGAAGTGATCCCATAAATGTTCTGTACGGAACATTAAAAATGTATTAAGGTATATTATATTTGAAAAATCTAAAAAATTGGGAAATCCATATTAAAAAAAGATCTTAAAATTTTATAATCAGTAGCATATGAAAAAATATTGGTATAGGTTTTTTACCCAGTACTTTTCTGCGTATACAGAGTGAAGTTAAGTTTTTCACCTTAAATCAAAACTTTTAAGTTTTTAAATAGAATTTTTTTTAGTTCCACTCCCAGAACCATGAAGAAATTTCGAAACAACCTCTCTAACTCCCTCCCTCAACCCTTTAGTTTTTTATATGTTTGACAATAAACAAAACTGCCTACATTTTTTCATTACCTACCAAAAAAACCAGGAAAAAGTTTACAAGCTATGACGAAATCTTAATTCCTTTGAGGGCAATTTTTTTTTCTTTTCTTTTGAGGGAAATTTTTTGTTCACGAAGAAGAAATTATTCGTGAATACTATCAAACTTTGCATGGATAAAATTACAATATAACTTTTTTTAATTCAAAAAGAATGAATAGTGATGAGTAATTGCGTTCGTGGCAAATTTATTTTATGAGTAAGTCTAGGACATACTAGAAAATGTATTTACATAAAAAAAAAAACAGAAGGAGGTTAACGGCAATAAAAGCTCGAGTACAACAACCCACTACCTGAAAGATCGAAATGGACACAAAATAACAGATATAACACAACAACTCGAGGTATGGAAGGATTATATCACAGAAGTGTTCGATGTTGAGAGATCTGAATGTGACATGATTGATGCTACGTCAGGTCCACCAATTACTAAAGACGAAATGGCGCATAAAGCTAGCAAAAAATGGAAAATCAGCTGGACTGGACCAAATGAGCACTAAAATTTTAAAACTGGTGGGTAATACAGGAATAACAGCCCTGACAAAACTTTTTAACGCCATTTATGAGACCGGAATACTACCGACTGATTGGATGAAATCAACATTTGTCATGGTTCCAAAAAAAGAATAGAGCAATCAATTTTAGTGACCATCGGACAATTAGTCTCATGAGCCATGTTTTAAAAATATTTTTGAGTGATTCATGGCAGAATATATAATAAACTTGAAGAAAGAATTGGAAACAGTCACTTTGGTTTTCGAACCGGATTAGGGACTAGATTGTTTGGTATCCATGTATTGATCTAGAAATGTCGCGATGTCAACCAAAATGTGTTCCTTTGACAAGGTATGCCACGAAAAAGTTCTACAGATTTTAAAAACGACCGGTATATGCAACAGAGACATTCGTATCATTGTCAATTTGTACTGGCAACAGACAGCTGAAGTACAGTTGCAGCATCAGCTATCGGATGAAATTAAAACCAAGCGGGGAAAGGTTGTATTCTATCGCCCTTGCTGTTCAACATTCGGAGGTGATTTTCAATGAAGCACTCACTGGTAACACTGAAGAAATCAAATCAACGGCGTTAACATAAATAACACCAGATACGCTAATGATACTTTAATTATCACTAATAACGGAAAAGATCTACAAAAATTTATGGATAAAATAACTGACACTTGTACACAGTTTGGTTTAAGACTCAATGGAAATAAAACAAAATATATGAGTATAAGCAAAGAATCTAATATTAAAGATGGCAGAGCCAGTGGCGCAAAGATAGAGAGAGTTGATAAATTGATGTATCTCAGTAGCAATATCAATGACCACTGAGACCCGAGTGTGGAAGTCAAAATTTGAATAGAGAAGGACCAAGCCGCATTTATGAAGAACAAAAAAATCATAACTAATCACCACCTATCATTGAAACTACGGATGAAAATGGCAGGCTGCTACGTCTTTCGGGTTCTCTTATAAGGCAAGGAAGCGTGAACGCTAACTGAAGCAATGCTTAAACGTCTGGAGGCATTCGGGATGTGGGTGTATCGACGACTGCCGAAAATCAATTGATGGACAGAATTAGTAACAACAGCGTTCTCACTCCCATGACTTTTTTGTCAACTAATAACAAATTGTTAATTTACAAATCGATCATCAGGGCAGACTTACGTACGCCTGCCAGCCTGGTGCCAGATATCTAAATGTCATCGGGCCAAGGTCCAGACAGTGCAAAATAAAGCCCTCCGCAACATAGCTGGAGCTCCCGGGTTCGTCCGCAACAACCAGTTGCACAAGGAGATTGCAATACCCAGAATAAAAGAATTCATCCGTAACGCCAAGCTTCGCTTTCTTAAGAAAGCCGCAGCCCACTCTAATCCTGAGATAGCTAACACTTTCAGAGTCAACGCAAACGTCGGCAACCGATACTTAGACCCACAGACATTCTATCATAAGTCTAACATTAGACTCAACCAGAGACTACCTTTACTTAGCATTAAGGATAAGGCTGTAGTTTAGTTGAGCAACTCCTTCAGTAAAAAGTGTAAACATCACATACAACTAACACTATTGTAACTCAACACTCGCCGGAATTTGGGGATTTAGAGTAATTTAGCTTTAAGTTAGGATAAGGTAGATTAGTTCTAGTCATTACATGCAAACACTAGACATTAAAAATCTCAGTATGTAAAAGGAGTAAAGGGCTCGCCCAGCTCACAAGGAGTTTTAGTGGGTATGCCAACCCCTCAGGTTGGAA
Organism: Pachyrhynchus sulphureomaculatus; assembly: GCA_019049505.1. Taxonomy (NCBI): domain Eukaryota; kingdom Metazoa; phylum Arthropoda; class Insecta; order Coleoptera; family Curculionidae; genus Pachyrhynchus; species Pachyrhynchus sulphureomaculatus. The sequence goes on from CM032456.1 coordinate 61,168,114, forward strand.
AGCCCCACATAACTGGAGCACTCTGGGGCACCCTTATGGTGACGCAGACTGCTCCAGAATCCATAAGACGGATTTCTCCCTGTAAAAAAAAAATCGCATGGACAAGGACTTGGAGGTGGTCACGACCATCAAGCGACGTAAATTAGAATATTTTGGCCACATTATGAGACATCAAGAAAAATATGAAATTTTGCATCTGATCATAGAGAGAAATGTTCCAGGCAGATGTGGTCCAGAAGAACATCGAGGAGAAAAATTTGAGGCAGTGGCACGGAAAGTCTACGGTTCACCTTTTCCGAGCAGCTGTTAATAAAACGATCATCATCAACATGGTAGCCAACATGATAACCAACGATCGTTGAACGGTCATGGTACCCGAAGAAGAAGAAGTAAGTCTGAAACTAACGCCAGTCAACAATTTAAGTACTTTCCAAGAATATGGTATAGGTATGTGGATGATGCATTTACGATTTCCAAAACAAGAAAATAGAATGTAGATGATTTTATTTCTAAATTAAATAGTTCATTCGATTCCATTAGATTTACATGTGAAATTGAAAACAAAGAAAAATTATCATTCCTGGTTATTTCAGTAATCAAATATAATAATAAATTAAAATTTGACATCTATAGAAAAAATACCGTAACAGATAGATAACAGTTCATTTCACTGTAAACAACATAAACTTGCCGCAGTACACTTTTTGGTTCATTGTTTAATCATTTTTCTCTTAACTAAAGTCAGGTTCCAAAATGAAAGAAATTGTATTAATATAGGTGCAATTAATGGTTGTAACGACAACTTAGTAAAAAATTAACACACAGGCATAAGTTGAAGTTATATATTCAAAATTCAACCTTTTTTACCCGGGCGCAGAATAAGACGAAATATGTTTTAATGCCATATAATGCAAAATATATCAGAGGACCAAATAAAAAAATGGATGTGATAGGAAATTATTAGACGCATACGAAACTATTTTTATAAACGCTCAGCAATTGTACTGCAGAGAAATCCCCCCTCCCCTACAGAAGCGACGCGTGTGCGGAAAAAGCCATTCACGTGGGTCTTGAACCGCCGTAAATTGTACTAGGTGGAAAACACAGTTTTAAAAAGGATTGTACAAGAAGTTACAAGCTGACGCGATGTATATTTCTAACATGCACCGCTCGGGAGGAACCAAACGGGCTACATCCATCGAACACTTTCTCTTCTATTTGTAGAATAGACCCAAGTCGCCAACCGCTCTTCGATGTTCCCATAAATCAAGGATAATGGTGAGTTCTGGATCTCCAATCAGGCTAACTAACTCTTCACCATGCTGTGTATGGTTGTGATGTTAATTCTTAAGTTTTTTTTTTCATTTCCATTTTTTGCTGTAAAATAGCAGTTAATCAATAAAATCAGTATAGCAACTACGAGTTTATTGGAGTTATTGTGTTATGATATAAAAAATTAAAAACAAATAAAAATAATATTTTTAAAAATTTTGTTATTCATAATTATAAAAAAAAACTAAAAAGTCAACATTTAAATTGGCTGCTCTTTTTTTGTTTGTCACTGGTGAGGCTGCCCTAGTAGAAGGTCGAAGTTTTAAAAATATTTAGGGGAATTTGGACGATCATGGTTTTTTTATGGACTTCCATTTCTAACCTGTCTCCTTTTTGTGGTTACCTCGCCATTTTAAGCTTACTCGTTTCCATTGAACCCTTTTCACAGATAAGCGCTAATACTAGTTAATTGCACAAATTAATTAGTCATATAAAACACAAAATATATTATAATTGAAGTTTTTATTAATCCAAAATCAATTATTTACATGATAATGGTAAATCATGATTGTCATGGGACATAATACGAAAGAGGCATCGTTAAAGAATATTTATATTGAAAAGTTATTACTACATGAATATAATATATAAAATACATATAAATAAATATAATACATCAACTTCCCGTTCGGCATTACAAAATAATTTTTAGAAAAAAAAAATCCATACCATTTTTTACTGCTAATAATATCCTTCAATTATTAACTGTTGCAATGAAATATTGAACTCAGACTTCTACTAATGCCACTATTTATTCTTCACTGTATATACATTCTTTTTAATACCACCTATACTCCTGTCTTCAATATTATGTCTGCGAATAAAGTTCTTTACTAAGTCTGCAAGCTCATCTTGCGGAATATTTAAAACTGTATGATGTGTTCCCTTTTCTAAATAGTGCAAATCACAGTCCGCGCTCGATTTTTTCAAAACATCTAATAATTCATAAAAATTTCGTTTATCTTCAAAGTAAGATGCGGTTTTGGTTTTACTCATGAAAATGGGGCAAGTTACATTCTGTGCAGCTTCAACTAATTCACTCTGCGAGAAATTATGTAGTTCGCCACATCTGAGTCTTGGATCTCGAGTAAAATAGTATTTACCGGGATAGATTTTTGATGGTGCAATATTTCGTTCCATAACCAGGTGAGCAGATTCTAAAGCTATTGATCCGTTATTAGGTAAATGAATTTTTTGCTTAATTTCATCCAAAGTGTAACATGGTGGTTCAGATGGATCTGCTGCAAATTTATTATATGTTAAAAATTCGTCCAGATTTATGGACATATTTTGTATTTTTTTCTTTTGAATCAATGGTTTCACACCATCTATACAAACTAAAAAATCAACATTTTGAGGATATAGCATGGTATATGTATAAGAAATAATTCCGCCCAAAGAATGTCCCATTAAGGTTATTTTGGGCCATTCAAAGTAGTTTGCTATACATTTAACAGTTAGAACATAATTGGTAAAGTAGTAGTATGTCCCAATAGGTAATCGTGATGACAGTCCATGACCAGGAAGGTCAATAGCCAAATAGCCTACGTCTTTATTTAGCAGTGGTATTAGTCGGTCAAACGTGCCACAGTTATCCTGAAACAAATAATTTGATAAACCAACAGATCAATACGATTTCTTGATTGTTAGTTACTTCTTTTTCGTCTTTATTAGCCATCACACCACAGTTGAAAACTAGATTCTACGTTCAGCGCAATACACATTTTAAGATGTAAAAAAATTAAATTACATTTGGTTTTAAGGGTAAAGCTGGGTGTTATATTCCTGATTTCCATATTTTCCATTTTTTTCGTGTGTTCTTATGCGATTCTAAGTTAATTTTTTTGTTTATCTTATCTGCTCTTCTATTCTTCTATTTTCAAAGATTATTAAAATATTTTTAAAGAAAAATCTGTCAGAAAATTAGCATCATTTCTTTGCACTCAATATTTAGCCCAACAGAACGAGATTCCCTAAGTAGTTCCAATATTGACATAGCTATTAAATAGCTTGGATTAGTACATTTTTTAAGACTCTACTAGTAAGCTGTTTTGTCCAAAAACTCCTACAATAGGTCGTATTATGAGTGACGTCATTACAGTATACATCACGGTAGACAGAGGGCTGACTTTAATTTAATATAGTTCACCCAACTAAAAATTGTGAGATACATTATCGATTGTACAGGGATACTTTTTAAGAGGTTCACTTAATTCACTATTTTCCTACTCTATATACAAAAAATACAAAGAAAAAGAAAACTCTTTCCATACTAAACTTAGCTTTTTATGAGGAAGCCAAATATGATAATGAAGAATTTGTCACTAGTCAAATTTGACAAATTACAAAACCAGCTAGGATTTTTTTACCCTCTACATACAAGCAGACCAATAAATAGCATTTTTCAGTCCGTTTACAAAAATATATAACACTTGATATTTATTTTCAGCCGTTACCGATATACAGGGCATTTTAAGTTGAACTGAATTTTAACTTCTAAGTGTTTAACCCGTGTGGAATTGCGACTCAAGCAGTGTCTTTACGAGAATGTAAAAACTCTGGATGGTTTACCATAGTTTTCGATTTGTAAGACTTTAGTAATGGCAATGTTTAATTCCTTTAATTCCGTAGTCGTTAAGTTGGAAATGTGTCTCTGAGAATTGATAATTGTTTAAAAGCCTTCAAACTATTGGTTAACGAAGTTGAATGTCTTGATTTTTATCAGTTATATTTCCTAGATATAAACATTAACGAAAAATTGGTTGTAAAGAACTTCTAAGTACATATGCAGCACTTGATCGTTTGCGTACTGCGCCGTCCGGATTCTTGAAAAATTCATACTAGCAAATATGTTAAACATATATTAGGTAGAGTTCCATAATTTGTCCACTTAAGTTATTTGTTTGTTGTTTATTGCCCCACCAAGAACTCGACACACATAAATAAAATATTTCTATACTTATTAAGTAAACTGAAATAAAAACTTATTTCAATGAATTCCTGTTTCATTACAAACAATAAACACAGTGTTTAAAAAAATCTCTAATTTTCACTCAGATCGTTTCAGAATTATAATAACTGGCCAAGTGCAAGTCGGACTTGTGCAATTAGTGTTCTGTACGTTAATTGCTTTTAAGATAAAAACTTTCGTTACGGAGGTATAAAAAGATCAATGACTTCACAAAACACACCCTAAATGAGTTTTTAACAAAGTTTTTTTCCGATCTTTACTGAAAACTGATGACCTTGTTTTTTTTTTATATATGTATACCAGATAAATTATTAAAGGTAATGCACTCGTGATAATTTCCGTTCAATGTACACATTATGGAAAATATTCTAGAATTTTTTCAAAATTTTTTTATCGGTACTTTTCGAGATAGGGTAGGCAATTTTTCGCAATAGCACAAAGCAAAGTGTGCGCAAGTATTACATATATATATATATATATATATATATATATATATATATATATATATATATATATATATATTTGCAATCGTGATTTTACAAGTTTTCATTTGACACCCCACTCGACGTCCAGGTAAAAAAAATTTTTTTCTTTTTTTCACTTCAGGTTTCACCCCCCAAAAATACTACACAGCTCTGAAGAAGTCATCAATTCCTATAATAGTGCCAAATTTCAACTTTCTATGTCAAAGAGTTTCGGAGAAAATAGGGTGTAACAGACGGACAGACGAACACCGAAGTGATTTTATAAGTGTTCCGTACGGAACCCTAAAAATCATATAAAACCATATTTGTCTCAGTGGTGCAATTTTGGGCTTATGAAATTTAAATAACCGGTCAAGTGAAAGTTGAACTTGCGCAATTAGTGTTCCATACGTTAATTGCTTCTGAAATAAAAATTTTTATTATGGAGGTACAAAATGATCAGTGACTTCACAAAACACCCCAAATGAGTTTTCAACCAAGTTTGTTTTCGATCTTTACTGAAAACTGATGACCTTGAAATTTTTTTTTTTTTTATATATACCAGATAAATTATTAAAGGTAATGGACTCGTGATAATTTTCGTTCAATCCACATCCTGTGGAGAACATTTCAGAATTTTTTCAAAATTTTTAGGTCAGTACTTTTCGAGATAGAGGGGGGCAGCGGTTTTTTCGCGATTTTTTCAAAATAATACAAAGAAAAGTGTGCGCATGTAAGACATTATATATATTTTTGAACTCGTGTTTTTACAGGCTTTGATTTTACACCCCATTCGATGACCTAGTAAAAAAATTTTTTTTCACTTCCGATTTCACCCCCCTAAAACTAACCCCTTAAGTTAAAATTTAACTTTCAAACTACACGGCTCTGATGAGGCCATCCATTTCTATATTAGTACCAAAATTCAACTTTCTATGTCAAATAGTTTCAGAGAAAATCGGTGTGACAGACGAACAGACACCGAACTGATCTTATAAGTATTCCATACGGAACACTAAAAAGAAAACAACAACAAAACAAACGACATGTATAAATTTGCTAAATTTCAAGCTAACGCTTTCTGAGAAAATCATCTATGAGGATAGGCAGATAGGCGGCCAAACGAACGTACCTTTTAAAATACGAATTAAATTAGTTTAAACAAATTTAAAAACGTAAAATTCCGCCATTGTGGTGTATACGTAAAAATGGTTTGTATGCATAATTGTTTCTTGGAATAATATAACATGGGGTAAAGAATCCTGAGACTTTTGAAGAAAAAAAAATTTTTTTGCCAAAAATCGACTTTATTCTTTAACATCCTTTGAGAGCGATACACCTATTCTAGCGATCTTCCAACATTTGGATATCTTTCATCTAGTACGATTTCTAGCGCCATTCGACTCCTTTATTTGAGCTAAATCTCTTTCCGTGGAGCAACCTTTTCAAATTTGAAAAGAGGTAATAATCGCTGGGAGGCAGACCTGGTGAATACGGCGAATGAGTAGCAATTCAAAGCCTAATTGGTCCAATTTCACAATAGATTTTAGGGACTTCTGAGCTGATGCAATATCTTGGTGAAACACCGCTGAAAATTTGACAACAATCTTCCGAGAGTTGATTCACTGAAAATCATATGTTTTTTATTTATGCTGTCATCTGGCGAAAACTCTCGGGACCTTTCACCCCACGTAATATTTCAGGTTAGCTTATTCAAGACGTCCCGACTCCTACTTTGAGTCTGTATTTCATAGTCAATTTTATTGTTACTATCTTTGAGGAAGGCGTTTGTAAGTGATTGAAATAACCGGCAACTTTGTATTTTACCAACCTTTAGAGGTATTTTTGATGTTGACCCCAATTAGTGGTTTTAAAGTATTTCATATTCTACCGGTCGGTGTAACAATTATTTTTATTTTAAAACCGTTTACTAAATAAACAAAAATCATACTTACATATTTAATTTATTTTATTTTTACATATATTTGCTCCTTCTAGACGTTTTATATCCTAAATTCTAATGAAAAAAAAAAATTCTTATCTGGATTATTTACCCAAATTAACAATTAAATTATAGTAGATACATATTGTTATTAAATGTGCATCTTGATTTCGATATTTTTAAACTGCAATAAAAACTGTCATGCATAAAAATAATTGAAGTTTTTCAGCTAAAATTCAAGTGTCAAACCAAGTACTACAAACCACTATCACTTGTATCGAAACAGTTTTTTACGTCGATTCAACATCCAATACAACCTAAGTATTCAGGATATTTCATCTACTCATAATAATTATTAGTATTAAAATAGAAATTTTCAAACCAAATATCTTTTTAAAGACCCCCTTACATGGTCAATATTATTGAAGCAATATTATTGACGCAATATATGGTAAAAGTCGGGTACTCTTACACGTCTCAATAATATTGATCAATATAGTGTCGTTACAATCGTGCTTTGAACAAAGATGGATCTACCGATTCTAATTGCGTCTGCTTTGGTGCTCAAGAAGAGGAAAAGAATGAGACAAAGAAAAGTGTGGATCAAAAGCTGGTTAAATAAACGTACGAGCCATGGATATGGGGAACTATTTCGAGGACTCACTACTGAGCCAAACAACTACCGGAATTTTTTGCGGATGGATAAACAACTGTTTCAACAGGCATTGGTTTCACCATTAATAAAAAACAAGATATGAATATGAGGCCATTTCACCGGCGGATCGACTTGCCGTCACATTATGATTTCTAGCAACAGGCAACAGCTTTGAAATTTTCGTCTTACATTGCTGCAATAGTTAGTGAAATAGTTGAAGAAACCTGTGATGCACTGTGTTTGAGTCTCAAAGATTATATTAAGGTAAAGGAAACAATAAACTTTCGTTGAAACAAAATTTATTTCAAATATACAACCTATAAGTACTTTATCAAATTAGTGTATTTTACATTAGTTTAAAAAAAAAAACAAAGTTAACAGAACAAAAAGTTATTGAAAAGAAGAATAATATTGAGACAACGGTTGTTCTAAGTTTTGGGATGTATACTCAGGAAGAGAGATCATATGTCTTTGACTCAGTTGAATTTGAAGACTGAGATACATGGGTGTCATATCTGTCTGGTTCGTTAATTTTTACTGAATTTCGGTGTAGTGTCCCCATTTGCCCTTCAAATATAATGTCATTAATAAATTTTTTGGCAAATATTTTTTGCTGTGGAGCCATATTTTTAGGTTCTCTGGTGCAATTGGAAGCTATATGGAAGTCATCACAAGGCGGTTCTTGCAGCCGAGTGCAAGCTAACTTAAATAAATAAATTCATCGGTTGGATCCCTTTCCTTGGAGATTTCCGAGGCATTTCAATGGGGTTTCTTGTGAGTATCAACAGCTGTGTGAGCATCAACAGTTGGTGTCCTGGAGCATGGTTGTTTCTCTTGTGCGAAATCCTGAAAATTCAAACGAGAAAAGGTTGGAATAATAATAATAATATTCTTCATTCGGCAACTAAATCTTTTTAATAATCTATTGTCCAATTATTATTGTTTCAGATGCCTCGATCTCCTGAGGAGTGGAAGGCTTTAGCTGAAGACTTTGCTACGCGATGGAATTTCCCACATTGTGTAGGCGCTATTGATGGGAAACATGTATCAATTGTTAAGCTTACCAATTCAGATTCATTTTACTATAATTATAAAGGAGATTTCAGTGTAGTATTGATGGCCGTAGTAAATGTCAATTACGAATTTATTATGGCTGATTGTGGGATAAATGGACATGTTTCGGACGGTGGTGTCATTGGCTACACAAAATTTGGTGAAAAATTGGGCTGAAGGCACCCTTGCTCTTCCCAATAAAGAGTTGCCCAACTTTGCTGTAAAACGTTTTTGTTGGCGATGATGCCTTTTCACTACGTGACAATTTAGTGAAGCCCTAAAACTCATCAATCAACAACGTATATATAACTACCGTTGCAGTAGAGCCCGAGAAGTCTCGGAAAATGAATTTGGAATTTTGCTGCCTGATTCAGGATCTTTCAGAAAGCCATTCACCTATCCCCCGAAAAAATTCGAAAAGTCGTATTGGCCTGTTGTTATCTACACAACTACATTAGGAAAATGCGCTCGAATAACTACATGCCAAAAGGATCCGTGTACATGGAACTTGTAGAAACTGGAGAAACAATACTTGGCTCTTGGAAGAAACGAGGGTTTTGTTGTATACCATTAGATATTAGCAGAAGTAAACATAGTTCTATCAGTGCTATATACACTAGAGATAGCTACTCAGAATATTTTAAGGGAACGGGATCAGTACCTTGGCAGTGTAAAGTAATAGCGGACTATCAAAATTTATAAATACGAAATAAAAGTTCATAATAAAAGTTTTACAAATATATAAATGTTTTATGATTCATACCTCATATTCATCATCAATTGTGCTAATTGAATTGCTAGGCTCTCTTGGTCCACGAGGAAGCTCATCACGTCAACATACCATAAAGTGGATTCATATACACCTCTTCTTTCCTGCCCCTGATTTTTTCGAAGCCTAAAAATTCCTTCCTAAGTTTGTTCGGAGGGAATTAAATTTATTTTTTAAATCGTCCATCGTCGCATTGGGAAATTTCTGATAAAACTGAAGCAATTGTTCCAATGCTTGAGCTTTTTTGTCTTTATCCATGTAGTTCCGATTTTACTTTCCATAAAACCGGCATGGACCGGTTAACTAAAACAAACATAAAAAACAATACGAAATTTTAATTTGAAATTCAATTCACACATTGGTATATTACTGGAAATTAGGTGTACTTGACTCGTTTTGAAATTACAAAATAACCACTTTTATTTTCAGACTGTAAAATATAAATAAAATACCTACCTCTATACATCTTATAACAAATTTCCTATCTTCTTCTTTATCTGCTGAATCCGACTTCTTTCGCTTCCTCTTTTCGTTTGTACTTGTACCTGTACTTTTATCAGTTTCCATCTCGAATTACTAAAAACCCTCTACCACGTCTCGAGAATCACTGACGTTATATTGCACAATATAGCAATATACCGCCCACACGTGAAAAATAATATTGACCGCCTAAATATATTGACGGGCCTTCAATAAAAATTAAAACGTTTTAATTTTCTCCAATATTTTTTCCAACAATATTATTGTTTTAATATACTCTTCAGAAGATCAATATCGATATTGTTTCAATAATGTTGACCGTGTAAGGGGGGCTTTAGGGAACACTTTTAGCAGCTTCTACATACATCAAATGAGTGTAATTTGTGTTCAACGTTTTCCTATTATAAACCTTGATTCTTCAATAACTGATGTGATTAGCGAAAATATGAACTCATTTAGAAGCTTCAATCTGTAACTTTTTCAGAAAGAAAAATATTTGGTTAGAATGTAATTTTATGTACAATATGACTTAAAATTTAGTTTCACAAGTCGCATATTGCATCGATGGTTAGTTTGCTTAAGTTTTTCGCGTGAAGCGTACTAAACAGGGACTGATCCTTCTAAACAAGTAAGGATTTTAATTAGTCAACATCTATTGTCGACAATATTAATTATAACATTTAAACTGACAGATATAAATTTAAATTTGATCTGATTTTTCAGAGCATCTATAATATATATAAAATGCAACGTCTCTCTGTCTATCTGTCCCTTAGTGCGCTTATCACTGGAGAACAACTTATCCGATTTACGTCCTTCTTTTTTTAAAACATACGTATGTTCTCTGGCCAGGTTATAGGATATATTTTATCACGTGAGGTAATATAAAGGAATAAGCAGTGACGATAATAGTGAATCAAGCTGGAAAAAAGTTTGTCGCTAACGCGTTCTCTTGCAATACACTGCCTAAACCATTAAATATGAACTATATCACGTAGCAAAGAATACCTATAATACAATATATATAAAATGCAACGTCTCTTTGTCTGTCCGTTAGTGCGCTTATTACTCGAGAACCACTTATTTATCCGATTTACTCTTTTTCTTTTTAATTCATATATTTGTTCTCTGGCCAGGTTATCTATAATCTTCTATAATATATATAAAATGCAACGTCTCTCTGTCTGTTTGCCTGTCTGTCCGTTAGTGCGTTTATCACTGGAGAATCACTTATCGGATTTATGTGCTTTTTTTTTAAAAACATATATATGTTCTTTGGCCAGGTTATAGGATATAATTTATTACGTTACGTAACATAAAGAATAAGCAGTGACGATGATAGTGAATCAAGTCGGAAAAAAGTTTGCCGCTGGCGCGTTCTCTTGCAATACACTAAACCATTAAATATGGAACAATATCGTGTAGCAAAGAATGTAATATATATAAAATATAACGTCTCTCTGTCTGTCTGTCCGCTAGTGCGCTTATTACTGGAGAACCACTTATCTGATTTACGTGTTTTTTTTTTTAATTCATACTTTTATTCTCTGGCCAGGTTATCTATAATCTTCTATAATATATAAAAAATGCAACGTCTCTCTGTCTATCTGTCTGTGTGTCTACCTGTCCGTTAGTGAGCGTATCACTCAAGAACGACTTATCTGATTTACGTGCTTTTTTTTATGCATATGTTCTCTGGTCAGGTTATAGGATATATTTTCTTACGTTAGATAACATAAGGAATAAGCAGTGGCGATAATAGTGAATCAAGTCGGAGAAAAGTTTGCCGCTAGCGCGTTCTCTTGCAATACGCTGCCTAAACCATTAAATAGGGAACAATATCATGTAGCAAAGAATATAATATATAAAAATGCAACGTGTTTGTCCTTTAGTGCGTTTATTACTCGAGAACTACTTATCCGATTTGCGTGTTCTTTCTTAATTCATACATATGTTCTCTCGCCAGGTTACAGGATATATTTTGTTACTTTAGGTAATATAAGGAATAAGCAGAGACAATAATAGTGAATTTAGTCTACGCGAGCGGAGCCGAGGGCACGGCTAGTGGTTCTTATGACGATTAATATTCATGTTATGGGTTGTAATGAAGTTGTTTCCATAACATACTCGCTGTTTCAAAATCACTTTATATTATTATATATTATAACTTTAGCAGGAAGAACAGAGAAACTGCTCAGGAAAATATAACTTCAACTTTGTTGGATCTCCTCCAATTGTGAAACTTTCCTTTCTTAAAGATTTTTTAAACCACAACAACTTGATAAAATTATGTAGTTAAATTTCCTGTCATAAATCAATGACGAAAATTAACCCCTAAGAGTTCTCAAGTTAGCTATACTTAAAGTAAATGGAACAATATGGAGCATCCTAAGGAATGAATATAAATACGGACCCTACCAACCGATGTAACTGAGTGCAAAATGACGACTTGCTTTTTATAGTTATTTACTAGAAAAAAAAAAAAACGTATTAATGTTTATTACCTGCACCATTATAAAGCATAATTTAAAATCTTAAGTATATAAAATGATGTCATTAATTATTGTTTACATTGGCAGATATCTGTCTACTAGTTAATGTGCACAGTTAGAGTATTTAACAGGCAGTTAAAATTAACGACAATTGATAAGCTTTTTTTGCTTTATTAAATCATCAAGATTTGTCTGGATTTGATTCAGTCGAAAGGACACACTTTTCATAACAAACAGATCTGGCAAGTAATTTACACAGTACTTCCTCATAAACTCGCACTTCTAAAACAAGTACTGAATTTGACTTTCTCACACTAAACAATAACTTAATCCAAGTATTAGAGCTCGATATTTTAAACAGTAGGTAAGAAGTTAATGAAGACAAAAATAAGCGGAGAAAGGGCTTTAAGGATATTTACAACTGAAAACTGACCAACTATTTATATTAAAAATATTGGAGATAATGTAAAAAACAACATAATTTTGAGACCCCAGAAAATGTATATGGTTTACTTGATATATTTGAAGCAACCCTCTCTATGGACAGACAAACCTGCGGAAATCTTTTGTTTTTCGTGATCTAGATCGTTAACCTCTTCGCGTTAAGAAATGTAAAAATCTATGAGTGAAGTAAAAAAATTAAAAAATCGGCTATTTTTGAATACGCTCAGAGAACAATCAATTTCTGAAAATAGGTCTAGTAGGTCTAAACGAGGGAATAAACTTTATTTTACACATAATGATTTTTATATTTATTTTATATGCAACTTTATGTCATTAATTTGTGAACTAATTAATAACATAGATAGGAAGTGCTTTACCAATTTTTTTTAATATCTTTTAAAATAAGAACAAAAAATTTAAACGAGAATTGAGCCCTATACAAAAACACCTTAACAATGGGAAGATATTTCACACAGTTCAATTTGAAGTCGTTGAAAATTCGGGAAAACACATAAATTGATGCAATTTAAATTGATCCTGCTGGCAGTGAGAGATGGGCGAACGGACGGATGTACCTTTAAAGCTATGTCGTAGCGTGGGGGGGGGGGGGAGAGGGGCAGGTGAAAGAATTTTTTTTTCGTGAAATATCTCCCACCTCTCTCGATCATCCATTTTAAGTTTACTGTATTCGGAAAGGTTTAAGCTTTCAGAGTTGCAGTGACAGTAAAGCTCTTTTTTTTTTTTAAGGGGCTGCACTACAGGTTGTAAATTGGCACCCCCTTCTATAAACATCTCTTTTCGCTTAAAGAAAACATCTAACATACCGATATGCTCAACCCTTGTCCCTTAAACCTGGCTACACCATTGTTTTGAAAGTTAAAAATGCAAGTGGGTTGAACAAAAAAAAAACTGAAACTTCCTATGCTTGTTTGGCCTATTGTACTTGAACAAAATAGTAACATTAAATTAAATTTCTGGAAAGCTTGTTATATTAATTGTTTAGTTTACACTGCATAATATGAAAATTTAATAAATAAATAATTAAATTTTATTACCAAAATATGTTCTTAACTGTAGTTACACAGCATAATTTAACATTTTAGATATGTAAGTCCATATCATTAATTATTATTTATGTATTGGTATATGTGTTATCACTACTAAGTTTGGAAGATTAAAGTATTTCAAAATTATTAACATTTCATTCTGAACATGCAAAAGACAATATATATATATATATATATATATATATATATATATATATATATATATATATATATATATATATATATATATATATATATATATATACACAAAGGGTACTAGGAAAGTTTTGCAATACAGCTATGTTTATTTAATTTTTTCAAAGTAATTTCCTCTACATTCAATACACCTCTCCATCCTCCGAAACCAATCTTTAAACCCAGTTCTGCCAAGTTTCACTAGGCAGTAAAGCACACTCGTTGTCCCAAGCCCGTAGAAGGTCCTCATCACTGGAAAACCGCCTCCCTTTTAGTTTCATTTTCGCATGCGAGAACAGTGCAAAGTCGCAGGGAGCAAGGTCTGGACTGTAGAGAGGGTGCTCGAGAAGTTTCAGTCCTGTCGTGGTCAAATATTCGGTGCAAGCTTTGGCGCGGTGAGCTGGAGCATTATCGTGATGGAGGAACCAGATGTCCATTCTTGACTTTGGCCGCAGGTTCTTCATAGATCCAATGACTTTCGGCAGACACTGTTCAGTATACCACTTAGCTGTGACTGTCTTCTGTGTGTCCAAAACGACACGTTCCACGATTCCACTCGATTTGAAAAATACAGCTATCATTTTCCTCTTTACAGATCGAGATTTTCTGACAACTACGGGTGTGTTCTCATCATCAAAGACCCAAACTTTGTTTTGCGCCTTAGTCGGCACATCGTAATAGTACGGCCAAGTCTCGTCACCTGTCATGATGTTGTTCACATACCGAGATTGTCCCTTATTAAACTTTTTTAGCATCTCCCGGCAACCAGTCACACGTCGTGTCATCTGCTCTTCAGTCAGTCGATGCGGCACCCAGAGAGAACAAAGTTTCTTCACGTGCAAATGATTATGCAGAATCGAAGGAATTGCTGGTGCATGTAGGTCTAAAATACCCTCTATCTGTTGGTAGGTCACTCGCCTGTCCCCTCAAGCATTTTCCTCACAGCAGTAACGTTTCTCTCCGTATCTGACGTTCGTGGCCTTCCCGGCCTCTTAGCATCCTCCAGAGTGAAATTTACCCTTTGAAATTCTCTATACCACCTGAATATCGTTGTACGATGTGGACAAACATCACCTAGTGCAAAAGTCATTTCTTCTAAGCACTAGTCTATGTTTAAACCACGCACGAAATTATAATGCAAAACTGCCCTTATCTCATTTTGTGACCACGATGCCATCGCAAGCACTTTACACTCTCACTGCTAATGAATAACTGAGCCCATCGACTTGGCGCGGCGGCTATTATGCACGTATGAATATGTCTCAATATACAGCAACAAGCAACTTTCTTCTATTCATTGTTGCGTCATATTGCAAAATTTTCCTAGTACCCTTTGTATATATATATATATATATATATATATATATATATATATATATATATATATATATATATAGTTATATAGTATAGTATATAGTTAGCTTCGAGCACAGCAGCAGCAAGATAACAGTATCAAGTAACAGCAGCAGCAAGAGCACTTGAAAATGCCAAATGAGATTTTGGCGAAACTTCAAGCAAATTCATTGTTAGGCGAATGGATTCAAACCCAGAATTTTAATGTATTACATTCCACCATTTTTATCATAAAGAAGTTTAAAAATTAAAGATATCTTGTTTCTCAGTATTTGTTAAATAACAAATATTGTAGTAATTCAGATTTAAAATGTTCTTAAATATGACCATCTGTTATATAATTCTATGAAAAAATGTTAATTTTATGATATTTTATAGTTTTCACACTGGCTGCTGGTGTGATTTTCAAAATATAAATGATTTAACTTTTAGACATTTAGAAGCATTCATCTCAAGTTTGTTTTAAAATTTAAACGGAGTTGTTGTTATGTGCTTATTCATAAATTATTCCAAAAGATGCTAAAACTTATACTTTTGTTAACTTACGAATACAATTTTCTTCTAATAATGATCGTACGAGGGAGGTTGCCACTAATATATTTAATTCTTCCTCTTGTACTAGGTTATTTGTTGAACTTTTAAGTTATACTATAAGATTTACCTTCATTTGTTTGGCAATATTCTACAAAAGCTCAAAATTATATTTATATGATTTGTTTTCAAAAAATCTTTTTTTCAAATTATGTATAAATCACATTAATTCCTGTGTGTTTTTAATTACTTTACAATAAAAATACATAAATTTTAGGAATTCTACATTGTGAATTAAAAGCTGGATAAGTATATGTTTCATAAAGGTTTAAACCTTCAAAAAATAAAAGTTTAAAAAGGACTAAAGTAAAATAGATCAGATCACCAAATGTCATAATAATAAAAAATAACATCACAAAATAGACTTTGGCCCTGTGTAATATGTATGTAACAGAATAGGTGTCTAAAATTATCATTATTTAAATTGGAGATTTGTTTTTATTTGAGAGTCAGATAGGGTAGGTGTAAAGGGTAAAAAATAGTAGTAGTACCTATTAATTTTCACGGCATTCTTAATCGATTGGTAACATTATTGGTAAAAATTAGTCACAAATTTGTAGATACAAATATACCTTGTTTACATGCACATGCAGCTCGAGAGATCGGTAGCAAAAAGCTACAGATTAGGGACACCAATAATAGAATTTCATAAACTTACCTGCCAACCGTGTATTGTTAAGATTGGTCTAATATCAGTTGGACCCCACCATTTTCCTCTAATTTGACCCCATGGTACAGGAATGGAAACTTCTTGCCAAGGTTTTTCACTTGAAAAACGTCGAATTATTTGTAGTTGTGGGAAAAACTTGGACAACGGCCGTAACAGAGTCATGGAGAATCAGTTTTAAAACGTTTTCAGTTACTGTTAAGACTAGTCTTTTTTTATTCAAATGAAATTTAGTTATTTAATGTTGTGCAAAGGTTAATTCTGTGTATAACTGAAAAATTAAATAAATAATCCAGGGTTTTAATATTCTGCAAAAATTGGACTTTGACCATATACAAGGTATTTTGCTTAGTTATACTTTGACAGCAACCTTTAATATCAGACGTAATATTTATCCACCAGGCCTAATTTCATTACTCAGTTCGAAGAGGTTCTGCTTTATTTATTCAGTACGTTCTATTCGTTCTATTCCATTCTACAAAATTCCATAGGATCACCAATATAACCTCAAATCTCTCGTGGCATGTACCTAGTGTTGTGAAAAGTCCATTCACTTCGATGTTCGATACTCGAGAGACTGAATAATAGAATGATCAGTAAAGTATTCCAGTGATTTTTTTCACCCTAAATTTAAATCTAAGCGGAAAATTATGAGCTTTGAGTGAATTTCTTAAATTATTCGTAATACGTACCTAGTTAATCACTTTTAGTTATAATTCGAATTTTATATGTGCTTCAGAAACACGAAAACAATTTTTTTGAAATTTTTTGCATTTTGAAGATTTAATCTCTAATTTTTCACATAATCTGGCCATGACACAAGTTGTAGACTATCAGTAACATTTGAACATTTTTATGGCATACTCCATAGACATAGAGGATGGACTGAGCATTAACCTCATAAAATTGACCACTCTCTAGAAAGAGACAAAGCGATTGTACGGCCAATACCTGTCTCTTTTCTGTAGGCCTGTAATAAACAAGGCGTAGTACCCCGAGACGGAATTCAAGGCGAGAAAAGCCCCATACCCGATTTTAGTTCAAATAGAGCACTTATACAATATTATTTTCAAGAGAGCTGTAGCTTAGCGGCATTTTAAAAAGAGACAGCTACTGGCAGTTCATCCGCTTTGTCTCTCTCACACTTTTGCGTCCATATTTATTTCACAGCAGGATACGGAATACTCACTCCATCCTTTATGTCTATGGCATACTCTATTTAAATTTATTCTACATGGCTGTTGGAAATCAACTATTTAAGTATTTAGCTATTAATTAATAGATGTTGCTCCAATTAACTAGTGTATGTTTGGTTGCCTGTACTCTGATAGCGAGTTCAACGAGAATGGGGAAACCACCGATAACAAATAAAGGAAGAAAATTTATTTTTATTAAAAAAAAACATTTTAAAATAATAAAATATTAATGGTTGTTATAAAACTATAACATGTAAGTAGCTCAATTTGGAGAAGTTATAATAGGCTTTGTCAGGACTACCTCCTTGGACTATGATATCTACAAAGATAGAAATTTTTTTTTTCTAATTATATCTTTCCAATTAATATTTTTTTTTAGAAATACACCACAAAATTTACCCTTACTTCTATCTTTGAAAAAGGAGGGCAAATGAAGAGCTAGTTCATCGTTTTCTTTTCTTTAAAAATAAATAATTATTCTTGAAGAAGGTGAAATTCAAATATCACACCAATATCGCAAAAAACTAAAGTGGAAAAATAAATTAAGTTTTCACAATGGTAATTTATTGCGTGCACATCCTAAAAATATTCCGAAATTTGCAGTGATTTAGCATCACTGTACGCTGTATATACGTTGGTTTTCCAGTTGAATTTTGTCTTCGCGATTTGTTATGATAGATCTTATTGTCCATGGAGCTGATATGTCCCTTTAATGTATAGTAGAATGGCTGTGGGTCTGTTATCCGAATTGTAAACATTTTAACTGCTATTAAATACATTTAGAGCAGGTTATTAACATTCATTGAACACTTACTATAGTTTTTACCACAACTTTTTAACTGAAAGATGACTGATTCAATCATCTCCTTGTAGATCAAGAGGGCGACCCGAAATTTTGACTTATCGACTAATCGTATACCTAGTTGTTCATTCTATTGGACGAGTCGACTAGAAGCCTTTAACATTGATTTTGCTGCCCCGAGTTCAAAAACTCGAAAAACGACAGTTTTTGGCCTGAAAAAGCGGGTCCAGCTTCGTTCTCCGGTATTGACGGCGTCTGCGTTTAACAGGTTCACTCTTATTTTATCAAGAACAAACTAAATTTATTGATTTTATACGGTTAACGTTTTTTTGGCCTTAAAGCTGGATCCGGTTTCGGCGGCGTCTACCTTTTGGGGCACTCGAGTCTTTTAGTGTCAACAAATGTTATGGTACTTGATTCAAGTGGTTAAATGACAGTCCATTTTCGGATGTAGCATTTTGGTCATTCCAGGGCACGGGAGCTGCAAACTCAACTTTAAAAGCTTCGACTCCCCCGATAGAATGAACAACTAGATAGACGGTTAGTCGTCAGGACAAAATTTTGGGTCGCCCTCTTGGTCTATTGTAAGTGATTTGAGCTTATCTTATACAAGTCAAGATGTTACTATACTGTTATCCGGAGCAACATAAGAATCTAGGGATCCGATGTTTCCTTAGAGAGTTATTCCGACTAGGAGATTGTTTATAAATAACTAAGCAAACTTCATTGTTTAAAAAACTAGTTCCAAGTAAAATACAAGGGACGTTCAATAATTAATGAGGCAAATGGCTGTTAACAAAAAACGAATTATTCAATGACAATGAAATCTACACTATTTTTCAACGTAGTCTCCATCAACGTTTAGGGCTTTTTCCATCCTTCTGTGAGCTTTTGAATTCCTGTAGTGTAGAATTGTTAACCTTGCTGCCTCCGCTAGTCGTATACCGCTTTTTTGACCGCTTCGGTGCCTTCGAATTTCGAACTATTTGAGTGGGTCGAACAAATAAAGATCGGTCAATGCGAAGTCGGAACTAAACAACTTTTCGATAGTCTTTCACGTTTTTTGAAAAGCATGAGAGTGGACGTTATCAAGCAACGGAATCACACCTTTTAAGAAAGAACTCTGGCGTTTTCTTCTTATCGTTGGTTTTCCTTTCTGTTGAAGCATGTTTGAAAAGTACTCACTGTTCGCAGTACAGTTGAGCTTCTAAATATTCATAATAAATTGGGCCTTGAGAGTCCCAGAAGACCGTTAAGATTAGTTTACCGACAGATGCGTAGGTTTTGAGTTTTCTCTTTGCGGGAGAATTCGAATGTTTCTACTCAAGACTTTGCCGTTTGGATTCAAAATGGTAAATTCATATTTGATCACAGGTTCTTAGACGATCTACAAAGTCATTACCTTTCGTTAAAAACCGTCGTTTGAGCTCAGAACAAATGCGAATTCGGTTGTTTTTATGGTCCTGAGTCAGCTGTCTTGGAATCTACCTCGAACACGTTTTTCATTATTTCAATTTATCATGAATAATGGAGTGTATGGTTCCAACACTGATATTACACACTTCAGCAGTTGTCGCAATTTTTATACGTCTGTCACCGCCGATAAGGTAATTTATGCGATTTTGTAGGTAAAAACTTCAACTGGTCTTCCCGAACGCTGAAGATCGGTGACATTTGTTCTTCCTGAATCAAACTGATAACAAAAATCTTACCACTATGCTCTTCCGGGGAGCACACATTTTGAAATGAACAAATTAGGTTATGTTAACTATTTTTTTTTCAAGCAGCTGATTGAGTTCATTGCCTTATTGACTCCCAAGAAGTTTTATTTAAAAATATTTAGTAGTTTTCCTACTATTGCTGTTTGTCTTCTTAATTATTGAACGTCCCTCGTATATGGGTGATGTTTTTGTTAAAATGTCGCCACAGTGTGAAGAATTTTTAAAGCGGTACATGAATATCGAAGATACATTTTACTGCCGTTACATTTTATTTGATTTTTTTATTATCTGAAATCATTATCATTTAGCATTTCTATGGTTTTTAATTATTTCTTTATTACTAATTGACAGTCTTCTTAAATTGTTATTATCCCAGATACCAAAATTCACCGAAAAATGATTTTGCAAGACAATTCTTCAATAATACATTTTATGTATTTAAACGTTTTACTATTACTTAAGGTTTTCGAGCATCAAAGCAACTCGACGTAGTTAATTGCACGTGTAACTTTTTAGGTACCACCTCCGATTATCAATTTTGAAATTAGAAAATGAATATCTAGCTGGTACGAAATATTATTACTTTTAACTTTTCTATAAAAAAGTAGTACTTTTTCTTTGGTGTATTATGTGTCCGCATAGATAAACACCTGCACCTAGAAAGTTGCGCTTGTGTTGCATTAACTTGTATTAATGTCCGAATATCTTTACCGTTGTCTAGTTACTTACCACTATCAGTGGTATTTATTACAATTCTAATTTGATAACTTTAAATAATTTAGAATTCTTATGAAGCCCTTACATATTTACATTAAAACACGATAACACATCTGACTTGTCCTGAAAATTAGTTCACTGGATCGACTGCTAACGAATCCATTAAATGTACAGTATAGGCGTGATGACAGTAACAATGAATCACCGAAATTATGACTTTAAGTAATGAAGTAGATTAAAAATTTCTAAAAAATGTTTTTATTTTTATATTAAAAGTGAGATTAATATTATTTTTGTTAAAATAAAAATGCCAAATACAGCAATCCGCCATGTTATGTAGAACACCAATCAGAGCGAATGGCGTCACGCCTAAGTAAACCTTATTTCGGTCGAACTTCTTTTGTGTTAACGATAATCTTTGCACCGTTTATCAAGAGTTGACTAGTTTTGTATTACAAAAACTGGAACCAAGAAATGTTAGAGATGGAAGACGGATTTATCACGGCAAATAGCTCTCATTTACTAAAATTGATTTGTTGATGCTTGGAGAATTTCTTGCGTCAAACAAAGACTTTTGCTCAGCAGAATTAGAACTATTAAAACTTCTATGTAAGTATATAAGTAATCTGTATTAAAACTACAATTTAAAACTCAAAAACCCATAAAAACTGCATTTTATTTCTACGTCATGGCTTTATTAGTTTTAGGTTAGGTTATGATTGTTATGAAAATATTGATATGTCGTGTGAGTAAGTACATACTAATTGATTTTATTTATTTTAGATCCTCATGCCCATCGTATGGCGATGACACTGTAAGCTATGTACAGCTTAAACGTGATGAAAAAATGTGCATATTGAAATGTAAAATTTGCTCAGAATATAAGGTCCATGCAAAGTTATATGCAGTTACGTTATTTTTTTTTTTTTATTTTTTTTTTTATTTTTTTTTTATGGGTTTAGCACACTTGCTGCAGGGAGGTCCCTAAAGTGCTACAGGAGCGATACGTGTGCGGAAAAAGCGATTCACGTTGTTCTTGAATCGCTGTAAATTGTACTCGGTGGGAAACACAGTCCTGGGCAAATTATTTCGAAGGGATGATGTTCTCCATATAAAAGACTGCTTGAAAAGCGTTAATAGTCAATGAAGAAGAAGAAGCAGTTATGTACGTGCAATGCCATGGCTGTGTTGCCTCTCAAGGGGGCTGCAAGCACGCCATAGCATTTCTTATGAGGGTCCATTGCAGGAGTGAAGACCCATCGTGTACTTCAGTGGAATGTTACTGTCTAGGGTTGGTACTAGCCTAGCAAAGCAATTATTAAATGGTAAGCTTAGTGTGCCAACAAATAGTAGAATTCTTCAAAAGTTTTTGGAAATGGGAAGAAAAAGAAAACCTAACAACTGTGAAATAATGAAATATCGACCGAGTTATATTTGTGATGATACAGAAAGTGTATCTATGCACTAACTTGTGCTGAAACATAAGGAGAAATCATGTGACACATTTTTGGATTTCTGACTGATGCACATATTTTTAAAACTGAAAAAGAGATCAGAGAACTGCACCAAAGTAGTCTTTGGCAGGAATTGAGGTATGGCAAAATCGCAGCATCCCGAGCGTTTGTATTTAGTCGTAGTAAAACAAATGATGGAACACTTATATCATTAATTATGGGAGGAGAAATTCCAGATACACCAGCGATGGTGGTGGTAGAATATTAGAAGATAGATAGGTCACATGTAAAAGTACATATTGTAGTTCTTTATTTCCTGGCAATAGAATCTTAATAAGTCCAAAATAGTAGGTGCAATAACAGACAGCTACCTTGTTATCAATCACAACTAATTAAATAAACATGTAAGTAGTTTAATGTTTTATTTATTGTGTAAAGTAACAAAATAAATATAAAAATATTCACTTTAGTTTAGCTTGAAAAAAAGAAATAAGTACTTAAACTTCCAGTCTCTCCAGGTTCTAACTGTTCTGTAATTGTACTTCTTTCTTCTAAATCTTTTTCACTTTCTTCAACTACCATCCTTCTTTGTTTCTTGAGAATATATGGTCGTTCTATAGTGTCAGATGTTCGTTTTCTTCGATCAGGTTGGCATTCAAATCTTGTAGGAATACACCCTGGTTTCGAGCGCACTTGTGACACTGAACCCATCACATGGTACTGAATGTAATTCTCCATATCATTGGGCAACTGAAAAAGAATAAAGTATCCATTAAATAAACAGTAGTGGATGATAACATTAAAGAAATAAAACCTAACCTCAATAGTGATGTGACTATCTTAGATAATTAACAATTTCTCAAACAAGATTATTACGACACACCTCATTTATAATAGTAAAATATTAGGTTAAAACTTACATCAAAATGGTCTTCACAGAAATAAATTGAAGAATTTGGAGAAATAACTGCTGGGTCTCGCCGTGCAAGAGTTAGCCACTTATTTCTTATTGTTTTCTTGTTTGGAACGTAAACAAATAACTTATCAGAAGTTTTTATCGATGTTTTTTTACACTGAGGGACCGCACCTCACTTATACACTTTAGAATTCATTTTAAACACACAAAATAACAAAATTATTATATAGACACTGTGTACTTCACTGTTGTTGACATGGAGTTTACAAAGGCGTGACGTCACGAGCAGACACCATGACACCTGCGGGCCTTTTTGCGTGAAATTCAAAAGTCCAATTTTATGCTAAGAAACCTGTAATTTCTCCAGAAATATATATTGTTTTGGAAATAGTAGTTCCGTAAGAACATCGTGGAATATTTTTTCAAAATTAGTCACCATGTCTATTGTCAGACTTCCAAAATTTGTATCATTAAAAATGTGATCTACTGAAGCGCGTAGTTTTAGCTAATAGAAAAGAAATCAAATAACACATTTATACAAATAAGTAATAGTTGAATGTTTTCCAGATTAATATTTTAAAAACTTGTATATAAACACATATAACCAATTATTGGTATTAGTAAATGTAATTGGCAACACCAGTACGTTCTTTTCATTCGGTGTTGCACAGAAACGGAGTAAGGTAACTTTTTAGATAAGGAAGGGTTGAAAATTAATTTACTATTTTCTCCTTGTTCTTACCGCACTCATTGCAATTTTAAATGGATGATTGACATGGCGGAAGGCCATTTCATGAATGACATGTTTTAACTGTTCTTGGGTATAAGAGGCTTTTGGTTTCTATCAAAAAATCAATCACCTAAATAATAGTCTAATATATTTGTTAACCAGTAGGTATTTATTATTAATATTTTTTTTACATTTTTATAAAGTCGTCATTATTATAACAAAAATGCAGTCAACAATTCGATAAAAATTATTAATAATTACATGAAAATTAAACATATATTAACAATAAAACTCAACTATACTCAAATTGTATTATTTTTTCTTTAGTATCATCTATAACCACAACATGTGGTCATGAGTAATGATACGAAAATAAAGATAAAACTTTTTGAGAATAGACAGTGTACTTACATGCGCTAGTGACTAAGGCCAATAAAATGGCAATAACAAAACATAAACACAAACATACAATTCAATACATAAGTAGATAAAGCTCACCGCTGTCTCAAGAAGTCATCTTTTGGAACAATGGAACCAATAAATGTACATAACTACTTTTTCGTTTCAGAACTTCACGTCAATTTTATAAAAAAAAACTAAATTTGTGGTAAGTAAATATATTTTTACTCATTTTATCTACTCGTGTTTCGAATTAAAAAAATAACTGAAATTCATTTTGTCTTAGCCCCATGGTTGTAACTGTATAACCTTTTGACCATACCAAGGACCGGCGCCTCCGTCATTGCCGTTGTTACCAGACTCTTGTGCCGCAGCAACAGCTGCTGATGCTGCAGACAGCGAACCTTGTTTTGCTGCAGCTAATTGTCTTACCGCTGCACTGTTGGAACTCGTAATTGATTGGATTTTTCTAGCGGCATCGTCTAAAAATAAAGGTAAAATAAGTCAACGAAAGAATTATTTAAAAAAAAATTTTAAATGTTCTTATACAACATCCAGAATAACAAAATCGTTGAAGTATCTAGGGACTGCCAATGCAAACAGCGTCTTTCCCACTCTGCTCTCGGGTGGAAACTACTGACCCTATATTCTTGTCTGACTACTAAAGACTGGCGATGGAAATAGTGTCTCTCTTGTTTTCATGTGGGGTGCATATCCGACGTTGAACTGAATGGATAAAGAGATGTCACCAAAAAATAATTCTACACAATGTTATTAAGACGTTCAGAGGTGTGACTCCCGAGTACAAGGAATTGTTTCTAATTTTCCAATTTTTTTAATCTTTACATTTTGTAATAATGACTGAAAAATTGCCAATTATGAGTGTTTAGGACCTCAATCATATATCGGGGGATCATATATATTCTATATTTTCGTGAAGTATTTCCTAAAAAAGTTAATGTCTCTTAAAAAAATAAAAGAAAAATAATGTCACTATTATATACCCATATTAGTAGCCAAATTGTCTAAAGTAAGGAATTTTTAACAATTTTTTTCATTCTTATTCTTCTAGTAAAACTAACAGGTTTGTGGATAGAGAGGTGAATGCGCCAAAAATCTAACAGATAAAGTTGCTAAAATCTAGAAGTTTCTGGCCGCGTTTCTGCTTTTTACAACTACTTACCAGTTTTTTGGATCTCATGAGCTGCCGCAGATGCACTTTTATTAATAAGCGCAGCTGCTCGACCTTCTTTAGCTGAAGCTGCATGTTGAGCATCTGATACTTCAGCTTTGGCTTGGGCGAGACGTTGCTGGGCGCGCACTACAGCTTGTGCTGCTGCCTTAGCTTCTTGCTGCTGCACGGCTGCGGCTGCTTCAGCTTTCTGTTAACAAAAAGGTATAATACAGGGTTGTGCAAAAGTTACCTTACAATTGTAATAAGTTCTACGTACTGAAATGTAGATAGATATGGCACTGATGAGCTATTCAGTGTTTTTTTTTTACATTTTAATTTCCTAAGAAAAATTACTAAGTAGTGTTAATAGCAAACTAAATAACAACAAGCTTTAATATACTTTCTTTGGGTTTAGTTGGGGTAATTTTTGTGAACTTAAAATTATAGTTATTACACCTACACCAGCAACTTACGAGTATTAAGATTATTTACGACTTGCTAGACTTTCTGACACCCATAAAGAACCTTCATTTCGTCCGCGAGACATCTATGGAA
Source organism: Pachyrhynchus sulphureomaculatus (assembly GCA_019049505.1). Taxonomy (NCBI): domain Eukaryota; kingdom Metazoa; phylum Arthropoda; class Insecta; order Coleoptera; family Curculionidae; genus Pachyrhynchus; species Pachyrhynchus sulphureomaculatus. The sequence goes on from CM032456.1 coordinate 61,194,232, forward strand.
TATCAAACTGGTTATATGTGAACACCTATCACATATACCCAGTTTAGACGTTCACTGAATGTTTATTTGAATTGCCTAGACATAATATACATAATAATAAAATGGACATATTTTAGTAATTATCGTCATGCCAAGTTTAGTATATTAACACCAAATAGCAATTAAATCAAATATTTTGTTCTCTGTCTTATCCACGTCCATAGATGGGATTCCCTACACTGGTTTTGGAAATTTAGTTTTTCACGTAGAAAGTTCTCTCAATTCTCAGTCAATATTTCAAAATTAAAAAGGAACGTGTTTGTCTGAACTATTTTGCCGTAAAATATATCAAAGAATAACCTTCAGAAGTTTGTTTACATTCTTGAGCAATAACCTGTATATTAATCTAGGTCGAATTTAGTGAAATTCATTTTTCTAATTTATACAAATTCGCAATCAGAAAAATATTTATTTTGGAAATTATCATAAATGCTAATGCCATAGAGTTTAAGTAAAAAATGAGACTTGTTTAATTATTTATTTCACTTAATTTTTTACTTGAAGTATTTTGATTTATCTCAGTATAGAACGAGATCACTGGTTCTTCTAGACCAACATTGGTTTTTGGTTTGCTAATTTTATAAACACGACTGTGTTTAGGTTCCCGCTATGAGTGTCAAAGTGGGAGTATGTTCGTGCTTTATTAAAATTGAAATGGTCATACGAGGGCCGCCTTTTAAGTTTTCACAAACGACCATGAGATGGCGCAATTGCGATGTGACATTGTTGTAAAATATGACATTTGTTATTGTTAAAACAGCCGTGGCGTAGTTTACTTACCGTGAGAGTTAAAAAAAAAACAGTTTTGTAAACAAATGAAATATTCACGTAAAGGTTTTCGTTAGATGATTTTTTTTACGATTTTAATAAAGGCCTAACTCAACAACATTGTCTTGAATCGCTTCGCTCAACTTTTGGTAATGAATCACCATTAGAAAAAACTGTGTACAATTGGTCTGTAGAATTTCGACCATTCGAATGGTCGTGCTTGATGCCGATGAATTTCGTGAAGGTCCACCAAAATGGGTTGTTATTCCAAAAAACATCGATGCTATGCGCAACATGAGTGAAGAGGACGGCATGTGACTTACCGTGGGATAGCGGCTTCCTTAGACATATCGATGACTGCAGTACATTTGATCTTGCATGAACTTTTAGCTGTGAAAAAGATCTGTTCCCGATGGATTCCGCATAATTTGACTGAAACTCAAAAACATAGGCTCAAAAATGCTCAAAAAATTCGACATGCAAAATCCGTATACAACATCGTAACAAGAAGCGAAACTCGTACGAGCCAGAAACTAATTAACAATCAACTGTTAGGGCATTCCAAGATGAACCGAATCCAACAAAAGTGGTTCGTTCATGAAGCACTTCCAAGAAAATGATCGCTTGCCTCTTTGGTTATACTAGACATGTTGCGACTATTGCTTTAGAAGATCGAAGAACAGTTAATGCTGAATGGTAAACAACAATTTGTTTGCTAGAAGTCTGATGAAATCAGGAAAAATAATCGAAAACGTCGCATTGTTCTTCATCATAACAAGTCAAACAATTGATTATTTGACGAAGAAAAACATCGAATTAATGTCTAATTGCCCGTATTCACGATTTATCACCTAACGACATCTTTTGTTCCCGAATGTCAAAAAAAAAAATGCATGGACAACGATTTTCAGCACCTCAATAAGTTGTTGAATCCTTCCAAAACCAGGTTTTGGTATCAACTTCAGAGTGGAAAAAGTGTATAAATCTTAAAGGCGTACTATTTTGAGAAACAATAAAATGATTAGTACCAAAAATTTTTTTTTCTTTCATTGTTTTTGTAAAAACTTAAAAGGTAGCCCTGGTATACGTACTTGAAGCGCAAGTTGTGCATCAGCTTGTTTTCGAGTAGCTTCATGTTGTGCATTCAGAACGTCCTCTTTGGCTTCCTGAACCCTACGTTGGGCAGCCATGACGTTGGACGAGGCTTCCTTGGCGGCCTGGATTGCTGATGCGATTTCGGACGGGGAAACTGATGGACCATAGGATTTCTTCAAAAGTAAGAAAATATATTTAGTTGAAAGCATTATAGAGTGATCGGCATAAAGCTTGCTATATGTTGTAATTTTTTTTTAACGTGATAAATATTCTGTTGATGAAAATGAAAATTTCTGCATAAATATAACAATTTTCAATGTTGAACAAGCCTATAACCTACGAAGATGGATTGAAAAGCTCGCGGCCTCCCCAAAAAATAATTATAATATTTTTATTATAGTTCCCTCAATAAGTTCATACTTTCTTTGGTTGTCACAGTGTAAAATTTTATTGCTGTAGAATTTGTGGTTTTTAAGTTAGAACGAGTTTAGTGAGACCAAGTGCAGCGTTTTTGAAAAAATGGAAAAAATTGAACAAGTGCGATCATCAAGTACCTGTTTAAAAAAAAGATTAATACCAAAGGAGATCCACGATGATATGAAAACAACGCTAGGGGAATCTGCTCCGTCATATACCACTGTGAAAAATTGGGTTGCAAAATTTAAACGTGGGCGAGAGAGCATCGAAGATGACCCTCGCTCCGGCCGGCCCAAGACGTCTACGACTGTAGATTAACTGTGTGAGGGAGATTGCAGACATTATAGGCATCTCGTACGAACGAACACAAAACATCACTGCCAATGGACTCGGATTTTCTAAGGCTTCCGCTAGGTGGGTCCCCAGATTGCTTTCAGTTGAACAAAAACGAATTCGACTCACGATTTCTCGCGACTATTTGGAGATGTTTGAGGCTGATCCGCAAGATTTTCTTAATAGGTTTGTGACAATGGACGAAACCTGGGTTCACCACTATACTCCAGAGACAAAACAACAATCTAAACAGTGGGAAAAATCTGGTGAACCGATCCCAAAGAAAGCGAAGGCAATTTTGTCAGTAAAAAATGATGCCGTCGATTTTTTGGGATGCTAAAGGTATTATTATGGTGGACTACCTTCCGAAAGACGAAACAATAAACTCGACTTACTATTGCACTCTTTTGCGTCGTTTACGTCAAGAAATTAAAGAGAACCGTCCAGGATTACTGAGAAAGAAGGTTTTGTTCCATCAGGACAACGCTCGCGTTCACACATCTGTTGAGTCTATCGCTCAAATTCGTGATTATGGTTTCGAATTGCTGCCCTCTTTTTCTCCTGATTTGGCACCTTTGGACTTTCATCTGTTTCCAAACCTAAAAAAACACCTCGGTGGCCAGAAATTTTCATGAAATGAAGAAGTCGAAGCTGTAGTTAACCAGTATTTTGAAGACCTTGAGGAATCTTTTTTTCAAACAGGTGTGAAAGCTTCGGAAAGCAGGTGTAAGAAGTACATAGAGCTAGGTGGAGATTACGTCGAAAAATAAAAATATTTTTGTACGTATTTTTTTTTTTTCTTGACTAGGCCGCGAACTTTTTAATCCATCCTCGTATTAACTGAACCCATTAATATTTTCCGGCAATCATGGCTTGAAATGTTGACTAGTCATTAGTTCTAATATAAGAAATGTGATGAAATTATCGATAATTTCAGGAAATATACATGAATGATATTGAAATTGTTAACGTATTGCGTATATTTAAGATTTTTATTATGTAATTTGCATTAAACAAATTATATTCTATAGAAACATTTGTGAAATAGAAGTAAATCAATAATCCCTTCACCATACTGAAGAATCAGTTTCAAGTTTTTTCTGTCTATTTCTGTCAATAATTAATATTTTTTATAAATTTCAAGAATTTTAAATTTCTTCAATTTGCACTTTTTCGAAAATGAAGATATCTGGACGTATTTTGAGACGGCAATTTAAATATTCATAAGGAAAATTATCATTTTCTCGGATTACTCTTGTAACATAAAGACTGTGGAAATTACAGAGTTCTTTAATCATGTCCGAACATTTTCTCGGAAAAAAATATTTGAAAAATTTCGAATTTGTCTTACAAATCATGTTGCCATTATATTTAATGGAGGCAATTAAACTCCTCGTTTTAAAAAATTAAGTAAGTATTGTAAAAGAAGATGTCATGTAAACAGCAAGTATTGACCGTGGAGAAAAAGTACCACGTATCTTCGAAATACTAACGTTGCAGTGAAAAATAATTAAGTCTGATTTTTTTTTTTCTTACTACATACAGAAGAAAAAAATAATGGCTTGGTTTAGAGCATACAGATAATCTTCCCTATTAGTTTAAAAGTACTCACTTCACATTGTTTGGAGCTAGTCAGCTAGAAATAGCAAAGTTTTTTTTATTATTTAGCGTTCTGCGACGACTGCTAACTAGAAAAACTTCAAATTAAATGGTCATAAGATGTCAACTATCAAGACTTTTACATGGTAAATTATAACACTTTTAATACTTCTAATCTATCTTTTATCTTACCGTTACAAAAGTGACTGGAGCAGATACATATGAGGCTGAAGCTCCGAGTCCCGAATGTCCAAATCCATCATACGAATTGTATCCGTACCCACTGTCAAAAACGCCTCTTTTTACCACACGGACTGAGGCCATAGAAGCGTCTACGATCAGTAAGATCACAACAGCCTAAAACAAAATAAGAGCTTATTAGGCTCTGTCAAAATTGCATTGCGATATTACTTCTTTTTTTTAATTGAGTAAGTTGCACAGGTTGCGGATGCAGAAATTACGCTATGCAGATGATACCTTGAATATAGCCGCAAATGAAAGTGAATTAGAAGTAATTATGCAAATACTGACAAAGATCAGTAAAAGCTACGGATTAGAAGTAAACAACAACAATAAAAAAATAATGATGATTAGCCGAACTAATATAATCAACCTCAACACCTACTAGGGTATGAAATCGTAGATTCTTATTAATACCTTGGGTCTCTAGTTACCCACATTGACTACTGTGACTCAGATATACCTAGGAGACTCTCAATTGATAGCTCTATAACCACAAAATTAATCAAAATATGGAAAAAGCTCTCGGACAATAAATTTCCGAAAGCAGATAGAAATAGAATTGCTGCATTTGAGATATGGATGTATCATCGAATTTTTAGGATAACGTGGGTTCAGAAAGACTGAACTCACTTATAAACCAGATATGAGCTACAATAACTGGTCCTACATGGAAAGATTGAAGGCAAGCGATGCAGGGGTAGATCACCTTCACGTTGAGTGGACCAGATGAAACAGTTTACTAGAAAGTCATTGCATGAAGCATCAAAGCATGCTCAGAATCGAGAACTGCGGCAGATGTTAGTTCAATCTATTTATTGAGCACAGAGTCAGCATACTTTCTCGAGGACTTAGAAAGAGGAAGTTGAGTCTTGATACTTTTTTAAAAATAAAAAAAATAATATGATACAAGAAATAATACAACAAATAATAACTACTTGTTATTAAATTGTTAAATATATACGAAGGGCCTCGATATTAGCGTGAAATATTTTTGGGGAGTAATTTTTCTCCATAAGTAAGACGAAAAGTTTATAAACGATATTTCATGATTACCATTGGTGTTTGCAAATCATATAGGGACTCATGGATTTCGGTATCGGTATTTGGTAATGGTGAAAAAATCATCTTTAAAAGTTTATCGTTTAAGCCTCCCTTCAAAATTGCGAGAACTCACGACAACAACAGCTCTGTGAAAGAAACATTTCGGGCTCCTTGACTTTGTTAGCATTGGCTAAGGGAATGACAACTTTATTGCAAAGTTTAGCATTTCCGCACTAACTACGTTCTTCACAATAACCTAAAAACTGGAAGAGCAGTTTCTGTTTTTACTGAACGTACATCACCATTATTGAAGAAAGTGCAGCTGATGACCGAAATTTCTCGAATCGACTATATTCTCCTGGCGTACTTCTTTCTGTGTCATCAACTTGACGAATTTTATGTGATGATTTGAATTAATATCCAAATTTCAATTAATTCTGGAACTGTATTCGTAAGACCATCGATTTCGTGGTTAGTGTACTAATACACCTTTACAGCAAAAAAAACTGATTCTAGTTTTTATCGAAAAATTGTGTTCAGTGACACAGCTCAGTTTTGGCTGAATGGTTCTGTCAACAAAGAAAATTATAGGAATTGGGGCGACAACAATCTAAAAATGATTCACCAGAGTCCACTATCTGCAAAAAAAATATTCAAATGGCATGTCAGTAGTGTCTCTAAGTCCTATTTTTTCAAAATAAGCAAACATAAATCGTTACAGAACCACGATTAATGCTTATTTGTTTTTAAATTTGCCAAATTTTAATCTGAAGGAGATTTGGTTTTAATAAGACGGCGCAATATACACACATCACTAAAACAATTGATTTATTTAAAACGAAATTTAGTCATTGGGTTACTTTGAAAAATGGCCCCGTGAATTGTCCCTCATGATGGTACGCTGTGGGATATGTAAAGTCTGTCCTCTACACTAACAAACTAATAACTATCGAAGCATTAAAAACGAACGATAGTAACAATTATTTTGGTTGAGAGAATGTTCTAATGAAACACGGTAGAGGTGAATAATGTGCCGCGCTATAAATAATGCCAATAATAAGAAAAAATAAATTCTTTGAAATAATTGATATTTGTAGTTTTCCTTAGCGTTGAAAGTACTGATCTGAAAACTGAATTTCTCATATACTTCGAAAAATGCTTCTTAGAGGGGCTAGAATTCAATAAGGGGAAAACTAAAAATAGGATATATATTATATTTCAAAATATATCTGTAAAAAGTATTAATGTGTTTCTTTTAGTACGTATAAAAGCCTAAAATAATAACGTTTAGAGATTTTGCTTGTGTTTGTATCTTCATATTTTTTTTTTTCCAGTTTCAAACATCTGAGCGAGTTTTTACGAAATTGGGAAAAAGGTACAGTACACTGGTTTTATCCATAGACTACATTTTCTCTGATTCAAATTCCATATTCCCGTGGAAGACACGATATAATACAGTGTTTATTTATTTTTAAGGCAATAATATTTATACAGTTTGAGAAATATTAAACCGAATTTCAGTTATGAAGGGTACATAATTTCAACATTATAGTTGACTGGACGGTAAATTTGAGTATTATTAACAAAGGCTAAAAGATTTCCATGTTCGATATGAGGATGAAAGCTCAAAGGATATAAGATAAATCATATTGGGCCATCAACATATTTTGGAGTTGGTAGAAAATTAAAGGAATTAACGACAGAGTTTTCATATAAAACAAGAACTGCAAAGATCAGTTCAGAATTTTTGTTTGACTCATGCTTAATTTCATATCTCTTAATTGCGTCTAACAGTTTATATTTTAAATACTCTATGGTATCTACCAGGTGTACAAGTATGAAATGCGGATTTCAGACAACAGATGGTGCACCAATGCAGTTTGTGCTATAAAGATTGGACACTGCACCATTTTGTTGTGTCATCAACAAGTGTCAGACGCGCACGAGTAATAAATTGGAAAAGTGTGTGCATAGTGTCGTGTTGTTGTGTTCAATATGTCGAAATCATACTGATTACTTCGAGAAGCTTATGGTGAACATGCTCCATCACAAGATACGTGTGAAGGATGGTTTCGGCGTTTTAAAAGTGGTGACTGAGATGTTGCAGACAAGGAACGTGGAAAACCGCCAAAAAAATACGAAGATGTGGAATTGCAAGCATTATTGGACGGAGATGATTCGCAAACACAAAAACAACTCGCCGAGCAATTGGGCGTTACTCAACAAGCTGTTTCCAATCGGCTACGAGAGATGGGAAAAATTCAGAAGACCGGTAGATGGGTACCATATGAGTTGAACGACAGGCAAATGGAAAAGCGCAAAAACACGTGTGACAATTTGCTCGCTCGGTGCAAAAGGAAGTCGTTTTTGCATCGTATAGTTACAGAGGATGAAACGTTTATTTATTTTGAGAATCCCAAGCGCAAAAAATCATGGGTAAACCCAGGCGCACCATCCACATCGACCGCAAGACCGAATCGCTTTGGCAGAAAGACGATGCTCTGTGTTTGGTGGGACCAGCGGAGCGTGGTCTATTATGAGCTGTTAAAACCTGGGGAAACGGTTAATACTAAACGTTACCAACAACAATTGACCGATTTGAATCGTCCGTTGCTTGAAAAAAGGCGAGAATACGGAAAGAGTCAACACAAAGTCATTTTTCTTCATGACAATGCTCCATCACATACGGCAAAACCAGTTCGCGATACGTTGGAAGCACTCAGCTGGGAAGTTCTACCCCATGCAGCTTACTCACCAGACTGGGCTCCTTCCGATTACCCCTTGTTTGCATCGATGGGTCACGCACTTGCTGAGCAGCGCTTTGGTTCGTACGAAGATGTGAAAAAATGGCTCGATGAATGGTTCGTAGCAAAAGGGGAAGATTTTTACTGGCGTGGTATTCACAAATTGCCCGAAAGATGGAAACAATGTATAACAAGCGATGGAGCATACTTTGAATAAAGCACTTTTTATCATTCTTCCGAATTTAACATGTTTTTTTAGAAAAAAAAATCCGCATTTCATACTTGTACACCTGGTAAATATTACAATATCAAAGCCCGTCAAGAGTTGTCAAAATCAGATTGAAAGACAGACTAAAAACTCAAAAACTAGTAACTAAGTTTAAAAAAACAATGTTGTCTTAGAGCAGAGGTTTAAAAACTAATTTAGGAAAAGCTAACTATTATTTTCCATTTTACTCTGTTTCATCTGTTGTTTATGTTATTTTTTATCTAACGAAAAAAAAAAAAGAAAAATTTATCGAGAGCATTAGACAGAATTAATGTCAGTCATTTGTTTTAGCGATATTGATAGAGATTAAGTCTCAATATGGATAAAACAAAAATTATGGTAGACAACACGACAATACGCCTCTTAACATCAACGATAACATTTTTAAATGAGTGGCAAAATTCAAATACCTAGGCTGTTTTCTTAAGGTGTAACTGTAATGAAGAGGTGAAGAGGAGAATTGACTACTCAAAAACGGCCTTTTGCAAATTCAAGAATCTCCTTCTTCACAGAAATCTACGACTGTCGTGAGCTGGTCACGTAAAGCTAGAACGCCAAACTGAGTCGAAGTCCTTGAATTGTAAATACTTTGCAGACTATTAGGGTGTCGTACTTAGCACATATATTGGGAGGAACTCGATATTTTATACTGAAATTTATATTTCAAGGGAAGATCGAGGGATGACGTAGGCTATATAATTTTTGTGGGTTCGCTACATAAGAATCTGGTGTGGTATAACAGATGCTGTGACCACATTCAGCTAGCAGCAGCAGGCTATGATGGGGTTGATCTTCAACGTTGATATTTTTTAAAAATTAAACCAATTATTCATCTATTTATGCTAAATAATTAAAAATGATAGTTTGAAGTCTACAATTACATATTATTATTTTACGTACTTAAGTATCAGATTCAAACTGAAAAACTAGCAAGCAAATCACTCCGATTTAAAAAGACATTTTAATTTAAATTTATTTGTTTCTTTTAATCCATTATTTAAACAGACATCAGTAGTACTATTATTTTAAAGCAAATAATAGAAATATAAAAATAAGATATGTTAAGGGATGAAGATTTTTAGTACTCACCCCCGTTAAGAACATCTTGCACGTATTGTTTGATTGGTGGATGAGAAGTACACTGACTTGAAATCCTGAAGGTACCATCTTTTATACTACAATCCCTAAAAATAATCTGATATAAATTAAATAAATATTACAGTTATTATGACAGTGCCCATAATTTTCTTTCTTCCGTATTTAGAAGAATTTTAAATTAAGCTGACTCTCCTTGATATCACGATCTTTATTACTTTCTTTACGAAGATATTTTATATGTTTAAAAATTATATATTAATGTTACTCTTCAATTTGTCTACAAATAAGAATATGGACAAATATGTTAGTCCATGGACAAATGGGATAAATAGATAAGTTGTTTTTATGTAATTTCAGAAATTTCGTCTTCCATCTTGGCAATTGCGGTGATTATTATGTTTTGGTGCGATTTTCTTATTTTTTTGTTTCAATTTAAAGAAACAATACTGAAGTTTATAGAAAAATATCAGATATTTTTAAGACGTTAATATATAATAAAATAAAATAAAAAAATCAAACAAATCTGAAAGCTAAGTATGTTTGAATACGCTTTTCAACATTTACTAAAATCTTTTTCATTTCCATGTTAACGGCCAGCTCAATAAATATAATTACTGTTATTGGAGTTCGACTAATCTAAAACTAAAGCATCAAAATCCTTCATATTCTCTTAGAATGGCGGTTTATGAAACGTGGAAAAATCGACCAGTATTTATTGGAAGATGATATAGGTTGGACAAAAATTCGAAGCGATAAATGGAGGTGATACAGAATTTCTTTATTACCGCTTCTCAAAAGTTTTATAATTATAATCAGAGAACCCGATATCGGCAGGATGGGGTGACATACAGTTTAAAAACATCTCAGCCATTCATTCGAGAAATATTCTGAAATAAACTTATTTATAAAAAGGTGCTTCCATGTAGCCCTGATTTGACGTCGATGCATTTTGTCTTGTGGGGATATCTCAAAACTAAAGTTTACAGTAATACTTATTGCTCCCTTTTACAACTAAGTGAAAATATCCAATACAAGATGTTAGCGATCACGAAAAAGAAGTGCTGAGCAGTTATTAATAATTTCATTGCTTGCTAGGAAGAGTGCTGGGGAGTTCACATTAAGATGAAGTTACTTTTTAAAAAATAATTTTCCATGTTACTGTACGTTGATAAAAAGGTTTTCCCAATTATTCTCATATTTACATGAAACGCAATCAATCATCTAACGTTGTGTTTAAACTGGTTGATTGCATAGGCTAGTAACGAATTGGTCAAATTTATATTGTTAACAGAATTCAAAAATCGCCTTATTTCACCGCTTCATGTCAATAAAAGTCTAACCTAATGAAGAAGAAAATAATATTTACTGTATATATATATATATATATATATATATATATATATATATATATATATATATATATATATATATATATATATATATATATATATCGTTAAAATATTATATATATATATATATATATATATATATATATATATATATGTATATATGCATATATGTATATATGTTATGTATATATCCATATATGTATATATGTATATATATGTATATGTGTATATATATATGTATATGTGTATATATATATATATATATATATATATATATATATATATATATATATATATATATATATATATATATATATATATATATATATAATACATTAAAATTCCGGGTTTCAATCCATTCGTCTAACAATGAATTTGCACGCCAAAATCTCATTTGGCATTTCTCAAGTGCTCTTGCTGCTGCTGCCGCTTGAAGCTAACTGAGAAACTGAATTGCGGTCGCAGTCTTTTATAGGTCGGCACATTCGCAGATTTAGGTGGGGGGATGGAAGTATTCGTTCGAGCATCGGTGTTTGTCGGTAGGTTGCGCGTATCAATGGTAATTACGGGTTCCTGCGCTATGCTGACTGCGACCCTTTCGATGTCTTGGTTATTCCTTGCTTTAGCTAGCAGACCCTTCCATGTAGTGGAGATATTCAGTGCATCATCCCGCTTATTTAGATGTCCATTCTTTTCGATTTCTAAGGCTTCTCTCTCTATGCGTGTTTTATAATATGAAATCGAGGCTATTTGTTTAGATCCCTCAAAATTGATGTTGTGACCAGTATCAAGATGGTGCTGAAAAAGAGCTGAAGTTGTTGGTTTGTTTCTGATACTTATTTTATGTTCTTGGATCCGGTTGGAGATTCTTCTGTTTGTTTGCACTGTGTACAATTTGTGGCAGTCTCCGCATGGGATGCTGTAAATTCCATGGTTTTCTAGTTTTCTATTGTCCTTGGGGTTACCCAGTATTTCTGCCAGAGTGTTTTGTGGCTTGTATGCTGTGCCTATGTTGTGTTTTCTTAGGACTCTTCCAATCCTATCTGTAACTCCTTTCACATACGGTAATACGACTATACTTTGGTTGAGATCCCGTTTTTCTGTCCTTGTCTGCCTTTCTAACGCTCTAGTATTTTAATCAATCATATATAACCAGTTATTAAAATTAGTTCACTTCTACGGTCTCCAAAGTGATTCGTGCTACAAAACAGCTGTCACCATTTAACTTTCTTATGTTTTTGCCATGAACGTAGGATAAAGTAACTTGTTGTATATCCTCAGTTAAACGTTAGACTGTGTTATAAGTCGGTCCGATGTTTTCTACCGGTCCTTGTCGCACTCAATGAAATTTTAAATGGAAGATCGATTTAGGGGGAAACGATAAAATGCAGGAAATGTCATTCACAAGTAATGCTTTATTTTGAGTCTATGGGTTTTCTATTTATCAATTTATTTTTTTTTCTACAATTATTTTAAATTAAAATTTTTACGGGGCATCTTCTACACAGTGGCGTAACCAAATTCGAGTGGCGGGGGAAAGACCTTTGGATACAATGGGCGTTTCTTACCAAAGGTGCGATAATCTACAAGCAATTGGAGGAGGGGCAAACGGAAATCGGAGGTGGATGGAGGAAAAAGACTCTCTTGCACTGGAATTCTAAAAGTTTGTGTGTGTTCTGAAATGCGTATGTTTCAAAAACCAATTCAGAGAAAACCACCAAAAGTTCTATCTTGGTAAACAAAATTCGATTATTTAAAGAAGTTAAAATGCTTCTTTTTTTGGATGGATTATATTTATAGGATAAATAATCTTCTCAATTAGTTCTTGACGGCTATATCCTTATATGTCTACAATATGCTCCCTGACTAAAAGTGACAAAATGTCTTGTTTAACCTTTTAATTTCCATTCTATTTTCAGGAATGCGAGAATCCCTTTACTAAATTGTCTGATCTACTTAGATTTAAATTGGTAGATAATAAATTAACCGTTTAATGGCGGTTATCTTTAGGAAAGAATCTTTAATAGGGGCTGGAACTGAAGAAACAACAAATATGATTTTTATTGATTATTCTCTATAATTAAGCCGGTCTTCCGTAAAATTGTTTTACGCGATGGAATGTATACTTTCCTAATAATAATTATTTTTGCTTCATAAGGTAATTAGAAACAACAATGTTGAATGAGTATTATATGAATTTCAGTTGAGGTACGATTGTCTAATCCAGTGCCTTGCCGATTTTTCACTAGAACTCTAAAACTTGTAGGTCTAGTAAGCGATTAGTTTACAATAATAAGGAACTGTATTTATAACACTAACAAAAAATCGATGAAGAGTTTTAGCCAGTACTTTTCTTGCAAACACGTTCTAAAATAAGTGGTGAATTTAATTTTCTCAATGTAAAAAGTGTCTTAATCCAAGCAACATTAGTTATATATATATATATATATATATATATATATATATATATATATATATATATATGTATATATATACATATATATATATATATATATATATATATATATATATATATATATATATATATATATATATATATATATATATATATATATATATATATATATATATATATATATATATATATATATATATATATATATATATATATATATATATATATATATATATATATATATATATATATATATATATATATATATATATATATATATATATATATATACATGTATATATATATATATATATATATATATATATATATATATATATATATATATATATATATATGTATATATATATATATATATATATATATATATATATATATATATATATATATATATGTATATATACATATATATATATATATATATATATATATATATATATATATATATATATATATATATATATATGTATATCTATAATATATATATATATATATATATATATATATATATATATATAAAATGCAACGTTTCTCTGTCTGTCAGTCTGTCCGTTAGTGCGCTTATCACTGGAGAACCACTTATCCGATTTATGTACTTTTTTTTTTTAAACATAGATATGTTCTCTGGCCAGGTTATATGCTATATTTTATTACGATAAGTAGCATAAGGAATGAGCAGTGACGATAATAGGGAATGAAGTCGGAATAAAGTTTGTCGCCAGCGCGTTCCTTTGCAATACGCAGCCTAAACCATTAAATATGGAACAATATTATGTAGTAGAGAATAATCTATAATCTATAATATATATAAAATGCAATGTCTCTCTGTCTGTCTGTCTGTCCATTAGTGCGTTTATCGTGCGAGAACTACTTATCCGATTTACGTGTCTTTTTTTTAAATTCATACATATATTAATAACTAGCCGTGCCCGCGGCTCCGCTCGCGTGGACTTGATTCACCTTTATCGTCACTGCTTATTCGTTATGTTTATATTATTATGTAGCTTAAGGAGCCTTAAAGGCCCATGGCTTGGTTGCATACTTGTCTCCACTTCTTTTTGTCTCCTGTTAGCTTTTCCCAGTGCGGGATTCCCATCAACTCCGGATCTTGCTTTACTGCCTGAATCCATGTAGCTCGAGGTCTACCCTTGCCTCTTCTTCCAACCACTCCTCTTATTAGGGCTTGCTTTGCCTGTCTTTCTTCCTTCATCCTTGCCAGGTGTCCCAATCATCTTCATCGCTGGCTTATTATGATTTGGCTTATAAGAGGTTTCGTATATAGGCATTTTAATTCATAGTTTGTTCTTCTTCTCCACAGTCCCTCTTCTTTCTTTCCTCCGTAGATTCTTCTCAAAGCTTTCCTTTCCCACACCTCCAACGTCTCCTTTTCTCTTGCATTCAGTTTCCACGTTTAGCATCTATATGTCACCGTAAGGTCTGACAACTGTCGCATATATTCTTTCTTTTGCTTTTCTTGATACATTCTTTGATTTCAATATTGGATTCATTGTCCCAAACATCTCTGTCCTTTCGCTATTCTTTCTTTATCTCCGTCCTTTCTTGTCCACTCTCTGTTATTGTTACTCCCAGATAATTAAATTTGTCTACTTTTTCAAACATATATCTTTTCCCTAAGTTGTTTATTATATCTAAACTTTTGTTGTTTTTATTATCCTGTTTTTTCCTCATTTCTCTTTAGTCCTCTCATCCTTCCTCTTTTTTCTATCTTACTTATGGCTTTTTCGAGGTTCTCTTTTGCTCTTGCCATCACTGCTACATTATCCGCATAGGCCAAGCATTGGCAGGTTTGTTGGTATATCGTTCCATTTGTTTTTATTTCTGACTCCCGGATTATCTTCTCTAGTACCAAATTAAATAGACATGTCGACACTGGTTCCCCCTGTCTTAATCCTCTCTTCACCTTAAACTTGTCTGATACTTTGTCCTCAACCAACACTCTATTTTCTGTGCCATTCAGGGTCATTCTCACCATGCGAATCAATTTACTTGAAATTTTTAGTTCTTCCATTATCTTGTAGAGTCCTTCTCTATTTACAGAGTCCTATGCTTCTCTGAAATCCACAAAGACCAAGGGTAATGCCAAATTTTGTTCTAAGCTATTATCTTGGATTTGCTTAATCGAAAATATCTGGTCTGTAGCCGATCTATTTTTCCTGAATCCACACTGGTATTCTCCCAGAATAGACTCGGCTTTCTCTGCTAGTCTGTTTTTGATAGCCAACATTACTATCTTGTACACGACATCCAGTAAGGCTATTGGTCTATAATTAGCACATATTGTTTTTTCTCCTATTTTGTATATTGGACAAATGAGCGACTCTCTCCAGCTCACTGGCATCTTTTCGGTTTCCCATATTTCTTGCACCAACCGGCATATTTCATTTTCCAGATCTACTCCTCCTTTATTAGGTCTACAATTTCCACCCGGTTCTGAGCATTTCTCTTATTTCTTCTTTGCAGGGTTTAATTGTCGCCTCCTGCCCTACAGTTAATTTTGCTTCCTATTTCTCATTCAACTCATTTTCATCTCCATTTAGTGTTTCTTTAAAGTATTCCCCGCATCTATTCAGTCTTTCTGCGAAGCTTAATGCTAAACTTCCATCTTTTCTCCTACATATTAGCATTTTGTCTCTGTTTATTCCCTTTGTATTTTATAAAAAAAAACACTAAATCGGATAAGTGGTTCTTGAGTGCTAAGCGCAGTAATGGATAGACAGACAGACAGAGAGACGTTACGTTTTATATATATTATAGATTTTTTTTGACATATATTAAATTAAGAATTTAAAAAAAAATCACGTAAATCGGATGAGTGGTTCTCGAATGATAGGCACACTAACGGACAGACAGGCAGAGAGACGTTGCGTTTTATATATATTATATAGATTATTATTATTATTATTATATAACCTGGTCAGAGAACATATGTATGAATTTAAAAAAAACTCACGTAAATCGGATAAGTGTTTCTCGAGGGATAAGCGCACTAACGGACAGACAGACAGACAGAGAGACGGTGCATTTTACATATATTATAGATATAGATTATTATTATTACTATATAACCTGGCCAAAGAATATATGTATGAATTTAAAAAAGACACGTAAATCGGATAAGTGGTTCTCGCCTGATAAACGCACTAATGGACAGACAGACAGACAGAGAGACATTGCATTTTATATATATTATAGATTATAGATTATAGATATTCTCTGCTACATAATATTGTTCCAAATTTATTGGTTTAGGCTGTGTACTGCAAGGGAACGCGCTAGCGGCAAACTTTTTTCCGACTTCATTCACTATTATCGTCACTGCCAATTCCTTATGCTACCTATCGTAATAAAATATAGCCTATAACCTGGCCAGAGAACATATGTATGTTTTAAAAAAAAAAGTACGTAAATCGGATAAGTGGTTCTCCTGTGATAAGCGCACTAACGGACAGACAGACAGACAGACAGAGAGACGTTGCATTTTATATATATTATAGATAATAATCTATATCTATAATATATATATAAAATGCAACGTCTCTCTGTCTGTCTGTCCGTTAGTGCGTTTATCCCTCGAGAACCACTTATCCGATTTACGTGATTTTTTAAATTCATACATATGTTCTCTGAGCAGATTATAGATATATATATTTTATTACATCTATAATATATATAAAATGCAACGTATCTCTGTCTGTCTGCCTATCTGTCTGTCCGTTAGTGCGCTTATCACTGGAGAACCACTTATCCGATTGGGATACTTTTTTTTTAAACATACATATGTTCTCTGGCCAGGTTATAGGCTTTATTTTATTACGATAGGTAGAATAAGGAATGAGCAGTGGCGATAATAGGAATGAAGTTAGAAAAAGTTTGCCGCTAGCGCGTTGTCTTGCAATACACAGCCTAAGTCATTAAATATGGAACAATATTATGTAGCAGAGAATATCTATAATCTATAATGTACATAAAATGCAATGTCTCTCTGTCTGTCTCTCTGTCCATTAGTGCGTTTATCACGCGAGAACCACTTATCCGATTTACGTGGATTTTTTAAGACATACATATGTTCTCTGGCCAGGTTATATATATGTATATATATATATATATATATATATATATATATATATATATATATATATATTATGTTCTCTGACTAGGTGACTTAGCTGATTTACGTGTTTTTATAAATTTATGTTTTATATAATTCGATATAAGCCTAGATAATGGGAGATAAGGTGAGATAATGGGAGATAAGAAGAAATAATGGGAGATAAGGAGAAATAATGGGAGATAAGGAGAAATAATGGGAGATAAGCAGAGATAAACCTAGATAATGTAAATTATGTAGAGATAATGGGAGATGTAATAATGTAATAAAGGTGAGGTCTGGCCCAAGACGGCCCTTTGCACTGCGACCATCGTTGATCTATTCTGCCTAGATAATGGGAGATAAGGAGAAATAATGGGAGATAAGGGGAAATATATATGAGACAATTGTTTTTTTTTGGTCCCATCCAATGGAACCTAAAATGGCACATTCTGCGGCCGCTAAATATATTAAAAAGTCGGTATCGTTTGTGAAGAAGTGGGTAAATCATTTTAACGAGACGAAAAATATCGACGACTTGTCAAAACGTGACTCGATAGGCAAAGTCACTTTGAAAGTCGAAAAACGAATCGTGTCTTTGTTCTCACGGTACCCGAAATTGACGTTGCGTCAAGGAGCGGCAAAATTAAGAAAATCGGATTTAAATGTGTCCCATGAGACCATTCGACAACATCTTCGTGCTCATGATATCAAATTTCAAAGCACGTTGAAGAAACCTTTGCCTGGGCCCACGATAAGATACTATGGTGGTCCTCACAATCGCTGGATGTCAACCGTATTGCTTAGAGAAAAAATTCTGAGGACTCCGATTTAGTTGTCTCACAAGATTCGAAAAATTTGCAGAAAATCTCGTCGACAGCATGCCTCGAAGATGCCAGGCGATTATTGATGCAGGATGCAATTAGACAACTTACTAAGGTAATTGCGCCAGTGTTAGCACACCAAAGAATACACTGATGGCGAAACATGTTCTCGAAACACATTTTTTCAAGAATACGAGCGTCATGTTCTTACTTGACGGACTATATATACTGATTTGACAGAAACAGTCATTAATGATTGCTACTGGAGACCTTCTTTCTAGTGAACGCAGCAATTATTACGATTTTATTGGTCACACTGAATATTCATCTCATTAGAAAAATGAATGGCAATGTAAAAAGAAAGGTCTGACCCACGAAAAATTACGAAATACACCAAAATATGTAATAAATAAAATGAAACTTATTTAGTATCATTATCTAAAGACCTACGATCATTGAATAAACAATATAATATATAAATTACTACAAAACCTCAGTTTTTTTTTAACAAAAAAATTCATCTTTATAGCATAGCAATCACGATCGAATACTTAACATTACTTGGAGAAATTAAATTGAAGTTTTAAATAATTTTCACTACACCACAAAATAATGTTTGTGTTTTGTCACGGATTTTTTTCTTTAAATAATCTATAAAAGAAAGTAGCCATCAAAGTTTATCATCAATAGATTGTTACTACTCTAAATGGTTTCATCATGATTTTGTTTGTAAGTACACAGATTTCTTAGTGTAGAAAAAAAAGTTCAGAGATTGCTAAAATTCATTAAATAATTAACTATGTGAAAGTGTTTTCAAAAACGGTAAATAGTTCGCGTAGTGTTATTAACATATGGAATATAATAATATACTATATAATCTCCCTATTTTTGTTCTCGATTTATTCGAGGAGTTTTATGTAACAAAATATATTTTTTCTTGGCTATTAGACTCTCGAATAAGTTTTCCTGCTATTGAAATGTTAATAAAATCAAAGAATACTCTCTATATTTTACATACCAAACATACATATTTCATAACGGAAAATTACATTTCCATTTATAGATTTTCTATAAAAACGTGTTGGTAAAGAGCTCTAAAATTCAGAGCAGATATTTGCAATAATAAAATTTCTCCATAAGTTATGAAGTTTTTACAAAAACAACGAAAAAAAATAATTTTTTTTGGTACAAATCGTTTTATTGTTTCTCAAAATATTCACACTTTTGCATTTTTTCCACTTTGAAGTTAGCACCTCAATAACATGGTTTTGGAAGGATTCAACAATTTCTTGAGGTGGCCACGTATTTTTTTTTGACATTCGGGAACAAAAAAGAAGTCATTAGGTTATAAATCCGGTGAATACGGGCAATGAGACATTAATTCGATGTTTTTCTCCGCCAAATAATCAATTGTTCAATGTACAGTGTGGGCGCTGACATTGTCATGTTGAAGAATGATGCTACGTTTTCGGTTGTTTTTCCTGATTTTATCGATGACTTCTGGCAAAAAAATTGTTGTATACCACTCAGCATTAACTGTTCTTCGATCCTCTAAAACAATGGTTGCAACATGTCCAGTATAATCAAACAAACAAGCGATCATTTTCTTGGAAGTGCTTCGCGATCGAACTAATTTTGTTGGATTCGGTGCATCTTGGAACACTCACACAGTTGATTGTTGCTTAGTTTCCGACTCTTACGAATATATGGAAGTTTCGTCTCTTGTTACGATGTTGTATACGGATTTTGCATGGTCTCGGTCGAATTTTTTGAGCATTTTATTTCACCAATTGACAGGAGCCTGTTTTTGACTTTCGGTCAAATTATGCAGAATCCATCGGGAACAGATCTTTTTCACAGCTAAATGTTCATGGAAAATCCAAACGCCTTCGATATAATCGACTAAAATCGTAAAAAATCATCTAACGAAAACCTTCACGTGAAATTTCCATTTGTTCACAAACCTTTTTTTTCGCTCATTGTAAACAACTATTCGACCAATTTCTGAGAAATGTCAAATTTTACCACAACGGTAATGTCACATCTTAATAGCGACATCTAGTGGTCGTTTGTAATATGTCATGTATGTCATTTATATGTCTAAAACAGTGTGGTTTTGAAATACTAAAATTCAGTAGTTTTACCTGATAACCTTGTTTTTAACACTTTAAGAAGAAAAAAAACTTGATAAACTAAATATTTTCTTTATTTAGGACTAAAAAGCTTACGCTTAAAATTTAGTTTTAATTTAACTTTTAATCTCAGCTATACATTTTAGAGTTTTTAGAGTTTCCTCAGGCAATGATCGCCTAGTTTACAACCAAATATACATTATATATATATATATATATATATATATATATATATATATATATATATATATATATATATATAAATAAAAAAGTATAATTTTTATATAACCAAAGGATCTTCACTTTCAAATTGCAGCGAGGAGAGCTTGTCAAAAGTTGGGGAATATTATTTCGAACTCGAAAGCTTTGCACTCCACAACAACTGTTAATTCTTTACAAAGCTCAAATTCGACCAACTATGGAATACTGCTCCCATGTTTGGGGCTCCGCTCCCAAACATACACTGCATTTGTTGGATTCTGTTCAGAGAAGAGAGGTTCGTCTGACTGGAGACCCGGAACTGACCGGCTTCCTTGATTCGCTGGAACATTGAAGAACGGTTGGCGACTTGAGTCTATTCTACAAGCATTTTCATGGAAAGTGTTCGAAGGATGTAGCCCGCTTAATTCTTCCCAGAGCGGTGCATGTTAGAAATACACGTTGCGCTAATACTTCACATCCGTATGAGATTCAGCTTGTTACTCCGCGTACAACGCTTTTCAAGCAATCTTTTATATGGAGAACATCATCCCTTTGGAATGATTTGCCCGGGGTTGTGTTTCCCACCGAGTACAGTTTACAGCAATTCAAGAACAACGTGAATCGCTTTTTCTGCACACATGCCGCTCCTGGAGCGCTTTAATAACTTCCCTGCAGCACGTATGCTGGACCCATAAAAAAAAACTTAACAGTCATTGAACTACTATGAAAGTAGCAAATATCCCCATAAAAGACCCATAAAAAAAAGAATGTAAGGAGAGCAATTTTGTTTATTTCACAGTTTGGTTATTATGTAATAAAATATGCTAATCTGCAGATGTTACACTAAAAATATTTGTCATGTAAATCAGACAAAATCAACGTTATTTGGTGTTCTAATTTAGAAAAGCGACAATTCCTGAAGATACTTCGTGCAAACGTAGGCAAAACATCATACCGTCATTCCAATTAGACACGATCCAATCACAAGAACCATGAATTCTTATCTAAGGCAGGATGTGAAAATATCAGTTCCTAAACCTAATCAAATTGTGCTAAGAACTATAAAAGCTAAATTTTATCACGAAAAATTAAATATAAAAATAATAAATAATAAAAATAAAGCAAAGTAATTTTTTAACGATCTATTATTTTGACATGCTCTCTATATCAATTATGGGAAAGCAAATTATCTGGCATTGCTTCTGTATTCTGTTGGTTAAAAAATCGTCCCCGCTTTTAGTTACAACACAGTTTGTACATAATTTTGTGATCTAAAATATAGCTACATGCTGCTCAGTAAAAATAACTGCCCCATCAAAAGATATCATTTATATCCATCATTCAAAAAAATTGCGTATTCACCTTTTTTGATGGCAGAAGAACTTATTCTCCCTATACCAATTCGATGGCGTTACATCTTACCGCTATAATCCAATAATGGATTCTTTTAAGGTGAGAGCATTTTCTCTGATATAAATTTTTGTCCGGTTGATTTCGTTATAGTCCTGTTGATGAAACTCTTGGCATGAAAATTAATGTGTATTTCTGTAAACTGTTGGGATGTTAGCCGTTCAAAAATGAGAGAATTTTTTTTTGAATGTGACACTCATTTGACTCATTTTAAATCGTTCCTTGGACCTCCAGAAACAATTATTCACGGTTGAATACGACTTTTTTAAGAACCTTTTTTTTTACAGCTCAATATGCAAAATTTTGCGCAAAAAAATTGAAAAATTCGCTAAATTCCCGTAAAAAGCGTCAAAAATCAATTTATAATGTACCGAATTATAAGTTTATACATGCGGTTTATTGAAATTTTTCATCGTGAATCCTGATAACGTTTTCCTCTTTTATATAATGGCTATTTTTGCCCATTTTATATCTTTTAATCAAATTAACGCCCAGGTACAATTTTCTTATGTTCTTTGACCTGCTGATTTCGAATTTTTATGTACCTTGTTGATATTAGGATATCGTTTCCAAGTTATGATTAGTGGATAAAACTTTCTGATTAGAAATGGCCGTAAATTAAAAATGGTGTATTTAAAGACATTAATCTGTAAGTATGTAAGATTAATATCTTTAAATACACCATTTTTAATTTATGGCCATTTCCGTAACTTGGAAACGATATCCTAATATTAAAAAGGTACATAAAAATCCGAAGTCAGCAGGTCAAAGAACACAAGAAAATTGTACCTGGACGTTAATTTGACTAAAAGATATAAAATGGGCAAAAATGGCCATATAAAAGAGGAAAACGTTATCAGGATTCACAATGAATCATTTCAATAAATCGCAGGGATAAACTTCTAATACGGTACATTATATACTGATTTTTGACGGCAATTTAGCGAGTTTTTCCATTTTTTCCGCAAAATTTGCATATTGAGCGGTAAAAAAGGTTCTTAAAAAAATCTTGTTCAGCTGTAAATAATTGTTTCTGGAGGTTCAAGGAACAATTTAACTCGAGTCTAATGAGTGTCACCTTCAAAAAAAAATTGTCTCTTCTTTGAACCGCTAACATACCAACAATTTACGGAAATGCTCATATATGTATGTAAAAGATTAAATAAGAATATTTTTTTTTCAGTTCAAGTTTCATTCTCATTTAAACAGGTAACAATATATTGGATTTTCGAAAAGGTATTGAGCCGTTTTTTAGTTAGTCACATATTTCAGGTAATATAAGTTGCATCGGGTCATACTTATTTTCAGTTGAAAGCTGACATTTGACACTAGTAGATGTGTAAAAAAGTTGGAATTGCTTTATTTAGACTTAATTTAGAGATCCGTGAAGATGAGTCAAATTCTACAAAAGTTCATTTCTTTCACAATTTTGTATTGATAAAGGGACAACTTCCGCACAGCCCTATGAAGAAACAATTACTGTTTATGGTCAAGATAAGTTACTAAAAACAGTAGCCGAAAGATGGTTAAGTCGCTTTTGGTCTAAAAATTTCGATGTCATAGATGCTCCACGCACTGGTTGACCTTTGACAGAAAAATTCATGCAAGTTGAGCAAGACCGGTATGTAAGTAGTCATGGTACAAAACATCGATTATTAAACAGTTTTAAATTATTTGGAGAAGGCTGGCCACAGAAAGAAGCTCGATGTTTGGGTGCCACATGATTTGACTCTAAATCATTGATCGAATTTCTATCATCGAATCTCTACAGAAACGTAATAAAATGAACCCATTTCTAAATAGGTTGATTAGGGGCGATAAAAGATCTTAGCTGAAAAAAGGATAAAGCTCCACAAACGATGCCAAGCCAAGATTGACGCCAAATAAGGTGATGCTGTGTGTTTAGTGGGATTGGAAGGGAAATCGTGCATCATGAGCTACTGCAACCTGGTCAAACGATTGATTCTGTAGTTTACTGTTAGCAACTGACAAGTTTGAAGCAAGCAATTAAAAAATATCGGCCGGAACTAGTCAACAGAAAGGGTGTCCTTCTACCATTTCAACGCCAGACCACACCCATTTTTGATGACTCGGCAAAAATTGACAGGGCTTGGCTGGGAAGGTTTCATATATCCACCGTATAGCTATTTGTTACGGAGGTATTAAAAGATCAATAACTTAACAAAAACACACCCCAAATGAGTTTTCAGCAAAGTTTTTTTTTCGATCTTTACTGAAAACCTTGAATTTTTATTTTTTTTTTATGTACCAGATAAATTATTAAAGGTAATGCACTCGTGATAATTTTTGTTTAATCTACACCCTGTGGAGAATATTCCAGAATTTTTTCAAAATTTTTCGATCAGTACTTTTCGAGATAAGGGGGGACAGCGATTTTTCGCAATTTTTTAAAAATGATACAAAGAAAGACGTGCGCAAGTACTACATTATATATATATATATATATATATATATATATATATATATATATATATATATATATATATATATACTAGCCGGGCCCGCGGCTCCGCTCGCGTGGACTTGAGTCACTACTATCGTCACTGCTTATTCCTTATGTTACCCAACGTAATAAAATATCTCCCGTTATTTCCCCTTATCTCCTAATATTTCTCCTTATCTCCCATTATCTCTACATAATTTCCATTATCTGGGCTTATCTCTGTTCATCTCCCATTATTTCTCCTTATCTCCCACTATTTCTCCTTATCTCCCATTATCTAGGCTTATATCGACTTATCTCGCAATATTTCTCCTTATCTCCCATTATTTCTCCTTATCTCCCATTATCCCACCATAACTCCCATTATCTAAACTTATCTCTGCTTATCTCCCATTATTTCTCCTTATCTCCCATTATTTTTACTTATCTCCCATAACTCACCTTATCACCCATTATCGAGGCTTATCTCGACTTATCTCCCATTATTTCTCCTTATCTTCCATTATCTCACCTTATCTCCCATTATCTAGGCCTATATCGAATTATATAGAACATATGTATAAATTTATAAAAACACGTAAATCGGTTCGTAAGTGGTTGTCGAGTGATAAGCGCACTAACGGTCAGACAGACAGACAGAGAGACGTTGCATTTTATATATATTATATTCTTTGCTACATGATATTGTTCCATATTTAATGCTTTAGGCAGTGTATTGCGAGAGAACGCGCTAGCGGCAAACTTTTCTCTCCGACTTGATTCACTATCATCGTCGCTGCTTATTCCTTATGTCACCTAACGTAATAAAATATATCCTATAACCTGGCCAGAGAACATATGTATGTTTAAAAAAAAGCACGTAAATCGGATAAGTGGTTCTCCAGTAATAAGCGGACAAACAGACAGAGAGACGTTGCATTTTATATATATTATAGATATTCTTTGCTACATGATATTGTTCCATATTTAGTGGTTTAGGCGGTGCATTGCAAGAGAACGCGCTAGCGGCAAACTTTTTTCCGATTTAATTCACCATTAACGTCACTGCTTATTACTCATGTTACCTAACGTAATAAAATATAGTCTATACCCTGGCCAGAGAACATATGCATATTTAAAGAAAAAGCACGTAAATCGGATAAGTGGTTCTCCAGTCATAAGCGCACTAACGGACGCACAGACAGACGGAGAGATGTTGCATTTTATATATATTATAGATATAGATTATTATTATTATTAAATAACCTGGCCAAAGAATATATGTATGAATTTAAAAAAAGACACGTAAATCGGATAAAATGGTTCTCGCGTGATAAACGCAGTAATGGACAGACAGACAGACAGAGAAACATTGCTTTTATATATATTATAGATTATAGATATTCTCTGCTACATAATATGGTTCCATATATAATGGTTTAGGCTGTGCATTGCAAGGGAACGCGCTAGCAATAAATTTTTTTCCGACTTCATTCACTATTATCGTCACTGCTCATTTCTTATGCTACCTATCGTAATAAAATATAGCCTATAACCTGGAGGGAGAACATATGTATGTTGTAAAAAAAAAGTACGAAAATCGGATGAGTGGTTCTCCAGTGATAAGCGCGCTAACGAACAGACAGATAGACAGACAGACAGAGAAACAGAAATACGTTGCGTTTTATATATATTATAGATGTAATAAAATGTATATCTATAACCTCGTCAGAGAACATATGTATGAATTTAAAAAATCACGTAAATCGGATAAGGGGTTCTCGAGGGATAAGAGCACTAACGGACAAACAGACAGACAGAGAAACGTTGCATTTTATATATATTATAGATATAGATTATCATTATTATTATATAACCTGCCCAAAGAATATATGTATGAATTTAAAAAAAGGCACCTAAATCGGATAAGTGGTTTTCGCGTGATAAACGCACTAATGGACAGACAGACAGACAGAGAGACATTAACATTTTATATATATTGTAGATTATAGATTATAGATATTCTCTGCTACATAATATTGTTCTATAATTAATGGTTTAGGCTGTATATTGCAAAGGAACGCGCTAGGGGCAAACTTTTTTCCGACTTCACTCACTATTTTACGTCACTGCTCATTCCTTATGCTACCTATCGTAATAAAATATAGCCTATAACCTGGCCAGAGAATATATGTATGTTTTTAAAAAAAAAAGTACGTAAATCGGGTAAGTGGTTCTCCAGTGATAAGCGCACTAACCGACAAACAGACAGACAGACAGACAGACAGACAGAGAGATGTTGCATTTTATATATATATATATATATATATATATATATATATATATATATATATATATATATATATATATATATATATATATATATATATATATACATATATATATATATATATATATATATATATATATATATATATATATATATATATATATATATATACATACATATATATATATATATATATATATATATATATATATATATATATATAATATATATATATATATATATATATATATATACATATATATATTTTAAACTCGCATTTTTACAAGCTTTCATTTAAAACCCCACTCGATAACCTGGTAAAAAATTTTTTTTTGTCACTTCTGATTTCACCCCCCCCAAAACTAACCCCTTAAGTCAAAATTTAACTTTCAAAATTACACGGCTCTGATGAGGCCATCCATTCCTATGTTAGTGCCAAATTTCAACTTTCTATATCAAATAGTTTCGGAGAAAATCGGATGTGACGGAGGGACACACGGACAGGCAGACAGACAGACACCGAAGTGATCTTATAAGCGTTCCGTACGAAACACTAAAATGGCCTGTAATAACCACTTGTCACAGTTTTTTGCCTAGATACCGCAGAAATTCTACGGTGACGAGATTATGGAGTTGCAAGAAAAATTACATTTGGTTTAACAAAGTTCTTTCAAAATGCAATTGTCTCACCTATCACTTTAAAAGGCTCGATACTTTTTTGATAACCCTTTATTAAAATGTAGACTGAAAAAAATACATATCTTCTGAACTAGAAGCATAATTCAATTTTATTTTGAGAACAGTAATGATAAAAAACATTATAATCATTAAATATTTTATTTTTACAGCACATATTATTGGTTCCGATATTTCTTCCAATTATCTCTGTATCGTCGGAAAGTTTCACTAATTCCAACCGAACTAAAACTAAAAGAACTCTTGCTGATCAAGTTTATTCTAATGGGGAAAGTAGAGCAGTTGTCTTTTATATGGAAAATCCTCAGACTTCGGACATTCCAGAATTACAAGCAGCTGCAAGTTCTCCAGGCATCAGAAGTTTCTCATCGAAACCTTTGGCACTTGTAACTGTACAGCAGCCTATTCAGGTATAAACGATGTTTGATGTATATACGTCATGCCATAAAAAAGAAAAAGAGATTCCTTTCGCAATATATATTATAGTAATAAAACTGCAATTATGTTCCATTTTTATAATTTAACTTGGTAGTAATTTTCCTATCATGAGTAATCCCATTACTACAATTACAGTTTTGGTGCATTTATTATCAAGGGTAATTTGGCTGGAAGGACTGGAAAAGACCGGGAATCCAATTTACAGTTTTGCAGATAACAGTACGCTTATCTCTTCATTCACTTTGAACGCTCGGATATGGGCTACTCAGGCGAATATCCGCAGACAGCAGGAGGTCGTTCAACTTAACAAAGACCTGGAAGAAATTGCATCTTGGGGTGACAGTAACCAAGTGGAATTTAACGCTACAAAAACCCAGGCGGCAGTTTTATCTAAAAAAGTTAACGTTGCTGAACTCGACATAGTCATGTCTGGGCACTCCATTCCCCTAGCATCGTGTCTCAGTTTGTTGGGCCTTAATCTGGGAGCAAATATATCCTGGCGTGGACATGTTACAGGTATAGCAAGGAGAGCTCAAAAGTTGGGAATATTATTTCGAACCAGAAAGCTTTACACTCCACAACAACTGTTAATTCTTTACAAAGCTCAAATCCGACCAACTATGGAATACTGCTGCTATGTTTGGGGCTCCGCTCCCAAACACATACTGCATTTGTTGGATTCTGTTCAGAGAACAGCTGTTCATCTAATTGGAGACCCGGAACTGACCGGCGGCCGTGATTCGCTGGAACATCGAAGACCGGTTGGCGACTTGAGTTTGTTCTACAAGTATTCTCACGGAAAATGTTTCGAAGGATGTTAATTCCTTCCAGAGTGGTGCATGTTAGAAATACACGTCACGCTAATTCTTCACATCCGTATGAGGATTCAGCTTGTTATTCCGCGTACAACGCTTTTCAAGCAGTCTTTTATATGGAGAACATCATCCCTTTGGAATAATTTGCCCAGGGCTGTGTTTCCCACCGAGTACAATTTAC
The DNA here is from genome assembly GCA_019049505.1 of Pachyrhynchus sulphureomaculatus. Classification (NCBI taxonomy): domain Eukaryota; kingdom Metazoa; phylum Arthropoda; class Insecta; order Coleoptera; family Curculionidae; genus Pachyrhynchus; species Pachyrhynchus sulphureomaculatus. The sequence goes on from CM032456.1 coordinate 61,223,198, forward strand.
AGCGATTCAAGAAAAAACGTGAATCGCTTTTTCTGCACACATGCCGCTCCTGAAGCGCTTTAGGGACTCCCCTGTAGCACGTATGCTAGACCCATAAAAAAAATTTAACAGTCATTGAACTACTATGAAAGTAGCAAAATATCCCCCACCAGTAATTTAATTTCTGTTCATGTAATTCAAATAATCTGAAAATAATTCTATTATCATAAATTGAATCGTACTTTAGTAAATCAAATATTAATTTAATTACTCAGCAAGAATTACAAATCACCAACTACTTTCATCTTTGCTGTTGATAAACAAGAGAAAATTACCCTTTAAAGAGCGGAACTAAAATAAAATAGTTTTTCAATTACTACTGTACTCGTATTTTAATTACCGGGAGCTCCACTATGAGGTGCGGCAGATAACTGAACTAGTTGTTTCTTGTTTATAGATTTTGAATGTTGTGTCCATTTAAAATTCGTAATTCAATAAAATAGTGAAAAGATAATTGAATAAAAAGTTTTAACTTTAATACTGGTCTACTTTGGCAATTGCGAATTTTAAAATGACATGAACACCAAGTTTTTAGACTCTTTCAGTGAATTCTGTTGCAAATTATTAGGGTGAGTTTAACATCCGACAAAAATGTTATTTATATAAAAGGCGTCGTTTTTTTGTGGACATACTACGAGTACGAGGCTGGTTTGAAAAGTCCGTGCAAAAATAAAAAAAACTACTTATGTGTTTGGGGTAAACGTTTTTTATTTTTTCGACATAGTCTCCTTTTAGGCTTATACACTTCGTCCAACGATGTTCTAGTTTGTTGATCCCTTCCGAATTATAGGATTTGTCCAAGTCTGCAAAATATCCATTAGTGTCTGCAATCACCTCCTCGTTTGAATAAAAAATCTTTGTCCCGCCAGCTATTTCTTCAAATTAGGGAACAAATAGTAGTCCGAGGGAGCCAAGTCTGGAGAATAGGGGGGATGTGAAACGAGTTGGAATCCTATTTCCATTAATTTTGCGACCACAACTGCTGAGGTGTGTGCTGGTGCGTTGTCGTGATGGAAAGGACTTTCTTGTGGGCCAATCGCGGGCGTTTTTCTTGCAGCGGTTTTCAAACGGTCCAATAACGATGAATAATATTCACCTGTAATAGTTTTACTCTTTTCCAGATAGTCGATGAGGATTATCCCTTGCGAATCCCAAAAGACAGTCGCCATAACCTTTCCGGCTGTAGGAACGGTCTTCGCCTTTTTTGGTGCAGATTCCCCCTTGGTAACCCATTGTTTAGATTTTTGTTTGGTCTCAGGAGTATAGTAATGTATCCATGTTTTCATCCACAGTGACGAAACGACGCTTAAAGTCCTCCGGATTCTTCTGGAACAGCTGCAAACCATCCTTGCAACACTTCACACGATTCCGTTTTTGGTCAAGCGTGAGCAATCGTGGGCACCCATCTTGCGGATAGCTTTCTCATGTCCAAATGTTTATGCAAAATATTATGTACCCGTTCAGTCGAGATACCCACAGCACTAACTAGCAATCTCACGCACCTTAACTCTTCTGTCATCCATCACCATATCATGGATTTGATCAATGATTTCTGGAGTCGTAACCTCCACAGGCCGTCCAGAACGTTCAGCGTCACTTGTGCCCATATGGCCAGTCCGAAAATTTTGAAACCACTTATAAACTGTTCTAATCGAAGGTGCAGAGTCACCATAATGTTTATCAAGCTTCTCTTTAGTCTCCTGAGGGGTTTTGCCTTTCATAAAGTAATGTTTAATCACCACAACGAAATTCTTTTTCGTCCATTTCTTGAAAATCACTCGACTTCCTTGATTCACACGAATGCCAAACACAAATAAAATAGACCAATATGGCTGAAACTTGGTGTGCGTTCATTCAAGAGATGCTACTTAACTAAACATGACCTCGATACGCGCCGGTGGGGCCATCTTTCGGACTTTGCACGGACTTTTCGAACACAGCCTCGTATAGGCTAAATCACATAATAAGGTTATATAATATATATACATATATGTAAATATATATAAATATATATATATATATATATATATATATATATATGTATATATATATATATATATATATATATATATATATATATATATATATATATATATATATATATATATATATATATATATATATATATATATTGAGAATGTCTTCTTCGTTCGTGTTATATTGATTTTTAAATAATTTTATCTGCTATTGGCAAAAAACGAAGTAATTTATTTATATTTATTTAGGTTTTCGAACAAGATAGCCCGAAACAGGTTGCCGCTCAACAAGTCCTGTACGAATTTCAGCAAACACCGACTAATGCTGAATCAAACGTCCGTGTCAAACAGCTATTTCAACCAGATGTCGAATTTACGACACAAGCTCCATTACACCAAAATCAACAGATCGAACAATTTCCAACCGCCCAACCACTGTCGTCTGTTCATCCAGCAATACCTGTAACATCAACAAATCAACATTTTCATTTACCACAACCTAATCCAACTGGTTTATCAAGTGCATCAAGCTATCATCCTTTGGCAACAGGCACGGTAAGAAATACAAAAAAAGGAGGGGCAAATGAATCTTGAACATTATGTATGCTGATAAAAAAAAAATGTAATATCTTAAGTTTCCTGTTCAAATATTAGCTACGACTAAGAAAAACAAAATTTATTTGAATTTGTATGAATGAATACCGATATCGGTATGTACTAGAAGACACTGGAGGTAAAATCATTTTTTCTGTGAAAAGAGTAAGTGACGATTTGTCAGGCGGAAATGTTTATTACGAGGCAAAGTGGATGATGTTTGGGACTCTCGTAAGTCTCGACTACTCAAACTGTTTATGGCAGTTGCGTTATGCAATAGTGCAGCCATGCTTTAGAGCGACTATCCCAGCAGCTGGTTTGTTTGGTCAGGGTCTCTGGTCATAAGGCAGCGCGAAGCAACAACAACAGTGAAGAAGTCGTAAAGTTCAGAGTTAGAGCTTATTTAGTTGAATATCTCCCGATGTTAGGTAGAATCAAACTTAAACTGGAGGGCAGAGCATCGATTTAACGAGCAACAGCGACATACTTAACGATGTAGAGGTTACAAGTAGGACTCTACTTTTGGGAAGAAAGAGGAGGGACTTGTTATGACTCGTTAACTAATTTATGGAGATAATAGAGCATTATGATGACGAATGCGTTGAGGTGCTGCCCGCATAGCTAGTCTGGAAGAGCAGGTTTCGCTTCCATTCCTCTGTGACTCTTATAGGCACTAAAATAAATAGAATATTGCGTATTCAGATTGTCAGTAATCCAACATGGGGAAGAGAAGCCAAAGTTAGTTGTTTCGACATTCAAACTTTAATAGAAACGTCAAGAAGATTCAGCAAGAGTGTTGGTATCAGGCGATGGAGTGAGACTTGGGGATAATATTTACTACTTCTACTATTACTATTAATTAAAATGAACGACAAACATAAAAAAACTGCCTGACATTAAGGGGTTCTACGAATAAAACAGATAGATCATTAATACAAATAACACACATAGACAAAATAAAGAGATAAGATTTTTACCTGACAGAGTACCAGCCTTTAACCATGTGTACACCTTATTAAACATAATCGCAAATCTTATATGCCCTACATATCGAATCTATTTTCAGACCCTAACAAGATAATAATGGTAATGTAATAGTTTTCTCCATCTTAGGCATATCGGATGTCATCGTAAATTTGGTTTCGCTATTATTTATTCTATTCTATTAAGTCCATAATCCATGCTGACGGCACTCAACTGGTCAACTATTTGCTGCATTTCTTTGAGATTATCAGATATCAAGTCAGTCATCCGCGTACATGATGTTTTTTACAAACATCCCGTTTACTTTAATGCCAGTTTCATTGTTCTCACATGTCTCATTAAGATAGCTTCTGAATATAAGTTAAATAAGAGTGGAGATAGCATACATCCCTTCCAGACCCCTCTTCGTATTTCAACATTGTCGGCTGTAAGTTCACTGTTTTTTATAGTTGCTGATTCGTACTAATTTAATGCATTGAATATCCTTCTGATCTAAACCCGTTCTTTTTAGAGGAGCTTGTGCTGAATTGTATCGAAGGCTTCTCATAGTCGTTTAAGCACAAAAAAAAAAGGTTAATTAAAGAGGTTCAATTCGTATTGGAGTTTTTGCAAAAGTTTCGTGCAGAATCTCAACAGAAAGTGGTTTTAAATTTTTGCATAATTGTCGATGTCAGTTTTTCGAAAATCATACTTTTAAATTGTTATGTTTAAAAACTACTTATATTTATTACCACGAATTACTATTACAAAAAAATTTGCTTTCTATTTTTAGATTGTTTCTCCAGTTCAGCATAATCTTTTCACCAATCATGGTCAAAATTCAGCATCACTTAGTTACTATAATCCTCTCCTACCACCATCACAACAGTATCTAAACACTCAAATAAATGCAAAACAAGCTCCAGGGAAATACTTGTATTTAAATGGAAGAATAGTTTTTTAACCCAAGTCACCTCGGACAATCTGCACAAAATTCTCCACAAAACAGCTTTTATAATAGAGGAATTTACCACAATTCGCAAAAGTTACCCTTGCTTAATTATGGGGTAAAACATAATCGACCAAATGTACCGCAAGGTACATTTTATGGTAACCCAGTTGTTAGACCCCAGAATAAATTGCAGCCAGCGAATGTACTATCCGATTACACAGAACAGGTGAGTTTTTATTACGAGAGTAGCTTTATAAATCCGGTACATTTTTGCGAACTAGCGGAGAAATTTTGTTAAGCGCATGATTGTTGGTAAGTGTAATTTTGTAAAGCTTGCGTTAAAAATTGATGAAACGCGTAGTTATTTGTCGACAGCTATTATAAGTGATAAAAGTTACGTGTTTCATAGAAATGAATAAAGTCGAGTGTCTTGCAGTGATGAGACATTTTTACTTATAAAGTGGACCGTGGCCCAGACAGAACTGAACTGAAAAAAGTGCATGGAGGCTCTGCAGCAGCACTCAATACCATTTATTACTTGATAAGTGAATTTAAAAGTGGGCGTACAAACACTGCAGATGCTGCATATTCAGGTCGTCCGCATGATGTTTCGTTTGAAGAAATGGTGGATAAAGTTCGTGGTATCGTGATGAAAGATCGTCGCATTAAGCTTCATGAGTTTGCTGAGATGGTAGGCATGTGATATGAAAGGGTACATAATATGAAGTTTTAAAAATGAAAAACTGAGTGCGCGTTGGGTAGGGCATTTGTTAATTTCAGACTTAAATCTCACGGGGAAGGATATTTCAAAATCGTGTTTGGAAAAGTTGCAGAGGTTTCCGAAGGATGTCTGGCGTCATTTTGTAGGTGTAGATGAAACGTGAATCCACCATTATAACCCGGAGACTAAAAGCGGTCAAAACAGCCGGTTAGTAACGCTGAAAATGCACCGAAAAAAGCGAAAATAGTTTTATCGGCGTAAAGAGTGATGGCAACTGTTTGTGAGACTAAGATATAATCATGATTGACAATTAGAAAAAGAGTTAAAGAATGACTGACTCTTATCACGCAATGTTATTGGACTTCATCAGAAGTAGGCGCCTGCTCGCACATTGACGTTGAAATCGTGAAAGTGCTGGGCTTCGAAATAGTTTTCCACCCACTCTGTTCCCAAGATGTCCCCCTAGGTGGTTTTTTTTTTCTAACTGCAAAAAATTGACTTGGGGGAAGAAATTTTTAACGCAACAAGAGGTTATGTGTACTGTAAACAAGTATTATGCACAATTCGAAATATTTTTTTTTTGAGAGAATAAAAAAGTTGGAATCTCGCTGGACAAATGTATTGAGCTTAACGGAGAAATAAATTTTTCTTTTCGCAAAAAAAAATTTACCTTGTTTTGTACAGGACTTTTCAGTCCACCCTCGTATATTACTTTTCTAGGTTTTGAATTAAAGATGTTAGATACCCTCAATAGTATAGCGTACAGATATGTTTAAATATTCAGGACACAGTTTTCTTTTTAAATACGCGCTATTACTTATATTATTTGTTTTTTTTTTAGGTTAGCCGACCTGTTATTAACATCTAATAAATATTTTCATGACACTTGGTTAATTTTGTTAGAAGTAATGGTATAATTTTTTTTTGGTGATTTCTAAAATCAATAAAATTATTAGGCACTATTTGTCTTAAAAACGAAATTTTTTGCATGGAGTAAATACATTAATAATGTTAGAAAATTGTTACGGTGATAGATTCCCTCCAACCGATTAAACGGTTAATAAGGAGTATTATTTAAGCATTATGCGTCGTTTAAGTAAAATAATTCGTAAAAAAAGACCTGAATGGTAGCAAAACAAGAAGTAATTCGTAACTAATTAAATACAAATCAAGCGATAATCATAGCACAAGCACCACGTTCACCTGATATGATACCTGCGACTTTCTTCTGTTCTCCATGCCAAAATTACCACTACGTTTATATCGGTTTATAGAAGTTACAGAAGATAATTTTCTGGCAAGAAAAAATATTTGAATGAATAAATTAATACGAGTATTATTTATTTTATTGGGTCCTCTTAATTTTTGAACTTAGGGGTAGACTAGCACGTACTGTAGGTTCTGTCTACATACATATTAAAAATAATTATATGAAAATTGAATCAGTTGTTATTGTATTGTCAAATGATCTACACCACAATCTCACTTGGACATGTCCCGCTGTGTTTCCCCCCTGTGCCTGTAGTGTCACTTCCGCGTTTGAATCCTTTGGATAAGCTCGTACATAAGTTCAGATTATTTCGATGTTTTATAAATAAAATTAATGCAATTTTCTAGAACCATCCAGTATAAGTCAAAAACAAGTTGTTAGAATTATCTAATATCTGCTATAGTTTCCTGCCAAATTCCGTAAAAATTTCTTCAGTTGCTTTGGAGTGATTCAAAAACAAATACATAAACTGGAAATAGACGAATATGTGTATTATAAAAAAATATCATTTTGGCATACGAAATTACAGATGCAGAGAGCATGGATGGTTAGAAAATCTGGTCACTTCAAGTACATTTTACGAGTACTTTCCTTGCTAAAAGAAAGTATTGTATTTGTGTGAGATTTTTTTTTTCTCTCACGTTTTAGGAATTCCAGATCACGAAAAATATGTATAGTCACAGTCATTTTCGTCGGTCTGTCTGTTGGTTGGTTGGTCGATCTATCGGTCTGTCGTCCGTCGGTCTGTTAGCACGATAACTCTAGAACGAAATAAGATTTGGTACATAATACATAAATCCCATCTAACAACGAGATGAAGCCTATAGTTTTTTGAACGATATTGCGTCAGTCGAAGGGGCTAAAGGGGGTGGGGGTCGATACATTTTAAAAGGTTTTAATAGTAATATGGAAGCTTTTCCTGGTTTATTGTTGAATAATAAACAAATTTTATGCATAAATATTTATAGTAAAACATATAAGGGGCGAAAGGGGTGGGGGAGGAGATTAGAGGCGTTTGCCTCCTATATATCGTGTTATATCTTATTTTCTTGGTTTCTGAAGTCCAGAAATTCAAAAATCGAATATTTTTTATTGTTTTCAAGTTTAAATCAGGAAGGGGATAAAGGGGGAGGGGGTAGTTTAATGTATAATTTCAATCGCATTTTGAAATATTTACAGGTTAATGGCTGGAGTAAAGGGTTAATGGACTTGCTTCTATATTTAGTTTATAGGTCTTTTTCGGTGATTATAAAGTCGAAGAATCTGAAAATTTTTTTGGGGGACGAGGTGCAAGAGGTGGAGTGGTAAAATATTGTATAGGCTCAATAGTATTATGGAATTTTTCCATACATAATGATTTAGTTATTATACTACTCAGTATTTATCACCGTATATCAAACATTTTATTTTTTCACTCGACTCGTGTTTTGCTAACCATGTTAGGTTCATCAGGAGCGATGATTGATGAGTCAATCATCGCTCTTGACGGAGTTAAGCGAAACGCGCGTTAAGTGCAAAAATAAAGTGCTTGGGGTAGTGATATATACTGAGTAGTGTCATTGTGCTAAAGATTCCACAGTCTCGACATATTTATTATATATACCTACACAACTAGGGGGGGGGGGCTGCAATCCAGCAGTGTTTTTAATCCCGCAGGATGTTTGCTGGATTGGTACTCTAGCGGTATCCCGCGGGATCCCGCTTAAGTTTTACATTTTATGAAATTTAATAAAAAAAAAACGTTTATTTTTATAATCAAACCAAGTTTGATAAAAAGTACAAAAATCAACAATTGGTAGTGCTCTAGTTAACAAAATTATTTTAGAGTTTGGCTTCTTATTATTTAACTGCACAAATAACAGAAACAACACACATCACATACCTATATAATGGCTATGACTTTGTTAGCTTTTTAAATGTTAGTAACTCTGGGTGGATTAACTTAGTTATTTTTTTATATATTTAATATTATCAAGCTACTCTATAACTTGTCTACCTGAGGTAATTATAATCAATCTTAATAGTTACTAAAGTAAATCACAATTATCACATTAATTTGTTGCAAGTTGGATTTTAACTAAGCAGTCTTTTCCTTCATATTCTCCATATTATAGTATTAGTAATTTTATTAAATAATTTAACATCAAATTTGAAAATAATTATAGAAGTATTTTAAATAATTAAGTCACTTCTCTTTTTGGAAAAATGATCTTAAAAAACAAATAGCATCAATTGTGTTATCTTCCAATTTACTTCATATAGAACTACATATGTAGCCAGCGGCCGAAAACACTCTTTCTGCCTCTACACTTTTTGGTTTGAGCGTCAATAAATAGTCGTGCATCAAAGTTAAGTATTTTCCTTTTACTCCATCAGTTTTATGCAAATTTTTTTTTTTTACTACTTTTTCAAAATCTTTCTGTTTTCTAGTTCCTGTCTGTTTAGTGTAGCCTTCATTGTCTTGCTTATATGCATTTCAAGTTCCCCTTGTAACATCAAATTATTTTGCAAAGAGTTTTAGCTGTCATTTGTAGCCGCTATAACTTCTACATTCTACATTTTCGACATCACCTTTAATAACTCTGCATAAAACATTTTTCATTTCTTGACTTATTTTATTCTTTTTTTTCGGCATCGTATAACGTATGATCAGGTGTCTTCAACTCTTGATCATATTTTTTTGATTCTGCAAGTAAACCAACATCCCTGTAAATTCAGTGCGCTGTTCTTTCACACTTACACGAAGCTCCTCAGATAGTTCAAAGCTTAAATCTGTGTCTTGATTCTTCAACTTGTTTAAAATAAATCGAAAAGTTGTGTCTGCAGTTATTAGGGTAGAATCTCCTCTACATAATACTTCAACGCCCAATTTAAAGGGCTGCAAGCTGTCAATTCGTTTGATTTTGTACCATTTTTCATCCGTTAATTTTATGTCAGATGCTATGTCGATGAGAACTTTCTCAATACGCACTTTAAAACTTTCTAACATATCAAGCAAGCTATTCCAACGAGTGCGGCAATCTAGAATTAAGCTCAATTCTTTCCTTGTCCCTTATTTTACAGATTTCTGCAACTATATGTCTTCTTTGGTCGGTGAACCTCTGAAAATCTTTACAACTTTCCACATTTTTTTTAAAAGATCATTGTATTCATCATCATCATCAGCATTCAGGACCTTGTGGATCCGCGCGCGGATCCGCAAGCTATTGCGGGATCCCCCACTTTGCTGGATTGCAATCCCTATACACAACGTATAAGAGGTGAGGAACGGGAATAGGAGGGTGATTTGGTAATTATTCTGCTTTAGGTATTATTCAGAGTTCTTTGAGTCAATGGAACGAAACGTTGTTTTCTTTTTTTACTATTTAATATTTAGGGGTGGAGGGTGAAAAGGATGAGAATCATTAAATATCGTATAGTTTCAATATTACTATAAGATTTGGGCTATGTTTTTGGTTGGATATTTTAAGAAATTTTAACTAACCATTTATAGTAAAAGATATATAAGGTCAAATGAATGTGGTACAGGGTTAGAAAGGTGGTTGCGCATATGTCATAATATACGTCTATATCAGTGTTCTTGCATTTTCATTACTCCCAATTTGAAATAGGAATGAAACTTATAATTTTTGTAGCGATATCGTTTTGAGGATAGAGGATGATAGAGGTAGGTGTCAAGTAGTTGTATTTATCACCAGTATATGAAACATTTTATTTTTTCATTCGACGCGTGTTTTGCTAACCATCAGGAGCGATGATTGATGAGTCAATCATCGCTCTTCACGGAGTTAAGCGAAACACGCGTTAAGTGCAAGAATAAATTGCTTGGGGTTTTAGTGATATAAACTGAGTAGTGTCATTGTGCTAAAGATTCCACCTTTTCAACATATTTATTATATATACCTACACAACTAGGGGTTGCAATCCTGCAGTGTTTTTAATCCCGCAGGATGTTTGCTGGATTGGTACTCCAGCGGTATCCCGCTGGATCCCGCATAAGTTTTACATTTTATGAAATTTAATAAAAAAACGTTTATTTTATAATCAAACCAAGTTTGATAAAAAGTACAAAAATCAACAATTGGTAGTACTCCAGTTAACAAAAATATGTTTGGCTTCTTATTATTTAACTGCACAAACAACACGTCACACACCTATATAATGGCTATGACTTTGTTAGCTTTTTAAATGTTAGTAACTCTTGGTGGATTAACTTGTTTATTTTTTTTTATATGTTTAATATTATCAAGCTAGTCTGTAATTTGTCTACCTCGGGTAATTATAATCAATCTTAATAGTTACTAAAGTAAATTACAATTATCACATTAATTTGTATGTAAGTTGGATTTTCAGTCTCCATATTCTCCATATTATAGTATTAAGTAATTTTATTAAGTAATTTAACATCAAATTTGAAAATAATTATAGAAGTATTTTAAATAATTAAGTCACTTCTCTTTTTAGAAAAAAGATCTTAAAAAACAGATAGCATCAATTGTGTTATCTTCCAATCTACTTCATACTACATATGTAGCCAGCGGCCTCTATCTATATCTACGTCTATATCCGTGTTCTTGCATTTTCATTACTCCCAATTTGAAATAGGAATGAAACTTATAATTTTTGTAGCGATATCGTTTTGAGGATAGAGAATGATAGAGGTAGGTGTCAAGTAGTTGTAGGATTTTATTCATAATATGTATATTTACTTTCTTTTTATATGAGAAAAGCAAATTCAGTACTTATTTTAGAACTACATGTTTGTGCGGAAAGTACTGGGTAAATCACTTTACCGATTTTTATGAAGTGAATTTAAAAAATGAAACAAAAAACAAAACAAAATGAACAACGTGTTTGATCATGTAAGTGTTAGAAGATTATTTTTGGAAATGAATTCCGAAAACCCAATATGAAGTTCTTCTTCTTCTTCTTCTATTAGGCAATGCCTCTTCTTCATTGATAGTCTTATTGTCTTGGTGGTGATTCTGTGGACGATGACATCCAGCTCTGTGCCCATCGTTTTGGTGGTCTGCCTTGGGATCTCCTGGTATTTGGCTTCCCCGTCCCTAGCGATTTTGGGAAGCCTGGTGGCGCCCATATATGGAGTTCAAGTTTATTTAATAGCTCCTGCTAAACTTTACTACTTTACTATTTTTTACTATTTTGGTACGCAACATTATTAGCAGTAAGACCTAGTTTCCCGAATGGACCTGCGCTTACTCTTTGAACAAAATTGCCGAAGCAAGTATGTTATTATTAATATAAAAATAAATATTCATTAGGTTTCAAGCGCCTAAAGAGGTACTACCAATTGACAAACCATCTAATCCGCAACCACAAGAAGAATCTGAAGAAGAAGAAGAGAAACAAGTGGACGAAAAAAGTGGTGAAGGTAACGAAGATGACGAAGGAGAAGAAAATGAAGGTAAAGATTACTTAAAATTAATTTCTAAGTTTTGGTTTTGTCCATGCATTAGGTAATAAGTAGGTCTCATTTTATACTTGCTTTCTTGAGTCAAAATACATAAATTTATTGATTAATATCAGCTTTAAATTTATTACTCGGCTAAGCCATGAGTGTTTAGAAGTTATCGTACTTTACACGTACACGATCTTTTGCGCATAAAGAATGTTTAGTTTGTAATATTTACTATAGTCGTGTCCGCTAATGGTTATAGTAACTAGACACGTCAAAAATAATTGCCTCGGATTTTGAAAACCAACTTGACTATTATAATGTTGCTAGACTTAAATCAAAATGTTGATATTTTGTCATAACCAATTAAAGGAATGTTTCCCTTTTCAATTTAAAAACAGCAATTAAAGCTGCAAAAGCAGACTAATTTTGAAAATAAGTGTTTTAGTTACAGTTATTATGAACAAAAATAACGTGCATAAATAATATTTTATCCAAACTTGAGTTCTTAATACTATATTTCGGTTAAAAAATAGCTTTCTTTTTATTATAGTTCCATTAACGATACAGTATAAAAAGATTCAACAAAAAAACTGTCTGTAATACTTATTTGTTATTCTGATAGACCAATTTTTAATGTTATAACTTATTCTTGTCTCAGTCAACATGACTGTTGCTGGCGAGGGATGGTTTGAATTCGTTGAGAACACTTTTTAAAAAACATTTATTTAAAAAATACAATTTGAAAATGTGCAAAACGTACAACTTGTTTTGTTTTAGTTATTATATTTGGTGGTATTTATAATATTAGTTTTATCTCTAAGAAACTTAAATATCTCGGAAAACGACCAGGTGTTTCGCAATGTTGCATCATATTAGTTTATATCTTTTTTGTTTGATATACAGGAGTTTCATTGTTTAGGGATCTATAATTGGCGTTTTTCTTGCAAAAACGGCTGCAAAAAACTGTTTTGTTTTGAATACAGGGGTGCCTCGGTGCCTAGTCAATAAAACAAAATAAAATACGTTCAAAAATATTTTTATTTTTCGACGTAATCTCACCTAGCTATATGCACTTCTTCAACCTGTTTTCCAAAGCTTCCACACCTGTTTGAAAAAAATATTCCTCAAGGTCTTCAAAATACTGGTTAAGTGCAGCTTCGACTTCTTTATTTGATGAAAATTTTTGACCACCGAGGTGTTTTTTTAGGTTTGGAAACAGATGAAAGTCCGAAGGGGCCAAATCAGGAGAATAAGCCGTGTGGGGTAGCAATTCGAAACCACAATAACGAATTTGAGCCATAGACTCAACAGACTTGTGAACGCGATCGCTGTCCTGATGGAACAAAACTTTCTTTCTCAGTAATCATGGGCGTTTCTCTTTAATTTCTTGACGTAAACGACGCAAAAGGGTGCAATAGTAAGTCGAGTTTATTGTTTCGCCTTTGGAGTATAGTGGTGAACCCAAGTTTCGTCCACTGTCACAACCCTGTTAAGAAAATCTTATGGATCAGCCTCAAACATCTCCAAATAGTCGAGAGAAATCGTGAGACGAATTCGTTTTTGTTTAACTGAAAGCAATCTGGGGACCCACCTAGTGGAAACCTTAGAAAATCTGAGTTCGTAGTCAATGAGGCTTTGTGTTCGTTCATACGAGATGCCTATAGTGTCTGTAATCTCCCTGATAGTTAATCTACGGTCTTTCAATATGAGATCCCACACTTTGTCGATGTTTTCTTCAGTCGTAGACGTCGTGGGCCGGTCGGAGCGAGGATCTTCTTCGATGCTCTCTGGTCCACGTTTAAATTCTGCAACCCATTTTTTCACTGTGGTATATGACGGAGCAGATTCCCCTAGTGTTGTTTTCATATCATCGCGGATCTCCTTTGGTGTTAATCTTTTTTTAAACAGGTACTTGATGACCGCACGTTGTTCAGTTGTTTCCATTTTTCCAAAAACGCTGCACTTGGTTTCACTAAACTCGTTCTAACCTAAAAACCACAAATTCTACAACAACAAAATTTTACACTGTGACAACCAAAGAAAGTATGAATTTATTAAGGGTACCATAATAAAAATATTATGATTACACAGCCCCACAAAAAAAAACTGGGGTATACTTTTGATGCGATATATCAGATCCGTAGTATTTTTGCTCGCTGATCACGAATCTGAAGTCAGAATATCGCCATCACATCTCAATTTTTTTCTAACCTCAAAAAATAGGTAAAAATTAAGAAAAATATTCTCCTAAAAAATTGATTCAAGCTTTTTCATGAATCCAAAGATGTATTAATATGTATTCGGACACGCTAAGCTAATATTCATCGGTTGGATTGAGCCATACAGTTCTGTTTTCTTTCTAACCTCAATAAATCAAACAGATATAGTGCTTCTCGAATGCAAAAACGAATTCAAATTAAAATTCAACCGATCCTTACCAAATTTGGTACACGGGGATTTTTTGGGTCGCTGATCACGAATCTGAGGTTGGATTTGCAAAATTCAAGATGGCAGATGTTTTCGCGCGCCATTTTGAACGCCGAGAAAATTCATCGGTCGATTTTTATTCTTCTACCTGCATCCAGGGCACCTCCACGTGGTGACGGTGGGCAACGGTGTTACTCCACTAGCCGGCAGAGTCCCTGGATAACGGCTTAGATGCCGTCATGGCAGGTAGAAGAAAGAGAATTACGATGCAGGGACTCGGAAACCCAGTATCGGCGGTTGGTCAGGGTGGAAAAGTGGGCCCGCAGCCGTCGTCATCCAGCGACCGTAGCTCTTCATGTGTGGATGACTTGGCTCATGTAGAGTATAATGCTACAAGAAAACGGTCTCACGCTACAAGGACTTTTCATAAGTGCGATAAAAACAGTGATTCATTTTGTTATATTTGCTGTCAACACGTATTGAGTAAAATGGAGTCACCGATAACGGATAAGATTAAAACCTTATATAAGGATTGTTTTAACATTGAAATACAGCACCAGGATACAGATTGGGTTCCCCACATCATTTGCAGTTCTTGCAAAATAATGTTGTACATCAATAAGAAGGCGATTAAATATTCCAGACCAGCAATATGGAATAGACCATACAGTGAAAATGATTGCTACTTTTGTATGAATGTTGTATCTAGGCATAACCGAAAAAATAAAAGCACTATTACTTATAACGATGTTTCGACAGTAACAAGACCAACTAAACTAATTCCGCCTCCTGAACCACTTGATGCTGATGTTATGGAAACAAATGATTTCACCTTATCAGTTCATGCCGAAAACATTGAGACTGTCGAAAAAGATTCAAACACTGTTACTAATGAATGTTCTAGTGACAACCTATCATATACTAGTGACACAGATAAAGAATTTCTACCATACAACCGTAAACCAGAACCAATACTCGTATCACAGTCAGAACTTAGTGATCTAGTCAGAGATTTAGGCTTATCCAAAGATGGTTCAGAGCATCTTGCTTCCTTTTTAAAGAAAAGACATTTACTTAAGCCAGAAGCTACGATTTCTTATTATAGAAACAGAGATGAAGAATTTCGAAAATATTTCACAATGGACGAGGAATTGTAACTTTCATATTGTACCGATGTAAAAGGTCTAATGGATGAATTTCAAAATAACTCATACGATCCTGAAGAATGGAGACTGTTCATTGATTCTTCTAAACGGAGCATTAAGGCAGTTTTGATGCATAATACCAACGTTTACGCTCCCATTCCGATTGCTCATTCCACAGTTATGGAAGAGCAATATGAAAAAATGAAGCAGCTTTTGATAAAAATAAAATATGCTGATCATAACTGGAAAATTTGTGGAGATCTGAAAATTGTAACAATATTGCTTAGCCAACAGTCAGGGTTTACACTTTATCCCTGTTATAAATGTCTGTGGAATAGCAGAGACAGGGAACGTCATTATAAGAAAAAAATTTGGCCAACAAGAGAATCGTTCACTCCTGGTGAAAATAATGTATTGTTTCCACCATTGGTAGATCCAGGAAAAGTTCTTATTCCCCCCGCTTCACATTAAGCTTGGACTCACGAGAGCATTAGATACAAACGGCCCATGTTTCAAATATTTGCATAAAAAATTTCCGAAATTTTCTGAAGCGAGAAAATGGTAAAAAATTTTCAAACATTAGGTTGCTTAATGAATCTAAAATTACATTTCCTGGACTCCCACATCGATGATTTCCCAGATAATCTTGGTGACTACAGTGAGGAACAAGGGGAACGTTTTCACCAAGATCTGAAAATCATAGAAAATCGGTATCAAGGACGATGGGATGACCATATGCTAGCGGACTATTGCTGGTCGCTAAAAAGAGAAACAAGTCCTCAAAAGCGTTTGGGCAGAAAGCCTTTGAATAGGTCATTCGCGGAAAAAAGAACAAGATACAGCCAAAAAAAGGAAAGTTAGGCGCGGGTCTAACCTTCGCAATTCTAGGGCTTAAAGGTCTACTATTTGAGAGTATATGGTTTAAAAGTCCTGGTTTTGAGTTTATTGGGTCTCATTTTTAAATTTACAGGGTTATTGAGGTCTATTTTTTGAGGTTACAGGGTGTGGGAGTCTAAGGTTTCAGGGTTTAGGGGTTAAGAGTATCAGGTTTGAGGATTCCCCAACTGTATACCAAATTTGGTAGGAATCGGTTGGTTTTCAAAAGTTTTGTCCGCCATCTTGGATCCGCCATTTTGAATTTTGCAAATCCGACCTCAGATTCATGATCAGCAACCCAAAAAACCCCCGTGTACCAAATTTGGTAAGAATCGGTTGAATTTTAATTTGAATTCGTTTTTGCATTCGAGAAGCACTATATCTGTCTGATTTATTGAGGTTAGAAAGAAAACAGAACTGTATGGCTTAATCCAATCGATGAATAGTAGCTTAGCGTGTCCGAATACATATTAATACATCTTTGGATTCATGAAAAAGCTTGAATCAATTTTTTAGGAGTATATTTTTCTTAATTTTTACTAATTTTTTACCTATTTTTTGAGGTTAGAAAAAAATTGAGATGTGATGGCGATATTCTGACGTCAGATTCGTGATCAGCGGGCAAAAATACTCCGGATCTGATATATCGCATCAAAAGTATACCCCACTTTTTTTGTGGGGCTGTGTTATTTTTTGGTGAGGCTGCGAACTTTTCAATCCATCCTCGTATTAAAAACTGTCACATTACAACAGAACCTTTTCAATGGTCAGGACCAGACTGTGTTTGCCCCACTGATTTCTACATGTACTTTAGAACTAGTCATATTAAGTTACTTTCCGATGAGCTTAGAGTGTTAATATTACTGAACTACCTGTTAATGCCAAAGACAGTTTTTTTGACCAAGTACTCTCATAGTTACAAAGAAAGTATTATTATTATTTTTTTTTTAAATATTGTAATGCTTAACAAGTCAACCTTGTCGTCGCTCAATTATTAGGGAATATTCCAACATAAATTTAAAGATTGGAGACACAATAATGGAGATACGATGTTACGGGTGAAAATTAAAAATTGACGTTAATATTTCAGACTCCCGACTATTATAATCCTATAATCAAAACCACTGAGTATCGATTTATTAACATTAAGATACCATTAGTATCTTATGAAGATTTATATTCAATTAAATGTTAAATTGGAGAGACTTTTTTGTATCTAAAAATTTAAAACCTTTATAAATTATTAAATTAATTATTTTATGGTTATCATAAAGAGTTTTTAAAATCCAAGCAAGCTCTGAGACACTCAACAACATTTTAAAGCAGATAACAAATTATTGTTACTTTGTTAAAGCTTAAAAATGTCTGAATTTGCTTCATCGTATTGCTATTTAGTTCAATCTTGAAAACTATTTGTAATAACAATGAAAATAACACATGCCAAAGATGAAAAAACTTTTTTAATAATTTTACCTGATTCCTATGTTTTTTGGTGTGTTGAGTCCGAAAATAATAATAAAAAAAAAAAGTATCACCCACCAATTTTTCACATTTCAATATTTAAAATGTGAAAAGTTTATTTTTTTATCATTCGAATGTTATTAGGTTGGCAATAAAATCAAATGTTATTAGGTTGGCAGTTCCGATAAACATCACAGCTGTTTGTTTTCTTCCAGTTAATATAATCTCGCATTGCAGTGTTTAACCCCTTTGCTTTAATTCACTCTCAAAGTTCGTGTAATTGTGATTGTAATGTGGTGAGTCTGTTTTAGTTAAAAAACATCAAAGGAACATTACTGACTTTGTAAAAAAGGTATACTTTGCATATTTTGGTGTAGAAATCGGTAATTAAGAAAAATGTTGGGCTCCTCACAAAGTATATTATGTTTGTGTCGAGGATCTTAGGAAAGAAAAGAAAGCTTTTAGTTTTGGAGTACCCATGGTGTGGAGAGAGCGAGAAAATCATTCAAATGATTGTTATTTTTGCAGCGTTGATGTTTCTGGATATAACTCCAAAAATAAGAAAGTAATTGTCTATCCTAACTTTACTTCAGCTAATCGGCCGGTAAGACATGGACCGGGAATTCCTGGCCCTGAGCCACCTCAGTCTATTGATGACGTCTTACTGTCCCATCCCGAATTTAATGAAAGTTGACCGTATGATGATGAGTTTCAATGTTCTCTAGAAATTTCAAAACCACAGTTGTTTACACAAGCTGAGTTAAATGATTTAGTGAGAGATTTGGGCTTGACTAAGGAAAAAGCAGTATTGTTTGGTTCTAGGCTGAAAGAAAAGCATTTATTGGAATCTGGAACATCTATTTACCAGTATAGAACAAGAGATCAACAGTTTGCTCAGTTTTTCAAGCAGGAAGAGGATTTGGTTTACTGCCATGATCTTGGTGGTCTAATTAACGAATTTGGCATTGAGTACAAGAAGGAAGATTGGAGGCTTTTTATAGATTTATCAAATACTAGTTTAAGAGGTGTTCTGTTACACAACGGAAATACTAATCCTTCACTGCCTGTTGCTCATTCAGTCCATATGAATGAAACTTACGAAAATCTTAACGTGATTTTACAGAAAATTAATTCTCCAGCACACGATTGGATGCTATGTGGAGATTTAAAAGTTGTCTCCATGATCCTTGGTCCACAAAAGGGATTTACAAAGTTTCCATGTTTTATATGTGAAGTGAGACAGCAGAGCAAGGGATCAACATTGGTCCAAAAAACAGTGGCCCGTAAGAAAAACTTGAACACCTGGCGAGAAAGAACGTTTTGCATAAAACTTTAGTAGACTCCAAAAAGATTCTTCTACCATCACTACACATCAAGTTAGGCCTAATGAAACAATTTGTGAAAACCTTGCCTAAAGATTGTGAATGTTTTAAATATTTATGTAAAAGATTTTCTCATTTATTAGAAGCCAAACTGAAAGAAGGAGTTTTCGTTGGGTCTGATATTCGTAAAATAATGTTCGATTCCAACTTTGAAGCAAGGATGATTACAAAGGAAAAAGAGGCTTGGATATCATTTAAAGAAGTTGTCACTAAGTTTTTGGGCAATGTGAAAGACCCTAACTATGAACTTATCGTAGCTAATATGATAGACAAGTTCAAAAATCTGGGTTGTCTTATGAGCCTTCTTGCACAACCATCTTAACTTTTTTCCTAAAAACTTAAGCGATGTGAGTGAAGAGCAGGGAGAACGGTTCCATCAGGACATAAAGGAGATGGACCAGGGATGGTGGAATATGAATCAGGGATGGTTGGGTTCATAGAATATCAACAAAATGCATCACATCGGAGAAAAAGCTATACAACAAACATCAATAGAAAAGGGAAAGGAAATACAAAAAAATAAGCACCTAAAATATTCGCATTGAAGTGAAATATGTTATCGTGAGTAAAAATTGTAGCCTAATTAATAAAAGTATGGTTAAGTTTTTATTTTTTATGTATCAAATTTTCCCTATTTTGAAATTTAATCAATGTCATTTGTGAAAGAACTGTGGGTGATACAAAAAAACTGATACCAGATACGGTTTCAGCATATATTGGTTTAAAAAGTTTTTACAAATATTCTTTGTTGGCCTGTGTAATCGATAATAAATATTCCATTTTATCCGACTACGGGAAATACAAAAATTAATATATAATGCACAGAAAGAAATAGGTAAATAAGTTTATTTTTCTTTTTTAGAGGATGAAGAAGAAAGTGATTCCGAAGAAGATGACGACCATTATGCATATGAAAGTTTCCCCTTCGAAGACGATGATTATCTAGATGAACATGAAAATTACCATTTTAGATCACCAAAATCGCGTAAAAATAGTCACAGAAGCAGACATCATGATGAAGAACATGATGATGAACACGATGATGACACTAAAAGAGGTGCCAGCAAACACAGACCTAGAAAATACAGGATGCCTCCAAAATACGATCCGAGGGAAAATTATTCATACGGAGAAAAATACAGCAGCAAAATGAAATACCAAACTCCAACTTACAAAACAAATGGTAAAAAGGAAAAGCCTGAAGGACATTTTAAAAAAGTCAAATATATTAAAAAACCCGGAAGTAAACCAAAAATTAAAACAATTGAGGGTAGGTTCTCCGAACCTATTCCTGTAACTCATAAACATAAGTTATATAAAGAAAAATGGTATATATCTAATATCGATGGGCCCTCGAAAAACTTTAAAAATATCAAATAGCATTCATTTGTTTTATTCGACAAACATTTATTTGATAGACTGAGATATACACTGTATTTGGATAAAGTCATTAGAGAGATTTTGCAACACTGCGTTTGTCCTTATCGTTATCTCAAGCATGCGCAGTAATAACGCGAAGGAGTTGCAAGGATAGGTTAATATTATTCTTCTATAAACTTAGGAGATTTTTTTTCATTTATTTCAAGGTAAAGCACACCGGTTATTAGTATTTGATGGATCAACACAAGTTTCTAAATTAAAGTTGTGTCTAACAGGTTTCTTCAATATTTCCAAGGTAATACGATGTGCAATAAATAAATTTCATTTAAAATTAGCACTACACACACTGTAATGCCATTGTGCCAAAGATTACAAAATTCAACACAATCTGAACACTAATTAACTGTTATTAGTGTTATTTACAATTTTTTAGTGGTTTGTAGGAAAAAAACAGGCCATACCATAATAGCGATAAGAATAATGAACTTCAAATAACTTCTCTTATAACTTTCTTAATAAGGGAAATCGTTATCTTTAATAAAGGTTTCTCTTATTTTGTTTCAATACTGCAAAAGCTCCAAATTGTGGGCGCATGTTTCAAATAACGATAACAGCTGCGTCCTTATATTTAATTTCTTCTCTTTACTACTGCGCAAGCTTCAAACGGTGGGCGCATGCTTCACATGAAGATAAAGACAGTGGCCTACTAAACTAAGCGTTTCAAGATCTCTTTATTATGAGACCGTTCTTTATAGTTCCTTATATAATACAATTTTATTTAATTACTGCAATAACTTGATTTTCATAAAACCATTTGCATGAAAATATGAGTCATATCTATTATCATATTATTATTGTGATCAATTTATAATAATTAAAAAAAGGAGGCTTAAACAAGAATATATAGGTTGGTTAAAAGTAACACCCTATGTTTGACAAGCACATTTTATTGTCATATTCATGCAATTACAATTAGATTCATAGTGTGTATATAATTTTTGTTACTGCTATTGTATATTCTTATTAAATAAATTTTTAAGTAAGTAACTTATTAATGTTCATATTTTTATTAACTCTGTTCAACTGTTCACAATTTCTGACTCTAAGTTAGAGTTTTTACATAATTTGAATTAAACCTTACTTAAATTTATGTTAACCCTATGGATAACGAAACAAAGAACTTGCTTACATATCAGCCGTTGCAATAGGAAAACTGCAAGAACTGGGCTAGTAAAAAGTTCCCCACTCACCCTATGCTCCAGATTTGGCACCAAGTGACTTTTTTTTTGTTTCCTTAGGAAGGCTTTCTGTGACATAAACTCGTATGATGCACGGTTTCAAACATTTTTTTTCTGAGGAAATAAAAAAAATTGGAATCGTGCTGGATCAAATGTATTGAGCTCAATGAAGATTGTTTTTATTTTACTTCCAGAAAAATCTTATTCACTATTAAAATAATAGCTTAACTAGTTTTTTAAACGGATTTAGATCTAAATTTAAATAGAGTGACTGCATTTTATTAGGAAAATCTGGCCTTTGTAATTTAGGTTGTAGTGACTGATTTTAAGTTTAAGACAGGCAGTCCTTAGATCTTCACGTTGCCAATTTCTAGTGTTATAACTAGGCAAATCACTGTAATGAAGATAATTAGTATGTTTTTGTAGGCAAGAATGAAAAAATATCTCGTAAATCTCTTTACTGCAGTTTAAATAACCCCACCCAACTGCAAGTCGGCCTTGGGCAATTAGCGTTCCGTACGTTGAGTGCTTTTAAAATAAAAAAATTTGTTACGGTGCTATAAAATGATCAGTGACTTCACAAAACACACCCCAAATGAGTTTTCAACAAAGTTTTTGTCCTATCTTTACTGAAAACTGATGACAATGAATTTTTTGTTATATGTACCAGATAAATTATTAAAGGTAATGCACTCGTGATAATTTTCGATCAATCTACACCCTGTGGAGAATATTCCAGAATTTTTTTCAAAAGTTTTTGATCAGTATTTTTCGAGATAAGGCCCCCCCCCACGATTTTTCGCAATTTTTTAAAAATAATACAAAGAAAAGTGTGAGTAAGTAGTACATTATATATATTTTTGAACTCGTATTTTTACAAGCTTTCATTTGGAACCTTACTCGATGACCTGGTAAAATTTTTTTTCTCGTTCGATTTCACCCCCCAAAACTAACCCCTTAAATCAAAATTTAACTTTCAAAATTACATGGCTCTGATAAGGCCATCAATTCCTATATTGCCAAATTTCAACTTTCTATCTCAAACAGTTTCAAAGAAATTCAGGTGTGGCTGACGGATAGACAGACGGACAGACACCGAAGTGGTCTTTTATTAAGTGTTCGGTGTGTAACACTAAAAATCTCTGGGCAGAAGATAAGTTTTTTTTTTTTTTTTTTATGGGTCTAGCACACGTGCTGCAGGGAAGTCCCTAAAGCGCTCCAGGAGCGGCACGAGTGCGGAAAAAGCGATTCACGTTGTTCTTGAATCGCTGTAAATTGTACTCGGTGGGAAACACAGCGCTGGGCAAATTATTCCAAAGGGATGACGTTCTCCATATAAAAGATTGCTTGAAAAGCGTTGTACGCGGAGTAACAAGCTGAACCTCATACGGATGCGAAGCACCAGCGCGACGTGTATTTCTAACATGCACCGCTTTGGGAGGAATTAAGCGGGCTACATCCTTCGAACACTTTCCATGAAAATACTTGTAGAACAGACTCAAGTCGCCAACCGTTCTTCGATGTTCCAGCGAATCAAGGCCGCCGGTCAATTCCGGGTCCCCAATCAGACGGACTGCTCTTTTCTGAACCGAATCCAACAAATGCAGTGTATGTTTGGGAGCGGAGCCCCAAACGTGGGAGCAGTATTCCATAGTTGGTCAAATTTGGGCTTTGTAAAGAATTAACAGTTGCTGTGGGGTGTAAAGCTTTCTGGTTCTAAATAATATTCCCAACTTTTGAGAAGCTCTCCTTGCTATGCCTGCAACATGTTCATGCCACGACATATTTGCTCCCAAACTAACGCCCAACAAATTGAGCGACGATGCTAGGGGAATGGAGTGCCCCGACACAACTATGTCGGGTTCAGCAACGTTAACTTTTTTAGAAAAAAAACTGCCGCTTGGGTTTTTGTAGCGTTAAATTCCACTTGGTTACTGTCACCCCAAGATAGAATTTCTTCCAGGTCTTTGTTAAGTTGAACGACCTCCTGCTGTCTGCGGATACTCGCCTGAGTAGCCGATGTCCGAGCGTTCAAGGTGAATGAAGAGACAAGCGTACTGTCATCTGCAAAGCTATAGACTGGATTCCCGGTCTTTTCCAGCAGATCGTTAATGTAAATGAGAAAGAGAGTAGGAGACAGTATGGAGCCCTGGGGCACACCGGCGTTGATAGTCAGGGTGTTAGAAAGAAATCCGTCTACCGCCACTCGTAAAGAACGCTCTCTGAGGAAACATGAGAGCCACAAACAGAACCTTTCAGCCATACCATAAGAGCGTAACTTAGCCAACAGTCCATCGTGCCAAACACGGTCGAATGCGATATGTCAAGAGCAACCGCTCGAGATTCTCCAAAATGTTCAATTGCGTTGTTCCAAACATGTGTTACATAAGTCAGAAGATCTCCTGTTGATCTATGTTTACGAAAACCATATTGGTGATCGCTAATAATATTGAATCGTTCAAGATATTTTAGAAGATGCTCATTGATAACCTTTTCCATGACTTTCGATATTATTGAAAGCAGTGCGACTGGTCGGTAGTTATTTGGCAAGGTCTTCTTACCTTTTTTAGGTATCGGCTGAACCGTGGCACATTTCCAGCAGGACGGAAATATTCCCTTTCTGTAGGATAGGTTAAAAAGTCTACAGAAAACTGGTGTTAGTTCCCTTGCACAGTTTTTGAGAACTATGGCAGGTATTCCGTCAGCGCCAGACGCCTTCTTGGTGTCTAGCTTCATTAAAATACGCTTTATGATGCGCTGTCTGAAGACAACATCGGGCATCCTTGACTGCAATATGGGAATAGTAGGTGGTGTTTTTCCTTGGAAATCGACAGTAGAATGTGAAGCAAAGAGTTCAGCCAACAAGTTCGCTCTCTCAACAGTGTGGTTGCAATGGAATTATCTAGCCGTGTGAGTGGTGGTATGGTGGATTTGGTAAAATTTTGACTAACTGCCTTAGCGACTGCCCAAAAGGACCTGGAATTGTTGGGACAAGCGAGAAGTTTGTTTCTAATTCGTTGATTGTGTGCCTCCTTGGTTTCGTCGATAATTCCCTTGCATCTGTTCCGGGCATGAACAAAGATGTTACGATTTACGGTGTTAGGATTTTCACGCCATTGTCGATAGGCAATATGTTTAGAAGCAACAGCTTCTTTGCATTTTCGATCGAACCAAGGCTTGCCGTTGGAGGAGCATTTCTTCGAAAAAGGGATGTAAGCTTCCATACCAGCCAAAATAACATCGGAGACCTCCCTGGCGCAGTCAGATGGGTTATCGGATCGAAAACAAATGTCCATCCAAGGGAAAGTTCGAAAGTATTCCATAAGATCTTCCCATTTAGCAGATTTGTAGTGCCAAATCTTGCGCGGCCTAGGCGCCTCTCTGTCACTGATTGGCAGGATACTCGATGTCGAAAGCAGTTTATGGTCGGAAGAACCTAACGGCGGATTTACGGTAACCGTGTAAATCTCCGGATTGGTGGTTAAAAACAGATCAAGAAGACTGGCGAACTCCCCGTCTCGATCAGGTATCCGTGTTGGTTCGTCAATAAGCTGAGTCAAGCCATAACTGATTGAGAATGATTCAGCTTCACGACCTTGTTCGTCGGTAGTATTGGAATATTTAAGCCAGTTGATATTGTGGACATTAAAGTCGCCCAGGATGGCAATTTCGGCACTTGGATAGTTTACTTTGTAAATGATCGATGGTGTCTGCAAGAGAAGCGAAAAGTGTTCGAAAATTGGTATCACTTGGTGGTCGATATAGGATACAGATGAACCTTGTGGTTTGTTGAGTCGTTATTTTTAACCACATAACATCAAAGTTTGAGGGCTCCAGAGCTTCTTCTCGTTGACAAGAGAGGTCGCTTCTGACAAAAAGACAGATTCCAAAGTTACGCCTAAATCGGGAATAGAAGTCGTACCCAGGATAAGTGTTCTCAGATACTTAGAAAATAAGTTATATGGGATAATATAAAATACGTAGTTTCTTTTTATATGAAAATAGCCCAGATGGTGGGCTATTTTCATATGAAAAGGCTACAGGAGTGACGCGTGCGCTGAAAAAGCGATTCACGTTGGTCCCGAATAGTTGCAAATTGTATTCAATGGGAAACACAGTCCTGAGTAAATCATTCCAAAAGATAAAGTTCTCCAAACAAAAGCTTGCTTGAAAAGGGTTTTAGGAGGAGTGACAAGCTGAACCTCATACATAATTAGCGCGACGTGTTTTCCTAGTATGCACCGCTCTGGGAGAAATTAAGCGGGCTACATCCATCGAACACCGAACATCGAACCGTCCCTCTGTATTCCAAGGTTGCTGATGAGTTCGGGGTCTCCAATCAACCTCTCTTCTGAATAGAATCCAACAAATGCAGTGTATGTTTAGAGGCAAAGCCCCAAACATGGGAACAGAAAACCATCGTTGGTCGAATTTGAGCATTGTAAAGCATTAACAGTTGTGGAATATAAAGCTTTTTTAGTTTGAAATGATAAGTGTATATGTAGGTAAGAAAAGAATAACATAGTTTCCTGATTCCTTGGCTTTGAAAACTATGAAATGGATATAAAACACTATACTTCCTTATACCACCTTCCAAACCTTATATATTCTTGATATGTTTCATTAAAATAAATGCGCTTAATATTACCTTTTTCTCTAAGACAGGTCAAATGTATACTGTATATTCTATTAATTTCTGTAAGGTTAATCACATTCCAGTTTCCTTTACAGATAATTTTTACTAGGATTATAAAAAATGAAAAAAGTATTAATATCAAATTCATCGACTTTAACAACACCTAACAATGACATGAATGAATTGAATATGATGTTCTCGTCGTCACGCTCTCTCCATATTCTCTTGTTGCTATAAATTTAGATAATTATGCCTAAACCAAGAAAAATCGTTACTGTTTTCCTATAATGTTATTCTTCCTCCTCCTCTAAAACGTTGTAGCTTAAAAACTATAGATTTCTTCTCGACTTGAAGAACTACATATTTTAGTCCTGGAGCTCACAACCATGATTTTAAACTCATCAAAGAGCCGAAGATAAAAATATCCCTTATTAAATGTTACAAACTGAACCAAAAAATACAACTTACAGATCCAAATCCGGTTCCTACATGGTTATGTAGGAGGGAAGTTGCAAAAAATTGAGGGTAGGTGAACCCATCGCAGAACATTCTATATTTTGTGCTTAAATTTTATATGTTGTGAGGATACTAGAGCCTGAATATCTGCCACAGAGACTGGTTCATGTGGGAGTAAACCCTTTTTTTAAAAAAAAAAAAATGGGCTCACTTAAATGAACTCATCGCTGAGTGGCAGATATTCGAAATGTAGTTAGTTTGGGACCCAAAAAGAAGTGAAAACATATCATCTGTCATAGTGGTTCTTTGAATATCTCTTTTTTTTATCGCTCACCTCCCTGCCTCAGTAGGGATTTTACCCTTTTTCCATATCCCAAGGATATCAGCGAGGATGTCGTAATACCCGCCAGCGTTGTCTAAGTGCCGAAACATACATTTCTGTATTTCACGGCACGAATTCCTGAACCCGTAGAGTTTTTGGACCCATCTGGACTCATTTGACAGTGGCAGATAAATGAACCAGTGTTCGAATACCATAATACGAGGTGAAATCCCGAATATCTGCCATAAAGTCTAGTCCGTGCTTTTATCAGCATAACTTTTGTATTTTTAATGCAAAGCTTAAGTTATAAACAAATTGATTTTTCCTATTCGCATTATTATCTAGCTGTGATGCATGAGTTCATAATGTTTTTTGACACGTTAAAGTCGAATTTCTAATCCATTTTTGCTAAAGATTTACTAATTTTTTGTTATAAATTTTTTTTTTTCTGTAATAACTTAATATATTTTATTATTACTGACAATTTATTAGAATACTAACCGTGTACGCGGCTCCGCTCGCATGGACTTGATTTACTGCTATCGTCACTGCTTATTCGTTATGTTACCTAACGTAAAAAAATATCTGCCATTATTTCCCCTTATCTCCCATTCTTCCTTATCTCCCATTATCTCTACATAATTTAGATTATTTAGACTTATCTCTGCTTATCTCCCATTATTTTTCCTTATCTCCCATTATCTCACATTATCTCCCATTATCTAGGCTTATATCGAATTATATAGAACATATGTATAAATTTATAAAAACACGTAACTCGGATAAGCGGTTCTCAAGTGATAAGCGCACTAACGGACAGACAGAGAGACGTTGCATTTTATATATATTATATTCTTTGCAACATGATATTGTTCCATATTTAATGGTTTAAAAAAAAAAAAGCACGTAAATCGGTTAAGTGGTCTTCCAATGACAAGCGCACAAACGGACAAACAGACAGAGAGACGTTGCATTTTATATATGTTATAGATATACTTTGCTACATGGTATTGTTCCATATATAGTGGTTTAGGCAGTGTATTGCAAGAGATTAATTTTTCTTTCCGAATTTAACACAAATATTTTTATTTAATTGCATATAACTAAACTGATTAGCTCTTAATATTAATAAGTTGGAAAAAATAGATTAGAAATTCAGGCAGCAGGTCAAAATTTATCTAAAAAAACTTGGGTGGAGCTCATATGTATAGTATTTGCCCGTACAGGACGGGCGCGCTCATTGCGGGACAGGCTCTCGCGTTTCAAAAATACTTATACGTTATTGCAGCAAAAAATTTAATTTATTTTAATAAAGAACCAGACTCCATGGCAGATAATGTTATTTTTAGAATCTAAAAACCTCAACGAACATATTAAAACAAATTTTAATCGCTCCTCCATGGGTTCAAGTGGGTCCATTTTTCTGCAATTTTGGAACATTATAACTTTGAATTGACCCAATATCCATGACAGATATTCATTTTTCAGTCATATTTCATAGAAATGGAGCTATACCCAGAATATCTGCCACTCAGCGATGGGTCCGTCCACCAACTTTTTCTTGCAGCTTTAAAGAGCATAGCCAGGAACAAGAACCTGACTTGAGGCTTCAAACTATGTGAAGGGAATAAGGGGGACATAATTAACAAAGTGATACCATTATCTGCTAGTCCTCGATGAGGTCTCATTTTGGTCGTGAGCTTCCGGACTATTTATCAGTTATAGCGCCAACCAACGAAAATTGAAGTTATATTCTTCGTAAATTAAGGAAGAAATACAAAATAATGTAAGGTGATTTTTTTTTCTAATAATACTTGTCTTAGTAAGCTACTAGCAAGTAAAATACAGATATCCTAAAATATCGGAGAAAAACTTAACTTTCGAGTATCCCAAATTTTTTTCTATACCGTAAATAAAATTTAAGAAGCTAACACACATAAATTTATCCATAAAATGAGGAATAAATTGAGGTGGGTCCAGCCTGCGAAACTGGGTAAAATCGATATCATCTTGAAAGCGTTTCCATAGTAATATGTGTGCAGGGAGGGACTCAAAAATGGTTAAAGGAAACCTGATTAGTTATTAATGTTAACTACTTTTCTTTTGTAAAGGGTACGTGAATAAGTTCTCAATCCATACACATATCTCTCCGAATTAACAGCCATTGCGTAGCATTGCTCCTCCTCAAAGAAGGCTGTCCAAAATATTCTATAAGTCGATATTGCGACCCTAGTTGTCGCTTTAGGATAGTGTAAAGGCTTTTGGAATTCCGTCGGGTAATGTTGTTTATTGACATGTCTTCTTCTTCTTACAGCGCTGGCTCTATTACTGAAGTTGGGCTGTAATCGGGGAGAATTTTTCTTTATCCGGGGCAACTCTTAATAAAATATGTGTGTCCAGGTCTGTCCAGTTTCGCATATTCTTTAGCTAGGAACATTGTCGGCGTCTTGGACCTCTCCTCCCTTCAATTTTGCCCTCCATCAACAATTAGCGAATCAAATAGCTTGAACCCCTATAGATTATATCCCAAGTAGCGAGTTTTCTGTCTTGCAACAACTGGCAGCAATTCTCTCTCTCTCTACCTATTCGCCACAGTACATCTTCATTCCTGACATGTTCTGTCGAGGAGATGTTCAATATTCCGCGCATGACCCACATTTCGAAAGACTCCAAACGATTCATTAAGCGTATTCCCAAGGTCCAAGCCTCAACTCCATACAAAACGATAACGAGTATCTAAAGAAAGAGTGAAATCTGTGAGGAGGTGTCTCATTTTGAGAAAAGCAGCTCTGGCCATTTCAATGCGAACTCATATCTCAACTTCAGGATTCAGATCATTGTTCATCCATTATCCTAGGTACCTAAATTGGGTTACCTGTTCTATTAGTTGATCATAAATGCGAATATTTTTTTGAAACCCAGGTCTTCTTGAGATCATCATTACTTTTGTTTTATTAACGTTCACTTTCATTCCCAAAGTGTCGCCTTCCCTAGATATATTGTTCATAAAACGCTGCAGTCCATCTGCTGTATCTGCTGTAATAACGGTATCGTCAGCATATCTCAGGTTGTTGTTGATTTTGCTTGCTTTGATACCGTCTGAAACATTCTCTAAGGCCTTCTGGAATATATGCTCAGAATACAGATTAAAAATAAGTGGAAAGAGAACACATCCTTGAGGAACACCTCTTTTTACTCTGATTTCTTCTGTTCCTCTGCTATTTTTTCGTATCGTCGCTACCTGATCCCAATAAAAGTGAGTAATAAATCTGGTGTCATTTTTAACAGGACCAATATTCTGAAGTATCCGTATCAATTCTGGATGTTTGATTCGATTAATTCGTAATCGATAAAACATAGGCACACGTCTTTCCTTTCTTCTCTACATTTTTGCAAAACATACACTCAGACCTAAAAGTGCTTCTCTAGTTCCAAATTCCTGATTGACATGTCTATTTAGGGAAAAATAAGCCTTATTGGAGAAGAGGATGTTGGTAAATGTTGAAAAGCGTTGAAATATTTGATTATCCAAGTATCTTGTGTGGGCGGAGATATAAATTTTCATGAGGAATGCGTCCTAACGAAATCCTGGGCACATTAAGGGTATTTGATGGTTTGCGTTTTGAGAGCTGGGGATTCTGGCTGGCTAACACTTGAATGAATTTCACTTTGTACTGATTCTTGATGTCTGTCTGAAAATTCGTCAGCAGGTATTACAGAGATTTTTCAGTATCTGGAAATATATTAGAAGAAGCAGTATTGTCAAATCACTTTAAAAGCGGTGCCAACTTTGAAATTTTAAATAGACAATTATATGTGAAAATTAATAACTTTATGTATTTTAATAGACTGTAGCTTTTAAATAGCATGTCCAGAAACAAAATGGCTTACACATTGCAACCTAACTTTTTATTTTTTTTTTGTCAGAATAATTTCCAGTTTAACCAGATGAAAAAAAAAACTTCAATTCCAATACACAAGTTAAATAAACAAGATTTTAACATCGGTAACGGGATAAGTGTTCTTTGAGGAAAAATTAATTTTGAGCTATAGTCAGCTACAACAAATTATTTACTTTAACCCTTAGAGTTAACGTCTCCTAGAGCCCTTTCCTTAAAGAAGCCTAATAATCTTAAACATTAGTAACTAACTTTTGCTAACATAAAACCCAAATTTCATCTATAAACGTAATTTTCAGAGTCGAAACCTCAACACAATAGAGCTCAGCAGGAATGAGATTTTTAAAAACGGTTTATGTTTTTCGTGGATAACTCAGAAGCCTAGAGGGCTCCACATTTTGGTATCTACCACGATCCTGAAATTTTTATTTTTCTGAGGCGCTTAGTTATTACTAAAAAGTCACATTAAAATATTTTAGGAACTGATAAACTGAACTAAGTATTATAGAAATAGTGTGGAATAAAAAAGTAGAAATTCCGTTAAAATCCCTATCTACGTATATATTTTATGTCTGGAGAAATAGGGTTTAAATTCAAATTAAGTTAAAATTGCTTGCAATTGAGTTCAGTATGACAAGTTACATCTAATTCAGAAATAATGTCGAAAGTACGTATTCAAAACTCATTTTATATTCTTTTAAAATGTTTAAATGTAGGATATTTGGCTTCGATCCAAAAGCTATTCTTTGATCTTGAATAGATAAACTTTTTCTCTTGTCGATTAGAATTTAATTTTCAATTAAAAATCGTCTAAATACGTTTTTTAAGTGTTATTTTGAAATATCGTCGCTGAAGTGTTGCGGCCACCGTTTCGTGCATGCGCACTGAGTACCGGCATCTATTGGTTTGCGACAGGCACCAGCCGTGGTTAAAATACCTCAGACCACAGAAAACTCCGCGGATTGTAAAATACGCGTTGTAATTCGTTTCTTAAATGCGAGAGACATGAAAGCGGCCAAAATTCATCGGGAGATTAGTGAACACTATGAACAATAGAATGGTAAGAAAATGAGTTAAAACATTTAAAAATGGCCTTAGAAATGTGCACGATGAGGGATGAAGTGGGCGACCGTTCATCAATATTATTGACCTGTTGATGAAAAAGTTGAAGAGACGCTTTACTATTTCATCATTATCTAATATGTTTCCTTATGTTTCAAGAAGTGTTCTCTATGAAATCGTGGCAGATCGCTTAAATTATCGGAAGTTGTGCTCACGCTCGGTACCAAAAATGCTGACTGAGGTGCACAAAATCAATCGTTTAGCCAGTGCTTTCATTTTCCTAGAGAGGTACAGGGTCGCAGGTGATTAATTTTTAAGTCAAATTGTCATTGGTGATGAAACTTGGATTACTCACGCTCACCGAAATCAAAACAACAGACAATGAATGAAGGTATTCAACATCACCTAAAAAAGAAGTTAACAATTTCAGCCCGAAAAATTATGTGCATTATGTTTTGGAATAGGCAGGGGGTGTTGTTTGTGGATTTTATGCCTCGATGGGACATAGTAAATGTTGAGACATATTGTGAGACCTAAACAAACTGCGTGGTACCATCCAAAAGAAAATACGTGAAATACTTAGTAGAGGGATCGTTTTGATTCACGACAATGCTCGTCCAGGTCGCAAGGAGTTTTATGACTGGGAACAACTTGACCACCCCCCGTATAACCCTGACCTAGCACCCAGTAACTACCATTTGTTCCTGCACTTAAAGAAGCACCTTGGCACACTGAGGACGTCGCCAAAATGACCGTGCTGCGGTGGTTAGCAAACCAGATCTATATGAGGAACGAATACAGAAGCTGTTTTTACGATACAAGTCGTGGAAATTATGTTGGAAGTAGAGGTCTGAGCGTTCATGCACAAATGCAACTTATGTTTTTTTAGTGTTCCGTACGGAACACTTATAAGATCACTTCGGTGTCTGTCCGTCTGTCTGTCCGTCTGTCCGTCTGTCACACCCGATTTTCTTCGAAACTATTTGTCATAGAAAGTTGAAATTTGGTAATAATATAGGAATTGATGGCCTCATCAGAACCATGTAGTTTTGAAAGTTAAATTTTGACTTAAGGGGTTAGTTTTGGGGGGTGAAATTGGAAGTGAAAAAAAATTTTTTTTACTAGGTAATCGAGTGTGGTGTCAATGAAAGCTTATGAAAACACGAGTAAAATATATATATATATATATATATATATATATATATATATATATATATATATATATATATATATATATATATATATATATAATGTAATACTTGCGCGCACTTTTCTTTGTATTATTTTTAAAAAATCGCGAAAAATCGCTGTCCACCCGCCTTATCTCGAAAAGTACTAATCAAAAAATTTTGAAAAAATTCTGGAATATTCTCCACGGGGTGTAGATTGAACGAAAATTATCACGAGTGCATTACCTTTAATAATTTATTTGGTATATAAAAAAAAACAAAAATGTCAAGGTCATCAGATTTCAGTAAAGATTGGAAACAAACTTTGTTGAAAACTCATTTGGGGTGTGTTTTGTGAAGTTACTCATCATTTTATACCTCTGTAACAAAATTTTTTATTTGAAAAGCAATCAACGTATGGAACACTAATTGCGCAAGTTCAACTTGCACTTGACCGGTTATTTAATATCAAATCGGTACTTACTTTAAAAACGAGCACCGCAGAAGAGACTTTCAAATTAAAGTATTTACATAAAACATTGAATTTCTTTCGAAAATTTTTCTCATGTTAAAAAAAGACGGAATACTACCAATTCCTGCTCTGTAGGGGCGGCTGTTGAGTACGTTTCCTGAGATTCTCTTTCAGATGTTTACCGGTGGCGCTCCCAGTAAAAACATCCAAATAGACGTTCACACACTTAGAACAACAGATTAAGCATAAAAATAAAAATGAAAATTAATGAA
Organism: Pachyrhynchus sulphureomaculatus; assembly: GCA_019049505.1. Lineage (NCBI taxonomy): Eukaryota > Metazoa > Arthropoda > Insecta > Coleoptera > Curculionidae > Pachyrhynchus > Pachyrhynchus sulphureomaculatus. Next base: position 61,257,329 of record CM032456.1, read on the forward strand.
ATTAATTTATTTTATGTGAAATTGTTGATAATTTGTGCGGTGTTACAAAAATTAAATGGTCAAAAGGAACGAGATTGGCCCAACCCAACTACATTTAATATTGGGGGAGTATTGAGTAGCAATGACAGTAAAGCTTTATTTAAGGAAACTATTGATGTAAGTGAAAGTGAATGTAAAATAGAAAAATTTATTATATTTTAGAAGTAAAAACATATTATGTTTAAGGCGCATTCAAATTTAGATTAAGGTGATAGAGGTGAAACATAACAAGGAGTGAATGGAAATAAATTAGAAAAAAAGGATGTTGTATTTTTTTATATTAGCAGAACTTCTCAATATTTTTTAACTCAAATTAACTCAAACTTTACTATTTGTAAGAGTTACAAATTGTTGCTGTGCCTAATTTACGATGGTAGAATGAAAAGTGATCTAAAGAATAAGATTAATAACATTTTTTTTCCAAAAACAAAATATTATTTCTCAACGTAATCTCCATTAAGCTATTTGGTCCAGCGAGATTCAAGTTTTTTTATGGTGTCCCAGAATGTTCCATTTTGAGACCACCATTATCTTCAATTTACTCGTGTTTGTTTATTTATAGCGTGATAAACTATTAGGCTCACTTGTACATGGACGATACCCAGCTTTACCATATATTTTACACCAATAATATTCAGAGATGTGCTTCAGGAAATGAATGATGATTTGGTAGGACTGGTTTCAACTGCTAGTCACACTTCGATGTTTATTAATTAGAAGACGACCCTATTCCTGATATTTGATCCCTCAAGAGTTTGAGAAAATTATTTGGCATTATGACTGAATGACTAAGAGACTTCGACTTAATGTATACACAGTATTACATGTCAATTGTGAACTTTCGGTTTAAAAAAAAAACCGGCCAAGTGCAAGTCGTACTTGCGCAATTAGTGTTCCGTACGTTGATTACTTTTAACATAAAAGTTTATGTTACGGAGATATAAAATGATCAATGACTTCAAAAAACACACCTCAAATGAATTTTCAATAAAATTTGTTTCCGATCTTTGTGGAAAATTGATAACCCTGAAATTTTTGTTTTCCTTATATATCAGATAAATTATTAAAGTGTGTGAGAATATTCCGGAATTTTTTCATACTTTTTTGATCAGTACTTTTCGAGATAAGGAGGAGGGGACAGCAACCTTTGGCGTTTTTTTAAAAATAGTATAAAGAAAATTGTGCGCAAGTATTACTTTATATATCTTTTGAACTCGTGTTTTTACAAGCCTTCATTTGACCCCCACTTGATGACCTGGTAATTTTTTTTTCACTTCCGATTTCACTCCCCAAAACTAATCCTTCAAGTCAAAATTTAACTTTCAAAACTACACGGGTTGGATGGGGCCATCAATTCCTATATTACGGTTAAATTTTAACTTTCTCTGTCAAATAATTTCCGAGAAAATGGGGTGTGGCAGACGGACACACAGACGAACAGACACCGAAGTGATTTTATAAGTGTTCCGTATGGAACACTAATAAAATACAGCTGTCGAGATTACCTAGATCTAAAATTAAAAACTATATCATGTGAATCGGTGTTTAATTTTTAATTTTATTAATACCAATTTAATTTTTGCGATTTTGTATACCTGAACTTGGGTAGGACATGCTAGTCAAGACAACGATCGGTCGACAAAACATATTACACACTAGAGACCGCACCTGCATAAACGGAAAGTGTTGGGAGATCACCAAAACGTTGGCTGGACGACATTAAACAGAAAGTCGGAAAAAAATCAGCTAACCCAGAACCAGGAACTATGGAAGGCGTTGCGGGAGGCCTATGAGAAGATTTTGTGTAATATTTTTGAAAAAGTTCCTCTGATAGATGCAGTATTCAAGTGCTACAAAATTTAAGCTAGTGTTTAATATTTGGTATGCAAAAGAAATAATATTTCCCATAAATTAATAGATTTGCGCCGGTTAAGCAATTATATGTATTATTTTTTTATAAAAAATTTTTAAATAATACTACTACTTATATAGAAATATTATGTTTAAACGGTCATGATAGAATTTCAGGTCATCTTACTAATTCAGCTTCTAGAATTGAGCAATTTAAAATAATTTTTATATTATTAAGCGATTCTTGGTACAGTAAAGAATCTTAAGTCATTTAAGATAGCATATAAGAAATTTTTATTAACTTTTTAACTAGTACTGTTTCCTATTTCTTCTTCTTCTTCTTTTCAGCTTGCTCTCATCTACTCCGGGATGTGGGCTTCTTCCAAATCTTTCCCCCTCCAGGGCCGCTCAGTTCCAAATCTTTCCTGCTTTATTCTGGATATCTTCTCGCCACCTTCTTTAAGATCTTCTCACATTCCTCTTACTCTCCTTTGGGCGCTATTCTGTAAACTTGTAGGCGCATCTGTAACATAGTTCTTTTCTCTCGCTACGTGGCTAGCCCATCTCCATTTTAGTTAAGTCGCTATTTCCAGAGCATCCGTCAGCCGTGGTCTTCTCCGGATTTCCTCATTTGAGATTCTATCTCTCAAACTCACTCCATTGCAGGCTGAGCCACTTGAAGCCTGTTCATCGACTTACGTATTAGTGACATCGTTTTAAGACCGTACGTGAAAAATGGCAGTACGCACGACTCGTACGTTTTACTTTTGAGGTTTACTGGGATATCTCGTGAAAATAATCTCAAGTTTACCAAAAGCTGCCCAACCAAGACTCACTCTTCGAGAAATTTCTGCTATTTGGTTCTCTTTTTCTAGTACTATTTTCTGTTCGAGGTATATATGTTCTCTAATGGCCAATTTTCAATGATAATCGTTATTTGCTCTGGGCTCATCATCTTTGTCTTGCTCAGGTTCATTTCCAGTCCGACTCGTGACGACGCAATATAGTTGCTAATTTGTATTGGGTGTAGTACTGATTAGAACGATATCGTCCGCAAATCGTAGATGATTAAGTCGTGTTCCGTCTATGTTAATCCCTTTATCGTTATCTAAGGCTCTTAAAACTGCCCACATTTTTATAGAGTCAAAAGCTTTTTGGTAGTCTACGAAAGCCAAGTATAAGGGTACATTATATTCTGTAGCTCTCTCTATGAGCGTACGTAGTGTCTGAGGTAGTCTATTATGCTGAATCTCTTTCAAAATCCAGCCTATTTCGGAGGTTGATATAACCCGTCTTGCGAGTTCAATCTATTAATTATTATTTTTGTATGTAACTTATATAAATGGGACAGTAGACTAATTGGACGATAATTTTCTATTTTGTCTTTATCACCTTTTTTCTATATAATAACAACAACATCAGCATTTTCCCATTTTTTCTGTATTTTACCCAGTAATAGGTACTTGTTTAAAAATGTCCACTTTTTCTTAAGTTATCGCGTCCCGTTTTAACATTTCTGTAGTAATACGATCTTCATGTGCTGGAGGGCTGCTGTTAGTTCGTGGTATCTATTTCAGGAATTTCCTCTGCACCTACATTTTTTATTTTAGATTTGGTATAATAATTATCTTCGAATTTTGAGCTATATAATTGTTCATAAAACTCTTGCACTACAGTTGCTATCTCGTCTTTATTGGTGATTGTTATACCTTGTCTGTCTTTAAGTTTCTCTCTTTCCTACTTACATAGAAAAATTACGTTTAAACGTTTACAACGTAAATGACCGATTTAGAGGTCATCTTACTAATCCATCACATCCTCCTCCTCTATTCTTAATATCTTGTCAGACATATCGTGATTATGTCTGGATATCCAGTCTATTGGCGATGTTTTTAATAGTGGCCCGCCAACGTTCTCTGCTAGCTGTTTGTCTTATAGCTTGCTCTGTGTTGGTCCCCAACAGCATCTCAATCGTATCCATCCAGCGGCTAGATAATTTTCCGGGTCACATACTCCCATTTGGTTTGCCCCGCACCACAAGTTTCTCCATATTATCAGCACGTCTAATGTGACCAAACTACTTTAGGATAGACTGTGGTGGAAAGTCTCTGTTTCGGTTTGACCTCATTAAGGGCTGAAGCATTTGATCGCCCAGCTGTCCACGGAATTCTTAGCATTCTTCACCAGCACCACATTTCAAACGCGTCTATACGGCGTCGATCAGCGGTGCGTATAGTCCAGGTTGCAGATGCTTATCTGAATATGGAGAATACAAGGGTTTTTACTAGATTTGTTTTCGTATTGCGATTGATGTCCTCCAAAGCTTTGTGAGTTGAGTTACAGCTGTGCGACCCATTTGTATTTTTCGACGTATTTCATCTTTACAGTTGCCGATGTTATTGATCAAAGCTCCATCTCATGGAATTGAACAATTTAAAAAGTCTATAATGCTTTTCTTGATAATTTAAGAGGGAAGAATCTTATATCATTTAAGATAACACATAAGAGTTTTTTATCAAGTTTATTTTTATTACACGACTGGGTAATAAATGTTGTATTAAAGGTTCTTTAACGTTAAAGAAAGTATTAAGGAAGCCGCCTACGAAGCCTTGGGAGAAGACGACAGGGAAAACAAACAACGCATTGACACTATTAATGAAACATCGAAAAATGTCATCGGGGAAAAGAAGAAACTCTATGAGAAATGGATGAACACCAAGTCAGAGGAGGACTTAACAAGGGATAGAGAGAAAAATAGAGAAACGAGAAGATTAATAAATAAAGAGAAGAACGACAAATGGGCAAAAGCATGTGAAAACATCGAACACTATATAGGTGGAACACGAAGTACGGACGCATGGAGAACGATTAGAGCTATAAAAATAAACTCCAAAGAAAAATCCCATATACAATACATTCAAGGAAGCCAATGGGATAACTATTATAAAAAACTACTAACAGAAGACAGACCAGGGTTCTTAAATAAAGACGAAGATGACGAACAGCAACAAAACGAACATGAGGAGGTAGAGTTAAAATATGAGGACGTAAAGAAGGCCATAAAATCATTGAAAAGCCGGAAAGCAGCTGGACCGGGAGGAATGGTCAATGAATTAATCAAATACGGATCAGAGAAACTGCACCGAATAATAAGAAGTATGGTCCACAGGGCTATAAATGGAGAAAGAACCTAATGTATGGGCCGAAGCGCACATAGTCTCAATTTTTAAAAAAGGTGACCGAAGGAAATGTGAAAACTATAGAGACATCAGCATCATTTCAAGCATTGGACGACTATATGGGAAAGTAATTAAGAATAAGATAGAAGACAATATAAAAGGCAAAATAGGGGAAGACCAAGCAGGATTTACGGCTGGGAAGTCCTGTATTGATCACATATATACAGTCAAGCTACTGATGGAAAAGAAACCAGCCAAAAACAGAGAAATCCACCTAGCTTTCATCGATATAAGAAAAGCTTACGATTCAGTCGCTAGAAGTGACCTCTGGAAAGCAATGTCAAACATGGGAATCGACAAAGTATTAATAAAAGCAGTAAAAGCGATATATAGAAATAATATTAACAGAGTAAAAATTGGTAATAAGTTAGGTGCCAAAATTAGAACAACGAAAGGACTACTACAAGGGTGTACAACCTCTCCGACCCTGTTTAAAATCTACCTGGAAAAGACTTTAAAAAACTGGAAGAATAAATGTCAAGGTATGGAGTCCCAGGAAGAGACGACTACTTATACAGCTTGAGTTTCGCAGATGAACAAATCGTCATGGCACAGGACGAAGAAGACCTCAGCTATATGGTGAGGAAACTGAAGGAAGAGTATGACGAAGCTGGGCTAAAAATAAACTTTAATAAGATGGAATACCTAACAACTAAAACAGGAGAAATAGAAGATGTAGAAATTGAAGAGAACGTAACAATTAAAGGAAATGAAAAATTTAAATACCTGGGCACCATAATAACAAGAGAAGCAACATCCGAAGAAGAAATGAAATCGAGACTGGGACAAACGAGAACCTGCGTCAGACAGTTAAACTCAATATTATGGGATAAGCACATAACGAAAGCAAACAAAGTTAGAATATACAGAACAATCATTGAAAGTACATACGGGGGTCAGAAACATGGACCATTAACAAGAAATATAAATCAAAAATAAACGCGGTAGAGATGGAATGTTGGAGAAGGTGTTGTAGGGTGACCCGGACTGATAGGATTAGGAACGAGGAAATAAGAGCGCGAATGGGAATAACAAAAGACGCAGTACATGCCATAAAAAAAAAAACGATTTAAATGGTATGGTCACGTAAGGAGAAGCGACGACAGAAGGTGGATTAAGAAAATCACAGAATGGAGTCCAATTGGAAGAAGAAAGAAGGGAAGACCTAGGCGCTCATGGCGGGATGACGTCGATGAGGCAATGGAAAACAGAGGGTTACAGGAAGGAGACTGGGAACATCGAAGAGAATGGAACGCGAGGTTGAGGGAAGGGAGACAGCGTTAGCTGTAACAGACCCTTAAATATATATATATATATATATATATATATATATATATATATATATATATATATATATATATATATATATAAAAGGTTCTTAATTGTAATAAGAAATAAGGTACTTCTTCATAACGTGTGTAAATATTTTAAACAAAATATGTGTTAGATTTTGCCTTGGTGTATCGCTCCTTCAATTTAATTATGAGAGAGAGGGAGACAAACTATCTTATTCATAAAATTGTTTCCCGCCAAATCAATCATCTATTAAAAGTTTCAATGAGTGTAGTAGAAAAAAGTAAAGTAAATTGCAACCCTGTCTTATGCAAAAAGTTACTTTATCTTGCTTCTGTGCAACATCGCTAAGAATAATAATTAGTCGCCCTGCTTTGAACACGAACGCGAATTGTCACTTTTATTTATTAATTGTAATAGCTGGTTACGTGAGGTTATTAAAGTAAAAATTTAGAAAATAGTCGGTTATTACTTGAGCGAAATTAGATATTACTCATATATTTATATACGGTACGTCTACACAAAGCCTAAAATTTCTGTTTAGTACGTTAAAAGGGCTACGAAAACTTCTAGAAAGTGGGCAACTTATCAGTAATAGAATACATCACCTGCAAAATTGGAAGTTCGGGTTTAACTTGGATATAGCTCGTATATTTCTATTTTTTAACATTCCTTTTCTATTTATTTTAGCATCTAAATTTTGATTCCACGTTTGTTCCAAAAGGCGTAACCTATTACAATACGGCAATATTAATGGATCCAAATCCAATACGAACTGCACTAAATGTTTGTAAATATTTGATATCAAAGCAGGTAAGTAAAAATACCATACTTAAATAAATAAATATGCCGTTATTTTCTCTTATAATTAGTTATTCCTCGGTATAACTCAAAATGTTACCAAGTTCATAAGAACTGTATTATATATTTCTTTGTATTCTCAACCCCATCGGTATTAAGTAAGATGATCTAGCAGACTTAAACGTAAAAAACGCTGCTTACACAGGTCTATATAAACTCTTTAGGCTTTCCATAGACCTCCACCAGAATCTCTAGGAAAATTCTAACAAGCCATAGGAAATCAAAGCCTTAGTTTTTCCACATTTCCCAACTTTAACCAAATTCTGTCTGGAGATCTAATTCCCTTTGACCATAAAACACATTTACTCCAGCAAGAATATCCCCTTGACAATTAAATAGACTTAATCTACCCAATAAACCACATTTTTAAACCCGAACTGAATATAATTCTATTAACTTAATTAATTAATTCTATTAACATTAAAAATAAATTTAAAGGAAACATCCTGTGATGCTTATCGATGTAATTCTTTAATATCCCTTCCTCCTTCTCTAAATCTAGAATAGCAATATAAGATTTTTATAATACTTAGATTTCATTAAAATTACATATATATATATATATATATATATATATATATATATATATATATATATATATATATATATATATATACACATATATATATATATATATATATATATATATATATATATATATATATATATATATATATATATATATATATATATATATATATGTACTTTATAAATTAATATTTTAGGTGTATGCTGTAGTTGTATCTCATCCATTAACCGGAGACCTTTCTCCAGCAGCTGTTTCTTATACTAGCGGATTTTATCACATTCCAGTAATTGGCATTTCGTCTAGAGATTCCGCATTCTCAGATAAGGTAGCAATTAATTAAGTGGTAACATTGTTAAACTACTTTAATGTGTTATTAGGGCTATTAGTGTTACTATTATTATTACTTTCGTGTTGTTTTTAATTGTTCGCAAGTAGTGAATGTAAGGATCATTTATAAAAAATCACTCAAATATTTTAATCTATAAATTCAAGAGAATTATCTGTTTGTCAGTGAATACATTAACATTTTAGTGTAAATGTTAAAAATATACTAATCTCTGTTCATCTGTCTGTCTGTCACACCCGATTTTCTCCGAAACTATTTGACATAGAAAGTTGAAATTTGGCACTAATATGGCAGTTCTATAGTCTATTCTCTCTTTATTTGGTTTGGCCTGCTGGCAGTCGACTCGGTGGAATAACTGTCAAGGCGCGATCTAGAGGATTTATTTATTTAGCCTAGTGGGAAATAAATAGCGAGAGGAATAAGCGTGAGCCAGCGATGATAATAAAACGTTAGTATGTTATGATATTGGCGCCACGTAACGGCTAAGATAATTATAAAGTTGATTTTTTGCGTTTGGCGTAACAGAATTCTCAGGATAATTATAATTCCTAGGTTTATAGATACGTATTAACTCAAGACGAAATATGTTTGCTATATAGAATCAGAAATTTCGAACCAATTCGCATATTGTCTCAAATAAAATTATTTCAGTCAATTTTTTAATACTTTTAAACTTTTTTTTTTCAAACTTAATAATTAATTTTTTTAATGCTACACAATATCGGGAGGTTTCTGTAATTTTTTAATACTAATATTTTTTTTTATGGGTCTAGCAGCGCGTACTACAGGGAAGTCCCTAAAACGCTCCAGGAGCGGCATGTGTGCGGAAAAAGCGATTCACGTTGTTCTTGAATTGCTGTAAATTGTACTCGGTGAGAAACACAGCCCTGGGCAAATTATTCCAAAGAGATGATGTTCTCCATATAAAAGACTGCTTGAAAAGCGTTGTACGAGGAGTAACAAGCTGAACCTCATACGGATGTGAAGGATTAGCGCAACGTGTATTTCTAACATGCACCGCTCTGGGAGGAATTAAGCGGGCTACATCCTTCGAACACTTTCCATGAAAATACTTGTAGAACAAACTCAAGTCGCCAACCGTTTTTCGATGTTCCAGCGAATCAAGGCCGCCGGTCAGTTCCGGGACTCCAATCCGACGAACAGCTCTTCTCTGAACAGAATCCAACAAATGCAGTGTGTGTTTGGGAGCGGAGCCTCAAACATGCGAGTAGTATTCCATAGTTGGTCGAATATGACCTTTGTAAAGTTTTAACAGTTGTTGTTGAGTGTAAAGCTTTCTGGTTCGAAATAATATTCCCAACTTTTGAGAAGCTCTCTTTGCTATGCCTGCAACATGCTCTTGCCAGGACATATTTGCTCCCAAATTAACGCCCAACAAATTGAGTGACGATGCTAAGGGAATGGAGTGCTCCGACATGACTATGTCGGGTTCAGCAACGTTAACTTTTTTAGAAAAAACTGTCGCCTGGGTTTTTGTAGCGTTAAATTCCACTTGATTACTGTCATCTCAAGATAGCATTTCTTCCAGGTTTTTGTTAAGTTGAACGACCTCCTACTGTCTCCGGATATTCGCCGGAGTAGCTGATGTCTAAGCGTTCAAAGTGAATGAAGAGATAAACGTACTGCTGTAGCTGTAGATTGGATTCCCGGTCTTTTCCAGCAGATCGTTAATGTTAATGAGAAAGAGAGTAGGAGACAGTATGGAGCCTTGGGGCAAACCGGCGTTGATAGTGAAAGAAATCCGTCGACCGCCACTCGTAAAGAACGCTCTCTGAGGAAACATAAGACAACTTTTCAGACATACTCTAAAAGCGTAGCTTAGCCAACAGTCCATCGTGTCAAACACCGTTGAAAGCCTTGGACATGTCAAGAGCAACCTTTCGAGATTGTCCAAAGTGTTAAATTGCGTTGTTCCAAACATGTGTTACATAAGTCAGAAGATCTCCTGTTGATCTATGTTTACAAAAGGCATATTGGTGATCGCTAATAATGTTGAATCCTTCAAGATATTTTAGAAGATGCTGATTGATAACCTTTTCCATGACATTCGATATTATTGAAAGCAGTGCGACTGATCGGTAGTTATTTGACAAGGTCTTCTTGCCTTTTTTAGGTATCGGCTGAACTGTGGCACATTTCTAGCTGGAACGAAATATTCCCTTTCTGTAGGATAGGTTGAAAAGTCTACAGAAAACTGGTGTTAGTTCCCTCGCACAGTTTTAAGAACTATGGCAGGTATTCCGTCAGCGCCAGAAGCCTTTTTGGCGTCTAGCTTCATTAAAATAAGCTTTATGATACGCTGTCTGAAGACAACATCGGGCATCCTTGACTGCAATATGGGAATAGTTTTTTCCTTGGAACTCGACAGTAGAATGTGAAGCAAGAGTTCAGCCAACCAGTTCGCTTTCTTAACAGGTGTCGTTGCAATAGAATTATCTGGCCATGTGAGTGGTGGTCTGGTGGATTTGGTGAAATTTTGACTAACTGCCTTAGCGACTGCCCGAAAGGACCTGGAATTGTTGGGACAAGCGACATAGACATTTTTTATAATTTTTAAACAAACATTTTTTGGTCGAAAATTGCACATTAAAATTTTTTATTTTGAAAAAAATACCTACGACAATTTTTAATTACTATATTCTTTTACAAGATTAACTTTTATTTTTGCAAGTTGGATTATTTTTGGTAAAGTTATCCTGTGGACAAGGAGGCGCCATAGTTTTCAGCAGTGGTCTGTTTAACCCGATTTAAACATATTTAAAAAAAATTCTCTTATAATATCTTATAAAATATAATAAAAATATATAATCGCCATTCTTTTGTATTATTCACTTAATAACTTTTATAATATTTTTTTTTTTAAATATACATACTTTTTGCAGCGCCCAGGTGTATGTAACCCCTTACGAAGAAGAAAGAAGACCATGTCAAGCAAAGCTTATATTTATAATAATAGAACTTATAACAATTTAATGTTTATTAATCAAGAAGTATAAAAATTTTAATTTTCAGAATATTCACGTATCATTTCTAAGAACTGTGCCACCATATTCCCACCAAGCAGATGTCTGGGTAGAAATGTTAAAACACTTTAATTATAAGAAAATAATCTTTATCCACAGTTCTGACACTGATGGTAGAGCTTTATTGGGAAGATTCCAGACAACTTCGCAAAGTTTAGAAGATGACATAGAAATTAAAGTCCAGGTAAATGTAACACGTAAATGAGTATTGTTCTGTAACTTGATATTTGTTTGATCGACGTCTTTCTACTCAGTATTTATCACCACTACAAACACTCTACTTTTGCACTCGACGTGCGTTTCGCTAACCATGTTAGCTTCATCAGGAGCGATGATTGACTGTCATTGTGCCAAAGATTCCACATTCCCAAGATAGTTGAGATGGCTTTACGGTGAACGAAATTAAATCTTTATCATAAGTACAGTAGCTGATGAAGCTAACATGGTTAGCGAAACGCGCGTCGAGTGCAAGAGTAAAGCGTTTGGTGTAGTGGTGATATATACTGAGTAGTGTCATTGTGTTAAAGATTTCACATTTCCAAGATAGTGTGTTTCTAGTATAAGAAATGAAGGTAGGGTAGTAACAAAGCTACAAATAAAAAATCTGTCAGGTCTGAAGGGTTCTCGCCTGAAATTATTACCACGTATTCATTTACTCATTAGTTTTTTCAAAAAGTCTCTACCTCTGTTTTTCACCTTTCAAATTTACCATACCCTTGTACTCAAAAGAACACATTATACTAACATATTTTTTTTACGATTTTCAATTAAAAACCTCCAAATCCGAGAAAAATTCCCAAATATCCTTCTTAAAAACAGTTCTTCTTGAACAGGTATTGTTGCCAATACAGAAAGTCATTCGCGATTTATGTGTCCAGTTTGTATTTTTTTTTCCTACTTTCTGGCTAATAAAAAGTTTGTACGACACAAGAGTTAAAGTATACACTACGAGGGTCGTTCCAAAAGTTGTCAGCCCCACAAAGAAAACACAATATTTTTTTTCTACATAGTCACCTTACAAATCAATACATTTTGCTCAACGACTTTCTAACTTTTTAATATCTTCATTATTTTATCCAACCATTCAAAATAAGCACCTGTCTCAGCTTGAACTTTATCATTCGAAGTGAATCTTCGTCCAGCCAGCTATTTTTTCAGATTTGGAAACAAGAAGTAATCGCTGGAAGTCAAATGTGGCGAATACGGTGGATGTGGAAGTACTTCGAAGCGAGCATCATGCAGTTTTGCAGCAACAATCCGAGACGTGTGTAAAGGCGCATTGTCGTGAGGAAAAAGCTCTCTCTTTTTTGCGAGATGTGCACGTTTGGTCTGAACAGCACCCTTAAATTGCTCCAGTAGTGAAGTATAATACTCCCCGGTACTGGTTCCATCTTTCTACAGGTAGTCTATGAGCACAACACCGAGAGAATCCCAAGAAACCGTAACCGTGACTTTTTCTGCAGATGAAAGTGTATTTGATTTCTTGGGTATAGTTTCATCTGCTCCCCCTAACTGTCTCGACTGCTCTTTCTTCTATGGAGTGTAATAACAAATCGATGTATCATCTACTGTTATAAAACATTATTAAAGAAATTCACTGGAATTGTTCATTTGAATGCGTTTTTGGTCAATTGTTAACAAACGTGGCACCTATCGAGCGAAAAGCTTCCTCATATCCAAAACATGATGTAAAATGTGGTGGAGATGGCCTATCGAGGTCTTCGCAATGTCAGAGAACTCACGTACCTTCAGTCGGAGATCATTTCGTACGCTATTGTGAATTTTTGTTACAATCTCGTCGCTCGTTTATTATCTTCAATGGATGTATGGCCCCGTTTGAACTGAGTAGTCGACGTTTTAATTGTCGAGAATGAAGGGGAAGAATCATTTAATGTGTCATTTACATAACTCTTTTTGAACATGCGTAGGAGTTAAATTTTTTAAAATAAAGTATTATATAACATCTCGCACTTCATTTTTATTCAAGTATTAAAGCTTGTTTGTTTACATGATCGCTACAAAAAAACTTCTAGTCGATAACACTTAACAAATATCATTCTAATGTGGTCATCTTGGCGCCATATCTGGGTCAGGCCGAGAACTTTTGGAACGACCCCCGTAAATCACTTTTTTCTTTCTAGGTTGAATCAATAATAGAATTTGAGACTGGTTTAGAAAGTTTTCGGCAACAACTCATCGAAATGAAAAGTGCCCAAGCAAGAGTTTATCTTATGTATGCAAAGTGAGTACTATCAATAACAAAAAGTGTTTTAAATTGTATAATGTACGAGGGCTGTATGATAAATACCTAGCCTTGACAAGAAAAAATATTTTTATGTGTAGAATTTATTTTATTTTTCAACAAAGGAGACTATTTTAGTTCGATACACATACGTTTTCTATCTTTTGTATCCCATCTAAAAAATACGATTTTACCAACCCTTCAAAATAGGCGCTTGTTCCAGCAATCACCTCATCGTTTGAGCCAAATTTTTTTCCGCCGAGCCATTCTTTTATATTCGGAAATAGAAAATAATCGCTGGGGGTTAAATCTGGCGAATATGGTGGATGTGGAAGCAGTTCGTATCCGAAATCATGGAATTTTGCAATAGCGATGACACAAGTGTGCACGAGTGGATTGTCTTGAAGAAAGAGAATTTTTTTCTTCGCCAAATGCGCACGTTTTTCTTTCACAACATGGTTGAAACCATCTAATAAATTTTATATAATACTCTCCGTTAATCATTTTACCATTATCAAGGTAATCGACGTGGATTATTCCACGTGCATTCCAAAACACTATGGCTGATAAAATGGGCACTGTTAGGACTGTTCTTTGGTCTTTAGTGTGCTGTGGTGATTCCATGTTTCGTCAACAGTCATGAATCGACGCCAAAAAATCATTCCGATTGCGCTTCAACATCGCCAAACATTCTTTTGAAGTTGACACACGTGCGTGTTTATTGTCAGTTGTGGGCAATCGCGGCACTCGCTCAACTCAAATGCTCGCAGTCTCAGCAATCTCACGCACTTTCACTCTCCTATCATTTATCACTATTTCGCAGATTTTTTCAAACATTTCTGAGTTGGTGATTCATTTGGACGGCCTGGACGTTCTTCATCAATAATGCTTGTGCGGCCGCGTTTGAATTCTGTTTTCCAATATTTTTTAGTCGATAATGAAGGTGTAGAGTCCCCATAAACTTCCCTAAGTTCTACTTTTATCTCGTCATTCGTTTTCTAATTCAAAAATAAATATTTTATCACTGCTCGATATTCAATTTTTCCCATTGTTGTAAAATCACAAAAGTTGTTCTATTTAAATGGCTGCCACTCACAAACTAAATCACGGAGCGACTTGAAAAGTTAAAAGGATTCTTGTGAAAGGTTATATTTATAAAAAATTTAATTTTTTAACTAGTAGTAGCGCATCTCTGGCCGAGGCCAGACACTTATCAAACCATCCTCGTGTAGTACTACTCTATCTATAAAAACTTGGCAAGAGCTAAATTACAGATTTGTGTTTTCTGGATTAGCTACAATAACGTTTTTATAATTTCTTAATGTTTGTTTGTTGAGTATGTTCAATTAAATTATTTTGTAGTAAAAATGACGCTAGAGTTATTTTTCGAGATGCCACAGCACTGAATATGACTGATGCGGGTTATGCTTGGATAGTTACTGAACAAGCACTAGAAGCTGATAATGTTCCAGAAGGAATTCTAGGTTTACAATTGGTGAATGCCACTAATGAAAAAGCACATATTCGAGATAGCATGTAAGTTTTTAGTGAATACGCATTGGAAAGGGTACAAAATTCCTATGTCCCATTGAGTAGACTCTCTTGACAACAATAGATTAATTGTTAAACTATAACCACTTCATAATATTATATCCAGAACCGCAAAGAAGATTGTGTTTTATAACACGTAACCTGAAAAGTTTTTGGTCTGATGAGATGTCGCCCTGTTTAAAAAATCCACATGATTTCTAGGAAGTATCAACCTTCAAACGATACGTGTCAAAATTTCATTATACACAAGTTACAGTGGATTTAGTGACGCTAATTTTGATATTTTCAAAACAATGGAAAAAATCGAATTTCGTGTGTTGATTAAACACTTTTTTGATGGGAAAAAATACTGTTCAAGCAAAGTGATAGTTTGGTAAGTGTTACGGGGACTCTGCTCCTGGAAAATCAGTCATTTATGGGTATTCTCAATTTAAACGCGGTCGTATTTATACCAATGATGCCGAACGCTCTGGATGCCTAAATGAGGTGGATACACCGAAAAACATCCAAAAATACACACAATTGTTTTGGATGACCGTAAAGTCAAATTGCGGGAGATAGCTGACACCCTAAAGTTATCAAAAGAACGTGTTGGTCATATTTTGCATGAGAAAGATCTGTTCGAAATGGGTACCGGGTTTGCTCACAGTGGACCAAAAACAACAACGTGTTGATGATCCTGAGCGCTGTTTGGATCTGTTTAAGGATAACAAGGAATTTTTCATGCGATATGTGACAATGGACGAAACGCGGATCCACCACTACACATCGGAATTAAATCGGCAGTCAACTGAGTGAACAGCAGCTGGTGAAAGCGTCCCAAAGAGATCAAAGACACAACAGTCAGCTGGGAAGGTTATGGCCTCTGTATTTTGGGATGCGCGTGGAATAATGTTCATCGACTATGCTGAGAAGGGAAAAACCATCAATAGTGAATATTATATAAAGTTACTGGTGCGTCTGAAGGCAGAAATCGCAAAGAAACGGCCCCAAATTAACAAGAAAAAAGGGCTCTTTCATCAAGACAATGCACCATGTCACAAGTCAATGGTTACGATGGCAAAATTGCATGAATTGAAGATCGAATTGTTTCCCCATCACCGTATTCTCCAGATTTGGCTCCCAGCGACTATTATCTATTCGCAGACCTCAAAAAAATGTTCGTGGGAAAAAGATTTGGCTCCAATGAAGAAGTTATCGCCGAAACTAAGGGCTATTTTGAAGGCAAAGACAAATCCTTCTACAAGAAAGGTATAAAATGTTAGAAAAGCGTTGGACTGATTGTATCGCTCTTGAAGGAACTATATTGATGAATAAAGTCGAATTTTGCAAAAAAATGTGTTTTAAGTAGCTAAACGAAAAATTTTTCAGCCTACGTGTTATTGCAATATGCAATAATACTTTATTTCATAAATCGCACAATGAAACCTGAATTCGTGTCCATAATGAAGAGCGGCGAGAGAATTATTTGAGCCACTGCTTATAAATGTCTCCCAGCATGTTCATTCCAAGACATATTTGTTCTCAAATTAATGCTCAGCAAGTTGAGTGACGATCTTAGAGGAAGAGAATATTCTGACAACTATATCCAGTTTTACAAAGTAAACTCTTTAGAAAAAACGGCCGCTTGGTTTTTGCAGGGGTAAATTGTACTTGATTACTGCCACCCCAGATAGCAATTTTCCCAAGTTGAACAACTAGTGTTTATGAGTATATGAGTAGCTATTATTCGAGCGTTTAAAATAAATGCAGAAACAAGTGTATGGACATTCGTAAAGCTGTAAATTAGATTCCTGCTCTTTTTCAGCAGATCGGTAATATAAAGAAAAAAGGACATGTACGTCTTCTCTCTAAACTTCCATCTTAATCTATTTGCAGCTGTTGACACCCATCGCAACCATCTGTATATCGTCCGGCCGTCTTGTTTTGCGACGTCGTATGCTCTTTTTCTGTTCTCGTCGTCTCGATTCTATTGTTCGCTTGGTTGATCGAACATCACTCGTACACGCCACATATCCAGCTCCTTGCCAGTTTCTTTCTACTACATGCTCTATAATATCCTTTACTTTCGTTTGTTCCCGTATCTACTTGTTTCTTTTTCTATCTTTAAGTTTTATCCCGATCATCTGTATTTCGTGTGCTCTCTGGGTTCGCGCCGGTTTTTGCATATGGGCTTTATTCAGTGTCCACGCGTAATCACGGGTAGAATGCACTGATTATAAACTTTGGCCTTTAATATATTTGGGATATCTTTATCTTTGAATATATGACTTTTTTGCGCACCATCCTAGCCTGATTCTTCTTGAACTTTCATCTGAGAAATTGCCTTTCATCGTAGTAATTTCTTGCCTCAGATACACATACTCCTCAACAATTTCGAGAGCTGTTCCTTCCAAATTTACAACTATGTTTTTATTAGTGTTGGTTAATTTGGCGGTTTCCTCGTACGTGCTAAAGTTTCTCGTACCGATTAAGTGTCGTCAAGGGTACTAAATTAGAATTATTTCATTTCATAGAAATATTGGCCGTTTATATAACATTTAGCTCAAAATTTATATAATATTTGATGAACAACTTACACTAAAACAATATACTAAGTGAATCTAAAAAGCGTTTGAAGAAACCCTATATTTTTCTTGTTCTGTTTTTTTCTAAATCGTTTAGTTTGATAAAAGGGAAAAACACCTTCTGACTTCTCTTGACATTGATGGCAAAAGTAAAAGATATATCACAGCGATAAATAGAAAGTCTTCTTCTTTTCCTCTACCTTTTCTATACTATAAGAGTAAATGGCTTAAAACGTATTTTATTTATTTTTGCAGTTTGTCATCATTTGTTGTCGTAGAAATGCCCGTTTGAGGATAGGATTTTTTTGTACATGTCTGATAACTTTATGAAAGTATAGTTTCCGGCAAATATGGAACTCGGAAACTTTGAAGTTTATAAGCCTTCTCATTTTTATAAATTGTATATTGTTTCCCGAGTTTCAACATATTACTAACAAAGAAGAGCTTACATTTTTAGTATAATGTGTTTCCCAGACCCTGTTACTCTCATATATTTTCTAACAAAGACAAGATTTCAATCATTATAAATTATGAAAAATTATGAAGAAGATATTGCTTTAAATAAATTAAATAAACCCTTGTAACAGCTTGTGTGGTCAGTTGACCTCACATATCATTATTATTTTATTTTAAAATTGATAAATATTTATTTAAACTTCATACTTCACGAGGTTAACAACATCATTATAAACATAAATTAAAAACCTTTTTGGCAGCTATGTTTTGGCATCAGCTTTACGAGATATGAACCAAAGCAAAGAAATAACTGCAGCACCCAAAAGATTGTGACAATTCAGGTTCAATATGGGAAACTGGGAAAGAGTTATTTGCTTTTATTAGACAACAAGTACTTATGAATGGTGAAACAGGCAAAGTGGCATTCGATGATCAAGGCGATAGAATTAATGCAGAGTATAATATTATTAATATACAAAGGAAAAAGAAAAAAGTTGTGGTTGGTCGACATTTTTTCAATAGGGTATGTATCTAGAAATTAATTCACCATTCCCAATGCACTTTATAAAATACCCACTCAACAGGTCATTAATGTTCCCTCAAATTCACATTATCATTCTTATAAATTTTCATTACTATTCATTAAAAAAATTAAACCATAGAGTTTTCACAAAAATTTAACTTAGTTGAACATATCATCTATTTTAAAATTACTGATACCGAAAACCGTATGAGAAAAAAAGAAGAAACGTTTAGTTTATCTATTGGAAGTTTATGAGGGATTTTAGTTATCTCTGGATATTAGGGCAACTCGATATAATTAGTTGCAGAAAGTAGAAGCAGCATTTTTTAGCTCTATGTCCATCTACAAAGCACTGAAAAAAACAAGGAAAATATCTTCCTTATTTCGAATCAATTATACCAACCAGTGGGAACTTCACAATTTTGTAGATACTCTTAGGTAAAAAATGACAACACTTCCCAAACAATAAGTTACTAGATACGATTAAACGCGTGCAACATTCGCCTGAAAAAATTGCGTTAATATCCAAAGATCAGGTTAGTCTTAACCACATCGTGCTAGGTCTATTTTTTCAATATACATACTTTAAATATTTTTTAAGCTCTGCTTTTAAGAGTAGACATAATTAAAAATCGTCTTTCCTCATTTTTCGTACATTGTAAATAAAGCTGCAATTTTTGGTTCCGGACAACAAAAATCATCAGAGAATTTTAGAAAATTTGATAAAAATATAAGCTGTCATTGTTTCTCACATATTTCGAGCTCCAGTCTTTATTCAACCTAATAAAATATATTTTCTAGCAGAAAAGCAAAAAGGAAACAGAACTTTTTTATATATTTTTTTTAATGATAACTTGTAGTTTTTAGTTAGGGAAAACTGAGTTTTATAATTTAGGCTGGAAAAATTGCATAAAAAATGAAATTATAAAATGGTTGCATTACTATTCCGCTCATAACTGGAAATAGAGTACTCGGCAGCTATTATTATCATCTACATTTTTCATTTTATTAAAAATAACTACACATTCAAACACAAAAATTTCCTTCATTTTTATTAGATAAAAAATATAAACTTTAGGTTAATAATTTATTTTATGAAACTGTTGATGTGTGTGACACTATACAATCTTTGTTCCGCTCTGTATCGAGCTCACCTTTCGAAACTTCAAAATTTTAGGTATAGAAGAGTTTTCAATGATATATTTTTCAAATGTATAGTATCATTGTTTTCACTATCGTCCGTATGTTTGGGACAGATTTCCAGTTCAGAATTAGTATTTTTGGAATTTTTCGTAGCAAAACATAAACAATATGTGATTTTTTAGGGTCGTTTAAGTTTTTAAAAAATGAAATTGTCGTTTCAACCCGTCATCGGGTGCCGTTATTAAAAGTAAAACCGAAATTGTAAATAATAAGTAATTACCAAAAATGCGACAAAACATTATAAATTAGTCAAATTATCTAAAATAACAAAATTATGCCTTATGATCTCAAGAAAATTCAGTAATTTCCTATTATATTTTGGGTCGAAAAATTATTACAATACCACTTGAGATTCTTTCGTTTAAATAATATTAAAACAAATGGTCAATAAAACAATATATATATATATATATATATATATATATATATATATATATATATATATATATATATATATATATATATATATATATATATATATATAAATAAAGAGAGGTGTTATACAGACAAAATATTCACCCTGGTACTAGAAAACAAGAGACTTAACATATCCGGAGAGAGACTTAGCAACTTAAGAATTGCTAATGATATTGCTCCTTTTGCCGAAAACGAAATCGAATTGAAAGAAATGCTCCAAGAATTGCAAACTGAAGCAAAAAAGGTCGGTTTTGAGATGAATATCACAGAAACCAAACTCATGACGAACGAACAAACAACCATTAATGAGGCAATATCCATACACGGTCAACACCACCCTTTCCACTGGTAGATTCATATGTATATTTGGGACAGGAAGTTATAATCGGAAAAGTGAATCAAGGATACGCCTGGGATTCATGGCTTACAGTAAAATGAAGCAAATCTTTTAGTTTAAACTGCCTTTAAAACTTAAAAGTAAAGTATATAACAAATGCATTCTACCAATAACAACATATTGTAGCGAAACTTGGGTTCTGACACGGAAAGTTATTAGAAAATTGCAAGGAAAACCCTAGGTACATGACTTAGGGACTGCAAACCACACGATTGGATTAGGAAAAAACCAGCGGTCCACGACATAATTAAAAGGATATTTTCCGTCAAATGGAGCTGGGCTAGTCTATAGCCAGAAAGAATGATAACTGGGGCGGAAAAGTGTTCAGATAAAGACCATGAAGGGAAAACAGAAGTACTGGTAGACCTCAACAACGTTGGTATGACCATACGAGCTGGGCTCAATTGGTATCAAATTGCTCAAAACAACGATATATGGGAGCACATGAGAGAGGCTTATATCCAAAGAATAGAGAATGGTTAGAAGGAGGAGAAGAAAAAGAAGATGTATATATATATATATATATATATATATATATATATATATATATATATATATATATATATATATAAAATACATACATATATATATATATATATACATATATATATATATATATATATATACATATATATATATATATATATATATATATATATATGTGATGATTTGTTATTTTTCTGTGACCCTGTATGTACTTTTTTTTATTTTTATTTTTCAATTTTCTTGGGTTTGGAGGCCAATTATAGAATGAAACTTCCCAAAATTTATTCATTCTATAATTGACTTTAAAACCCTAGAAAATTGAAATATATATATATATATATATATATATATATATATATATATATATATATATATATATATATATATATATATATATACGAAAATTTGCATAGCGTAAATAAGGTCCTGAATGTTTAGTTAATTAAAAAACGTATGCAAAAGTCTGAAGAATAATTACAAGAAAATATTCGGTAGGTGATGCTAGCTGTAAAGGCTCACATTTGATATAATAATTACTTTTAACAAATATTTTTTTAGTTTATCATAGTTTAAAATTAAACGGACACTGGACACTTTGTAGTTTAAACTCAAATTTTGTTTGCCTTAATTTTAGCAAACTAATAAAATGCATCTGGCCGTCGACGAAAAAATAATCATGTGGCCAGGAAGAAGAGATGTCAAGCCAGAGGGTTTTATGATTCCCACGCATCTAAAAGTATTAACGATCGAAGAAAAACCATTTGTTTACGTGAGAAAACTTGAAGGGCCGGGCACGTGTAGTGAAGACGAAATTGCTTGCCCTCATTTTAATGAGACACATGACAGTAAGTAAATAAAACAGGAATTATTGAGAAGTGCTCAATTAAAATATTTGTTGAATTTTATAGATAATATTATATTGACTAAAAAAATCATTTTAAAGATTTGAAGAATGTAAAAAAGGAGATAAACTGTAAAGAAATACAAGGATTGCATGATAAGTACCTAGCCTCGGCCAGAGATGGGACTACTACTATCTAAGAAATTATATTTTTCGGACTTGCACAAGAATCCTATCAAATTTTCAAATAAGTCGTTGCGTGATTTAGTTTGTGAGTGGCAGCCATTTAAATCTTTGTGACTTTACAACAATGAGAAAAACTGAATATCGAGCAGTGATAAAATATTTTGAATAAGAAAACGAATGACGAGATAAATGCGGAAATTATCAAAGTTTGTGGGGACTCTGCACCTTCATTATCGACCAGAAAATATTGGATAGCTGAATTCAAACACACATCAGAAATAATCGCACACTTACGGTTGCGGTAGCGGGCGCGGGAGCAGGTGCGAGAGCGGGAGCAGTGACGGTCGAGGTAGAGGGAGCGGGGAACGGAAGTGGTACCGGCAGAGGAAGTAGGAGTAGTGGTGGTGGTGGAGGGAGCGGGCACGGTGAAACTAAATTGTCGAACTAAAAATAAGGAAGATCACCAAGAAACTATTTGGTATAGCCTTCGACGGGATGAAGGATTAGGCGTATCTTTTTGCTAGTGATACTAAAATTTTAGGACCAGGGAATGGCGATCGTTACCATAGATATGATATTTAGTCAGGATGGATCTACTATATATATGGGTCCAGTATTACGAGGCAACAGGTCACACTGAGCCAGAAACAATTGATTAATGCATTAAAAACTTTCTGGTTGTAATACTTCCTAAAATTTCAGTTGACTCTTGTTGGTCGTGTTATTTACCCTTTAGATCTCTGAGGTTTTGTGAAATCTAAACCTAAACACTTCCCTAGTTCCAAGTCGAAATACAGCGCATAGATAGTGAAATTATGCCGAATTCCCGCTCAAAAGTTTTTCAAGAATCTCATCAAAAGAACACATTCAACATGTACAGTAACCTGTATTTAATAATTAAACATAACTTTGGTTACTCAAAATATTATAAAACTAATTTTTTAAAAAATCATAAATTTGCATTCAACAAATTAAAGAGACTAAAATGGCCAATTTCTCGGGCCTAACGTGTTTAAATGAGTTCTTAAGTACTTCAAATGAAAGCTTAGAGACTTTTTTTGATATTTTAGGTGAGGTAGTAGTATACTGAAAAAGTATTGTTTAAAAAATTCATCAGAAGAAAAAATGTGAATCGATAAAATTAATCAATATTATGAGGAGTGAAAAATATATCTAATATATAAAAAATTGCTACAATTATGTTTGGATCAATTAAAGTAATATCCATGGAACATATTTCCCGTATTAACTAAAAGAATTGGCTTACAGTTTGCAAGTACACCTATCAAATCAAATGACAAAAGAAAAAAAAACGACAAAAATGGCCAATTTCTCCCGACCAGAACGTTTAAATGACATCCATAACACCTTAAAATTTTCGTTTTTTCTGTCTAGAATCAAGATCTGTCAGAATTTTTAGTTTATCTTCCATAAATTTATGATAAAAAAAACAAAAACGAGCCAAATAGGTTGAATGTAATGTAATGTAATTCTTTTTTATTTATTTTGGAAATTAGATTTTCTACTCAATATCTCAGAAACCAAAACTTTTTAAATGAATGCAAAAAATCTCTTTTCTAATTTTAAGGACAATTTTCACTATATCAAGATCTTAATTCTAACTACTTAACAATTTTAGTTACGGCAAAATACTGTTGTAAAGGGTACTGCATGGATTTACTCAAGGAATTGTCCAGGAAAATAAACTTTACCTATAGCCTTGCATTATCACCCGATGGACAATTTGGAAACTACGCGCTAAGAAATACGACTGGAACTGGTAAAAAAGAATGGAATGGTTTAATCGGAGAACTAGTTGGTGAAAGAGCAGATATGATAGTTGCTCCTTTAACCATTAATCCAGAACGAGCTGAATTTATTGAATTTAGTAAGCCGTTTAAATATCAAGGCATTACAATTTTAGAAAAAAAGGTGAATATTTTTTTTATTTTTAAGACCAGGGAAAGAATATGGTATATTCTCAGTAAGAAGAATTGAAGGTAAAAATAGTTTTTAAAATAGATAAATGCACACCCTTATAATAATTGTTACAAAATCTTGTTTTCATTACTGAATGTAGTAATATTTTATTTCATAAACAGAACAAATCTATCGTCACCTTTTGAACGCCTCAAAAAGTTTTATCTCTGAACTGCTACGAGTAAAAGTTGGTACAGAACTGGATATTTCTGTGGTTAATGCGACGTCTCAGCTGACCTATAATACCAAACGATTTAACAGAACCCAAATCTAATAGCTGCTAAAAAAGTTACTTTTCTTCTGTCTGCTTTTACGCAGCCATTTGTTAAACTATTAAAATGAACCATTATAACTCCAGTACTTGGTAGCATCTACTTGAGGTGACTTTCAAAGCCATTGTTGGACATCAAAAATGTTGTGAAACGGTAATTATTGTTCAAAATAGTTAACTGTATGTCTTATCGATATTAAACCCCTTACAATTGAGAAATTAGAGTGCAGCAACATTTTTTAAAGAGATTTTCTGACCAACATAAGATAAACATAACAAAATAACATAAGAATATGAATCAGAATAGCACCATAACGAATTGTACCATTTCTCAATGTTGATAGGTTATTTTTTTACATCAGGGAATTATATAATGCCTCGTGGAGTTACAATTTAGAGAGTAAATGAATCACAAGTTTCTTAAAGGCTGCACAGTATAATTCAGTATACGATATCATCACTAATGATGAAATATGATTGTACGTATGTATACAACAATGGTAGGTTAAAAGTTATTTATTGTAACTTTTATAAACTTAAAATAAAGTGAAAATTTAAAAGTTTTATAATTTTATGATAGCTCATCATCATTTTCGAGATATGCTAACGAACATCATACGTTATAAGCTATTTTTTATGAATGTCTAATGAGGTATGTCTGCTTTATAAGGGTATAGTTTATAGGTATACGGAAAATTCTTATATCCAAAAATCCCAAAAATGGCAATTTTTATATTTATTAAACCAAAAATTTCATTGATCGTCGAGATTAAAATTAAGAAATTATTTTAGAACCATCACAGAGATTTCGTGCATACATGCAAACAATATTTTTTTATAACCGTTGTGATTTAATGGAAATATATGAAACGTTTAATTAATTGCAACTAAAGAAACAATAAACTTTGATTACATGGTGAACAACAAGATTCTAAAGTGACATGTGGTTTGGTTTTTGAATTTAGTGTCCAACATTTTTGACTGTAAAATGCAACAAATATAGCTTCTTCCAGTGCCCTATCAGTTTCCAACGTTGGCTATTAACATGGCAATCCTGACTTTATTAACGGCGCTTCGAAGCAGCTGAACAGACATAAGTCTAAACCATTGTCTTAGGTTATATAGCCAAGAATGTCTTCTATTTCCTGGACCTCGTTTCTTATCTATCTTTCCCTATATTACCAGCTGCAAGAGACGGTATTTATTATGCCTCATGACGTGGCCAAGATATCCATCCTTTAATTATGAGTGTAATTTCTTTGTTATTGCCTATTCGGCGCAGAACTTCTAAGTTGGTGATATGTTCGGTCCACGCAATCTTCAGAATCCGGCGGTACACCGACATCTCAAAGGCTTCAACTTTTTTCATTAGTAGTTCCGTCATCGTCCACTATTCTACACCGTATAGCAAAACAGGGAATAAGTAGCACTTGGCTAATCTAAGTTTTAGTTGGAGTGACAAATCATTGCATATATAGTCTTCTCGTACTATTAAAAGATGCTCGAGCTTTTTCGATTCTTGACTTTATTGCAACAGAGGTCCCGCTCTGCATTAACCACTGCCACCAATATATATATATATATATATATATATATATATATATATATATATATATATATATATATATATATAGGATTCTACAGGCTTGATTATTTGGCTATTTAACTGAAGCTGTCTTGCTGCTTGTTGAGATTTACTTTTTATTATTCACTTGGTTTTAGATATATTCAGGTGGAGACCATTCTCTTCGCTAACCCTTTGCACCCTTTCAACAAATATAGCAGACGTAGCAAATTTGATCATTTTAGCTCTTTTGCCGGACAAATCTCAGTAGCAATATGAAAATATACGGCAGCACTTTAGTCAGTATAGTCCATATTCAAAGCCACACTTCAAGTCAAAGAACGTAACTATTAGAAAGTTGCCACCAACCAAATTGGTTTCATAATTTAAAAAAAAGTTAGTTGGGCACTGTATTAAAAAGATTTTTAACACTAAAGCAAATCAATAAATTTTTGACAGAGGCAGATAATGAATTATATTTCATGAATAAGGTAACATTTTTAAGCATTGTTTTATTTAATGCACATTGTTAAATTCTTTCCATCATCTGGATTGTTTTAATTATGCGTGTTCTGAATTTAGGTAATGTGTGCAAAATAATTTGCACGCCAGAAGGTAATACATTTCGCGCACGGCGTCACTATAAGAAAGTGTCATTTTGCACACTCACGTGAATGCGCAAGCATTGTTATTATTTTGCGGTTCTAGAAAAAAATAACGTAGGAAGGAGTTGTCTTCATTTTATGGCCCTTATAGCTAAATTGTACTTAATTTGCGAGGAGTAAGTCATACAATCCAATCTTTCTACGATGAATTCATTTGAAGACAATTTATAGATTGCCCTTAAAGGTCTCTTCATGCATTTGTGTAGAAAAAAGTGTAATTGTCTGTTCTAATGTATTTATAGTACTTTAGAACTAGTTATTACTGCTTAAATAATGAGTTTTTATTACTTCTAGTGCAATACAACATGTATACATGTTAGTTCCTACTAGGAACTCTTACATTCTTGAGTACAAAACAAAATTTATATTTATTTAGTTTACTTATCTGATCCTGTTTTAAATAAAACACCCAAATAATAACGAAATAATTTTATATTACATAAAAATATTCATTTTAGCCATCAAGATCGTCAACTTTGGTATCATTTTTGCAACCTTTCAGTAACACCTTATGGATTTTGGTAATGGTTTCTGTTCACGTAGTCGCCTTAGTTTTATATCTACTAGATCGATTTTCACCATTCGGGCGTTTTAAACTTGCTAACACTGATGGTACAGAAGAAGATGCGTTGAATCTATCAAGTGCAATTTGGTTTGCTTGGGGTGTACTACTTAATAGTGGTATCGGAGAAGGCAAGTTACTATTAATAATGCGATTAGTGCCAGATATATTCGTATATTATTTGACTGAAATTTGTATTCAAAATCAGTCTCTTTTATGTTAAACTGAGTGCTCAGAGTTTGTGAATTTAATATGTTTAACGGAAAGAAATAAAACACTTATTATGTATTATTACCACTATATTGCACAACTCACTTGACCTCGTTCAAAAACTAAAAGACCAAAGAACCCCGACAAACTCCTTTTTGGTCTCCTTTGATATAAAGAATATGTTTTCCAACATTCCAGCCAGAT
The DNA here is from genome assembly GCA_019049505.1 of Pachyrhynchus sulphureomaculatus. Classification (NCBI taxonomy): domain Eukaryota; kingdom Metazoa; phylum Arthropoda; class Insecta; order Coleoptera; family Curculionidae; genus Pachyrhynchus; species Pachyrhynchus sulphureomaculatus. Next base: position 61,284,856 of record CM032456.1, read on the forward strand.
ATATTCGTATATTTATTTGACTGAAATTTGTATTCAAAATCAGTCTCTTTTATGTTAAACTGAGTGCTCAGAGTTTTATTTTTACAATTTTCAGTGAATTTAATATGTTTAACGGAAAGAAATAAAAACACACTTATTATGTATTATTACCACTATATTGCACAACTCACTTGAACTCGTTCAAAAACTAAAAGACCAAAGAACCCCGACAAACTCCTTTTTGGTCTCCTTTGATATAAAGAATATGTTCTCCAACATTCCAGCTGAAGAATGCATACCTATATCTGTCTGATTTATTGAGGTTAGAAAGAAAACAGAACTGCATGGCTCAATCCAACCGATGAATATTAGCTTAGCGTGTCCGAATACATATTAATACATCTTTGGATTCATGAAAAAGCTTGAATCAATTTTTTAGGAGTATATTTTTCTTAATTTTTATTAATTTTTACCTATTTTTTGAGGTTAGAAAAAAATTGAGATGTGATGGAGATATTCTGACGTCAGATTCGTGATCAGCGGGCAAAAATACTACGGATCTGATATATCGCATCAAAAGTATACACCACTTTTTTTTTGGTGGGGCTGTGTAATCAGAGATATTAAATTAATAATATTACTCTTCATATATGCTATCTTTTGTAATTAAGAATATTTAGTGCCTACTGAAATCAGTAACGGATAGTTGTACACAGCTTGGCTTAAGACTCAATGCAAACAAAACAAAATATATGATTATAAGCAATGAATCTGACACTGAAGATAGTGGTATTGCAGTCAGGGCACAAAGCTAGAGAAAGTTGATAAATTGATGTATGTCGGTAGTATTATCAATGACCACTGGGACCCGACTGTCGTAATTAGAATAGAAAACTCGCGTCGCATATATGAAGTAGAAAATATCTTTAACCAGTCAAGCTACCATTGAAATTACGGATGGAAATGGTTCGCTGCTAAGTCTTTCCGGTTCTCTTGTACGGCATGGAAGCGTGGATGCTCACTGCAGCAATGCTTAAACGTCTGGGGGCATTCAACATCTGGGTGTATTGACGGTTGCTGAAAATCAGTTGAATGGACAGAACTAGTAACGACAGCGTCCTCACTCTCATGGACAAGGACTCGAAAATAGTCACAATCATTAAGTCATTTGGCCATATTGTGAGACATCCAGAAAAATACGAAATCTTGCATCTGACTATCGAGGGAAACATCCCAAGCAGACGTAGTCCAGGGAGAAGGAGAACATCGTGGTTGAATAATTTGAGGCAGTGGTATTGGAAATCTACGGTTCAACTTTTCCAAGTAGCTGTCAATAAGACGATCATCATCAACATGGTAGCCAGCATGATAACCAACGATCGTTGATCGGCCATGGTATCCAAAGAAGAAGAAAAAATCAGTAAAATATGGGTATTGATAATATTTTTACGTGGTTTTCATATTTTGCAACAAAAAAAAAATGGCCGGATATAGTCAGTACCAAATAATTGCCGAAAAAGAATGAGTTTATGGAATCTACGTGGAAAAATTTTCAAGAACTGTCGGTTGATTTGCGTTACTTGAGTCATGGTAATAGCCTTACCCGTTTGGCAATAGGGATCAAAAAAGATTTAAGATTAAATATTTCAAATTTAATTAATATAATTAAGAGACTCAATACAGAAATCTGATAAAAAGCTTAATGGTAGAAGTATATTTCACACTTAATGTCCTGTACTGGGATTTAACCAGCATTACTGAATGAAGAATAAATCTAGATGATTTAAAACCTCAGCTAAAAGAGGATTCACCATGAGAATGACATCTTTTGGAATGAAACTACGGTCACAAAGATACCTCAAATCGTTTTTTTCAATAATCTTACTTCACGGTCGCTTGGTAACTGCTTATAATGAGCAATCGCTTGAACTAGTTGAAATATAGTGATTTTAAGTTTCCGTTATTTTCTAATATTCACCTTTTATGAAAATTTAATATTATTTCTAGGTACTCCCAGGAGCTTCTCTGCAAGAGTGTTGGGTATGGTATGGGCTGGATTTGCAATGATCATTGTAGCATCATATACTGCTAACTTGGCAGCTTTCCTTGTCTTAGAAAGACCAAAAACAAAACTTACTGGTATTAACGATGCTAGGGTAGGTAAAAATGAATTAATCACGTCCACAGTATATGTCTGTTAAAGAATAATATTACCCAATTTAGTGAAATATGATATTGATATTTTCTGAAATTTTTTGAAATTATACTCTACATCGTAAAAGAACTCGCTAAAACATTTTGGTTTTAAATATATCAATACCATTACCTTCCAATCAGTCTTTTATCAGTAAAGTAGTTTTTACCGTATTAGTATGGGAAATAAATTATTCTGCATTGTAACATAGTTTTTCTAAGATAACGAAATAGTTGTTAGTGTTTTATGTGACGTAAGAGTTATTCAAAACTGAATACAAACTTTAAAACTAATACACTAGCAGTGACTGGAACGTACAAAAAATATGTTGTTTTTAGCTTAGAAATACTATGGAAAATCTTACTTGTGCTACAGTTAAAGGTTCGGCAGTAGATATGTATTTCAGAAGACAAGTAGAATTATCAAACATGTATCGAACAATGGAAGCTAATAACTACGACACTGCTGAAAAGGCTATTGCTGACGTTAAGGCTGGGTGAGTCTTCACGAATTTTCTTATACATACCTTATTGTAGTTCTAATTTATCAGTTTCATACTCTTTTGATGCCATAGCACTATATACTTGGATACAGTAGAGAATATTGGATAATTTGGGCCTATGTTTTTTCTCATTTTAAATTTTTAGGAAATAATAATCCAAAAATGTCAGTTTCCTGATACTGATTGATCTATATTCAAAATATTAAGCAGTCTAAAGACCATTTACTTACACAAAATTAGATACAAACATAAAACAAAAAGATTCATCAATTCATTTAAACATTCTTTCCACAACTGTTTCAGTAACCTTATGGCGTTCATATGGGATAGTTCTCGATTAGAATTTGAAGCAGCTCAAGATTGTGAGTTGGTTACTGCTGGTGAACTTTTTGGTAGATCTGGTTATGGTATCGGTTTGCAAAAAGGATCTCCATGGGCCGATGAAGTAACGTTAGCTACGTTGGATTTTCATGAGAGTGAGTTAAATATTTTTATTTATATGATTATTTTTTAAAACAATATGGAATGGACATTTTGGGGGTTTTGGTTAGATATGAATAAGCAGTATTAAAATTGTTCATGGCAGCAACAGTTACCTATTTGATGTTACTTTACCTTCTTCAGTTAAAAAAAGCTCTGGATGCTTCAGAAAGCAAACTATATTTGATGTTCAGTCATTTAAAAGCGATTATTGACTAACGGATTATTTCCGTTAGTTCAGAGCCGAAATCTAATTTGCACAAATAATTTTTTATCAGAAACAGAAATTTTGTGTTTTTATTGTAGTTTCATTAATGACAGAACGACCTACATATCTTTATCGTAACTGATATAATCTAGGACAAAAATTTTGGCAAATACTCATTAGGCAATAAAGTTCAATCTAAATTCTGGAAAATGGAAAATAAAAACACTTTTCACGTGATAAAAATACAATATTTATCTTTAATTTTTTAATAAATGCATTTTCTCTAGGTGGGTTTATGGAAAGTTTAGATAACAAGTGGATTCTACAAGGCAATGTTCAACAATGTGAGCAGTTTGAAAAAACACCCAACACTCTTGGACTAAAAAATATGGCGGGAGTATTTATATTAGTTGGTGCTGGTATAGTTGGTGGTATGGGCTTAATTGTGATTGAAATGGTCTATAAAAAACATCAAATGAAGAAACAAAAAAGAATGGAGTTGGCAAGACATGCTGCTGATAAATGGAGAGGCTGTGTTGAGGTAAGTTAATTTCAATGAATCAAATTTTATACGATGAATCAAAAAGTTGATTGTGATGGACAGATAAGCAGAGGAACTGAATCTAGGTATACACAACAGTCAAAACCATACATTTAACACAAAATTAATTAAAGCTATCAAAACACTATACGACCAACTCATTAAAAATTAAAACAGGAACACAAATACCACCAAGATTTATTATGTCAAAAGGTCTGAAGCAAGGATGCTGTTTATTACCAACCTTCTTTATGATATATCTGGAAAGTGTACTAAAGAGATGAAAACAGAAATGTAAACCAGTGGGGATACCATTAATTAGCACCATGTTGTATCCGGTATGATTAGTGGATGACCAAGTGGTAATAGCCCAGGATCGCCACGACCTGCACTTCATGACGAGAAAACTATTTGACGAAAACAAAGATTCGGGTCATTATAAAGAAGACATAATATTTATGTATTGCGGGGCAACCAAAAGATCTTATACCGGACGATCGAGCTACGATAAAATACTATAGCGACTAGAAGTATCTGGGTATAAAATTTCTGGAGGATGGAAAACTCGACAGGACAATAAGAGGGAGAAATACGGAAGGAAGAAAGGCCACTAAACTGCTAAACAACATTCTATGGGATAAATCTATAAATAAAACCAACAAAAAGAGGATATATGAAACCATAGTGAAAAGTATCATATTATATACCTGTGAAGTATGGTCTCTGGAAGGAAAGAGCATTAGTCACGCTGAGAGCAACGGAAATGGACTTCTGGAGAAGGGCAGCAGGAATATTTAGAAGATAAAGAGTCACCAACGAAAAGTAAGTAATCATGGGAAGTATTAAAGAAATCATGGGAATCAAACACAGTATTATAGACGACATTCTAACGAAACAACTTATATCGTTTGGGCACGTCCAAAGAATGGACGGGAAAAGGCGAGGTAGACCGTTAACAAGCTGGAGGGAGGGGATAGACAGGAAATTGAGGAAGGAATCCTGGAAGATCTATAGAACGACCGAAAGAGATCGAGACCGAAGGTCGGAAAACGTCGTAAAACATTGTAAACCGATATGTATATATGAACATGTTGCATGCATAGCCAAGAGAGCTTTTCAAAAGGAATATTGTTTCAAGCTAGAGAGCATTATACTCCACAACAACTGTTAAGTATGGACAAAGCTCAAATTCGACAACGGTGGAATACTGCTCTCATGTTTGGGGTTCTGCTTCCAAACATACACTGCATTTTTTAGACTTGGAACATCGAACAACAACAGTTGGCGATTTGAGTCTATTCTACAAGTATTTTCGTTTCCAGAGTGGTACATGATTGGAATACATATAGCGGTAATACTTCACATCCGCATGAGGTTTATCTTGTAATTCCTCGTGCAACTCTTTTCAAGCAGTCTGTAGCGCTTTTGGGATTTTCCTGTACCACGTATGCTATCCCCAAAAAACAATCCAAATTTTACGTTTTCGTGTAGTGTCTGATTGTTTGGACGTAGTGGCATGCCAGCCGAAGTTACTTCACATCGATCTTTGTTGGTACTATGATGGATAACTGTTTGGGGAAACTAAGTGCCGTTGTTAAGGCTGATCAGCTTATATACACGTAGTAGCTAGCCTAGAAACTCAATAACAAGATGTAAGAAAATGCAATAAGTGAAATATATGACATAAATCCTGTTATTTACTCACAGTAATAAATAATTTAACATATTTTAGGTTTAACAGGGAACGGTTCTAACTTCTGACTAGTAAATAGGATACCCTATGTGACTGGATAGGGTTATCCTTTCGAATCGAGTGTGTGTTCGTTCATTTTTGTTTGTTGCGCTAGCAGGTTTAAAGTTACTATTATGTCAAATGGAAATTTGTCCAGCAAAAATAAGAAAATCTTGCTTCGTCTTTACAGTCCTGGCCAGCTTTTCGGTTCATTGCATAAAAATGTATAGCTTTTGTTGATTGATCCTGAGCTGCTCTAGAATATTTTAGTATGTAAAGTCTGTTACAGCAAAACTTATTTTTAGAAAATAATAAAATTAAATATATTTAGCTTAATAGTTTTAGTTGACAATTAGAAAAAATATGTGTGTAAATTTGACCGTAAGGATAATTTTATATGTATTAAGTAATTACAGTTGTTTACAGAATTTTTTTTTCTTCAGGATATGCTTAGAGTTGCTCAATTTAGTTTGGCTTGTCTTTTTTTTAGGATAGAAAACACTAAAAAATATGGCCGAGGAATCTGATGTCAGTTCTAGATTAGAAAAATGTGAGCATATAGAGGCTGAATATTGTGCTAACTTTTTAGTAGTTATATTTTGGTTCGATTTATTATCACTGTTATTTTTTATTTTTAAAACTCTTAGAATTTCATACAAATTAAGTTTTTTGGATAGCGCACTTTTTTACAACCTAGGTTGCACGATTTGAAAAGTAATACCAGTGTATAAATTCTAAATGATTTATTAAATCAGAAAAAGTGGTTCGTAGGATTAGACAATGTCAAATTTAAAGCCCTTTCAATATTACATCCGATCCCATCAGAAACAAATAAACTGGCTAGTGCTTTGCTGATTACTAAGTAAAAAGCAAATATTGTTAAGGGATTTTAAGAGTCTCACATAAGTGCCTTTGCACACAGATGCGATTACGGGACAATTCGTTGTCCGAGACATCAACAGCAAATTTAAACAATTCCATACTTACTGAGTATATATATATATATATATATATATATATATATATATATATATATATATATATATATATGAGTATAAATATTAAATTAGTCCAATAAATCGTTAACGACAAATTTTGAAGCTATCCTTATGTGCAAAGGCCCCTGAAACTTTTAAAATGAGCGAACAATAATTATGAGTATCCACATCATCTTCTACTGGTCGAAGCGAACATCAACTATCTTTGAATGTGAATCCAATCGATCGCTTCGATATCTCTATTAATGAGATCTACTTTTTTCGATGCCTTCGCCCTTCAACAGTTAGCACAACCCAATTAAAAGACTCCCCACCCTTTGCAGCGTGAAACATCTCTTCTAATCCCATATTCGTCCATCCTCTAATGTTTCTAAGCCATGACTTCTTTTTTCTCCCAACGGTCCTTCTACAGTTAACTCTTTCTCGGATTATTGTTTGTAATAAGGAGTATTTATCATTACGTAACAAATGACGCAAATAGGCCGTTTTGTGAATTTTAATTATTCTAAGGAGTTTTTTCTCGGCCTATCCTCCTTAGCACTTCCTTGTGGGTAACTCTGGCTGTCCGGGGTATTTTAAGCATATTTCAACTCCGTATGATAATTGGGACTAGACGTAGTGTTCTATAAATATCAGTCACAGAGGCAGATATAAGTTTTTGTCACAGAACACCGTTTTAAAATTCATGAATACTGATCTTGCTAATTCTATTCTAACACGGATTTCTTGATCTTGATTCAATTCTGAATTAATGTTAACTCCCAAATATTTATATTTTTCCACTTTTTCTATTTGTTACCCGTTGATAGTTAGTTGTGGGTTGTCAGTGGCTTGTTTTGAGATTATCAGACATTTAGTTTTATCAGTGTTAAGATCTAGTCCTATTTGTATGCATTCATTGTATAAAGAATTTATTAGTGCTTGTAACTCTTCCATATTTTCTGCCAGAATTAAAGTCATCGGCATATCTCACATTATTTATGATCTCGCCACCAATTCTCACCATTTCTGTTTTCTCTCACAGAGCTTTTTTGATGATAGCTTGAGAATATAGGTTGAAAAGCGTTGGTGACAAGACACGGCCCTGTCTAACTCCCCGTACAATAGATATATTCTTTATTTCCACATCATTTACCCTAATCACTGTTGATTTCAGTATAACTGTTTAATAATTTCGATATCTCCGTTATCCAGACAATAAAACAAGCATATATAGTTTTGTTGTATCCTCGAAATTTTTGAAGAATGACTGTTAATGCAAACAGTGCCTCTCTAGTGCCCATATCATCACGGAACCCAAATTAAGATCTGTCCAATTTCTCTTCACACTTTTTATATGTTCTATTTTGAATTATTTTTAACAAAATTTTTAAAGAATGGCACGTGAGACTTACCATTCAGGAAAATAAAGATTGATTTAACCCATTCCACTGGAATTTTGCCCTTTTTTATCCTCCAAAACTTTTAACCATTCGATGGGTATTTTATCAGGACCTGGCGCTTTTCCGCTTTTTGTATTCTTTATTGCCTGTAGAGCTTCTTCTGGTAAAATCTCTAAATGTTGTTGATCTTCCTGAAGTATTTGTTGGTTTTGTCTTTCTCTTTTGTCTCTGTCTGTTTCAATTTAACCTTGATAATTTTTGGTGACACAAGGGCATTTTCTTCTTAAATTCCCAGCCATTTCCTTAAGTTTACTGTGAAGGTTCATTATATCATGCTTGCTATCGAGTTCATCTAGTTCTTTACAATTATCTTCTATCCATTTTTCCTTGGCTTGTGTTATTTCGTATTTTACTTTTAAGTGCTCTATATTTTTGCCTATTTTTGTTCTTATATTTTCTTTTCTCCTTGATAAGTTGGATTATTTCCTGCGTCATCCAATCTTTTTTTGTTATTTTCTCTTTTTGACCAAGAACTTCATTTTAAGCATCGAGCTGAGATACTAGTAAGTATATTACCAATAATAAAATCCAATTGTTCTTTCAATAAATCAAGATAGACTGTCATAGAAGACTAAAATATGCTTCCTTACGGTTATGTTAAGGTATATAATTCTATTCGTTGAATGATCTAAAACAAAAGTCGTTATCTTTGATACCTAAAAGAAAGTGAGACTGTGTGACAAGCACAAAGTGCGCTAAATGTATTTTAATTTTTTTTACATTGAAACTGAACTAACGTGTCCGAAATAATTCGAATTAATTTATATATATATATATATATATATATATATATATATATATATATATATATATATATATATATACGAGGCTGGTTTGAAAAGTCCGTGCAAAGTCCGAGAGATGGCACCACCGGCGCGTATCGAGGTCATGTTTAGTTAGTAGCATCTCTTGAATGAACGCACATCAAGTTTCAGTCATATTGGTCTATTTCTTTGTGTTTGGCATTCGCGTGAATCAAGGAAGTCGAGTGATTTTCAAGAAATGGACGAAAAAGAATTTCGTGTGGTGATTAAACATTACTTTATGAAAGACAAAACGCCTCAGGAGACTAAAGAGAAGCTTGATAAACATTATGGTGACTCTGCACCTTCGATTAGAACAGTTTATAAGTGGTTTCAAAATTTTCGGACTGGCCATATGGGCACAAGTGACGCTGAACGTTCTGGACGGCCTGTGGAGGTTACGACTCCAAAAATCATTGATCAAATCCATGATATGGTGATGGATGACAGAAGAGTTAAGGTGCGTGAGATTGCTAGTGCTGTGGGCATCTCGACTGAACGGGTACATAATATTTTGCATAAACATTTGGACATGAGAAAGCTATCCGCAAGATGGGTGCCGCGATTGCTCACGCTTGACCAAAAACGGAATCGTGTGAAGTGTTGCAAGGATGGTTTGCAGCTGTTCCAGAAGAATCCGGAGGACTTTAAGCGTCGTTTCGTCACTGTGGATGAAACATGGATACATTACTATACTCCTGAGACCAAACAACAATCTAAACAATGGGTTACCAAGGGGGAATCTGCACCAAAAAAGGCGAAGACCGTTCCTTCGGCCGGAAAGGTTATGGCGACTGTTTGAAAACCGAGCTGCAAGAAAAACGCCCGCGATTGGCCCACAAGAAAGTCCTTTTCCATCACGACAACGCACCAGCACACACCTCAGCAGTTGTGGTCACAAAATTAATGGAAATAGGATTCCAACTCGTTTCACATCCCCCCTATTCTCCAGACTTGGCTCCCTCGGACTACTATTTGTTCCCCAATTTGAAGAAATGGCTGGAAGGACAAAGATTTTATTCAAACGAGGAGGTGATTACAGACAGTAATGGATATTTTGCAGACTTGGACAAATCCTATTATTCGGAAGGGATCAACAAACTAGAACATCGTTGAACGAAGTGTATAAGCCTAAAAGGAGACTATGTCGAAAAATAAAAAAGGTTTACCCCAAACACATAAGTAGTTTTTATTTTTGCACGGACTTTTCAAACCAGCCTCGTATATATGTAGTAGTGGTTTTTCGGGTATCCCGTGTTAGCTTAAAGTCCCTTCCTTAATGGACGGTTTCGCTGACGTTTTGATGGAATCTCATCCATCTTTTTCAAAGCGTTGAGCACTAGACGAACATTCAAATTTACTATTATATTATATATATATATATATATATATATATATATATATATATATATATATATATATATATATATATATATATATATATATATATATATATATTATTGAACTCATGTTTTCACAAGCTTTCATTTGGCACCCCACTTGAGGACCTTGCAAAATTTTTTTTTTCACTTCCGATTTTACCTCCCAAGACTAACCCCTTAAGTGAAAATTTGACTTTCGAAACTACATGGCTATAATTGTGCCATCAATTTTTATATTTGTGACGGAAGTGTTCCATTTTTCAATTTTGTTACGGAACGCGCTAAAAATGGCTAAATACTATTGAGACAAATATTTTTAGGTACCATATTTAAGGATAACAAGCACTGATTTCATTTACTTCAATTAAAAAAGTAGTGGCAACTTTACTAGAGAGGGCAATAGATTTTTTTAAAAAAGAGCTATACTCCCCCTGGCTTGTACTTAAGAACGACTTTTCTATATCATGTGTAGTTTCTTTGTTTAAAGCCTTTAGTAATATGCCTGGTGGTTCTATTTTTATTAATTCTATACTGACTCTTTCTTTTACGGATGTTTCTATAATTTTTATAAGCATTTAATAAAATGTGATATAAATAATACATTCCTAATATGAGAAAACTTTCTTATTATTAAGCACATTTTTTATGAAATTAATAAGTAAATGAAGTAGCAAGGCACAATACAAAAATTCATTAGTAATCTTTGTTTCTAGAAATTAATTCTTTTATTTTAGAAGCGCAAAACCCTAAGAGCCTCATCTGTACCCCAAAGACGTATAAAATCGAACGGAGTCAACGAAACCGTAACAATATCCCATGTTGTCGACAAATTCCAAAGGGTTGGTCAGCTAGGAGGACTAGAACGTGCATGGCCTGGCGATACTGATATTAGACAACGGAGGCCTGATGAAGGACTACAACCTGTACCAAGGTATTTGCCAGGATACACCTGGGATGTTTCACATCTGGTTGTTTAAACGCACACTATTTTGTTATATTAGTAACAACCGTATCTAAATAAATAAATGTTAAGTAGTTAAGATAATTTAAACCTTTTCTAATTGCACGTTAACCAAGTTCGGAGATATTTATTATAGAATGTACCTAAGATAGGTCACACATTGTTTGAATGCCCTGTATTTTGTTATATTAATGAGATGCGTGTCTATGATAAAGATTAATTAGTTACGAAAGAACAGTATCAGTTTTAGGTTCTAATTGAAGAGTAGCGAGTCACACTTTGATGGATAAGCTAGTATCTATAAAGTAAAAAATCGAAGGTTTTAAGAGCTCTAGAGAGATCCAGGGATCGAGATAGTATTCCTAAATATCATATCAGTGTCATACATATATATGATGTAACAACTTTTATTCAATATACACAAACGATTTGTGATTTTAGTTCAAGGGTCAAAAATCCAGGCAACATTAGTAGTATTGTGTGGCCATTTGAATGTTGTTTGAGGTACGAGGATCTTTTCGGTGGTGTCTTATGAGGGCTACCTTGTAAGTTTTTACAAATACAATGAAAGAAAAAAAATTTTTTGGTACAAACTGGTTGATTGTTTCTTAAAATATTCGCCTTTAGGATTTTCTTACACTTTTGCATGCATTCGAACCAATTCTCGAACCTTTTTTTTCAATCTGAAGGTGCCTCAAAATTGTTTTGGAAGGATTCAATAGCTTCTTGTTGTTGTTAGGCGATAAATCAGGTAAATACGGGCAACGAGACACTAACTCGATGTTTTTCTCCCTTAAATAATCAATTGTTGGCGTGCTGTGTCAGAGCTGGCATTGTCGGTTGTCTTTCCTGATTTTATCAATGACAAACAAATTGTTGTATACTATTCATCATTAATTCTTCTTCGATCCTCTAAAATAATGGTTACAACATCCCCAGTCTAACCAAACAAACAAGCGATCATATTCTTGGAAGTGCTTCGCGAAGGAACCACTTTTGTTGGATTGGGTTCATCTTGGAACACCCATACAGTTGAGTGTTGCTTAGTTTCTGGCTTATACGAATATATCTAAATTTCGTCTCCTGTTACGATGTATACGGATTTTGCATGTTCTTGGTCAAATTTTTTGAGCATTTCCTTACACTAATTCACACGAGCCTGTTTTTGAGTTTCAGTCAAATTATGCGAAATCCATCGGAAACAGACCTTTTTCACCGTTAAATGTTCATGCAAAATCGAATGTACTGAAGTCTTCGATATGCTCTCCTCCTCAAACATGTTGCGCACAGCATCGATGTTTTTTGTAACAAAAACCAATTTTGGTCGACCTTCACGAAATTCATCGTTGATGGAAGCACGACCATGACAAAATTCTGCAAACCAATTGTAAACAGTCAGCCAAAAGTTGAACGAGATTCGGGGCATTGTTGTTGAGTTAGACTTTTACTAAAATCTTAAAAAATCATCCAACGGAAACCTTCATGCGAAATTTTCGTTTGGCCACAAAATTATTTCTTCAGACCCTCACTGTAAACAAACTACTCGGCCCATTTCTGAGCTGCCACTGTTCACAAATGTCAAATTTTACAACAATGGTAATGTCACATCTCAATAGCCCCATCTAGTGGTCGTTTGTAAAAACATAAAAGGCAGCCCTCGTACTAGCGTCTAGGTAACGTCAACAATTACAACAAATTGAAATCTTGACAGAATATAGACTTACACGGTATTGTACAAATTTAATGCTCAGGTAGTCTAAAAATAAGGTTAATATTATGCCGAATATTGACGTACGTTTTTTGGTGGTTCGCAGTGGTCGGAAGTTGAAAACGACTCACAGAGTAGTCATTATTAAGTTCTGAGTGGAGATATTATTAAACTTGTCGCAAAATTCAAGTATCTCAGCTCTTCTATTAGTGAAGGAGGGATTGTGACGAGGAAGTCAAAGAGAGAGTTGAACGTGCAAAGATTTTAAACCTAAGAAATAAACCCTTCATAGAATTTTGCCACAGAAAACAAGATTATGTGTAATTAAATGCCACTTATAGCCAGTTTTATTACAATGTATCGAAAATTGTCTACTCAAAACCTAGAACACTAAACATAAAGCCTTTAAACCATAGACCCTTCGCAAATTACTAATGATAATAAACTTAAGTTTTACGAAGAGTCGGTGTGGAAAAGAACATTCGCGATTCCGCGACATAAGAAATTGATGCAATGTAACAGATGCTGTGATCATATTCAGAAAGGGGCGATAAAGGTCCCTAGTGATAAATGGCTAAGTGCGATGTACTTTATGGTACCTAAACAAGAAGAAATATTTTTCAATATTCTCTGTTTCTAAAATTGCCCTCCCATGGCATAGATTTTTTTTATTATATTTGACGCTGGTCTAACGTCATAACTTTTTTTAGTGTCATGTGTCAGTGTCACCTGCAACCATTTCATATAGAGCTATGTACTCATTATTAAATTAAAATCATATTTTTCAATATCGTTATACAGATGATGACCTTTGCTGAGGTCAAAATATGTACTAAGTTTCCATGGATGAACGAAATGGAATGAATAAAAGTTTGGTATTTATGAGTTTCACTTATATAGAATTTTTACTATATTTTAATATATGGCCTAAATTACATGAGAAAATTGATAGTGTTCTTTTCATGCATTATTTTAAGACCACATTACATTTTTATTTTAAAAGATATATTATGTTAGAAAGACAATTCTTGTATAATTAAATTAATTTTTATTAATCCAAACTACATCTATGTAAATGAGAGGAAAGTCGATTTTTATTACTAGCAACATAACCGATTGATCAAAAGAGAAAATAAATGTCTTTAATATAGCTATCTCTTAGTAAACAGAACAGATCATTAATAATAGTTTCTAACTAGCCGAGAATAACCATACGGTTAGTACGTTTATTCTAAAATCATCTACAGTGATGTTGTTCCGGTTTGTAATTACGGGGACGCCATTTTACTACACTGTAAACAAAATAGTACAAAACAACCAAAATTGATAATACTGTGTTGTGTGTGTACCGTACTGTTAATTTTGCCAACTTTAGGTTGGAATAAATATATTCTCGGCGCTCTTATATTTTCATCGATTTGAGGGAAACTTAAAAGAGTATTACAGATGACAGTCAAGGTGGCAGTGAAGCGATCTTTAGACAGTGATAACCATCTTGTCATGTGTGAATTGAAAGATTTTGAAAACTCCGACAAGTAATCGTAAATGACTGATGAAAAAGAATAAAGAATTTGGGAAAAGTGATGACCATAAAAATGTTTTTTATATACCAAGTTTAGAAAGTGGTCCTTAGAGCAAGTTTGTCCAGTATATCGTTGTAGATCTGCTATAACACCTAGAAATAAAGATACACACATATGTTGTTCATTTGTAAAAATAAATTAATAACTAGAATACTGGATATAATATATTGGCTTGGTAATTATGCAGGGATAATCACTTCAATTTATAGTGTATTTTTATTGGCTTGTCTAATTTCATGGTATATTGAGGAAAAGAAAAGTATACTTCTAATTTAAAAACACTGATTAGAATGTGATAATTTTCTGAACTAATATACAAAAAAATATATTATGCCAATTATTCTCTAGTGGCTTCTTCTTCAAAAATATTTTAATAATTGTTTTAATAATAAGTCAATTAACACAATTAAGTCGATAATTTAACAGCGGTTTCTACTCTACTGTTCTTAAAATAGTTATTGGGATGGGATATTTTAGACAAAGAAACTATTATACATAGAATGTCAAAATCTTGTTTGTGTATAAATATTTACATAATCCTTGTCTAAAAAACAAAACTTAGCTAAGATTCTAAGGCATACAGGTCGGCACGGAACTAGCCGATAAAAATTGCTGGTAGAAGCTCATTCTTTTGCAAGAATAATCATAAATAGCGACCATGTTTATAGATTACGGCTATTTCTGTACTATTATCTCGAACGCGTTAACTAACGCCAAAATTTTTACATATTTTTGAATTAAGTCTACTTTATGGGAAACATCTACAGATTATGGGACTGGTTGATTTCTTGCTTTATATTCATTTTTGAAGGATCCGAACTTTTCTCTTATAGAGTTGATTGAGTGGTCCGTTACTTTGTGACAGTGCATTTTAACAATAAAACTACTTAATTACTTTGTTAACTGTCACTAAATATATTTGTAAAGATTTTACAATTGCGTTATCGCGATTTCGTAGTACAACTACATTGTCAAACGCTTAATTAAGACTAAAACAGATTTTTGGTATTTTATGTTTATACTAGCCGGGCCCGCGGCTCCGCTCGCGTGGACTTTATTCACCACTATCGTCACTGTTTATTCCTTATGTTACCCAACGTAATAAAATATCTCCCATTATTTCCCCTTATCTCTCAATATTTCCCCTTATCTCTCAATATTTCTCCTTATCTCCCATTATCTCTACATAATTTCCATTATCTAGGCTTATCTCTGCTCATCTTCCATTATTTCTCCTTATCTCCCATTATCTATGCTTATCTCGACTTATCTCTCAATATTTCTCCTTATCTCCCATTATTTCTTCTTATCTCCCATTATCTCACCATAACTCCCATTATCTAGACTTATCTCTGCTTATCTCCCATTATTTATATTTATCTCCCATTATCTCAACTTATCTCCCATTATCGAGGCTTATCTCGACTTATCTCCCATTATTTCTCCTTATCTCCCATTATCTCACCTTATCTCCCATTATCTAGACTTATATCGAATTATATAGAACCTATGTATAAATTTATAAAAATACGTAAATCGGATGTGGTTCTCAAGTGATAAGCGCACTAACGGACAGACAAACAGAGAGACGTTGCATTTTATATATATTCTAGACAGAATATTATAGATAAACTGGTCAGAGAACAAATGTATGAATTAAAAAAAAAACACGTCAATCGGATAAGGGGTTCTCGAGTGATAAGCGCACTAACGGAGAGACACACAGACAGAGAGACGTTGCATTTTATATATATTATATTCTTTGCTACATGATATTGTTCCATATTTAATGCTTTAGGCAGTGTATTGCAAGAGAACGCGGCAAACTTTTCTCTGACTTGATTCACTATTATCATCACTGCTTATTCCTTATCTCATCTAACGTAATAAAATATATCCTATAACCGCCAGAGAACATACGTATGTTTAACAAAAAAGCACATAAATCGGATAAGTGGTTCTCCAGTGATACGCGCACTACCGGACAGACAGACAGGCAGAGAGACGTTGCATTTTTTTATATATTATAGATATTCTTTGCTACATGATATTGTTCCATATTTAATGGTTTAGCATGTTTTAAAAAAAAAGCACATAAATCGGATAAGTGGTTCTCCAGTGATAAACGCACAAACGGACAAACAGACAGAGATACGTAGCATTTTATATATATTATAGATGTAATAAAATATATATCTATAACCTGGTCAGAGAACATATGCATGAATTTAAAAAATCACGTAAATCGGATAAGTGGATCTCGAGGGATAAGCGAACTAACGGACAGAGAGACGATGCATTTTATATATATTATAGATATAGATTATTATTATTATTATTATATAACCTGGCCAAAGAATATATGTATGAATTTAAAAAAAAAAGATACATAAATCGGATGAGTGGTTTTCGCATGATAAACGCATTAATGGACAGACAGACAGACAGACAGACAGAAATTTTGAATTTTTATATATATTATAGATATTCTCTGCTACATAATATTGTTCCATATTTAATGGTTTAGGCTGTATATTGCAATGGAACGCGCTAGCGGCAAACTTTTTTCCGACTTCGTTCACTATTTTACGTCACTACTCATTCCTTATGCTACCTATCGGAATAAAATATAGCCTATAACCTGGCCAGAGAACATATGTATGTTTTAAAAAAAAAAGTACGTAAATCGGATAAGTGGTTCTCCAGTGATGAGCGCACTAACGGACAGACAGACAGACAGACAGAGAGACGTTGCATTTTATATATATTATAGATGATGAACAGATGTGGGTCTATTATATGTTAAAAAAGTTTGAACAAAAGAGAATTTGCTGCGTCTAATTGGTCTAAAATATATTGGATAATTTTTGAGCGGGTTTTAAAGCTATTCTTGTTTTTTCGGTCGTGAGAACTTGGGATATTTTATCTGAGATGGGACCAAAATATGTCAGAGGTATGAATGTTTTCTTTTGTTGGTATTCTTTTACGGGGTAGATTAAGCTGAAAGTGATTTGTTTTCGTTTACGGTTTATTAAGGTATTAATTATTTTAGGTTGGAAGCCGTTATTGAGTGCTATATTTTTGATTGTGTCCAGTTCTTTTTTTAAATTATTTTTACTAAGAGTGATATTGAAGGCTTTATGGATCATAGATCTATAGGCTGCCAGTTTATGGGAGTTAGGGTGTATTGAGTCAGCTGGGATGGTGACATCTGAAAAGGTTGGTTTGCGGAAGATATCGAATTCTAGTCTATTTCTCTTTTTCAAAATTGTAATATCTAAGAAATTTTATTTTATTATCGGTTTCCTTTTCAAGTGTGAATTTTATGTTGGGGTGTAAATTATTTAGCTGATTTAAAGTGGAATTTAGTTCAGTATCATTTCCAAGGAAACATACTAAGATGTCGTCCACATATCTAAACCAAAAGAGAATATTTTTCGCGTGTTGAGTTTTTAGAAAACTGTTTTCCAATTCTGACATAAAGATTTCGGCTAGCAAAGGACTAAGTGGAGACCCCATGGCAAGTCCATCTCTTTGTTTGAAAAATTGATTATTGAACTGAAAATAATTTCCGAATATACAAAATTCGAACAGTTTCAATATATCTTGTTGTATTATTATATTGACGTTGTTTTTTTTGTAACATAGTTTTTATAATTTCTAAATAATTTTTATTTGGGATATTGGAGAACATATTTGTTACATCGAATGAAACTAGAAGGGCGTTATTTGGGATGGAGATATTTTTAAGTTTATTTGTAAGGTCTATAGAGTTTTTTGTGTTGTATTTTGGATTGAATTGTGTAATTTCTTTGAAGATGGTGTTGAGATGTGTTTGCCAGCAACACCCCCCTAAAAAATCTGGCAACACATCTCAACACCATCTTCAAAGAAATTACACAATTCAATCCAAAATACAACACAAAAAACTCTATAGACCTTACAAATAAACTTAAAAATATCTCCATCCCAAATAACGCCCTTCTAGTTTCATTCGATGTCACAAATATGTTCTCCAATATCCCAAATAAAGATTGTTTAGAAATTATAAAAACTATGTTACAAAAAAACAACGTCAATATAATAATACAACAAGATATATCGAAACTGTTCGAATTTTGAATATCCGGAAATTATTTTCAGTTCAATAATCAATTTTTCAAACAAAGAGATGGACTTGCCATGGGGTCTCCACTTAGTTCTTTGCTAGCCGAAATCTTTATGTCAGAATTGGAAAACAGTTTTCTAAAAACTCGACACGCGAAAAATATTCTCTTTTGGTTTAGATATGTGGACGACATCTTAGTATGTTTCCTTGGAAATGATACTGAACTAAATTCCACTTTAAATCAGCTAAATAATTTACACCCCAACATAAAATTCACACTTGAAAAGGAAACCGATAATAAAATAAATTTCTTAGATATTACAATTTTGAAAAAGAGAAATAGACTAGAATTCGATATCTTCCGCAAACCAACCTTTTCAGATGTCACCATCCCAGCTGACTCAATACACCCTAACTCCCATAAACTGGCAGCCTATAGATCTATGATCCATAGAGCCTTCAATATCCCTCTTAGCAAAAATAATTTAAAAAAAGAACTGGACACAATTAAAAATAGAGCACTCAATAACGGCTTCCAACCTAAAATAATTAATACCTTAATAAACCGTAAACGAAAACAAATCACTTTCAGCTTAATCTACCCCGTAAAAGAATACCGACAAAAGAAAACATTCATACCTCTGACATATTTTGGTCCCATCTCAGATGGGACCGAAAAAACAAGAATAGCTTTAAAATCCGCTCAAAAATTATCCAATATATTTTTTAATACCAAAGATAAAACTAATAAATACAATAAATCAGGAGTTTATAAACTTAATTGTCAAGAGTGCAATAGCTGTTACGTAGGGCAAACGGGACGGAATTTCAAGACAAGATTCGCAGAACACAATGCCTCTTAGAGGCTAAAAAATGAAAAATCACACTTTGCTAAACACTTCTTAGAAACAGGCCATACTTTTCCTAATATCGATTGTTTACAAATACTCCATATGGCACCTAGAGGGTCAAAACTCAACTTCTTAGAATCTATAGAAATTTACAGACATTCAAAGGACCATAATATAAATTTACTGAATAGTCAATTAGACGCAGCAAATTCTCTTTTGTTCAAACTTTTTTAACATATAATAGACCCACATCTGTTCATCATATAGACATAAAATACCAAAAATCTGTTTTAGTCTTAGTTAAGCGTTTAACAATGTAGTTGTACTACGAAATCGCGATAACGCAATTGTAAAATCTTTACAAATATATTTAGTGACAGTTAACAAAGTAATTAAGTAGTTTTATTGTTAAAATGTACTGTCACAAAGTAACGGACCACTCAATCAACGCGTTAACTAACGCCAAAATTTTTACATATTTTTGAATTAAGTCTACTTTAGGGGAAACATCTACAGATTATGAGACTAGTTGATTGCTTGCTTTATATTAATTTTTTAAGGATCCGAACTTTTCTCTTATGTTTCGCAAAATGTCAACACTTTTTCTTTTTATATTCGAGACAAATTTTCATCACTCTGTTTTTAATAATTCAGGCGAAATGTCTATAAAAATTGATATTTTCATCAAAGTAGAAGAAATTTGATTATACTGTTAGTTAGTTAGTTCAAAAAACTTTGTCAATAAAAGTATACGTTATATCCCAATGTTTAAAAATAAATATTATATAAGTTTACTTGTTATAATTTTTACTTCTAAATCATTAAAATAAAAGAAAATCTACAAATTCAAGGTGTTAATCATGTGTATAACAGAATTATCTATTCTATGGAATGGAAGTATGAACTACCGAATTTTTGGATCTTGTAATATTATTGATATTTAAGTAAGACAAGACAATTGTTATTCCTCTATTGGTCCGTGGCCTTATACAGCACCTGACAGAGGACGGGTATACCTTTGAAGCTACACTTACATCAGCCAAAGGCCAATCCAAATTGTTGTATTTTACTTATTCCTTGCTCTAGCACTTTGTTTTCTTTCTTCGTCGATCCTAACTAACGTGATACGGCGAAACGCGACGAATGAGACGGATGAGAGAACAGTAAGAAACTGCTGAAAATGGACTTTTTCCAATTTTAGCGGTTTATATTGATTGTAATTGATATTTTATCATATTCTCGTGTCTTCTTCGGCTTTTGAAACAATCGGCCAGAAAACATTTTTGAACTAAATTAAAACAGATATTCACTAAAACTAACAACTAAAGAAAACATTTTAGGTTAGCAAGAAAACCAGCGCATACTAAAAATTTTCTTTTAATGATAAAAATAATATAAAGGTACAGAATTTTTTATTTACAGAATAATATAAATTACTTAAATATTTACCAGAAAATAGATTTCCATCTTCGTTAATTCTATATTTTCTGCTGTTACGAAATTGAATAAATGTCACAAACAGGAAATCTTTTTACAGACAATTTGTAAGAATTCTACTTTTCAAACAAAAATAAAAAAAATATGACGTTATTAGTCACATATTTTCGCCATCTTATGTCCTTTAGAGCCTTACAGCTAAATGTCAAAATTTGACATGTAAATAATACTTTAAACATCACTTGTCTATTCTTACATTAAGATGCTTATAGCAGCTTACACCTGATAATATACTTTAAATTTTAACAGATAGATATTCTTGGGTTTTGCAGCTTTCACCGGTCTTATGCCAATTTTAGATATTTTCGATTTTGTCAGATTATTTTTAATTTTTCCAAATCAAATATACAGGGTGTGTCACCAAAATCCGTACAAATTTATGCTATATTCTGCTTCCGCCAGAGGTTGTCGTTGGCGTCCAAGTAGCAAGCTGACTAAAGTAAATAGTCAGTTTCAAAATTTTCACTACGTCGAAAACAAGTATGGAATATAATCGCAGAGCATAGATCATCGCAAATAGTCCAACGAAGATTCCAGTACGCCGGCGAGGAAGCGCTACTTGAAAGAATGTACTGTGTGAGTCCCTGAACGTAAGGTCCAAGGAACTCTGGTAAGCTTTCAATGGACTACTACCTATGGGGCGTCACAAACAAGTTTCAGCATCCCAATGTGACATCATTAATGACCGCTACTGAGGCAGTGTTCGCCAATATAAACAGCCCGGAATTACAGAGGACGTGCCGGCGTTTGACACCGAGAATGGAGGCCGTTATTCAAGCTAATGGGGGGTATATTGAATGACTGTTATTAACATAGATGCCCCAAGTGCCAAGTGAAATGTTTTCTTTTTTTGAAACTTCATTTATCATTAAAAAAACATGCCTTTAAAAAGTTTTGATTTGTCTATATTCTGGTGATGCACCCTGTAAATTTAGGTGGTACAAGGATGTAGAAAATAGCGCCATCTTAGAAATATGGCTTTTTATATCGAGGGAAGCTTTTAAAGTTTTATTGTGAAAAATCGCTATCTGCCTGTTCATCGATTATCGAGTCTAAATTTTTTTGTGAAGAATCTCTCCTCGGTGGCAACCAATTTTTAAATTGGGTGTAACTTTTTAAAGCTCCAGTGTATCGATTTTAAGTTCACTGTGTTGGAAAGGGTCAAAAATAAAATTTTTACCTTCCAGGGCAATTAAAACAGGTTTAATTTTTAGATTCTTTAAGTAAAAGTCTTACTTCATTTCAGGACTCATCAGTTAGCGTAGCTAAAGCGGCAATGTTCAGCATACAGCAAACAGTTACGACATCAGAAGAAATTTAAGAACCATATCTCAAAATACATTAGTAGGCAACGAACCTCAACGCAATCTGATCTAAAAATTTTTAATCGGAGGGCAAACCCTACGGTCGGGACAATGATATTTTCTTATATTATACTCGTATAGACAGATAGTGCACCCATAAAGCTGAAAAGACAAAACCTACTGACAGTCTTCGTCTGATAAGCCACAATATCCTTCTTTGCGTATTATTTACGAATGCTAAACATATATTCTGGCTCCCTGTAACCTGCTCCTGGTCAATATGATTATTTTTGATTTAACAACATTACAAAGTGTTAAATTGTTTTTTTCCAAAATTGCATTTAAACTAAAATAACGATATGTATTATTACTACCCTATTTGTCTATGAAGATACAGGGTGTGTCAGGTTCAAAAGGCGGAGGGGGTAGATTGATATAAGGGCACTTACTCAGGAAAAAAAAGAGAACATTAAAGACGAAGCTGCTTATATATGTTTAAATCCGTCCCAAGACAGTAAAGCAAAGATCAATGATCTAGGAGGGGGAGTATTTTTAGAAGAAAAAAAACACTTCTTTACTTTCGAGATTTAAATTCTTCCACATAAAAAAAAATCAGTGAGAAAGAATATTTTCTTAGTTCATAGGAGAGGGGAAGACATGCTTCCCTTCCCCCGCTTCTCCATTGAGTACCAAATATTTTTTCCCATGGGCTTTGTTTTGGCGATTTCATATCAGATGGCGTTGAGGGTTCTAATCGAGTAATATTTCATGAATCGTTGTTACTGTCATGATTGTGTTTGCAAAATGCCGAAGATTGTCATTTTCAGCTGGGCTAGCTAGTGAGCTCTGAAATTGTGTGAAATATGACTTCTTACACCTCCAGTACTTTAAATGCAAGGCAAAAACATGCTGACGATATTCGTCAGATCAGCTACTACATACTTTTCTGACTAATTTTATTCTCTTTTGAACGAAAGTGGAATGTATCGACTATATCTTACAATACTAATTTAACAGTATATAGCAATACTTCATCGTTTGATCAAATCGTTAAGTTTAAAATTTAAAAGATAAAAAAAAATCTTAGTTAAATTATGAAACAAGGAATGTCTTTTAGATTATCTCACTAACATTATCTTTTTGTTCTTTTAAGATAGTGTCTAAAACTTTATATACATTGTCTGGCAAGTGATCCAATAACATTCTTGGCATAACTTTTAACTCCATAAAATCTTCGGCAGCGGCCCAACGCATTTCGTAGTCAGGTCCACCGGTCTTGGCTTTTCTAAAAATAACAAAAAATAATTATGTTAGACGCAACACATAAATTTAGTCAACTATGGTATATGTCAAATTTATGTTAATAATAATATTACTATTCACAATACTGAAGATAATAAATTCTCTTCTTTCCTTCCGAGGAATAGAAGATCCTCGATTTTCTATTCCTCGTGCCTTTCACATCATCAACGTGGAAGAGGACTTTCGAGCTCAGAGCGCCTGCATAATTGAATCGTCGTGGGACCAGCGTGTAAGGTTGCAAAGAGCTCCGATTCTCTCCTGGAAATGGTCTGCGGCCATAAACGAAGAAGAGTGGGAGCCTTTCTATTTAGGGCTGCGGAAGTGGCAGCGAAAAAACTTCTGGCAGTAAATTTCAGCGACGTCATTGAACAGCATAACATGTAGTGTTTTATAGGAACATTTAGTGTTCTACAGTCAGCAAGTTTTAAGTCAGGAAGAGAGAGTTTTTTTATTAGTTTATGGTAGTTTATGTGTGATTAATACCCTGTTGCATCGTAGTTCCAAACTAGCCGGCATTAAGTGTAAGGCACGCAACAAAGAATCAGAATTACTTATGCATTTACTTTCAGCTTATCCTCTTCATGCTATATCATCTTTTTGAATTTTCATTTCTTGTTCGTCATTATATTGTCAGTTTGTTGATTTATTTCAATTTTAGAAATATTAAGCAAAGTTTCATTCAAATTTTTCGATGCATTATAGTAGACTTGATAGAAAATTTGAGTACAAACAGCTAAGTAGGTTTCCAAATTGACTGGTATGGAACTAAGAAGCTACTGTTTCACTTTCTTGCTTTAACACATATTTTGTTCACTTTTGAAGCAGCTGACGGATTCTCTCTCCAAAAAAATTCCCATTTCAAGGAAAAGATAAGATTCCGAGCCTTTTTTACAGTTTGTGGCATGGCGTTGTTTACGACATCACGATCCGAATGATTAAAGTCACCGTTTTAAAATCCCTGGTATCATATTTTACAAATCACAGCATCTCCCTAAATCGAATAAATAATTTGCGCAGCTTCAGACGCATTTTCTTGCCTTTGAAATGCAACTTTAAATGCTGCTTGTCGGACGACATGGCTCTCGGGACAGCATTTTGAGCTTATGTTAAGCATTACATGAAGACATTGTTTCTTTAGGAAAGTCTGAATTTAAAACTGACTTTTGAGATACTTATTTCAAATGTAGCATACTAATTTACACATCAATTAGATCAATACTAAAAGACTAAGAACAGATCTTGAAGGAACACCTTTTGGTACATATGAACTATATGTTCATGTGAAATTCTTGTAATTTGTTTGATTTGTTTTTAAGTTTAAAAATAAAAGGGGCTGAACTGAATTTTAATTTTAGTAACTTTTTATTAAGAACTTACCGTTCGGCTTTGGTTTTCTTTCTACTGACTATATGTAGTATTCGACCAGCTGTGTACAGTCTTGTTTTGGAAAATCTTCTTACGCTAAGGTCTCTTGATAAAAGTGCTGCTTCCTGAAGAATAGAAATATAAACATATTGATTAGAACTCTTCTTTTTATATAATAAAATTGTATAAATAAAATTTGTATTTGTGAGTCCTAGGCCCGTTTAAGTAAACTAACTCAAAGTAGTTGCTTTAACTCTATAGTACATTTCCGGCTTATCGTGTCCATAGTCTCTGGTTCGATCTACGGCAGGTCAGTACACTTTTATTTTAACAGTGTATTTGATTAGGCCAAATCCAATGTCACACTGCTTGCCAATAGACATCAGCAAACCCACAAAAAGCTGGAACACTGTATAAAGGGCAGTTGGTGGGCGACCGCTCCTATCAGTAGGGCGGAACAGTAAAAAACTACTGAAAAATGGACTTTGTTCAATTTTAGTGGTTTATATAATAGATTTCTGTTAGTTACTTACATTCTACATTTTTATAAAACAAAAAAAGAAAAGGTACCAACCGTTGAAGCTGCAACTGTTGGAATTCCTCTGGAATCCAAAAGGGGAGACCGTCCAGGTTTTGGAATAAATTCTTCTTTCCACGTGGTTTCCAAATCACGGGGTGGTACTCCAAATAAAGCATATCCAAAGCCATTTAGCAAAATTCGGTACTAAAAAAAATTCAATAATTTTTATTTGGCTCTACAAGATTTCCACTAGAAAACTACTAAAGCAACAATATTACAGATTGGTATAAAAACAGACTATTTTTTAAACTTTAGGATCCAACCCAGTGAATGCGTCGCCAGTTAATTTCTTGACTAATTAGGGGCTGGTAAAAAGATATTATTACATATTACAAATGTTGGGAACCATGAATAGGATCCTAGACTTTTTGGGATAATAATATTATTTGAAAAATCGGTAACTTTCTCTAAAAAATAAGCGGTTAAGTCTCTCAAGGTTCTATTAACTTATGTTTTAGAAAGTATCTATAATAGTTCCCTAACGAAATTATTAAGAAGTAGTCACTCGCAGTTCCGCTATGAATATGCATTCTATAGTTCAGGTTTCGATCGATAGAAATCCCGAGCATTTCCCTTGAAGTTAATTTTATTGAAGTATAAAGAGCTCAGAGCACCTGTATCAAAATGTACAGCTTTGAGTAGTGCTAAGTAGATTTTGTTTATATTTATTTTTAATCTACCATCTAGTCTTCACAATATACTTTGGAAACATCTACCTAGGTGGGCCACATCGAGGACAATGGTCACTATATTTATATTGCCAGTACAGTCGATTATTTTGTATATCTGCAATTTTTAGACATTGTATTGATAAACAAAATAACCACCCATGGACCCTGTAAGATATCTTGGGAAAGGTCCTCTTCAGTTGGAGTGCTTCTCCGTATGTTTGGAACTCCTTCATTAATAATACATTATAGCTATCTAATTCTCAGTTAAATCTCATAGCACGTAGGCTGAAAAGTTTTTGCTACTTAAAACACATTTTTTTGTGACGTTATTCATCAATATAGTCTCCTTTAAGAGCGATACAATCAGTCCAACGCTTTTCTAACATTTCTATACCTTTCTTGTAGAAAGCCTTCAAAATAGGCCGCAGTATTGGCGATAATTTCTTCATTGGAACCAAGTCACTTTCTCGCGAGCATTTTTTTGAGATATGCGAATAGATAATAGTCACTGGGGCCAAATTTGGAGAATACGGTGGATGGGGAAGCAATTCGAACTTCAATTCATGCAATTTTGCCATCGTAATAATTGACTGGTGACACGGTGCATTGTCTTAATGAAAGAACACTTTTTTCTTGTTCATTTGGGGCCGTTCCTTTTCGATTTCTGCCTTTAAACGCACCCATAACTTTATGTAATATTCGCTATTGATGGTTTTTTTCTTTCTCAGCATAGTCGATCAAAATTATTCCATGCGCATCCCAAAATACGGAGGCCAAAATCTTTCCAGCCGACTGTCGTGTCTTTGGTCGCTTCGGGCGGCTTTCACCGGCTGCTATCCACTCAGCTGACTGCCGAGTTGATTCCGGTGTGTAGTGGTAGATCCATGTCTCATCCATTGTTACATATTGCATGAAAAATTCCTTTTTATTGCGTTTAAACACAAACAGCGCTCAGAATCATCAACATGTTGTTTTTGGTCTACTGTGAACAAACGCGGTACCCATTTCGAACAGAACTTTCTCATTCCCAAATGTTCATGCAAAATATGACCAACACTTTCTTTTGATATCTTTAGGGTGTCAGCTATCTCACGCAATTTCACTTTACGATCATCCAAAACAATTTTGTGGATTTTTTCGATGTTTTCCGGTGTAATCATCTCATTTGGGCGTCCAGGGCATTCAGCATCATTTGTATCTGTATGATCGCGTTTAAATTCAGCGTAACAGTAAATGATGAGTGATTTTTCAAGGGCAGAGTCCCCGTAATACTTATCAGGCTATTGCTTTGCTTGAACGGTATTTTTTTCCATCAAAAAACAATGTTTGATTAACACACAAACCTCGATTCTTTCCATTGTTTTGAAAATATCAAAAGTAGCGTCACTTGTAGAATGATCGGCGAAATGTCATGAAATTTTGGCACATATCGTATGAAGGTTGGTATAAATCACATGGATTTTTTGAAAAGGGACATCTATGTGTCAAACCAAAAACTTTTCAGCCTACGTGTTACAATCGGAGACTCGTGTACCTTAAAATGGTGTCTGACATTTAAAAAAGAAAGAAAGAGAACTAAGTATAGGTGAGATTAATGAAACTGCATAAACTTGCCGGCAACCTTTTTACATTTGTCGATCGGGGAAAATAAAAGGAAATAACAAAAACAAAAACCAATGTAGTTAGTAGTTTATCTATTACGAGTAAATGTAATGTTATAAAATTAGAAGTTTTAGCCGATGTGTTTAGAAAATTTGATATAAGGAGCTGCAGCGTTGTTTCGGAGAAACGAAGTGCTATTTGACTTTTCCGGTTGTTTTTTCTACGAATTATTCTGCTAAACAAGAATTTTTCACATAAATAGCAAGTTTGCAAAATATACAACAAATTGATAAAATTATATCTCAGAGATTGATATTCTTTTTCGTGCGAAATCCAAAATTAAGGGAACAATTGCATTTTATGTCTAGACATGAGAGTGACATAACCAACATAGCTTTCCGTTTTCATGAGGATCAAATGAACATGATTTTACTTTTTCCATGAATAGATTATTAATCTAGAGGTTACCTTAGGAGAATCTCCCATTTTAAGGGAAACTATTTTTAAAGTTTAAAGCTACTGCCTTTACATTTCGTTGATTATGGCATTCTGGTTAATATGATATGACAGAAGTATGAAAAATTATTTTAACATTTCTATATCATCCCTTTGTACAAAATTATCTCAAGGAGCCAGTTTTCTTTTGGCTGCATCCATTTTATTTCTCAAAGTAAAATTATTTGTATAAGATATCAAGTTCGTTAAGAATGTTAGACATAACCGCCATATAGGCAAGCTTAGCTACTAAGGGCTTTACTACGTCATATTCTTGCTCTCATAAAAGCTGTTTTACTTCTTTCCCTAGTTCGGGAAGGCATGTAGGAACTGCTCTGGATAATCGCCTCACTTCAGCATAGAGAAGAAGATGTTGGTGTTGTTAGCTCGTACTTTCACACAGCGTCGTGAACAGTCTGAGATTCATAGCTCGACTAGAAATTTCATTAATGATCCTCATCTAACTCATCACAGGGTTTAGTTCAGTAGAAACTTTCTTTGCAGGTGTTCTTGGTGAATCGTACAGTTAGAGAAACAAAACTTTGCAGCACTGTCCGTACACACTTCGACACATTTGCTCTAATCTAAACAATGCGTTTAAAAATACTCATCATGATTATTAAGCCATTCGTCAAGTTGAATCGCGAATTATTTCGATTTCTTTATTCCTTTTAAAACTTGCTTTTCATCGATGGCCATATCAACAAATCGAAACGTAGGCTGAAAGGTTTATTGGTCTGACAAATAGATGTCGCCCTTCTCAAAAAATCCAATGATTTTTAGGAAGTACCAACCTTCAAATGATATGTGTCAAAATTTCATAACATTTCGATGATTAGCTTACAAGTTACAGTGGTTTTAGTGACGCTACTTTTGATATTTTCAGAATGGAAAAAATCGAATTTCGTGTGTTGACTAAACACAGTTTTTTGATGGGAAAAAATAACCGTTCAAGCAAAGCAATGGCCTGATAAGTGTTACGGGAACTTTGCCCCTAGAAAATCACTCATCATTTACTTGTATGCTGAATTTAAACGCGATCGTACAGATACAAATGATGCTGAATGCTCTGGACGCCCAAATGAGGTGGTTTTGGGTGACCGTAAAGTGAAATTGCGTGAGATAGCTGACACCCTGCACATATCAAAAGAACGTGTTAGTCATGTTTTGCATGAACATTTGGGCATGAGAAAGCTCGAAATGGGTACCGCATTTGCTCACAATAGACAAAAAATAACAACGTGTTGATGATTTTGAGCGTTGTTTGGACCTGTATAAGCGCAATAAAAAGGATTTTTTCATGCAATATGTGACAATGGATGAAATATGGATCCACCACTACGCACCGGAATCAAATCAGGTGTCAGCTAAGTGGACAGCGGCCGGTGAAAGCCGCCCGAAGCAGCCAAAAACACAACAGTCGGCTGGGAAGGTTTTGGCCTCTGTATTTTGGGATGCGCATGGAGTAATTTTCACTGATGCTGAGAAGGGAAAAACCATCAATAGCGAATATTATATAAAGTTATTGGTGCGTTTGAAGAAGAAATCGCAAAGAAATGGCCCCAAAAGGACAACAAAAATATGCTCTTTCATCAAGACAATGCACCGTGTCACAAGTCAGTAGTTACGATGTCAAAATTGTATGAATTGAAATTCGAATTGCTTCCTCATCCACCGTAATTCTCCAGATTTGGCCTCCGGCGACTATTATCTATTCGCAAATCTTAAAACAATGCTCGCGGGAAAGAAGTGAAGAAGTTGAAGGCAAAAAGAAATCTTTCTACAAGAAGGGTATAGGAATGTTAGAAAAGCGTTGGACTGATTGTATCGCTCTTGAAGGAGACTGTAATGATAAATAAACTCGAATTTTGCAAAAAAAAAATGTATTTTAAGTAGCTAGACCAAAAACTTTTCAGCCTACGTGTTAAACAGTCTCCGGTTTTTTAATAGTTTGAGGATCCAAACTGTCTTGTACGACAACTAAAATACGGGGCTTTACTATCGTCTCACCAATAGTAGACATTTTGTATGGTTTCAAATTTAAACAAACTTATTTGTCAGAATATCACAACATAATGTTGAGAATACGAATTCGCGCAATTAACTAAGACATTGTTGCAATGTGTTATGACATTTGATCTGACGCGATACTGCCATTCGCCGGCCGCTCACTTCGGCTAGACTTCGGGCGCTTCGTTGACACACGTAACGTTCTGTTCGTCCAGTAACAATGTAACGCTTGAATCATCACCGGACAACATGTTGAAGATTATTAATTTAGATAACTCTGATAAAAAATAGTAAACACACACAAATGGGCTGCTCCTAGATCCTACTGATTTCCAACATTTATTTTGTATTAATGTCAGTGTCGTTGTAACGTTTTTGTATTTGTATTGTATTTACCTTTGGCAATCGACTGGCATGTAGTGTTTGGATAATCCCAGTGCGGAGATTTTCGATGCTGTCAACACCCAGTCTCATAACGAAGTCATCTCCTACTCCTACCGTAAAAATAAAGCTTTCTGTCAGTCTAGCTGCATCGCGACTGATTAAACCAGCTAAAAAGTAAAATTTTTAAGCTTTTATTTGATATAAAAATTAGTATATTATATTAGGTAATATTACAAATTTATTTTAGCAAATTGTAAGGAACTGGGAAATCTTACTGATACATTTAAAAATAAAACTGTAAATTTTATTGGATTAATTTCAGTCTAAAAGAGCACACAATTTTTTAGGAACGCAATGTCTTGTGACATATGTTAATAACAAGATCACTTACGCGATCCGATCATAACCTGTCGATCATTTAGTGCTCCGCAGTAGTATGAGGGCTACTTTTTAAGTTCTTACAAAAATAGTGAAAGAAACAATTTTTTTGGTACAAATCGTTTTATTGTTTCTCAAAATATTCGCCTTTAAGATTTATATACTTTTACATGTGTTCAAACCAATTCTTAAAACATTTTTTTCCACTCTGAAGTTATTACCTCAAAAATATGGTTTTGAAAGGATTCAACAGCTTCTTGAGGTGATGAAAATCGCTGACCAGGTATTTTTTTTGACATTCGGGAACAAAAAGAAGTCGTTAGACGATAAATCATGTAAATACGGGCAATGAGACATTAATTCGATGTTTTTCGGTTATTTTTTCCTGATTTCATCGATGACTTTTGGCAAATAAATTGTTGTATACCATTAGCATTAACAGTCCTTTGATCCTCTAAAGCAATGGTTGCGACATGTCCAGTATAACCAAAGAATCAAGCGACAATTTTCTTGGAAGAGCTTCGTGAACGAACAATTTTTATTGGATTCAGTACATCTTGGAACATCCAATCAGTTGATTGTGGCCTAGTTTCCGGCTCGTACGAATATATCCAAGTTTCGTCTCCTGTTAAGATGTTGCATACGGATTTTGCATGTCCTCGGTCGAATCTTTTGAGTATTTCCTTACACCAGTTGACACGAGGTTGTTGTTGGGTTTTGGTCGAATTATGCGGAATGCATCGGGAACAGAACTTTTTCACAGCGAAATGTTCATGCAAAATCGAATGTACTGCAGTCTTTGATATGCCTAAGGATGCCTTTATCTCACCGTAAGTCACATGCCGATCCTCTTCAATCATGTTGTGCACGAATCAATGTTTTGTGGAACAACAACCGATTTTGGTTTTGGTTGAGCTTCACGAAATTCATCGTTGACGGAAGTACGACCATGACGAAATTCTGCAAACTAACTGTAAACAGTCTTTTCTGATGGTGATTTAGTTGAATGAAGTGATTCGAGGTATTGTTGTTGAGTCAGGCCTTTACTAAAATCGTAAAAAATCATCCAACGAAAACCATCACGTGAAATTTCCATTTATTCACAAACTGTTTTTTTAAACCCCTCACAGTTTTTTTTTATGGGTCTAGCAGACGTGCTGCAAGGAAGTCCCTAACGCGCTCCAGGAGCGGCATGTGTGCGGAAAAAGCGATTCACGTTGTTCTTCAAATTGTACTCGGTGGGAAACACAGCGCTGGGCAAATTATTTCAAAGGGATGATGTTCTCCATATAAAAGACTGCTTGAAAAGCGTTGTACGCGGAGTAACAAGCTGAACCTCATACGGCTGTGAAGCACCAGCGCGAAGTGTATTTCTAACATGCAACGCTTTGGGAGGAATTAGGCGAGCTACATCCTTCGAACGCTTTCCATGAAAATACTTGTAGAACAGATCAAGTCGCCAACCGTTCTTCGATGTTCCAGAGAATCAAGGCCGCTGGTCAGTTCCGGGTCTCCAATCAGACGAACCGCTCTTCTCTGAATAGAATCCAACAAATGCAGTGTATGTTTGGGAGCGGAGCCCCAAACATGGGAGCAGTATTCCATAGTTGGTCGAATTTGAGCTTTGTAAAGAATTAACAGTTGTGGAGTGTAAAGCTTTCTAGTTCGAAATAGTAATCCCAACTTTTCAGAAGCTCTCCTTGCTATGCCTGCAACATGTTCATGCCAGGACATATTTGTTCCCAAATTAACGCCCAATAAATTGAGCGACGATGTTAGGGGAATGGAGTGCCCCGACATAACTATATCGGGTTCAGCAACGTTAACTTTTTTAGAAAAAACTGCAGCCTGAATTTTTGTAGCGTTAAATTCCACGTGGTTACTGTCACCCCAAGATAGAATTTCTTCCAGGTCTTTGTTAAGTTGAACGACTTCCTGCTGTCTGCGGATATTCGCCTGAGCAGCCGATGTCCGAGCGTTCAAAGTGAATGAAGAGACAAGCGTACTGTCTTCTGCAAAGCTGTAGATTGGATTCCCGATCTTTGCCAGCAGATCGTTAATGTAAATGCGAAAGAGAGTAGGAGATAGTATGGAGCCTTGGGGCACACCGGCGTTGATAGTGAAGGTGTTAGAAAGAAATTCGTCGACCGCCCCTCGTAAAGAACGCTCTCTGAGGAAACATGAGAGCCACAAACAGAACTTTTCAGGCATACCACAAGAGCATAGCTTAGCCAACAGTCTATCGTGCCAAACACGACCGAATGCCTTAGATATGTTAAGAGCAACTGCTCGAGATTCTCCAAAGTGTTCAATTGCGTTGTTCCAAACATGAGTTACAGAAGTCAGAAGATCTCCTGTTGATCTATGTTTACGAAAGCCATATTGGTGATCGCTAATAATATTGAATCGTTTAAGATATTTTAGAAGATGCTGATTGATAACCTTTTCCATGACTTTCGATATTATTGAAAGCAATGCGACTGGTAGGTAATTATTTGGCAAGGTCTTCTTGCCTTTTTTAGGTATCGGCTGAACTGTGGCACATTTCCAGCAGGACGGAAATATTCCCTTTCTGTAGGCTAGGTTGAAAAGTCTACAGAAAACTGGTGTTAGTTCCCTTGCACAGTTTTTGAGAACTATGGCAGGTATTCCGTCAGCGCCAGAAGCCTTTTTGGTGTCTAGCTTCATTAAAATACGCTTTATGATACGCTGTCTGAAGACAACATCGGGCAATATGGGAATAGTAGGTGGTGTTTTTTCTTGGAAATCGACAGTAGAATGTGAAGCAAAGACTTCAGCCAACAAGTTCGCTCTCTCAACAGTTGTGGTTGCAATGGAATTATCTGGCCGTGAGAGTAGTGAGTGATGGTATGTTGGATTTGGTGAAATGTTGACTAACTGCCTTAGCGACTCCCCAAAAGGACCTGGAATTGTTGGGACAAGCGAGAAGTTTGTTTCTAATTCGTTGATTGTGTACCTCCTTGGTTTCGTCGATAATTCCTTTGCATCTGTTCCGGGCACGAACAAAGGTGTTACGATTTATGGTGTTAGGATTTTCACGCCATTGTTGGTAGGCAATATGTTTAGAAGCAACAGCTTCTTTGCATTTTCGGTCAAACCAAGGCTTGCCGTTGGAGGGGCGTTTCTTCGAAACAGGGATGTAAACTTCCATACCAGCCAAAATAACATCGGAGACCTCTCTGGCGCAGTCAGATGGGTTGTCGGATCGAAAACAAACGTCCATCCAAGGGAAAGTTCGAAAATATTCCCATTTAGCAGATTTGTAGTGTCAAATCTTGCGCGGCCTAGGCGCCTCTTTATCACTGATTGGCAGGATACTCGATGTTGAAAGCAGTTTATGGTCGGAAGAACCCAACGGCGGATTTACGGTGCCACTGTTTTAACAATAACAAATGTCAAATTTTGCAGTAATATAGTGTAACATCTCAATAACGCCATCTAGTGGTCGTTTGTAAAAACTTAAAATGCGGTCCTCGGATGTCCTTTGCAATAAAATCTCTTGTTTACTGTACTGTCGCATCTACTGCGCCGCTATTGGCTCTAATGCGACTTATAGGACAGTGAGTAACTTTTCTTATCGCAAAAACATTAATTCTCCATCAATTTTATTGCAAATAATACCAAAATAAATTTTAGTTTAAGGGTGGATAGATAATTTGACGCTATGGAGGTTTCCAGAGAAACGTGTCAAGAAGTCACTTTTCAATTTGAGTTAAAGCCGATATTAAGCAGGTACCGGTTTCGTTGGTTCACGACTTTCCGTTTTGTAGTTATGGAAATTAATGATGAACAACATTTGATTTATAATCAAAGTGTATGTATGACTGGTGACGGTCGTACAGTGTCCGGGAGAGAAACACGAGTGCGTAAGCCTTGTAACCATATAAAAAAGGAGACCTACAAATAAGCTTAAATTTTTTCCGCAACGCTTAGAGCATAATCCCTCATATTGTAAATTTATTTGTTATGGATGGATATTTCACCCCCATTGCCTATTGTATGAGAATTTTGTAATTGTGCCATTAAAGCGCCAAGAAAATTTCGCGCTCAATATCATTCACAGCGTAACTAAATCATCGAGTATGGAACTGACTAAAAAATGAGTGCAGAAGAGTATCAGTTCCGGACCTTTCAATACGCGATCGACCGTATATGCCTCCAGGAATTTATTAAAATGCATTATCGTAGAGATTTATTGTACCTGCACACCGACAAGATATAGCTTGCTTAAGACTCAACTTTGTTATTCTAATGTCTGGACGTTTGTCATTTATCAACATCTATTCTCGAATGAGACACATATCTGACTTATTCGCTACGTTAATAAATAAAAATTTCCATTATTAGAGTCCAACAAATCCCTTACTGAAGCATTAACGCCCATAAAGTGACGACCTGTGCCGTCTAATCGTCAATTCAGAGCGATATGTGAATATCGTTAAAAACTTCTTTACAAAACATTGATGGTTATAACTAGAGAATCTGGTATTAGTAGGGTGGAACGACAGCACACACTTCAAACGTATATTTGTCAGTCATTCGGGTAACTTTCCCGAATATGTTAGCCTCTACAAAGTCTTGATTTGATTCCAACGAGTTTTTTCTTGTAGGGACATTTTAAAATTTACGTTTACAGTAACAGTCTAGTCTCCGAACTCCTCTCCCATGATTAAAAGAATATAACCGGCAAGAAATGGTAGTAATGGCAGTGATTGATGAATAATTCACCGTTCGGTCAGAAGAGTGCTCCGAACGTAATAGTTCATGTAGATGCGCTACTGTTTTTAAGATAAATTTCCAGAAACTGTAGTTGTTTCTTTTTTTAATAGCAATTTATTCTTGACTATCAATATTTTAAATTTACTTTTTATCTTCCATAATGATTTCGATTTTGACGTTGACTAAGTAACGGTCAATAAAAATTTGTATAAACTTCTTAGTAGAAAAATTACGTATCAAATGTATAAGTCACTTGTATAAATTGATTTTTTTCGTTCTTATCGGTTGATTAAAAGCAATTCTCTCTCCACAGTTAATTCCTAGTTAATCAAATACTTTACTACCAGCAATATCTATCCAAAAATGGAATGAATGAATTAACATTTATGTAACTAAGTAAACTATAATCTATTAAATGTGTCTGTATTGCTCAATCCATTACATAATATAGGTTTCTATTAATACGAAGTAATCATCGCTTTTATATTTTGGAGTGATGTAGCGGACAGAAAAACGTAGATTATCTCTTAAACCTCAAAGACCATATCCCACTATTTTGACATTTTTACACTTTAATAACTTATTTTAAATATTATTTGTTATAATTTGAAAATTCTTTCCATACCTGGCGTAGCAAAGGCATATACTTTGAGAAAACGGTACTTAGGTCTAATTTTTAAACCTAAAAGGCAAGCAACTCCGGCTCCTAAACTATGACCCGTTAGCACCAATCCATATTCGGGATATGTGGCAAATGCTTTTTCAAGAACACCAACCTGGAAATAATTTAAAGGTTAGTATTTCATACTAAAAATAAAGTACAAAAAGAGGATACACAACAAATAAGCACTAAATTTGAACAAAGTTGATATTTCGGCAATAGTTTATCGATCCATCTGCCGAACTATTTCGGATTGCGCATTTCAACCGACTCGTCAGCTGAGCTGGAATCGATAGAGAGCATTAGTATTTTTATAGCCGTACTCGCGTAATATAACAGAAGGATACAATAATTTGTATATCTGGCTGTTAACCCTAGGTTAAAAGCATACATGTATAAGTCAGAAATTGACAGATGGAAGACACATTTCACGGTAATAATTGCTAAAGTAAATAAATCTAATTAGTTGCTGATACATGGACTTTATATGATTTTTGTAGCTATTAATTATTTTTATTTCCAGTTTCACGATTCAAATATGTAGAACAGCCGTTTTTGGCAATTATGGCTACGTCTTTGCTAAAACCTCAATCAATTGCTGGCTTGTCATTAGTAAAGTGGGGTGTGCTTTTGATAGTGGGTTGGTCTCAGCGAAAGTTATAACTACTTGTATCTTATTGCTAAAATTCCATTGAGTCAATTTATTCTTGGATAAATTCGTAAATTAAAGTTAATCTGCTAACTTATGTAAAAAATGTTTGGAATAACGCAATTGAACACTTTAGAGAGTCTCGAGCTTGATATATTTCAAGGCATTCGACCGTGTCTGGTAGGATGGATTGTTGGCTAAGCTACGCTTTTATGGTATGTCTGAAAAGTTCTGTTTATGACTCGCGTGTGTCCTCAGAGAGCGTTCTTTATGAGTAGCAGTCGACGGATTTCTTACTAACACCTGCACTATCAACGCCGGTATGCAGCAAGGTTCCTCTCGCGTAATAATATAAATACAAAATAACTGTTTTTTTGATAACCTGTACTTCCTGGTAGATTTTTTACAGATTTTTTCCTGATAGCAAAACCGCATACCCAAATCGCTACTAAAGTAGAGGAGGAAATACCATTGCTAGTCGTTAGAGCGATGGCGACAGAGAATTAATGAGGTTTAATATTTCCTCACAATTCCCAGGAAAAAAACAGTCAGAGAAGCAGTAAACAGTCAGGCAGCAGGAAACCAACCTCTCTCAAGATTATCTGCTTCATTCACAGATAGCGAATGACCTGAGTTGAGTCGGTGGCGGCAGGAATTTATCTATAAACGTACAGTCCGTCATAGCTTCCCACTGTGATTTAGCATCGCTATGGGTTCTGCAATAACCACGTATAGCAAACTGCAACTGCAACTTTATGAACCAGAATTAGCTTTGAGAAATATGTAAACAGTAGGTGATATATCTTGATTGGCTCCTTAAAAGAAGCAGGCATATCCAAATCCCCTTATTGGTATTCTCTCATGGGACACTATAAGTTGAAAAACCCTTTAACATCGGTCGTGGAAAATAACCCAACTCATCCGGATTGTCTGGAGGCAGCCACTTCATTTGCGGCTATAAGGCGCCAGAAAGTTTCAAGTGTAAAGACTTTGAATCGGCATTACTTTACGAAGAGGAGACTAACACCTTGGCGTGGGTGATATTCTCATACCGAAGTTGGGAAGGTTTCGGGAGGACAGTGGTGGTTAGAGCGGTTGGGAACATTATTTGGAGGTGCAAAGAGGAATCTGCTAAGTTAATTTTTTTTGCCACAACTAATATTATGACTAATACTCATTTTAAGTTTTGTAAAATCAAAGCTGTTATTTTTTCACTAAGTCATTCGCAATTTCCCGTCTGTCTGTAAATTGTTTATATTAGTTTTTGGTGGAGTTACCGTACTTTACTTAGTAACATAATCTTCGTTCTAGGAACTGTTTTTTCAGGGCGTTGGTGAAATGTTTGTTATTCATTAGTTTTAGAAATATAATCACAAATGTATTCAATGACTTACTTCTTTAAGCTTTTTGGCAATATACACAGCACCAGCTGCCATACCCTTATGTGCCATGGTATCTGTGGGTAGACCTTCAGCTTCGAATTTATCCGATGTTGCAGTTAAGTCTGTAAATATATCTCGGAGAGATATCGATCCTCTCACTGCTACCACTATATTTGATGTCTTGTGATCTACTATGACACAAAATGGAAGCTAAAATATAATAAAAAAATGGAACTCGTTAATTTTTATAGTTACGTAAATTGTAGTGTGTACTACTACTAATATAGGAATTGCTGGCCTCATCAGAGTCGCGTAGTTTTGAAAGTTAAATTTTTACTTAAGGGGTTAGTTTTAGGGGGTGAAATTTGAACCGAAAAATTTTTTTTTTACTAGATCATCGAATGGGATGTCAAATGAAAGCATGTGAAAACACGAGTTCAAAAATATATATGATGTAGTACTTGCGCACCCTTTTCTTTGTATTATTTTAAAAAATCACGAATAATCGCTGTCCCCTCTTTATCTCGAAAAGTACTGATCAAAAAATTTTAGAATATTCTCCACAAGGTGAAAATTGAACGAAAATTATCACGAGTGTGTTACCTTTAATAATTTATTTGGTATATAAAAAAACAAAAATTTCAAGGTCATCAGTTTTTAGTAAAGATCGGAAAAACACTTTGTTGAAAACTCATTTGGGTGTGTTTTCTGAAGTCATTGATCATTTTATACTTCCGTAACAAAAATTTTAAAAGCAATCAACTTACGAAACACTAATTGCGCAAGTTCAACTTGCACTTGACCGGTTATTTTATTTTTTTTATGTTCTGGGTTGATTCTCCACGATGTAATGGAGTACAGACCTAACAGTGGTCTTGTAGATTTGAGATTTCATTTCAATTCTTAGGTATTTATTTCATCATATTGCATATTTTACACTTGTAGCTGTTGTCGTCGTCTTTACGGCTTGGTTTCTCACTTCTGTGTTGACATCACCAAAACTTGAAATACGTATGTGAAAATAATTAAATTTTATTTCTTAATGTTTAGTTTTTTCTTTAACAACAAGCTTATTCGCAACGGTGTTACAGATGTTGCCATGCACTTTGTTTTGGTAAAGTGATGAACTTGAAAAACTTTCCCCAAGCTAAAAAAAGCGCTGTGCGCAATATCTTGCATCCCTAGGGTCAGACGGCGAAATATAGTTCTCTACCCCCTCCTCGGCTAAGCTACTCTTCGTACAATACATTGTATTGGAGTCAGGTTAGTGAAATGTAGCAGATTTTTGTTGCTCACAAAAAGATTTCTCAAATAATGACAAAAATATTTTCAACAACATCGCCTAGAGAGTATTTTAAATATTTATTTTTTAATATTTGCTTTTTATGCATTGCATTTTGTATAATGTCTTTAGTAGGAAACTAAACAAATAAATTAGTTAAACTCAGTTTTGAATAATGTCTAGTCAATTACATACTACGGTGGCTCAAATATAAGCTAGATTTATTTTTTAAATTTTTACATTTACTATAACAAATAAACCAAAGTACAACATAATCTCCGGCTTTGGAAATGCACTTTTCCCATCGTATCGGAAGCTTTTTGTTACCGTCGTCGTAAAAGGAAGGGGGCTGTGTCAGTAACCACTTGCGTACGAAGCCCTACACCACGTTGTCATCATCAAATCAATAATGACGCGTTACACAATCGAAATGTGCACGTGTCCTAGGGATACAAACGATACATCGATGCTTTAGTCAAAAAACATCGATGTTTGTCACGATGTTTGACAAAAAACATCGATGCATCGACGTTAATTCAAGCGATGTTTCTTATCGATGTTTTTTACGTCTAGTGAAAATATTCACTCTTTCAAACAGCTTCATCTATTCTAATACTACTTCAACTATTAGCGATATTGACTGGCCCACAAAATATTTAAACTTATATAAAAACAACACTATGTTTTAAATTTCCAATATATTTAAAATGACTTTGCAATTGCAATACACATGTTACTGAAGCTTCAACGAGCTTTTTAGCCTTACGGTATTTCAAACTGTTACTGAAAATTAGAATTTGCACACAAAAAATTTAATTTGCCTAAATACAAAAAAATAATCAGCCTAAAGCCGCTAAAATTGCACAACAAACTCATAGATCAACACCTCTTCGATAGGAAAGTCTAAACAAGTAAATTATATAATTACACAAAAACTCCCTGAAGAAGCCATTTCTAGCCATTGTAAATATATTGGAAATTTAAAACATAGTGTTGTTTTTATATAAGTTGAATTTCCAACAAGTATCGGCTAACACAATCAAAGACACAAAATATTTCTCTAGCTAGTTGAAAATGAGATGTGTTGTTCTGAAAGTCCGTGCTGCATCGATCGAAATGAGTGGTAGTCTGAAGGGGCTAAGTCCGGTGAATACGGCGGGTGGGGTAGAATGTCCCATTTGATGTTTTCCAAATAGTTTTTAACACACTTTGCAA
This sequence comes from Pachyrhynchus sulphureomaculatus, assembly GCA_019049505.1. Lineage (NCBI taxonomy): Eukaryota > Metazoa > Arthropoda > Insecta > Coleoptera > Curculionidae > Pachyrhynchus > Pachyrhynchus sulphureomaculatus. The sequence goes on from CM032456.1 coordinate 61,325,845, forward strand.
TATGGGGCCGAGCATTGTCATGTTGAAAAATGACTTTATCGTGTCTTTGGGCGTATTCCGGTCGTTTTTCCTTCAATGCTCGGTTCAGCTTTATCAATTGTTGTCGGTATCGATCGCCAGAAATCGTTTCACCAGGTTTCAGCAGGTCGTAATACACAGTTCCTCTACTATCCCACCAAATACACAGCAATGCTTTCTTTCTCCATATATTGCGCACTGGTTGTGATGTTGAAGACTGGCCTAGGTCTACCCAAGTTTTTTGAATTGGAGCAAGTTCACCATAAGCTTCCACCAACAATCGATAACTTTTAGCAGCCGTTTTCTTCACATGAAAGAAGGTTATTAAATGTCCCCGCAAAACGTCTTTTTCAACACGACATATTCAAAGCTATGAAAAACTATGTTTTTCGCACAATGACAATTAATAACGAACTGGCTTTTGATGGCGTATGTTTACTTTCCAAAATGCCATAGATGTCACTAGTCTATACCAACAAGTGTATTAGTAACGCCATCTCTTAGCAAAATCGACATTATTAACCGAAACATCCATCCATATATATACTCGTATATATATATACATATATATATATATATATATATATATATATATATATATATATATATATATATATATATATATATATATATAAAACATTGATTACTAATGTTTCATAAATACGACATAAATTGAAATTTACGTACTTAGAATATTTTACTTTATCCCGGTCTAGGTGTAAAGATTTCAGATTCGTCCAGAGCAGCGTATCTTTTTTGGAAACTTAGATGCTCAAGGGGATGACAGAAATATTAGTACGTGAAAATATATATATACTAATTGCAAAAACTAATATATTCTTATCACTTTCATTGGCATACCCAGTTGCATTTTTAGCATATAATAGTAGATTATATAATTTTATTTGAATAATTTTATTCTAATGTCATTCTACTAGGTAAAACGTTAAAAATTTGCTAACTTTGTTTTCTAGAAACACATATTAAAGATTTCTTTACAAACTTTAAAATTTTTCTATTTTTAATTCTTAAAATTCCACAAATACAACGTAATCTTGATAAAGATCCTATTCACTATCATAAAAAAGAACAGGTCAAAATATTGCTATCCATTGAGAAGTTTTTCCTAATTAGTACAAGTTAAACTTATAAAATTAAAATATAGATGTTTACAAGGTATGCAAATTTGCAAAGTGACTATTTTGTTTTTGATGAGGCAAAAAAGAAAGTTTATTTATATTTGGGTGTAAAACATGGATTTTATAAGTTAACGTGTCATTTAAGTAAATATATATGGAATCTTTCAATGAGATCGATTTCTCATTTATTTATTTTTTAAAACCCGAGCAGATAGTATAATAGAAATAAAGAAAAAAGAAACTCGATATAGGATATTTTCCTTTTTCACATGATTCAATCAATTGGTTGCCGAGTAATAAATATGGACAAAAATCTATTTATTCAGATAGTAGGCCCACTACGGTAATCTGAAGTAAATGAGTGTAAAAATTTGTAGGTAGGCATAAAAGGAAGAAATAGTTCGTTTGTAGTGTGGTTTCTAAGGATCCAACGAAATAAGAAGCCCGATATGTTAGTGAAACAGGGAATCTTGTATAATATGAATGATTTGGTGATCTCGAATCTGAAGAACAGCAAGTTTGTCATGGATTCGAACGAGGAATCAGATATTGTAATTCTGTAACCTTGAATGCATCTCATTGCATTCTCACTCAAATTAAAAAGAGAGTGTTCGAAGATGGCTATAGAAATCTTTATAGGATATTGTCATCTAAATGAGAACTTAACTCATTAAAAGTGAGTCAGATTCAGGTTGAATGTAGTAGAGGGGGGAAATAAGGTCTTCATTTAACTCTCAGATCTTGTGATTACACGAGAAAGACAATCGTATTTAAGACTTAACCATTTTGGTTTAAAATTATGCTAAAGGATTTTAACATGGAAAGATACTAAACCTTCTATACTGGTATCTGCCTTTCACAAGCAACGGAACATAAAGAGGCGCAAATCTGCCTGTTAAGTATATATAGCTACATTGAGATTTTGGAATTTTTTGTACAATTACATTACAGACATTTATCATATCGGCCATTCATGTAAATATCCGCAGAAAGCAGAAATTCGTTCAACATAACAAATACCTAAAAGAAATTCTAGCTTGGGGTGACAGGAACCAAGTAGAATTTAACGTTAAAAAAACCCAGGCAGCAGTTTTTTCTAAAAAAGTTAATGTTGCGGATTCTAACATAAGTATACTCTAGCGCAGGGGTGCTCAAACTTGAACTGCTGGCGATCTGCCTCAATATTGTTAGGCTACGATCGATCGACTCTGAGAGGCTGCAAGTAAGTGTGATGCAGGATTGTCGTCTAGGTAGGGTGTATCGTGGCACAGATATTAGTTTCCGGCCAATATGCATTTTTTTAGTCAAGGTAAGTGTAGGTCTGCTCTAAAATGTCAATGAAAAAAAACTCATAATTATTCAAAATTGCGAGTTTATTGGTTCTTACAAAACAAACGAGTTCTAGTGTCTAAACTTAACTAAAGAGTGACTTTGGATGTTGAAGCGTGGCACTGCATGTCTTCAGCATACTTTTCATAAGATGGTACGTAATTACCGAGTGCTAATAGCAAGCATGATGACATATGTTCGTCAGTTAGTCGATTGCGATATTTTGACTTAATTATCTTCATTTCAGAAAATGCAGACTCGCACAAGTAAGTTGACCCAAACATTGCCGTCAGTTGAAGGACGATTTGCCTCAGATTCGGATATTTATCTTCAGATATAAAACACCAGAATCTTGTATCAGATGCTGTGGCTTTGAGATGTATATCTGATATAATCTGCACTAACTCATTTTCAACAGAACATGAGTCCATGTTAAACTGACTTGCTATTTCAGTAGCTAATTCCTCAATGTTTTTACACGAAAAAGGATAACTCATAAATGATGCGATATTTGCCAATTTACTGAAATCATAAAAACGTATTTCGAATTGGCCCAAAATATTTGATAATTCTGCCTCATAAATATCATAATTCAACTGAAGAATCCTTGCTTTCAAAGACGGAAAATTTTTCAGATCCTTTCTTTTCAGTTGATCTATCATAAGTTAAAATTTACTTTTGAATGCGTTTATTGCGCTAATCATCTCAATAATAGTTTTTCCTTTACCTTGAAGCTCCAAATTAATGGTGTTTAAATGCATTGTGATGTCTGTCAAAAATGCCAAATCAGTCAGCCATTTTCCGTTTTTCAGCATCTGAGTGTCATCACCTCTTTCGTCCATAAAAGCTGTTATTTCGGGCAATAATTCTTGAAACCTTTCTAAGAATTTTCGGCGACTCAACCACCTAACGTCCGTGTGAAGAACTAAATCAGTGTGTTCAGCTGACTCACTATCTTCCGACTGCATTTTAAAGAGCCGTCGTTGCAAGCTACGTGCACGGATAGAATTCACAGTTTTTTATTGCAATGCCCATAATCTCCTCCATGTTTAGAACTTTTGAACACAAAACTTGTTGATGTATAATGCAATGGAAGGAGAAAAATGAAGGGAAATCATCATTAGCTCGACACAATGCCACAAAACCGTTTTCGTTTCCAGTCATTGCTGGTGCTCCATCGGTTGTAATGCACACTAGTTTATATATTGGTAGCTTGTAGTTTGTTACAAAATTGAAGAAAATGTCATATATATCTTCGTCACGGGTCTTTCCTTTCAGAGGAATCATTGTCAAACACTCTTCCTTAGCCGACATGTCATTGAATACCATTCGAATAAAAATACACAGCTGGGCAGTGTCTGTCATATCGGTGGATTCGTCGAACTGCAAAGAAAAGTATGTACGTTCCATGATATCATGTTTTAGTTTATCTGCCATGTCCTGACTCATGACTTCAACACGCCTTGTGACAGTCGGACGAGATAACTGAAGTTCTCTAATAGCAGACATAATCTCTGTTTTATTTTTAAAATCTCCAAATAAAGTCTCACCCGCTTCAATAAATGCTTCCTTCACAACGAATCCATCATCAAATGGTTTCTTGTGTTTCGCCAATATATGAGATATTTTAAATGACGCGATCGTTGCAGCTTTTGATTGTTTGGCTGGTCTTGTGAACATGGTTTGTTCTTTTTTCAAACAAGTTATCAAATCACGTACTTTTCGTTTTCTTAATTCACTCTGTGACGGAAAATCCTTTTCATAGTTTTTATGAACCGTTTTATGATGCCTCTCTAAGTTCCCACGCTTAGGTATTGCAACTGACGCACGGCAAATGAAACAAATGCACGTATCCTTTACCATACAAAAGAAAAATTCTTCCTCCCAATCGTTATTAAAATGATAAGTTTTACTTTTCTTCGCCGCACTCATTTTGGACTATTTATTAATAAACTTTGTATCGATGTATCGCCTTCAAGTTACAACTCAGACTGACTCCTATTCCTGCAGGCGCAACATTTATATCGGCGCGAACGAAGTCTCGAATGTTCCCGTCAAACATGCCGGCCCGAAGTTTCTAGAAAAATCGGCGGGAATCAAAAACGCGGCTTTTCTTTGACAAGTACCTCGCGTTCCTTTGATAAAGCCGCCTTTTGCCGTTAGCAGGGGGTTATTACGATAAAAGAAAGTGATGAGGGGGTTATTCTGGCCTAATTGTGGATCGAATAAATTTTAGTAGATTATTCATTACATTTTGTTTTAGTTACCTGTGAATAGTTCTATATCGGAATTTTTTTCTCGAGATCGACTCAAAAAGCACTCGCGATCGACCGTTTGAGCACCCCTGCTCTAGCGTCTTCACTCAATTCGTCGGGCGTTAATTTAGGAGCAAATATGTCTTGGCATGAACATGAAAGTCAAAATATAAAGAAATTTTCTTTTTTATCTCATCATAAATAAAAAGTAACATGTTGTAAATTAGGTTCTTTTATTAAAAAGATTTTTACTTTGTAATTTTCAATAATATATGAATCGGAAAACAAAGTTGGTAATGTGCAGTAATATTTTTGCCTCTTTCTTTTTTCTTTTGTGTTGGCAAACGCGTTCTTTAAGATGTTCCGTTAATTAACTAAATTATTTAGTACATAGTATTCTTGGAATTTCATGTCATGTAGCACTGCTAAAAAATAATAAAATTTGCACTGTCATGCCAGATATGCAAAAAAGTATTTAATATTTACTTCTAGGAAACAACATTAGCAAATTTACGTTTTATGTTTTTGCCGAGTAAAATAATATTGAAACAAAGTTATTATAATAAAATAATGCAATCTATAGTTGAGTGTTACAAGCACGAATGCCTAAATTGGAGTAGGTGATGAAGTTATTGTTCGTAAATTCATCAGCATCTAAGTTTTCAAAAAGCTATGCTGTCCTACAAGAATTTTGAATCAGTACCTTACCTTTTTTGTAAAATATAAATTTAAATAATTTGGCAGGTTTCTATTTTTTTTTCGTTAATTAATATTCTATGATATTTCTTTTATAATTATATTTTTTTCTTTCCATTGCTAAAACGAAGTATTATATTTGCGAAAAAACCGCCTTCCGAGATTTTTGCATTTCTTCATTATGAAAAAATGGATTCTTATTTCCTGCGGTTTGTCAACATCTTGACATGATAACACTGGAACGAATTTTGTATAATATTTGAAGTAGGAATGATCGTCATTTTCAATTTTAACAGAGCCGATCAGTACACGGAAACGTCAGTATGAGAGCCAGTTATTGCTGTATCCTTTTCCAAATAATCAATCATAATGGTACCCTGTGAGTGTCAAAAAACATTTGCCCTCACTTTTCCCGCCGATAAAATTATTTTCGCTTTTTTCGATGCACTGTTTTGATTGTCGTTTTGTCTTCGGGGTGTAATGGTGAATCTATGTTTTTTTTCTGCACACAAAACACCACCAGCAGTCCTTCGGATTATGGTACAACTTTACTAAACACGATTTTGAAATGTTCTTCTTCGTGCATTTTCTCGTGTCAACAAATACGCGGCATCTATCGTGCACTCACTTCATTTTTAGAACTTCATTCAGGATATTATGTATTCGTTCATATGAGATGACTGTCATCTTAATGCGGCGATCTTCCATCACGATATCATGAATTTTATCGACCATGCCTTCAAAAGAAACTTCAATCCGATGGTGAACGGCCATTGTTTGACATTATTATGCCTTAACTGGAGTGAGTTAATTTGTTTTTGACAGATTTCTTTTTACATTTTATGTTCATATAAATGACTACATATTTAGTCACTTGGAGGTATCATAACTAAAACAAATTTAATAAAAAGAAAATTCCTAACACTAATTATGAAATAGTTTTTATTTACACGTTAACTGCTTTTGCTCTACACACCTCAGTATTTTTTGTCAATGCTTAATAATATTTTCACGTAATTCGTTCATAGAGAGCATACGGGCATCTTGACTGATTTTAGGCCACACGGTTTTTGTTTCTGAATCGTTAATTTAAAAAATTAAATATTCATATTTATTTAACCAAGGTAAGTTTCTCAGTTGTACTATAGTTGATATATATCGGGAAACGTATTTAAACGCATTGCGTTTTGAAAAATAAATTTTTGAAATTTATTTCGTAAAGAAAATATTTTATGAATTTACAAATAGTATAAATAATTTGTTATAAGACTCGTAATCGAATATAGCACGGATAGTGGGCATCAGAAGAATTAGTTCCATAGAAGTTTTAAAAAATAACGTTTATAACGACTTTTTATTCTTGTCAAAATTAACTTTGGATTCTTCTTGCTCATATTAGTCGGAGTATCTAAAAGTTATTATTATTTTTTTTTTAGAATTTTCGGTTTCAAAAGAAATAGCGAATCCATTTTTAGTTGTAAATGTACTTATTGCTAAAAATATTAGGTTGTAATACTAAGATTTAGTATGAGATAATACTAAGATTTAGTATGAGAAAGTTAAATTCCGAACTTATTTTAGTATGAGAAAGTTAAATTCCGAACTTATTTTAGAAGTGCATGTTGTGAGATAAGTAATTGGCCAATCACTTACTAAATTTCACCCTATAAAGTAGAAATCTCAGAGCGCTGTTTTCTGATGTCTTTTTAAAACAAATAGTTCATACAAACATATTCTCCAGTGGCTTTTCATTTAAAATAAAGAATTAAAAAACCAAGAAAGTATTGCCGCTTTCAAGCAGTGTCTAAAGTTCTTGAATATTAAAGGCTTTCGAACATTTTTAAAAAAACCGAGCAAGTGCAAGTTGGACTTGCTCAATTAGTGTTCGGTACGGTGATTGCTTTTAACATAAAACATTTTGTTATCCTAAATGAGTTTCCAACAAAGTTTATTTCCGATCTTTTAAAAACCTATGATCTTGTGAAATTTTTGTTCTTTTTTTTTTAAATATTAGAATTTATCAAAAGTAATGCACTCGTGATAATTTTCAATTTTTGGAGAATAAAAATAATTTTTTGGCAAAGAAAAATAATACAAAGAAAAGTGTGGGCAAGTATTACAGCATATAACACGTAGGCTGAAGTTTTTGGTCTGATACGTAGATGTCACCCTTTTCAAAAAATTCATATGATTTTTAGGAAGTACCAACCTTCAAACGATACATGTCAAAATTTCATGAGATTTCGACGACTAGTTTACAAGTTACAGTAGTTTTAGTGATGCTACTTTTGATATTTTCTAAACAACGGAAAAAATCGAATTTCGTGTGTTGATTAAACACGATTGGAAAAAATACCGTTCAAGTCAAGCAATGGCTTGATAAGTGTTACGGGGATTCTGCCCTGGAAAATCACACATCATTTACATTACACAATTGATGCTGAATACTCTAGACGCCCAAATGAGGTGGTTATACTGGAAAACATAAAAAAAATCCAGAAAATTGTTTTTGATGACCATAAAGTGAAATTGCGTGAGACAGCTGACCCTAAAGATATCAAAAGAACTCTGTTTGAAATGGGTATCGCGTTGGTTCACAGCAGACCAAAAACAACGTGTTGATTCTGAGCGCTGCTTGGACCCGTTTAAGCGCAATAAAAAGGATTTTTTCATGCGATATGTGACGATGGATGAAACATGGAATCATCACTACCCACCGGAATCAAATCGGCAGTCAGTTGAGTAGATAGCAGCTGGTGAAAGCCGCCCGAAGCGAACTGACGGCTGGGACGGTTTTAGCCTCTGTATTTTGGGATGCGCATGGAATAATTTTCATCGACTATGCTGAGAAGGGAAAAACCATCAATAGCGAATATTATATAAAGTTATTGGTGCGTGTGAAGGTAGAAATTGCAAAGAAAAGGCCCCAAATGAACAAGAAAAAAGTGCTCTTTCATCAAGATAATGCACCGTGTCACAAGTCAATGGTTACGATGGCAAAATAGCATGAATTGAAATTCGAATTCCTTCCTCATCCACCGTATTCTCCAGATTTGGCCCCAGCGACTATTATCTATTCGCAGACCTCAAAAAAATGCTCGCGGGAAAGAGATTTGGCTCCAATGAAGAAGTTATCGCCGAAATTAAGGCCTATTTTAAAGGCAAAGACAAATCCTTCTACAAGAAAGGTACAGAAATGTCAGAGAAGCGTTGGACTGATTGTATCGCTCTTGAAGGAGACTATGTTGATGAGTAAAGTCGAATTTTTCAAAAAAAATGTGTTTTAAGTAGCTAGACCAAAAAATTTTCAGCTTACGTGTTATATTCTTGAACTCGTGTTTTTACAAGCTTTCATTTGACACCCCACTCACTTCCGATTTCACCCCCTAAAGTCAAAATTTAACTTTCAAAACTACACGGCTCTGATGGAGCCATCAAATCCTATATTAGTGCCAAATTTCAATTTTCTATATCAAATAGTTTCGGAGAAAATCGGGTGTGACAGACGGACAAACACCGAGGTGATCTTATAAGTTTTCCGTATGGAACACTAAAAATAATGTTGACACACTAAAAGTTTTGTCACTCCGTAGAAAGTAAAATATTCTTAAAACATGTAACAAAACAAAATAAAATTGATAAATAAGAGGGTTTTATCTAAAAAATCCAGATATTTTCATTAATCCAGACTTAATCAACTCACTGTATATTCATTCCTATTCACAATTTTATTAGTAGGAAAAATTGTTTTAAGGAATTTCTTACGAGAAGACAGATAGAGCATTATGTTAGAGAAAGACGTGAAATAATTTGGTTTTCAAAGTATAATGAGTGTGGCAACGTAGCTGTTGCCACAGTCATGTTATTGCATTGCATATATTAATCCGGGAGCTCAGTACCAAGATGCTTCATCGAAGAGTGGTAGATAATAGTATCACTTTGTTAATTATGCCCTCCTTAGTCTCGCCAGGTAGTTTAAAGCCTCAACTCTGGTTCCTGTTCCTGAAAATACGCTTTAAAGCTGCAAGAAAAAGTTGGTGGACGAACCCAACGCTGAGTGGCAGATATTTTGGATATAGCTTAATTTCTATGAATAAATAAAATAAAAATGAATATCTGTCATAGATATTGGATCAATCCAAAGTTATAATGGTCCAAAGTTGCAGAAAAATGGACCCACCTGAACCCATAGTGGAGCGAATGTAATTTGTTTTAATATGTTCGTTGAGGTTTGTAGATAATAAAAATAACAGTATCTGCCATAGAGTCTGGTTCTTTATTAAAATAAGCGCGCCTGTCTTACAACACGCGTCCGTCCTCTAATTTGTTTTCTCTCAAATACTATACACACGTGCCAGTGTCTCGAGAGACGCTCAAGTCACCATTGAAACAGTTACAAGCAGATTAATATTAGTGTTTCGTACGGAACACTTATAAGATCACTTCGGTGTCTGTCCGTCTGTCACACCCGATCTTTTCCAAAACTATTTGTCATAGAAAGTTGAAATTTGGTAATAATATAGGAATTGATGGCCTCATTAGAGCCATGCAGTTTTGAAAGTTAAATTTTGACTTAAGGGGTTAGTTTTGGGGGGTGAAATCGGAAGTGAAAAAAAAATTTTTTTTACTAGGTAATCGAGTGTGGGGTCAAATGAAAGCTTGTGAAAACACGAGTGAAATATATATATATATATATATATATATATATATATATATATATATATATATATATATATACATATATATATATATATATATATATATATATATATATATATATATATATATATATATATATATATATATATGTAATACTTGCGTGCACTTTTCTTTGAATTATTTTTAAAAAATCCCGAACAATCGCTGTCCACCCGCCTTATCTCGAAAAGTACTTATCAAAAAATTTTGAAAAAATTCTGGAATATTCTCCACGGGATGTAGATTGAACGAAAATTATCACGAGTGCTGTAATAATTTATCTGATATATAAAAAAAAAAAAACAGAAATTTCAAGGTCATCAATTTTTAGTAAAGATTGGAAATAAACTTTGTTGAAAACTCATTTGGGGTGTGTTTTGTGAAGTCACTGATCATTTTATACTTCCATTACAACATTTTTTATTTTAAAAGCAATCAACGTACGGAACACTAATTGCGCAAGTTCAACTTGCACTTGACCGGTTTTATTTATTTAATTTGCAGTGCAATTTCGCTCTATATATTTTTTTATATTTAACCTTTAAATTAAATAAAAATATTTGTGTTAAATTCCCAAAGAAAAATTAATATAATTCTAATAAATTGTCAGTAATAATAATATAATTTAGTTTTTGAAAAAATGAACAGAGAATTTAAATATAGCGACTTAAATAATATTATATTAAGTTATTATAGAAAAGAATTATTTATTTGTAACAAAAATTAATACATTTTTAGTAAAAATGGATTAGAAATTCGACTTTAACGTGTCAAAAAACATATAAACTCATGCATCACAGCTAAGTAATAATGCGAATAAAGAAAATCAATTTGTTTTTAACTTAAGCTTTGCATTAAAATACAGAAATTTTGCTGATAGATGCAGGGACTGGACTTCATGGCACATATTCGGGATTTCACCTCGTATTATAGTATTCGAACACTGGTTCATTTATCTGCCGTTCTTGAATGATTTCAGGTGGGTCCAAAAACTCTACAGGTTCAAAAATTCGTAGAAATTCCAAGAACTAGGATCAAGAGCAAATAATATTTTTTTCACTTATTTTTGAGTCCCAAACTAATTATATCTCGAATATCACGCAGCGGTGAGTTCATTTTTAGACCCCATTTTTTTCAAGAAAAAAAAGCTTGCTGCCGCAGGAACCGGTCTCCGTGACAGATATTAATCCTCATAATATATGAAACTGCCACTCTGCGATGGGTTCATTTACCCTCAATTTTTTGCAACTTTTTCCCTCCATAATCACGGCAGGAACCGGAATTTGGATCTATAAGTTGTATTTTTTGGTTCTGTTTGTCACATTTAATAAGTGATATATTTATCTGCTGCTCTTCGATAACTCCAAAATATTGGCTATGAGCCCCCGGACTATAGATGATTTAAAATTTGAAAGAACGCCCGCATCCGAGCGAGCTATCTTTTTCAAGCTACGTTGCCACAGCGAAAATTCACTCCATAAAATTCTATAAAAAGTAATATTTATCTAATATTTTTATAATAACCAGGTGATAAACTGCCTTCATATTTTAACAAACAATAGCAAAATAATTTTTTTACGTATATATAATTTTTTGTGACTTTTTACTTTTTAATCCACATACGACAACAGAAATTCTAAAAAATGCATGCTTTTGATAGAAGAAGAAGTATGGATTCCTATCTTACATTTGTTAAACATCTGAAACTTTTACAATTAATTATGGCAAAACGGCGTGGTAAACCTTTTGTATATTGAAGCAGTGAATGCATGATGCTAAGATTTATTATTTCTCAAAATTTCAAGTAAAACTACTTTTAATAGTTACTCGTAAGAAATACCTTATAACTACTGTAAAAATCTAATAGTTGTAGACTATAAAAACTGTTGTTGAAATTCACCTTTAATTAATGCCTTGTTTTAGCCATAGATAAATTTAGTTTTTTTTTTCTTGAGTACATTTTTGAACCATGTGTGATATTTGTTTTTAGAAATAATATAAAACGCATTATGTTATATCAGTAGTATTTTTTTCTAAGCTAACATCATACTTTTTTTTATTTTATTGCTAACTAGACAACGTCAAATGTGCTGTTCAGATTACAATGTTAATTAAAAGCAGTTTTTACGGAGTTGGTTAAAAATATTTACGTAATATATTCTATAAATATGTGTAGGTTTAACACTCAAAAAAAGAAGATAATTAAATTGTAATCAAATTTAGGTAAAAGTAATATTTTATTTGATTAGTTTTTCTAAAATAATAAAAATAGTTACAAGTGTGGATATTATGCCATAATATTTCTTGTACGAACTACTTAAGGGTCATTGTATTATAAGGCTCGTTATTTTCTTATTCTTCCTTTGTATAAGCACGTCTTTATCTATCTTATATTAACTACCCATGATTCTCCTTCCGATTGGCGATCTGTCTTTTGTTATTCCAACCATTTATTCTTCTGGCATTCTATCTATATGTTTGCTAGATTCTATCTTTCTCTGCAACACGCAGTCATCTATAATATCTATTCTACATGTTTGTCTAGTTTACCTTTTAGGGTCTTTCACACTATTCTACGCACTATTTTTATTTCTGTTGTTTCTGTTAGGACGTACTCGAAAAGATGTAAAAGAACAAAACAATGATGTTTTGATGTTGGATTTCCACTGTGTACGTCAAGAAGTCAATGGGGGTCTTATAGGGGTCTTGGGTTTCAATTCTTAGATGTTTGCCTCATTATGCTGCCTCGTTGAAGGAAGCTGCTCTACGCGTCGCCTTTGCAGTTTAGTTTTTTACTTCAACGTTGATAACACTGAAACTTCTTGTTGAGTAGTTTTCTCAACATCTTAATTGTATCTTGAATGTTGTAACGTACTCTGTGTTTACTGTCTATATTCTTATTGCAAATGTGTTTGCTGTTTTGTTAAAGTACAAAAGTAACCTCTGAAGATCGTTTCATTCTCTGCTATCAGCACGACGTCATCAACGTAGCACAGTATTTTTATTTTCTATTATAGAACTCCTTAGTTTACTAACTTGTCTAATTATTTCATTCATGTTTATCTTGAAAAGTAGTGGACTCAAGAAGCTAATAGCGGCCATGTTGGTTGGCAAATGTTTGACATCTGATGTCAGTTGTGTTTAGTAAGGTTTGCCATTCAATCATGAAACGTTTCACGTTAAAATACCGCTTGGAAATTGTCCAAAGTTACTCGATTACTCCAAAATAACTCGATGCTGCAGGAATATTTCTTCCAAGAATTTGACGAAATGAACAGGATGGCACACCGCCAACCCAAACATGGCTTTATTGCGAGTCATTAATTTCTCGAAATGGCCCTACCGCTTGCCGCCGAGATCGTGCGATTTAACGTCTTTGGACTATTTTCTTTGGGCTACGTTAAATCATAAGTTTACAGCAACAAATCAGCAACTTTTGATGCACTTGACGCCAACATTCATCGTGTTATAGCCTGCGTAATGCCGGAAATGCTGGCCCGAGTCATGGAAAATTGGTGTAAGCGGATTCGTGCCTGTAAAAAGAGCAGCGGCGGCCATTTGAGCGATATCTTATTTAAATCTTAAATGGCATAAAATTCTCCGTTAAATAAAAGTTTCAGAATGAATTTTTCTTAAAAACTCTTTGTTTTATTCAATTTTAAAGTTACGACGCTCCTAACGCAATTTTAGTATAGTCTGCTTTTTAATCTTCGATCTAGTCAACAATCGCTCCTGATCATGCTAATATGTTTAGCGAAACGTACGTTGCGGTCAAAAATAAAGTGTTTGCTGCATAGATATTTTGTGTATTTGCTTAGATATTTTGTTATAGGAATTATAAGTTATACAGTCAGTTTTCTTTTACGGTATTTGAGCAGCCACCAATATTAATTTTACATTGCAATTTTTTTAAAATCAAATAGTTTAGCTGTTTATGCTTTTCACTAAATAAGCAATAAAATAACAGGTATGTTATATTCCATTTTTAAGAAACGATTTGAGGATTGCGTCTTACTTAAGACACAGTGTGTGTTGTTGAAAATGTAAAATAATTATAATATACAGGATGTTTGCAAGTTTGAAATTATACTACAATGAAGCAAGAAAAAAATATTCAAACTCAAAAACTGCAATATTGTAACAATGGCAAGTTTTCTTTAGCTATAAAGCGGTTAGAAATATTAAAGGTAATAACTAATTCAAAAGTCGGAGAGCAAAACTAATACACGTATAAATAAAACACATAAAAACTATTGAAACATTAATTAAGCAGAAATATATAGAGTTTGTACTGGTCAAATCGACATACTCGTCCATTATTAGAAACTTTTAGAAGACATAATTGTTTTTTTTTGTATAAATGATTTACGTATGAATCAAATTTTAATTTATAAGGAGTGTGAATTAATTTTGAGAGATTTCTAAGAAAGGGCGTAACTTGTATTATATCGCATCGGGACACATTGTTGTTATATTCATGGTGAAGCACCATTATTAGACTTTAATTGTCAGAATATTTTATTTTGCCGAAGTGTAAACAACATATTTTTTTGAGCATTGATTATGTCGAATTACGTGTCAACAAAATTCCATTTGCGTTACTTTTCTAATTTAATATTCGATGAAGACCCATGCCAAATGGAAGAGGACTTGCAGAAACATTAGGAGTATGATTCAAAAGCAAGAAAATTGGGTGCAGTACGAATTGAAACCGAGAGACGTTGAAAGGGGATTTTTCACCTGTGAACAACTGCTTTAATGGCACACTAGAAAAGGTTTTTTTGCAACGTATCGTAACTGGTGATAAAAAAATGAATACGCTACAATAATCCAAAGTGCAAAAAAATCATTGTTGAAGCCCAGTGAACCATCAACATAGTCGCCAAAGTCGAATAGCTCCAAGCTTATGCTGTATATCTGGTAAGATCACCTGGATGTAGTGTATTATCAGCTGCTCCAACTCAACGGAACTATTACTGGGAAACGTTACCGATAACAATTGATGCAATTGAGACAAGCGTTGAGAGAAAAACGACTGCAATATGCTAAAAGTCACGACAAAGTGATTTTTCAACATAAAAATGCTCGGCCACATGTTGCAAAACCAGTCAAGGAAACCCTAGAAGCGCTTGGATGGGATTTCCTACCTCACCCGCCGTACTTACCAGACATTGCTCCTTCTGATTACCACTTGTTCCGATCGATGACGCACAGCCTGTTTGAACAGCGCTTCCATTCTAATGAGGATACCAAAAAAGAGACCGATTCGTGGATAGCCTTGAAAGATGAGTCATTCTTTTAAAGATGGAAGAAAGTGATGGCTAGCGATGGACGATACTTTGGGTTATTATTTGTAACCATTTTTTTACAATGAAGCAGCAATATTTTTACCGAAAAAGCCCTTAAAATTAGTTCACACACCCAACAGTATCTTAATATGCTTTTAAAAATGTATTTACATATTCCTGTATTACGAGTACCTTTCTCCAGAATAATAAATAATAAGTCTATTTGAATATTTATTAATTTAAAGTACTGTGGAGTCGTTTGCATGCAACGTAAATGTTTTCTTGATATTAATAGTTACAATATATTTGATAAATACGAAAAATAGTAATGAGCCGAAGACTCAGCTTTTAGTACACCGGATTTAATTTCCAATTAGCTTAAATCCATATTATTATTAAAGTTGTCAAATACTTACCTCAAAAACATGATTTCTAAACGAAGCAAACAATATATCCTCTTCGGCGATTTTTGAGATATGTTTTACTCCAGCCAAATGACAAAAACAACAATTGTCATCGACAACGAGTGTATAACGAGGTTCGCCAAAACAGGAACAACATGTAATATTATTAAGTACCCGGAAAAGTCCGGTACCACAATGCAGGTACATGACGAAAGGCCATCCGTAAGCGGCCATAGATAGTCTTAGAAAATGACGGGCGTTTTCTAGGTTCATCCATCGGGGAGCAATGGAAAAAACTTTATTTAAATCTGAAAAAAAATACCAGATAATGATCGCTTGATCTGTTATTCTAATTATTTATATTTAAAAGCAACTCAATTAAAAAATGCATGCAAGGGAACAGATGGTGGCTGAATTTAGTCTTTCTAAGACCCGCATAGTTGGATGTGGGTAGGAGAACCACTCAAATAAAAACCGTGTAAGAGTATTTGCGATACATGTAGTATAATCTCACCAAAATAGTTTAAAATAATAATTCTAAGTTTTTTTTCCACTCTTCAACTGAGTCCTGGATCTTATGTGACTTTCAAATCAGGTCAATGGCGATTTAATTCGGTTTGTTAGTAGAGTTTATGGAAGTTTAATTTTGAAAATTTAAAAACTTCAAGTCTACCTTGTTATTTTCTCACATATGCCTAAGGGGGATCCCTCGAAAACCGCGCGGCCTGCGTTGGTTTTGACTTTGTCAATCACTCTATCGACTTGGGGCTGCTGTGTCAGCCTCCGATGGAGTATTAGGTATGCGTACTTAGTACCATTCGTTGTATCTTACCATTATGTTCCGTAAGTACGAGGGTTGTATATAAGTACCCGACCTTGACGAGAAAAAAATAATTTTATGTGTAAAATTATTTTATTTTTCAACATAATCTCCTTTTAGCTCAATACACCGAGTCCATGGTTTTCTATCTTTTGCATCCCATCTAAAAAATACGATTTCACTCCAAATCTTCAAAATAGGCGTTTGTTTCAACAATTACTTTATCGTATATTCGAGAATGGTGGATGCAAAAGTAATTCATATTTAACTCATGCAATTTTGCTATTGCAATGACACAAGTGTGCATTGTCTTGATGAAAGAGAACTTTCTTCTTAGCTTCATAGCATTAAGTTGACATAATACTCTCCATTAATCTTATTGCCCTTTTCAAGAGCAATCGACTTTGGCGCTGGTTCGTCACGGAAATCCCACTATTTGAACTATTCCTTGATCTCTGGTATGCTGTTATCAATTCAAGTTTCGTCATTATGAATCGACGTCAAAAAATTTTTTGAAGTTGACACACGTGCGTGTTTATTGTCAATTTTGAGCAATCGCGACACCCATCTTGCGGAAAGCTTTTTCATATCCAAATAAGTTGTTAAAATGTTACGCATTCGTTCAATTGAGATGCCCATAGTCTCAGCAATCTGATGTACTTTCACTCTCCAATCATTTATCACTATATCGTGGATTTTTTAATCATTTCTGATGTGGTGACCTCATTTGGATGACCTAGACGTTCCTCATCAAAAATGCTTGTACGACCACGTTTGAATTCAGCTATCCAATGTTTTATGGTCGATAACGAAGATGCAAAGCCCTAAATTTCGCTGAGTTCCACTTTAATCTCATCATTCGTTTTCTTTTTCAAAAACAAATATTTTATCACTGCTCGATATTCAATTTCTTCCATTGTTGTAAAATCACAAAAGTTGTTCTATTTAGATGGCTGCCACACAAACTAAATTATGCAGTGACTTGAAAATGTAATAGGATTCTTGTGAAAGATTATGAAAAATATAATTTTTAAATAATAATAGCGCCATCTCTGGCCGAGGCCAGGTACTTATCATACAATCCTCACACCTAGATAAGGACTAGTAAATTCTGTTCTCCTTTTTGCCGATCCTAGCTTGACTGATGAGCCGTAATACGGTGAAACGCGTCTCGGGATGGGTTGGCAAATAAGAGAACAGTGGGTACACTGCTGAAATATAGGCTTTTTCTGTTTTCAATAATGTCACGTCAAACAACCGTTCTTTTGGGTTTAAGAAAAAAGAAAGAGAGAAAGAAGGAAAATTGCAGTTGGTGTGTTAGCGAGGTACTTAATAATAATTTAGGTATTCCGTATTCATCTTAAATTTGTATTGGTATTTTCGAAATATTTGCTAATAATTTTGAATAGATATTCAAAAATTGTCTTTGGTGATTTTTACATCACTTGTTCGTACATTAGAGCCGCCCTGTTGGTCTTGACAAAGGGCAGAGTAAGCTCGCAACTGGTAAGCGAGTAGAGAGACTTGCCGGCCGATAGAAACAACCTGCTTCTTTTCTGGGTACTTGGCCATATGGGTGTCAAAGGAAGTGATATGGCTGACATAGTAGCTAAAAAGGGAGTTTTTTTTTGCCCGCCTTACGGGATTTGGTGAAAATCCCGTGCATTATCTTAATAAGAGGCTGGAATGAGGGACTAGGGATGAAACAGTGTAAGGGTCTCATGCTTGGACTTATATTATATATATATATATATATATATATATATATATATATATATATATATATATATATATATATATATATATATATATATATATGTTACAATAGAGATTTTCACGGGTAGTGGAATGTAATACACATGCACGACGTTTCGTCAAAATCTCATTTGGCATTTTTAAGTGCTCTTGCTACTGCTGCTACTCGATACAGTGATCTGTGCACCAGCAAGATCACAGTATCGGGTAGATACTGTGATCAGATCTATGCAGCTGCAAGATGACAGTATCGAGTAGCAGCAGCAGTAAGAGCACTTGAAAATGTCAAATAAGATTTTGGCGAAACGTCGTGCATATTCATTGTTAGACGAACGGATTGAAACCTGGAATTTTAATTATATATATATATATATATATATATATATATATATATATATATATATATATATATATATATATATATAATATATATATATATATATATATATATATATATATATATATATATATATATATATATATATATATATATATATATATATATATCTATATATATATTTAATTTTAATTCAGGTTATTTCGGCACGTCCTATTAATAAAAAATAAATTAAAAAGTATTGCTGAAAGAGGAGTTTCTTGACGGAGACCCGTTCTTATTATTCTGTTATTTGAATTTAAATTATCGCTGGAGACTAACGAATTCTCTATTTTCTAAAAATGAAAACATGAGATCGATAAGGGGGTATACAACTTATTGAAGGCTTTGCTTCGCGGCGCGACTAAAGAAAATAGTCATTGTGTTGATTTATGATTGAAATTCATTAGAATGTTGATGGTGGTGGAATGTTGGCGCTAAACGTGTTGTTTGATTTATTGTGTCGTGATTTGTTCTAAATCCCAATTGTTCGTATGGTAAAATATCTTCGTCATAAATGAATTGGTTAGTTTTTTGTAGTAATTACTTTTCTATAATTTTTTCGAAGTAGGATAGAGAACTATTCGGTCGGTTGTTTATTATTATTATCATTGTTACCTGCGGAATATTTTGGCTCTTCATCTGACAACATATAAATTCTTCTTTTGTGACGTGTTTCTCTCTTTTGTTTTACACGAAGAAGAACACAGCCTGCTACAACGTCGGATGGAACCAAGTCGGTACTTCGGAAGAGGGCACTAAGAAGAGCAGCAACCTAAAACAAAAAGTGAAAAAAATCGTATGCAACAAAAATATATGTATACTATTTCTAAGAATATGTAAAATATAGGTTTATTTATTTACATATATGACAACCAAGGTGGCGGAGAAGTACTTTTTATGCTCCGACTGTTCTGCACGTAACCTCTGTAGTGTAATTTTAGATCACGATTCACGATCACGACAAGCTTAGATGAAGGACATTTAAAAAGATGAGATGCTTATTGACCAGGCAAAACGTGCAAATTTGAACATAATATAAAGTTTTTGTTTTTCATTTGGAATTTTTGAGACATACTATATATATATATATATATATATATATATATATATATATATATATATATATATATATATATTCCTTTTGAAAATTAACTTTCTGTGGTTTTCGATCTAAGATTTAATGTAAAAAATAACTTTAGTATATTTCTGCCGAATATTACAGAACAACATAATTAAAAACTGAAGCTCCTTAGGGGTTTCTACTCCTTTACGTGACCCTGCAACATATTACCTGATAGTAGGATTGGCTGTTGCTGGCTTAAAAAATTATTATGAATTTCTCACTACCATACAAAAATTAAACAGTACATTTTTTAATATGTGTGCAACATTTTCTGTACTTATTCGTTCATTGTACAATATAATTCTTTATATATTTTGCATCTTCAGGTCCTTGTACTCCTTTTTATTTTGTAATTCCGCTTAATCCTTGTAGTTAAAATTATCTTAGACGCAATAATCTATGTGTGCAATTTTTTTTACTATTCGTGGGGAACCACAGATTAAAATCAAAAGTAATATTAGGTAAGATGATTAGGATATAAAAAATATTAATTGGTATGACGCAAATACATTTGATGGGTTAACATGAATACACGGACTTGAAGATAGGTCGACGACTTTTTTTAATATTTGAAGATCTTTGTTCTATTCCAAATAAATTACTTAATGGTAGATATGACCAAGGTCCGAGAAATCTATATATATATATATATATATATATATATATATACATATATATATATATATATATATATATATATATATATATATATATATATATATATATATATATATATATATATATATATATATATATATTTTTTTTTTTTTATTGGTCTAGCACACATGCTGCAGGGAAGTCCCTAAAGCGCTCCAGGAGCGGCACGAGTGCGGAAAAAGCGATTCACGTTGTTCTTGAATCGCTGTAAATTGTACTCGGTGGGAAACACAGCGCTGGGCAAATTATTCCAAAGGGATGACGTTCTCCACATAAAATATTGCTTGAAAAGCGTTGTACGCGGAGTAACAAGCTGAACCTCATACGGATGCGAAGCACCAGCGCGACGTGTATTTCTAACATGCACCGTTTTGGGAGGAATTAAGCGGGCTACATCCTTCGAACACTTTCCATGAAAATACTTGTAGAACAGACTCAAGTCGCCAACCGTTCTTCGATGTTCCAGCGAATCAAGGCCGCCGGTCAATTCCGGGTCCCCAATCAGACGGACCGCTCTTCTCTGAACAGAATCCAACAAATGCAGTGTATGTTTGGGAGCGGAGCCCCAAACGTGGGAGCAGTATTCCATAGTTGGTCGAATTTGGGCTTTGTAAAGAATTAACAGTTGTTGTGGGGTGTAAAGCTTTCTGGTTCTAAATAATATTCCCAACTTTTGAGAAGCTCTCCTTGCTATGCCTGCAACATGTTCATGCCAAGACATATTTGCTCCCAAACTAACGCCCAACAAATTGAGCGACGATGCTAGGGGAATGGAGTGCCCCGACATAACTATGTCGGGTTCAGCAACGTTAACTTTTTTAGAAAAAACTGCCGCTTGGGTTTTTGTAGCGTTAAATTCCACTTGGTTACTGTCACCCCAAGATAGAATTTCTTCCAGGTCTTTGTTGAGTTGAACGACCTCCTGCTGTCTGCGGACATTCGCCTGAGCAGCCGATGTCCGAGCGTTCAAGGTGAATGAAGAGACAAGCGTACTGTCATCTGCAAAGCTATAGATTGGATTCCCGGTCTTTTCCAGCAGATCGTTAATGTAAATGAGAAAAAGAGTAGGAGGACAGTATGGAGCCCTGGGGCACACCAGCGTTGATAGTGAGGGTGTTAGAAAGAAATCCGTCGACCGCCACTCGTAAAGAACGCTCTCTGAGGAAACATGAGAGCCACAAACAGAACCTTTCAGACATACCATAAGAGCGCAACTTAGCCAACAGTCCATCGTGCCAAACACGGTCGAATGCCTTGGATATGTCAAGAGCAACCGCTCGAGATTCTCCAAAGTGTTCAATTGCGTTGTTCCAAACATGTGTTACATAAGTCAGAAGATCTCCTGTTGATCTATGTTTACGAAAACCATATTGGTGATCGCTAATAATATTGAATCGTTCAAGATATTTTAGAAGATGCTCATTGATAACCTTTTCCATGACTTTCGATATTATTGAAAGCAGTGCAACTGGTCGGTAGTTATTTGGCAAGGTCTTCTTACCTTTTTTAGGTATCGGCTGAACCGTGGCACATTTCCAGCAGGACGGAAATATTCCCTTTCTGTAGGATAGGTTAAAAAGTCTACAGAAAACTGGTGTTAGTTCGCTTGCACAGTTTTTGAGAACTATGGCAGGTATTCCGTCAGCGCCAGAAACCTTCTTGGTGTCTAGCTTCATTAAAATACGCTTTATGATGCGCTGTCTGAAGACAACATCGGGCATCCTTGACTGCAATATGGGAATAGTAGGTGGTGTTTTTCCTTGGAAATCGACAGTAGAATGTGAAGCAAAAAGTTCAGCCAACAAGTTCGCTCTCTCAACAGGTGTGGTTGCAATGGAATTATCTGGCCGTGTGAGTGGTGGTATGGTGGATTTGGTAAAATTTTGACTAACTGCCTTAGCGACTGCCCAAAAGGACCTGGAATTGTTGGGACAAGCGAGAAGTTTGTTTCTAATTCGTTGATTGTGTGCCTCCTTGGTTTCGTCGATAATTCCCTTGCATCTGTTCCGGGCATGAACAAAGATGTTTCGATTTACGGTGTTAGGATTTTCACGCCATTGTCGGTAGGCAATATGTTTAGAAGCAACAGCTTCTTTGCATTTTCGGTCGAACCAAGGCTTGCCGTTGGAGGAGCATTTCTTCGAAAAAGGGATGTAAGCTTCCATACCAGCCAAAATGACATCGGAGGCCTCCCTGGCGCAGTCGGATGGGTTATCGAATCGAAAACAAACGTCCATCCAGGGGAAAGTTCGAAAGTATTCCATGAGATCTTCCCATTTAGCAGATTTGTAGTGCCAAATCTTGCGCGGCCTAGGCGCCTCTCTGTCACTGATTGGCAGGATACTCGATGTCGAAAGCAGTTTATGGTCGGAAGAACCTAACGGCGGATTTACGGTGACCATGTAAATCTCCGGATTGGTGGTTAAAAACAGATCATATATATATATATATATATATATATATATATATATATATATATATATATATATATATAGCAGTATTATGTTCTTGGGGTAAGCGGTTTTTTTGCCATTTTTTCTGCATCTAAGTAAGAAAATTCGTCTATTTCTTATTGTGCAAATTTTGAAGTTAGTTTTTGCCCAGTGTTTGAGAAGGGTGGCTGGTTCTATACCATACTGTGTTGCGATATTTTGGTAAAACCCCATTCCTAGAGTTTGAGGAGAAGGGTAGTCTTGACCGACTAGTTGAACAGCAGTATTATTATGTATTGGGGTAAGACCACTTACCCCAAGAACTGGCTCTTGAGTGCTAAGCGCACTAATGGACAAATAGGCAGACAGACAGAAAGACGTTGCGTTTTATATATATTATAGATTTTTTTTTGGTAAATATTAAGTTAAGAATTAAAAAAAAAACACGTACAGACAGACAAAGAGACGTTGCGTTTTATATATATTATATAGATGATTATTATTGTATACCCTGGCCACAGGATAAGTGGTTCTCGAGTGATAAGTACACTAACGAATAGACAGACAGACAGAGAGACGTTGCATTTTATATATATTGTATTCTTTGTTGCATGATATTGTTCTACATTTAACGGTTTAGGCAGCGTATTGCAAGAGAGTGCGCTAGCAGCAAACTTTTTTCCAACTGGATTCACTATTATCGTCACTGCTTATTTCTTATATTACCTAACGTAATAAAATATATCCTATAATCTGGCCAGAGAACATATGTATAACTCTAAAAAAAACACGTAAATCGGATAAGTGGTTCTCGAGTGATAAGCGCACTAACGGACATACAGAGAGACGTTGCATTTTATATATATATATAGATATAGATTATTATTATTATTATTATATAAATTTGAAAAGAGAACATATGTATGAATAAAAAAACATGTAAATCGGATAAGTGGTTTTCGAGTGATAAGCGCACTAACGAACAGACAGACAGACAGAGAGACGTTGCATTTTATATATATTGTATTCTTTGCTGCATAATATTGTTCCATATTTAACGGTTTAGGCAGCGTATTGCAAGAGATTGCGCTAGCAGCAAACTTCTTTCCGACTTGATTCAGTATTATCGTCACTGCTTATTCCTTATGTTACCTAACGTAATAAAATATATCCTATATGTTTTTAAAAATTCACGTAAATCGGATAAGTGGTTCTCGAGTGATAAGCACACTAACGGAAAGACAGATAGACAGGCAGCCAGAGAAACGTTGCATTTTATATATATTATAGATGTACGACCTAGACAGAAAGTAAACTAAAGGAAGTTCACGAGGACTCTGCACTAGCAGTCAAGGCCATTTATTACTGGATAAATAAACTTAAACGTGGCCGTACGAGCACTGCAGATGCACGACGCCCGATTCAGGTTTCTTCTGAAGAAATGGTCGATAAAATTCATGGTATCATGATGGAAGATTGTCACAATAAGCTTCGTGAGATTCTTGGCTTCTCATATAAATGGATTTCTGCATGAAGTTCCAAAAATGAAAAGCTGAATGCGGTTGCTGACTCCAAACCAAAAAGCACGAGGAAGGACATTTCAAAATTGAGTTTGAAAAAGTTGCAATGTAATCCGAAGGACTTCTGACGGCGTTTTGTGACTGTAAACGAAACATGGATGCACCATTATACCCCGGAGACAAAACGTCAGTCAAAATAGTGGGTTGGTGGAGATGAAAGTGCACCAAAAAAGCGAAAACAGTTTCATCGGCGGAAAAAAAATTAAGGCAGCTGTTTTTTGGGGTTCACTGGGTATCATAATAATTAACTATATGAAAAGGCGTTAAAGAGTAACTGGTTCTTATTACGCAACGTTATTGGATTGTTTGTATAAGCTGTTGAAGCAGAAGCGACCAAGATTGGCGCGCAATATAATAACATGTCGTGAAATGTGGTCAATTAATGGAAGTAATATTTTTAAAATACTATGTGAAGACAATTTTAATAGATTTTATAAGTAACTGCTTTACTAAAGGGACATCAGATCATTATTTACTATTTAAAAATGCGTACGTTCGGGTCAAATATTTAGCGGATTTGAAAGAGTTGTTTCTTTATAAAGTTTCAGGGAGGATGCATGGAGGATTTATAGAGGTCTCACGACAGACACCTGGAAATTTCCAGAAAATTTCTCCACCATTTTAGTGGGTTATATGAATTTTTCAGGAGCATTTTGTGCTATATGGAGACTAGTGAGAGTACCTTTAGTCAAAGCTGTTTGAAAACTGAACCCTTCTCAAAATGAAATATATTTTTGAATTCAATTGAGTACTAAATATTTAATGGCTGATGGAATTTTATGTTTTCACGAGCACAAATTTATGACTCAAGTACACAGCTCCAGCCACTTTAGTGATGTCCAGGTTCAACCCCACTATAAAGGTGGAATATTTGCTCAATACTTTTAAAATGAAAACATTGCCTAAACATTTCATTTCTATGAAAATTAAAACAAGTTATTATGGAATTAATTCATATATTCATAGTGACAAAATTAATTTAACATTTACTTAAAATGTCCCCCTTTTGCTTTTACACAAGCCCTCAAACGATTAGGCCATTCATCTATGGCAGCACACACTTGATCTAACGGAAAATGGTCCACCCGTTTTGTTAAAGCTCGTTTTGAAGAGTTAAGATTGGCATGTCTTTTAGAGTAGTATGGTACCTCTTAGAGAGTCTCTAAGAGGTACCATAGT
The DNA here is from genome assembly GCA_019049505.1 of Pachyrhynchus sulphureomaculatus. Taxonomy (NCBI): domain Eukaryota; kingdom Metazoa; phylum Arthropoda; class Insecta; order Coleoptera; family Curculionidae; genus Pachyrhynchus; species Pachyrhynchus sulphureomaculatus. The sequence continues at coordinate 61,351,597 of CM032456.1, forward strand.
TTATAATCTAAAGGATTTAGATCAGGACTTCCAGAAGGCCATTCTTCTGTAGTAATAAATAAAGGCACATTTTGTTGAAGCCATGTTTGTGTTGTTTTAGCTTTGTATCCTGGTGCAGAATCTTACTGGAAGACCAAATGCTTATTTTTGAACACACAGTTTCGGGGTTTCACAACGTTCTCTAAAATAGTGTCTTGATATATTTTAGCTGAAGTTTTCACACCTTTTTCACAAAAATGAATACTGGTAATCCCATCAAAGTTGAATCCTCACCAAACCATCACTGATGCTAGATGATGACCCCCCTAAACTTTTGGAACAAGTTCAGATGCTTCCTTAGAAGATCTGGAATAAATCTTATTGCTTATTGAAAGCCACAGTGAACATTTTTTCATCAGTAAACAAAATTTTTCTGTGTTTGTCATTAGCATATTCCTTCAAAAAATTTTTAGATTTTTGTCACCGTTTTCACTTTAAATCTTCCGTTAGCAAATGACCAATGTGTCTCTTATAAGCACCAAGTCTTAGGTCTTCTTTAATAATACGAGACATAGAATTTTTCGAAATTTTCATCTCACGAGATAAAATTTTTTGTTTTCGGAGAGGATTTCGGTCAATTCGCGCTTTTACAGCTTTAACAGCTTATGGCGTTCGAACCACCCTTGGTCTTCCTGAACGTTGCTTGTCTTTTATGTCTCTCGTCTCAGTAAATAATTTTATCGCCCAGTAAACAAACATACGACTTATTTTAACAGTTTTAAGGCCTTAAAAATATATCTTTTTTCCATGCCGCACTTAAATAAAGCGCTAACAGCAATCGTATTTTTTCGATCACCCCACTGCATTTTTTAAAGAATTCGAATTGTAAATATGTTACACAGAATAACCTATAAATAATTTCACCAAAAAAGTGTTAATGATGATAGAGGGCGCACGAGAAAATTTTTAACAGTATTTATGGGAGTACTAGGTAATATCTAGAACTGTGTAGTACTATATTAATGAGCTGAGTATGGTATTCGTAGTGTACTGATGATATTTAAAGCAAATTTTACGATTTAGTGTTTCATTTAATTTTCTCGTGCGATCGTATATTCACAAAGGAACGCCTAGCATATATAACTTAACCGCGAGTTCCCGTCATGCATTTTAAATTATCCACCTTTTAAATTACATTGATTCAGTTTTAGTGCAAATATATCGGTGCTGTTAGTTTGTTGCTCCACCTATTTTTTTACATTTAGTATCTTTATTTATCATGTTTGATTCATTTACCTTTAATTTAGTTGCTACTTTAGTCACATTTACAATTCAATTATTATTACTCTACTTACTATGTTTTATTCTCTTTTGATATTTACATTCATTAGATTGTACAAAATGTATGGAGAATATAACCACGAATCGTGATTGGGGGACATATTTTTCTTAAGGTGATCCCATACATGTTCTATCGGATTCAGATCCGGGCTTTTTGGTGGCCACTGCATAATCGGTATACCAACTTGATTAAGATAATCGAGTACCTCCCTAGCCACGTGAGGTCGAGCGTTGTCTTGCATAAACAGGAAATTGGGCCCCACAAAATGACCGGAAGGCATCACATGTTCTATTACAATATTCTCAAGATAGTAGTCAGCATTCATGGATCTCGTACGGACAGGAACTAACTCTATGCGAGCACCAAAGCAGATGCCACTCCAGAACATAACAGAGCCACCGCCGAATGGAATCCTTGCAGAGATATTGCAAGGAGCAAACCTCTCTCCTGGTCTTCGCCATACTCGCTCACGACCATCTGGATGTTTTAGACTAACCCTAGTTCCATCTGTGAAGAAAACTTGTTTCCAATCATCCACAGACCAGTTTTCGTGATTTCAAGCAAAACGTAACCTGGCAACTCTGTTCTCTCTAGTAAGCAAGGGCGCAGTGGCTGGTCTCCTACTGTTTAATCCAGCTTCATTTAACCGTCTTCTAACTGTTTTAGAAGAAATTGTGACATTGCGAACAGCTTCGAGTTCGTTTCTTATTATAGAACTAGTGACAGTCATGTTTCTTAAAGCATATTGTCTTATAAAAACGTTCATCTAGGTCGCTAGTGCATCGTTTTCGCCCTTGCCCTAGCCTTCTAGAACAAGTTTCTACTTCATTCAAGCGTCTTACCATACGACTTATTGTGGAACGATGTTTGCCTAACAAATTGGCAACATAACTCTGACAATATCCCTCGTCCAATAAAACTGAGGCTCGCACTAACTCGTGTTCATTTAAATTCCTTGTTCGATTCATTTATCTAATTCTTCGGGTCAAAAATAAAACAGTCTACCACAAAAACGTATTACTTTGAAAAAGGGAACAATTTATAAATTTACTTTTAAAGAAAATCTGTATCGCATTATTACAGAAAATTGTTTATCTTCTAAAAAATTCTTTAAAACTGTAAATCTAAACGAATTGTTTTGATTTCTGTCATGAAGAACGAAACAAAATATGCATAGCCTACTATTCAAATACGACATAAGAAAAATATAAATTAATTTTGTTGCGTTAATTTTTTCCAGGAGTTTATATATATATATATATATATATATATATATATATATATATATATATATATATACAGTTAGGTATAATTCAAAGCAATCGCTGAGTCTACGATAGACTCGGCCCTGCTTTGAGAGTGCCGAGATGCCCTGGATTACGCTGACACAATCTAATCTGGTTTCCTGGAAATGAGGGTTAGAAGGCGCGGATGAACTCGTCAGACTCGGAGCAGTGATATCAGAGCTCAAAGTGCATGCAGGCCCAGGATTTTGTATCGTGGCCAGAGAAAGCACAACTTGAAGGGGTGCTTAAAAGAAATAAACTTCTCCTAAGTGCTTTTGTTACAAAATTGTACATACATCGGATTACGTTACATTACATTCCTACTTGTTTACTACTGGAATGCTTGTGCTAATGTTAATATTATCTATTTTGCAATAAATAAGGGCATAAAATCTAGAGAATTTTAAAAAATGCATTTAAAAAAAACACACTCTTGTGCTAAGGTAAGTTGATATCTATTAATAGTGTGTTGTTTAAGGTCAATCTTGACAAATACTGACAGGCATGTATTTTTAGTCAATACGTACCAGTAAAAATATGATTGATAATATGGGATGAATTATTTTCTATAGGTTGGTAGAGAGAATCATCCGTCTAAGATGTCTGATTGCCAACACACATATATCGTTAATTTTCACAGAAAATTTTGTTGCTATTAAAGAGTTGAATGATTGTCCGTTACTTTGTGACAGTACATTTTAACAATAAAATTACTTATTTGTTTTAGAAGAGTTACAAATGCGTTATCTCGATTTCGTAGTACAATTTTCTAAAAACCCAATGCGCAAAAAATTTTCGCTTTTGGTTTAGATATGAGGACGACATCTTAGTGTGTTTCCATGGAAATGATATTGAACTAAATTCTACTTTAAATCATCTGAATAATATACACCTCAACATAAAATTCACATTGGAAAAGAAAACAGATAATAAAATAAATTTCTTAGATATTACAATTTCAAAGAATGGAAATAGATTAGAATTCGACACTTCCCGTAAACCAACATTTTCAGATGTCACCATCCCAGCAGACTCAATTTCAAAGAATGGAAATAGATTAGAATTCGACACTTCCCGTAAACCAACATTTTCAGATGTCACCATCCCAGCAGACTCAATACACACTAACCTCCATAAACTGGCTGCTAAAATCTATGAAGAACTGGACACAACCAAAAATATAGCACTCAATAACGACTTCCAATCTAAAATAATTAATACCTTAATAAGCCGTAAATAAAAGCAAATCACCTTCAGCTTAATTTATCCTATAAAAGAATACCAAGAAGAAAAACATTCTTCTTGGCCTTCTGACATATTTTGGTCCCATCTCGGATAAAATATCTCAAGTTCACTCAGTCGAAGAAACAAGAATAGCCTTAAAATCCGCTCAAAAACCAATATATTTTTGAATGCCAAAGATAAAACTAATAAACATAATAAATTAGGAGTTTATAAGCTTAATTGTCAAGAGTGCAATAGCTGTTACGTAGGACAAACAGAACGGAATTTCAAAACAAGATTCGCAGAACATAATGCATCTTATATTTTTTAGAAATGGATCATCCATTTCCCAATATTAACTGTGTATTAATACTCCATACGGCACCTGAAGAGCCGAAACTTCTTAGAATCTATAGAAATTTATAGACATTCAAAGAACCATAATAAAAAATTACTAAATAGTCAAGTAGACGTCGGAAATTCAGTCCTTTACCAACTTTTATAGCATCTAAGATACCCACATTCTTTCATTGTATAAAAATAAATACAGTGCAAGTCGGACATGTGCAATTGGTGTTCCGTACGTTAATTGCTTTTAAAATAAACATTTTTGGCAATTTTTTAAAAATAACACAAAGAAATATGTGCGCAAGTATTACATTATTTATATTTTTGAACTCCTCACTTGATAACCTGTAATTTTTTTTCACTTTCGATTTCACCCCCCTAAAGTAACCCTTTACGTCAAAATTTAACTTATAAAACTATACCGTTCTGAAGGGGCCATCAATTCATATATTAGTGCCAAATTTAAACTTTCTATGTCAAATCGGGAGTGACAGACGGACAGACAGACGGACAAACAGACGGACAGACACCGAAGTGATCTTATAAGTCTTCCGTAAGTTCCGTAAGGAACAGTAAAAATCTGTTTTAGTCTTAGCTAAGAGTTTGAAAATGTAGTTGTACTTCGAAATCGCGATAACGCATTTGTAAATCTTTACAAAAATATATTTAGTCTTAGTTAACAAAATAAATAAATAATTTTATTGTTTATTGTTATTTATTGACAGTTTTTTGTCTTAAACTGTAAAAACTAAATGTAATGTTCTATTGTGTCAATAATATATGATTTGTAGACCACTTATTCAATCGGCAACCAAGCATAAGATGTTATTTAAATAGAAAGGTGTTAGTTAGGCTTGTTGAGAAAGTAAATAAGTAAATGTTTCTTTTACCGAAGGTTATGGTGGCTGTAATATTTATCAATTATAATTATCATAAATTGATTTTTTTAGAGAAACGGTGTACAGGAAACAAACAGAAAATAGATTTTTGGTCAATTGGTGTAATATATGGTGCCCTAAAAAAACTCATTATATTTCAAATTAAAGTCTTTAGAAAATTTTCCCTCCAAAAAAAAATGCCATCTAACGAACTATAGTGTTCTCTGGCACTCCTCTAAGTGCGTGGTGAAATTAATTGACTACTATACGGTATATCGCTTCCAGTGTGGCCAGTACCATTTCTTTCTGGATATTTTATTTTAATTGTTTTAAGAAGCGCAAATTGTAACTGTAAACTTTAATTTTGAGTTATCGCTACAAGAAAAAATCAATCCACACCAAATTAACGTGGGGTCCAACTTATGTCACATCTTTTGGGAATTATTTTATTCGGAAGAATTTCTTGACCGACTGACAAGATACATTTAAAGTATTGTGCACTCCACGTTTGCATCTCGTCTTGATATTTTTTGTGGTCCTGCGCGAGATATACTTAACGGTAAACCAGTTTCCTTTAACTTTTGCACTAACTTTTATTAATAACACTCTAATAAATAATATATGGGTTCCCTGTAGAAGAATTATTCACTTTCTCCTAATTTTTTTAAAAACTGTATAAATCAACAAACCACTCCATGCTGGACAATCAATTGAGATTAAATTTTTAAAATTAAAAAATAGTTTCAAAAATAGAACATGTTATTAAGTATTTACAGATTTAACAAACTATTGAAAAAATCCGCAAGGATCTTGTTAGACTACTAAGTAGTTACTGTTTGAGTTTATGGGAATTGTAGGTAGCGTAATACGAGGGCCGTCATTTAAGTTTTTCCGACCACTTGATGGCGCTATTGAGATGTGACATTACTATTGTCGTAAAATTTGACATTTGTTATTGGTAAAATAGTGGTAGCTCTGAAATTGGCGGAGTAGTTTGTTTATAGTGAGCGTTTTAAAAAAAATAGTGTTGTGAACAAATGGAAATTTCACGTGAAGGTTTTCGTTGGATGACTTTTTAAGATTTTAGTAAAAATCTAATTCAATGAAGAACCATCAGAAAAGAAGACCGTTTACAATTGGTTTGCAGAATTTTGTCATAGTCGTGCTTCCGGCAGCGATGAATTTCGTGAAGGTCGACCAAAATCGGTTGTTGTTTCAAAAAACATCGATGCTGTGCACAACATGATTGAAAAGGATAGGCATGTGACTTACCGTGAGACAGAGGCACCAAGGCATATTAAAGAGTGCAATATATTCGATTTTGCATGAACATTTAGCTGTGAAAAATCTGTTCCCGATAGATTCCGCATAATTTGACCAAAACTCAAAAAGATGCTCGTGTCAATTGGTGTAAGGAAATGCTGAAAATGTTCGATCGAGGACATGCAAAATCCGTACACAACATCGTAACAGGAGATGAAACTTGGATATATTCGTACGAATTGGAAACTAGGTAACAATCAATTGTTTGGTTGTTCCAAGATGAACCGAATTCAACAAAAGTGGCTCGTTCGCGAAGCACTTCCAAGAAAATAATCGACTGTTTCTTTAGTTTTTACTGTTGCAAATATTGCTATAGAGGATCGAAGAACAGTTAATGCTGAATGGGATACAACAATTTATTTGCCAGAAGTGATCGATGAAATCAGGAAAAACAACCGAAAACGTCGCATCATTCTTCATCATGACAATATCAACTCTCACACAGCATGTCAAGCAATTGATTATTTGACGGAGAAAAACATCGAAATAATATCTCATTGCCCGTATTCATCTAATTTATCGCTTAACGACTTCTTTTTGCTCCCGAATGTCAAAAAAACTGCATGGACAGCGATTTTCATCAGCTGTTGAATCCTTCCAAAACCATGTTTTTGCGGTACCAACTTCAGAGTCGAAAAAATGTTTTAAGGATTGGTTCGAACGCATGTGTATAAATCTTAATGGTGATTATTTTAAGAAACAATAAAACGATTTGTACCAAAAAAATGTTTTTCTTTCATTGTTTTTGTAAAAACTTAAAAAAGGTAAGGTAGCCCTCGTATTATGTTTTAGTTGAAAAATGTATAAATAATTTAGGCGAAGATGCGGTAAAAAAAACTGCCCACGAAGATATCTTGGAAATAACCAAAGTTATAATATTCACGTCATAGGTATGCGACTGACAAACATTTCAACTTCTGGTAGTCATTCATCTTTGAGATAATTAAATGGGTTTATTTATTTTTTAATTTTAAAGATTATTGCTGCTAGGCTAAGGAAACTAACGGAATGAGTTAGATAACACACTGCTTTAAATTACATATTTTTTGAATGCTTTTAACCAATTGGAAAATAAAAAAAATTGGCTTAGTGCAAGTCGAACTTACACAAGATACAATATTTTTAAATATATAATAATAGTTATAGCATCTTAGCTATCTAACGGCCAACAAATCGATCTAGCTCAATCTAGAATCTAGTAATAAATGTATTTTATTAATTTTTAATATTGTATAATATTAATTAATTTAATACTTACTACCTAAATATTTACTTACTTACATAGACCTCTTCTACTTCGTTATTAATCCTTTTGTGATTTGAATGTCCATCTGTCGCTTCATCTCTTTGGTGGTCGTCCTTTTGGTTTTGATTCATGTGGCTTTTTTTCATACATATTTTTATCATTTTCGTATTTTCTATCCTTTGTACATGTTCACGACACTCTCTTCTTCTCTTTCTTCTCCATCTGACTATATCTTCTATATTGCATTGTTCTCTTATGGTGTTGTTACTCACTGTGTCTAAAAAACTTTTTCCTGGTATTGCTCTTAGTATTTTCATTTCATTTGTTCTTAACAGCTGTTTGGTTTTGTGTCTGCCCGTACTTCTATGTTATAAACCAGTATGGATATAACGCAAGTTCTATATATTCTTGTTTTTTTGCCCCTACACTTAGATCTCTGTTTTTCCAAACTAGATCTCTGAGGGCCCCTGAGACTGCTGCTGCTTTATGTGTTTGTTGTCTCACTTCTTCTGTTATATCTCCGTAGCTAGTAATTAATACCCCAAGAAATGGGAATTTCATTACTTGCTCTATTAATTTCCCATTTATTTCTAATTTACACCTTACTGGTTCTTTAGCTATTGTGATGCATTTTGTTTTGTCGGTATTGACTTTCATGTTGTATCTTCCTGCTACTTGTTTGAATTTATAGAGTAATCTTTGTAGGCCGTGTTCCGATTGTGATATTAGAACAATATCCTCTGCATATCCAAGTATCCTTAATTATTTATCTCCTAGTTCGTATCCATCGTTGACTAGTTTTACTTCCTCAATGATTTTGTCCATTCTTATGCAGAATAGTAACGGGCTAAAGCTATATCCCTGTCTTATTCCTATTTTTATATTTATTTCCCTTGTTTTGGCGGAACCCTTGTTGCTCGTCGCTTATTTGTATATTATTTTCTACTTCAATTTTCAGAATATTTGTCATCTCGAAAAGTACTTTCAGAATATTTGAACACTTTCATAATAACTACTTGCTAGCAGTGTTAGGTATTCCTCTATAGTTGCTCGGATCTTCTTTGTTGCCTTTTTTAAATATCGGTATTATGATGCTTTTTGTCCATTCCTTCGGTATTTCTACTGCCTGTAATATCTTATTAAAGAATGTTGTCATTTCCGATATGTAGCTTTCTCTGGCATATTTAATTAGTTCGTTTGGTATCCCATCTTTTCCTGGTGCCTTTCCATTTTTAAGTTTCTTAATTGCCATCCATACTTCTTCTCTTCCTATTTTATATTTTTTTGTTGTCTGTTGTTTATGATTTCTGCTATGTACTCTTCTTCGTCGGGCTGGTTTTCGTATAGTTGTTTAAAGTGTTGTTGCCAATCGTGTGTTTCAATATTTGTGATTGTCTAGTATTAATTAATATTGGCTTTTCTTCTTCGTAACATTTTCCATACCTTTTTTTGTACTGTGTATAAATCGTTTTCCATTTCTTTTGTGAAATTTGACATAAATATTTGTGTAATTAGCAACAAATCAAATTAAAATTATGTCTATGTACAGGTGTGACGCGCCACTCGGTGGCATTAAAGTATTGAAGAGTATATTATAAACACCTCCGCCATACTGTCAAGGCACATAGTTTTCATAATTTTTTTATACTAGATAAACTATCAAACATAATGCATTCGTGATAATTTTTGCACAATCTACAGTTTATGAAGAATATTCCGGAATTTTTTCAAATCTTTTTGATTAGTATTTTTCGAGCTAGGGAGGGGGCAGCGATTTTTGGCAATTTTTTAAAAATAATACAAGAAAAAGTGTGGGCAATTATTAAATCATATATATTTTTGAACTTGTGTTTTCACAAGCTTTCATTTAACACCCCACTAGATGATATGGTAAAACATTTTTTTAAAAATAATACAAAGTCAAAATTTAATTTTTAAAATTGCACGGCTCTGATTGGGCCATCAATTAATATATTTGTGCCAAATTTCAACTTTCTATGTCAAATAGTTTCAGAGAAAATTGGGTGTGACACTCAGGCGGACATCGAAGTAATCCCATAAGTGGTCCGTACGGAACACTAAAAACTGACAATTTTTTTTATGATATGGACAAAAATAGTGTTTATTTGAAAAAGGAATGGATTCTACATTGTAAAAAGTGTACTTTTATGATCGTACAAATTTATATGTTTATCTAGAGATGGTCAAAAGATCTTCAAGTTTACAAAAGCAAGTAATGGATACATTATCGTATTAAATAATCACGGGCGGAATTAGACTTTGAAATAGGTATATTACATAGATTCTTCGTCACACTAAATTCAAATTCAAAATATCTTTATTATTAAGATTTTCTTAGGACTAAGTTTTACAAATACAGTCTAATAAGTACACTCATTTATAAAATGTGCCCTAGGGCTGGCGGATGATTTGCTTTGTAGCTAAACCTTGTTTATGTATTGAATTTTTGCTTAGTCATCTTCGATTTTGTCTTTCATGACTTTTAAGAATTTCGCCACAATAGCTGCGACTTTCCAGTATGTTACAATGTAAATTGTGCACATATTTACCTATGGGCAATAGATAATTTTAAGATTTTGAAGAATATTTAGTGAATATAAAGAACTGAATAATCGATGACATGTTTAAATTAAGTTGTCAAATTAAAGTAACAACTACCAGATGTACAAGTATGAAATGCGGATTTTTTTTTCTAAAAAAACATGTTAAATTCGGAAGAATGATAAAAACTGCTTTATTCAAAGTATGCTCCATCGCTTATTATACATTTTTCACATCTTTCGGGCAATTTGTGAATACCACACCAGTAAAAATCTTCCCTTTTTGTTGCGACTGCGAACCATTTTTTCATCGAGCTATTTTTTCACATCTTCGTACGAACCAAAGCGCTCCTCAGCAAGTGCGTGACCCATCGATGCAAACAAGTGGTAATCGGAAGGAGCCAAGTCTGGTGAGTAAGCCGCTTGGGGTAGAACTTCCCAGCTGAGTACTTTCAACGTGTCGTGAACTGCTTTTGCCGTATGTGATGGAGCATTGTCATGAAGAAAAAAAAATGACTTTGTGTTGCCTCTTTCGGTATTCTGGCCTTTTTTCAAGCAGCGAACGGTTCAAATCGGTCAATTGTTGTTGGTAACGTTTAGTATTAATTGTTTCTCCAGGTTTTAACAGTTCATAATAGACCACGCCCCTCTGGTCCCACCAAACACAGAGCATCGTCTTTCTGCCAAAGCGATTCGGTCTTGCGGTCGATGTGGATGGTGCGCCTGAGTCCCCCCATGATTTTTTGCGTTTAGGATTCTCAAAATAAATCCACTTGTCATTCCCTGTAACTACACGATGCAAAAACGACTTTCTTTTGTACCGAGCGAGCAAAATGTCACACGTGTTTTTGCGCTTTTCCATTTGCCTGTCGTTCAACTCATGTGGTACCCATCTACCGGTCTTCTGAATCTTTCCTATCTTTCGTAGCCGATTGGAAACAGCTTGTTGACTAACGCCCAATTGCTCGACGAGCTGTTTTTTGTTTGCGAATCATCTTCGTCCAACAATGCTTGCAATTCCACATCTTCGTATTTTTTTGGCGGTTTTCCACGTTCCTTGTCTGCAACATCGAAGTCACCACTTTTGAAACGCCGAAACCATCGTTCACACGTATCTTGCGATGGAGCATGTTCACCATAAGCTTCTCGAAGTAATCGGTATGATTCAACAGCAGTTTTCTTCAAATGAAAATAAAAAAATAATGCTGTGCTCCGCGAATGCACACACACACACTTTTCCAATTTATCACTCGTGCGCGTCTGACACTTGTTCATGACAAAATAAAATGGCGCAGTGTCAAATCTTTATAGCACAAACTGCATTGGTGCACCATCTGTTGTCTGAAATCCGCATTTCACACTTGTACACCTAGTATATTAGCTGTCTTTATCATCTGTCCTCATAACTGAAATTATTAATTTAAGGAAGAAGAAACAATCGTGTTTTATGTGTGAGGCTAAAACCGCTTACCTACAAAAGGTAAGGTTGGGTGAACCATAGATAGAAATGCTGAACGCCGGTCTCCCTATAACTGGGATTAATTAATTAAATTGAATGGCTGTGATATAAAGTTAGGTGCCTATTATGCAGCGTTACATAATGTAGATTTACCCAAAACCTTTAAAACGATCGTAATATATTTCTTTATATTATTCTTAATGAGTCTTTAATACTTCTGAAAATTTACATCTTTTGGTCGGCCCCAAATATTATTATTTTGTAACGCTACTAGAAATCCGCAATTTAAGTTTACTGAATCTATTCGCAAAACTTGGTGTCATCAGAACGTTGGAAGGTTGCAGTTCTATGCGAAAGAATGTTTGTGGCACATTACTCTCCGGTGTATATCACTTCCTTTAATCAATTTATCATACAACTATCAGATATCGTAAGGACTAACGTTGTCAAATGTATACTGGATTTTCTCTCTTAAGGGGGTCACTACCGAGAAAAATGAAAAAAAGTACGTTTTTCGTTTTTTTCCATTTTTATAATCTACAATCATTTCTGCACAAAACAATCCAACCCCCACAATTATACGATGAGTATAAGTGCCTGAAATTTTTATATAATACAAATAAAAAAACTTTATTTTTACAAAAATATTTTGAAATACTATTTACTATATACAAATAAAAAACTTTATTTTTACAATAATATTTTGAAAAGTAATAATAAGATTTTATTATTTTGTTATACTTTTTTTTAACTAAAATGAACCCGCTTCATATGACGGGCCTTCTTTTTTTTCTAACTTCTTAAATTTTTCTTCTAAACTTTTTCTTGCTCTTGAAATTTTTTGCCTCTCGCATTTCGATGCTTGTTGTAAGTCTTTCTCGGCTTTCACTATTCTCAGTTCATCTTCCCTCATCAGCCCAGCAATTGTAAATTTTCCAGGGTCAATGAAAAGTTTTTCAAGTACTCGGCAGCGGGAAATATTACCTTCATTGAAGCAGCATAGTGCATCATATGCACCTAATTCTAGTGTGCTTTTCTCTACAAAAATATTTTTTGGGCATCTAACCCACAATGCATTATTATAGCTTTCGTTTGTGTTTTGTGTCTTACCGTGAACACATTTGTCTAACAGGGCTGGATTCGCCAGGTCCCTGAAGACAGGTTTAAAAATTTCCATTACTACTTTTGGTAGATGAAAATGCTTTGAGTGCTCATATAACTTACACCAGTCCAAGCTGCATAAATTGTGTACCGGATTCTGGTCGTTTGAGCCGAGATGAAAAAATTCTGCCCATACTGCTTTTTTCATCTCAGCCAAGCTGCCAACGTTTCTTCGTATGGCTAAGCCATAAAACTTTTGAATGTCGTTTATTGCCACATCCGTGAGTCTGCCCTTTCCTCCTATCGGCTTTCCATCTTGCAGTTTTTTGGACGTGTAGGAAGTTTTTAGCTTTCTGAGTCTAGATCCCATCCTTTTTTGTACATGTCCTATACATTCTAACTTCTGAACTAAGAGACTATCTCCGTAAGGGTTTTGTTCTACAACTTTCAAGAAACCCTTTAAGTCTCCATCACCTAAGTAGTGAGAATATCTCACATTGTATTTGTCCATTGACCTCAGGAAAATTTGCTCTGCACCAGCTGCTTCCATATCCATACTGGTACCACTATGATTGGCTATGCAATTTTCATTATGTGTATCTGAAATTTTAGTGGACAACGACAGTGTTTGGAGAGTACCACAATATCCACTATTTTGCCTGAGTCAGTACTCGCAGCAGAGACCACGCCATTCAAAGAAGCAATAGTAACAGAAAACAGGAAAAAAAATTTGTAACTATGTAAACAAAAACAATCTCTCACGTAAAATATAACCAAACAAAACAAAACTAAAAAAAAAAATTTGGAAAAAAACATATTTTGTTGTAAACAATCAGTGTTGCCAAACTTGTTTTTTGCAAAAAAAAGAAGACAAACACTCTAGAAATAAATTAAAAAAAGTTGATTATAACAAAAAAAGCAGTCAAAAACTACAACTTTTTAGTTTTTCGGCTCTCCTGAAAAATTGACTTTTTTGTACATTTGCCCCCATTATCTTCAAAACTATAAAAGTTATTGAGCTATTTTTTTTTTTTAAATATCCATGGCAACACTGTCTACAGTTCGGACTAAGGAAATGTCAAACGAAACAGCTGGTAATTTACCGCGTCATTCAAACATACAAATAAAATTCATGAACTTTCAAAATTTCTAGAAAATGTAATTTAAATTATTCTTTAAACCCTTAGTCCCATTAAATTATATAATAATAAATAATAAGTGTGCAACGTTTCGTTGAATAGGATGAACGTTTAGAAAAGCTGACCCCCTTAAGAAATAATCAATGGGCGTTTAGAAAAGCTGGAGTTATGTGAACAAATTTACGCATTTTGTCTCTTTATCTGAGACAGGCGTTTTGCGTTTTTCTTTATAAATTAATATCACTTTTTTTTTACTAGAGTTCTTAAAGAGAACACCTTATTATTCTAATTAATTAATTTAATAATAAATTAAATTAATAATTTAAGAAGTGTAATCCTAGTTAAATTAGTTAGATATCAATTTTGAAAAATTTTTACAGAAAAAATTAAGCTTTTGGTAATTTTCAAAATACCGTGTATGATGTTAATACATAGTGTAACTCGACTGTAGTATTTTATATGTTTCGTTATAAAGAAATATTTCCCAAATTGCCTTATGCGATGCCACTGATTGTTGGCAGTTTAGTAAGCTTTAAATTTTGTTTGGGTAATCACACGATGATTTAAATCATATTAAGTGTAGTAAAGTAAAATATATAATCTCGTCTTATAGATTTAGTTCTTGTCCACAGCATAAAGATAATATGAACATATTTGCATATACTTAATTTTCAAACAGGCTATAGTTCCAAAAATAGAATAAATCTGGTCAAAAATCCGGGTCTTTGGGTCGTCTACCTACATAGATATTACCGAGGGGAAATTATGGTATAGAACGTGTATGGTAAATAATACCACTGCGGTTTTGGCTACAAACGTGCCCCTCATACCAAAAATTGTCAAATAGTTGTGGAAAATTAGTAATATTACAATAATCATAATCTCTACGACGCACTGTGGTCCAGAAATTTTTCGTTCAAAATTATCTTCAAGTCTTAATTTTCAACCGGTTTGAATAATTTTTTTTTTAAAATACTCCTAACTAAATTTCCAAAAAATATCTCGAAGCCCATCTTTGAATTATGGTCAATTTATAGTTATTTCTCTACTATTTTTGGATAAATTTTAGTAATTTTCTCGAAGTTTGCAATATTTGAAAGAAAGCAATTTATGTTTCTCGATGCAAATAATCTGAAATTTGTTGTTTCAAGACCTAAAGGTCGCAAGGTGAATCAACATAGCCATTTTTCGGCCATTACTTGGACATACTTTAACCACATTTATCATCATTTTAGCCAGAAATGATGATGAATGGTCAAATGGTCTTGAAACAACAAATTTCAGATTATGTGGATCGAGAAACATAAATTGCTTTGGTTTGTTCATTCAAATATTGCAAATTTTGAAAGAATTATTAAAATTTTCCAAAAATGGTAGAAAAAGAACCAAAAACTGGCCATAATTCAAAAAATCGGCTTCGAGAGGTTTTTTGGAAATTTAGTTACGAATATGTTAATTCACTTTCCGACCTTTAGGTCTTGAAACAACAAATTTCAGATTATGTGGATCGAGAAACATAAATTTGTTTGGTTTGTTCATTCAAATATTGCAAATTTCGAAAAAATTACTAAAAATTATCCAAAAATGGTAGAAAAATAACTAAAAATTGGCTAAATTAAAAAAATCGGCTTCAAAAGGTTTTTTTGAAATTTAGTTACGAATATTTAAAATAAAATTATCCAGATCAGTAGGAAATTAACACTTGTAGATAATTTTGAACGAAAAATTAAATTCCTGGAGCACAGTGCGACGGTGAACTGAAAAGTCTTGTAAAAAACAAGGTAAATAAAATTTATTTCTCAACGTAATTTCCATTGAGCTCAATATATTTGATGCATGGAGATTCCAATTTCTTTATTACTTAAGAAAACAAATTTGTTTCGAAGTGTGTACATCACAGATAACTTTTCATTCGACAAAAATTTCCTTAACCCAAGCCAATTTTTGAGGTTAAGAAACAAAAAAAATGTACTTGAGGCCAAATCTGGAGAATAGAGTTGGTGGCGAATTATTTCGAAGCCCAGCTCGCGCATTTGTGCCATTGCAACGGATGATATGTGAGCAGGCGCATTGTACCAAGATATAATTTAGCAAAAAGCCATTTTTAGATAAACAAAAATGTTTTTTTGTCCCTTTTCTTCACTACTCCCTTTTGGGTGTCATACCCGATTTTCTTCGAAACTATTCGACATAAATATCGGAACTGATGGCCCAGTCAGAGCCGTGTAGTTTTGAAAGGGAAATTTTGACTAAAGGGGTTAGCTTGTAGAGGGAACTCAATTTTTTTTTCTAAGGTCATCGAGTGGGGTGTCAAATGTAAGCTTTTGAAAATATATATGATGTAATACTCGCGTAAACTAAAAAATGTGAATATAATCGGTCTAAGAGCTACGAAATATCAATACGTATTAGGTGCAGTAATTTACTCATATACTTTTCAGTGTATTACTGCATTGAGCCAATCACAAATAAAATAACTATGACTAACAATTAGATACCGAGTACCGAGACAAAATAATTTTATATGTTTATAATTAAACAAATATTAAGGTAGTAAATAGTTGTTTTAAACTTTTACTAGTAGATTCTACATCGAGCTAGATTCATCTATAGGCTATTAGGTAGCTAAGAAACTATAACTATTATTACTATACATTATTGACTAAGAATAAACGTAAAAATACATATTGGATCTTAGGATATATACGTGTCAGGGACCTAATTAACTAGCCTAGGTAAGGATTTTATTTTATTTTAAAAGCAATCAGAGTATGGAACACTAATTGCACAAGTCCGGCTGGCACTTGGCCGGCTTTTTACTTAATATTCTTTTCAAACTTCTAGACTGATATTTACTAGAATCGGATAAAGAATTAGGAAGTTACGAGAGAGCAAACATAAAAACGTCGAACGCAACTATATTTTTTGAACCTATTATTACTTCTTCTTACATCATCGAGTAATGAGTCAATATGGAGCGATCAAGTAGATGATGCAGTTTTATGTTATGTTCAAATAATCAGTTTCTGAAAGTTTATATATATAAAGATATCTTAAATGAGTTAGCGTTTCTTGAGTGTTTCATTTTTGGAAAACATCTTAGAGTTTTATTTAACATAGCCTGTGCATTACTTCCGAACAAATAATTGGTGATCTTACAAAGATCGAAATTTATGTCAAAATATACCCTGTATTAACTAATTGGTACTGACCTGTTGAAATGCCTCATGCCCATGTTCGTCGGCCCTCACCCAGCAGAAAGCCCATCGGAAACGTCTTTTCCATATGCTGGTACTTTTTCTATGACGAAGAGATTCACCTGCACTTGGTGTTTCATGAACTTCATGGTACCTTTTTGATCCCAGTGGATCAAACACCATTACCAGACCAAAAATTGCAAGACCAAATAGGACCCAGTTAAATATAACCAAAGCTGAAATAATAGCATGAAGTAAGTTGTAATTTGTTAACCAGAACTAAATTATTTTTTGTATTTCAAATCCCCTTCTCAAACCATCTCTTTACCTACAACATCGGTACTGTGGTTTAACGACATGTTCACAATACATTTTTAACCTTTGTAAAACTAATAATCCGAGAAGTGTCTTGATATCTCAGCTTACTTCCCATTTTTTTAAACAATAATTTTTAATGGCAACATTGGTATAACAACTAAAAATGAAACGAAAAGAATCGTTCTTTTAGAAGTTACCAAAAGACTTAGTAAGTCGCCGACAGAGTGCAGTATAAGCATCTATTTGTTATAATAATTTTTAAGTTTATTTATTTGCCATAGAATCATGAGAATGACTTGAGGTAAGTAAAGTTTGAAAGTAAATTAAAATATGGAAATAAAATGTTATGAAAATAAATTAAGCTTCATAGGTCTAACACAAACTATATTTAAAGTTTTTTTCTTTTTCTTTTGCATACCGTCTCTCTGCATGATAGTTTGCAATAGTGAGTATTTGTCTTTTCTGAATGCATGATCTAATTAGGATGCTTTTCGTATTTTTATGATTGTCAAGAGCTTTCTGCCTTTGCCTTAGTAGAACTTCCTCATTAGTGATCCGGGCCGTCCATGTGCGGTAATGATAAGCCATAGTATGGTTGGAAGGTTTACATGTTGTACTATCATCAATTTTGACTGACTTGACAATGAAAAAGTTCACCGTCACCGTTTTCTCTTGGTTCATAATGAGTTTACTTGGTAAGTACTGGCCCTTCTTTTGCGTATCACAGAAATTTCATGAACCTTTCAACTACCATAGGGTTGTCAGCAAATTTGATGGTTGTTTCTAATGTAAATTTCAGGATATTGATGCAGAGAATAAATATCAACGCTGTTATCAATGAACCTTAAGCTGCTCCAATGCTGACGCCATACTGATTAGATAGGAACCTACCAAGTTACAAACGATGATTTAGGGTGTTGAATATTCATGAAAATATTTATATATTTTTCCGATTCGAACTTCTAATATATAAATTGTTAATTTTAGATTCGTAAGGTCTACAATTTTCACTATTTTTTGGTCACCGGTCTCAAGCCTTACTTTTGTAGTTTTCAGAGCCGTAAGAAATACACCTATTTTATAGTAGAGTTCACCTATTACTGTTTTAAGAACCTCTATTGGATTGCCACCAGTACCGATAGTACCTTTTTTTTAAACAGGATATCATACCAGGATTTCTTTCTTCGTTATAGATTAAAAAATACATAGTTTGGTTGGAAATTTGCAGTTGAAGGAGCTATTTCTTTTTTTTTTTTTTTTTTATGGTCTAGCACACGTGCTGTAGGGAAGTCCCTAAAGCGCTCCAGGAGCGGCACGAGTGCGGAAAAAAAAGCGATTCACGTTGTTCTGGAATCGCTGTATATTGTACTCGGTGGGAAACACAGCGCTGGGTAAACTATTCCAAAGGGATGACGTTCTCCATATAAAAGATTGCTTGAAAAGCGTTGTACGCGGAGTAACAAGTTGAACCTCATACGGATGCGAAGCACCAGCGCGACGTGTATTTCTAACATGCACCGCTTTGGGAGGAATTAAGCGGGCTACATCCTTCAAACACTTTCCATGAAAATACTTGTAGAACAGACACAAGTCGCCAACCGTTCTTCGATGTTCCAGCGAATCAAGGCCGCCGGTCAATTCCGGGTCCCCAATCAGACGGACCGCTCTTCTCTGAACAGAATCCAACAAATGCAGTGTATGTTTGGGAGCGGAGCCCCAAACGTGGGAGCAGTATTCCATAGTTGGTCGAATTTGAGCTTTGTAAATAATTAACAGTTGTTGTGGGGTGTAAAGCTTTCTGGTTCTAAATAATATTCCCAACTTTTGAGAAGCTCTCTTTCTATGCCTGCAACATGTTCATGCCAAGACATATTTGCTCCCAAACTAACGCCCAACAAATTGAGCGACGATGCTAGAGGAATGCAGTGCCCCGACATAACTATGCCGGGTTCAGCAACGTTAACTTTTTTAGAAAAAACTGCCGCTTGGGTTTTTGTAGCGTTAAATTCCACTTGGTTACTGTCACCCCAAGATAGAATTTCTTCCAGGTCTTTGTTAAGTTGAACGACCTCCTGCTGTCTGCGGATATTCGCCTGAGCAGCCGATGTCCGAGCGTCCAAGGTGAATGAAGAGACAAGCGTACTGTCATCTGCAAAGCTATAGATTGGATTCCCGGTCTTTTCCAGCAGATCGTTAATGTAAATGAGAAAGAGAGTAGGAGACAGTATGGAGCCCTGGGGCACACCAGCGTTGATAGTGAGGGTGTTAGAAAGAAATCCGTCGACCGCCACTCGTAAAGAACGCTCTCTGAGGAAACCTGAGAGCCACAAACAGAACCTTCAGACATACCATAAGAGCGCAACTTAGCCAACAGTCCATCGTGCCAAACACGGTCGAATGCCTTGGATATGTCAAGAGCAACCGCTCGAGATTCTCCAAAGTGTTCAATTGCGTTGTTCCAAACATGTGTTACATAAGTCAGAAGATCTCCTGTTGATCTATGTTTACGAAAACCATATTGGTGATCGCTAATAATATTGAATCGTTCAAGATATTTTAGAAGATGCTCATTGATAATCTTTTCCATGACTTTCGATATTATTGAAAGCAGTGCAACTGGTCGGTAGTTATTTGGCAAGGTCTTCTTACCCTTTTTAGGTATCGGCTGAACCGTGGCACATTTCCAGCAGGACGGAAATATTCCCTTTCTGTAGGATAGGTTAAAAAGTCTACAGAAAACTGGTTTTAGTTCCCTTGCACAGTTTTTGAGAACTATGGCAGGTATTCCGTCAGCGCCAGCTAAGTTGTAATGGAACCAGAATTACTAGTCCACTACTTTTTTTTTGATCGGTTAGCTTCTCGATGCCAATATTTAGTTGTTTAAGATTCTAAGTTTTCGTTCTTTTTATTTGTTTGTTTATTACATACCATATTTTCTTAGTGTTGTGTGATTTATTTTCGATTCTGTTCTGACTGAATTTCTGCATCCTCATTATGTCTGGTAACGTTGTTAAACAAACGCAATATACAATTTTAAAAAATAAAACTTTTCTATTTTTCGCAAGAAACAGATTTTTGCCAAACGATACATTATTAGATGTCGGCCATTTTGGAGACATGACATAAATAGCGAAGACGGATTTGAGATGTCAACAGATATCTTTTTTTACAAAGTAATGGAATAACATAACTTCAAGGCAGGTAAACTCACACATATAGTTTAGAACTCGGAGAAGCCAAATAAAAAACTTACGTACAGAGATTCGAGGCCCAGCTGATAAAGTATCTAAAACGCGCCTAAAGCGCGCTGAAAGCACGCGACGATACGCTGACCTAAAGCTGGTGAGCGTCGGGTACCTGTACGGAAGTAAAGTAAACCACCAAGAACCACAAAGTAAAAAGAGTAGCAATTGGTTGAACATTTGGTCAATATAAACTAACTATTATGTAAATAATGTAATTCTTGTAAAAGTTAATAAAAAAGTTTTAAACAAATAAATAAATTAGGTTAAGATCTATAAATATGTATATACCAAGTTGTAAATAAACAAATGTAATTAGTATAAATAATGTGAAAAAGAGTTAAAGGAACATATAGCTGGGAAAAATAGTATGAAAGAGCAAGACACGAAAGAAAGAAGAGTGACTAAGACTAGAATAGAAATGTGTAATATAAATTATGAACCACCTGTACCTCTATATCGAGCTGGGTTCTTTAACAAATTATTTTTCGCAGCAGACAATAAACTAAATCCCTACATAAATAAACAAAGCATAACAAAAAAATCCATACTCAAAAAACAAACAAAAAGCAAGCTGCCAATTAAGGATCTACCGAAATGATACTATTATATAATCACGTATATAAGGTTTAAATACCAAGGCAGAACATCAGCCGCCGCAAAGCTCCTCTGAGGATGATAATGCTGTAAATCATTCTGTATCCACAGAACTTGAACATGTATGTAGAACCTGTAATAATTTAACCTTAATAATAAAGAAATATTTGAACTTGATCTAGTTTAAAAAGGACTGAAAAGTTGAAGAATAGACAGGATAAACTGTAGGGTCTAAAATAAACAAGACAGTCAGGTTTTAGAAGTTCCAAGGGAAAAATAGTTAACTTTTTAAACTTTTTTAGTTTTTGTAAAGTTTTTGTAAGGTTGAAGGTCAAATATCGATTAGTTTATTTTCCAAAAGAAATTCGATTACTTAAGAAAACATAATATAGACATAATTGGAAATATTTAACGAATCTCAATATCCAGATATATTACACACTTTATTTGATGAATACAAGGAATTTAGCGCAGTGTAAGTTTAACACATACTGTCAGTAATGATATATTTACTAGTTTTCCTAAGAAACTGAAAACTAAAAGTAAATGTAATATTTTTGAATTCAACAACTTCTATCTTGTAGTCTATATAATAGCATATTAAAACTACTTTTTATTTATATGTCTATGATATTTTCAATGTAAGTTCATCATTATTTGTACATAGTAAATAGAGAAAATTAGGAAATATGAAAAAGGAGTCTTACACGATTTAAAAAAGGAGTCTTACACGATTTAAACAATACCTTCAATATAAATAAATTAACGGAGACTAGAATCGCTGCTAAGAAATCCTCGAGTCAGCTTCCGAGCTTCGTAACTTTTAAAAGGAATTTAAGGAGTATCCTTATGAAAAATCTTCTTCTTAATGCGCAGTCTTCACGAAGGTTGGTATCCATATAGCTAAACGAACTTTAGAAACTGCTACTCGAAAAAACATCACCCAAAGTACATCCAAACCATCTTCGCATGTCTTTCGGCCAAGAATTTTGTAGTTTTCCGATCGATCGTTTGCCTTTTTTTCAATAATTAAATGCAGCAATTCGTATTTTGGGTCCCGCATTATCTGTCCGAAGTATTGAGTTTTTCTTATTTTCATGGTTGTTAGTTATTCTTTCGCTTTATTCATTCTTACTAGCACGCGAAGAAGGCGTCTATAAATGTAAATTTCAAATGCTTCCAGTTGTTTTTCTGAGGTGGCATCAAGCACTCAAATCCATACAATTTCACGAATAATACATACGCTTTCGCCATTCTTATTCGGAGTTCGATGGAAAAATTTATTAGTATTTATATATGTCACTCAGGCTTGTTTAGTTCTGGAATATATCTCCTTTCTTGGATCCCATTTTTCATTTACCATATATTAGATCTTAAATACTTAAATGTGGGAACCTGTTCTACGGTGCTGTCCTTGATTTAGAGAGGTTCAGGTGTAGATTTTTCTTTGTCATTACCATCTACTTAGTTTTTCTTATATTCAAAGTTAATACCAATCTTTCGCTGGCTGATACGACTCAATCGATCAGTTCCTGGAGATTTTTGATATTGTTTGCTAATAAAACAGTATCATCAGCATACCATATGTTGTTCAGTGTATTTCCATTAAGTGTTATGCCCTTAATGGACTTATATATGGCTTCACTAAACACAACATCAGAATAAATATTAAACAAAACTGGTAGAAGAATGCCTTACACCTTGGGTCGTTTTCATGGTTTCGGATCTTTCTAGCCCAATTTTAACTTCTACTGATTGATTCGAGTACAGACTTTTGATGATATTTAGATCTCCCTTATTTATATTAGTTCTCTCTGGAATTTTTGTTAGTTCACACAGTCGAAAGCTTTACTGTAATCTATAAAACACGCAGTTCTATCTACATTTATATTTTTACCACGCTTAACTACTACATTTATTGAGAACAAAGCTTCGGGTGCTAATCAAGAGGGATTTGACTATGAAGTTTCATTTGAAAATAGACAATATTTTTAAATGAAGGTCCACTTATCTCATCTGGGTCAACTGCTTTTCCATCATTCTGTAGTTGTGTGGCATAAATAACTTCTTTTTTTGTTATTTCTGGTCCTTTCTCATTATCCCTGTTTATTTGTAGGTTTTTTGATTTATGTTCATTGAAAAGTTATTCTGTAGATTGCTCTCATGTCCTTATTTTGTTTTTAGAATCTAATACAATTTCATTACTTCCATTTCCCAGAATTGTTTCTTGTTTTTTTCACCTTCTTATGTAGGTTGAATTTGTCGGGTTTTTCTTACAGTTTCTCTACCGAGTTTCTCTACATTTTCGATGTATTGCTCTGTTCAGTTCGTTATACTTTGAGACATCTTTCGTTTTATGTAATCGTCTTGCGTTCATCAGATTTAGTATATCTTCTGTCATCCATTCCTGTTCTTAGTGTTCCATACGGAACACTTATAAGATCACTTCGGTGTCTGTTTGTCTGTCCGTCTGTCTGTCACACACGATTTTCTCCAAAACTATTTGACATAGAAAGTTGAAATTTGGTACTAATATAGGAATTGATGGCCTCATTACAGCCATGTAGTTTTGAAAGTTAAAATTTGACTTAAGGGATTAGTTTTGGGGGGTCAAATGGGAAGTGAAAAAAAAATTACCAGGTCCTCGAGTGGGGTGTCAAATGGAAGCTTGTAGAAACACGAGCTCAAAAATATATATAATGTAATACTTACGAACACTTTTCTTTGTATTATTTTTAAAAAATCGTGAAAAATCGCTGTCCTCCTCCCTTATCTCGAAAAGTACTGATCAAAAAAATTTGGAAAAAATTCTGGAATATTCTCCACAGAGCGTAGATTGAACGAAAATTCTCACGAGTGCATTACCTTTAGTAATTTATCTGGTTTATAAAAAAAAAACAAAAATTTCAGCTTTACTGAAAACTAATTACGTTTTCAGTAAAGCTCGGAAAAAAAAAACTGTTGAAAACTCATTTGGGTGTGCTTTGTGAAGTCATTGATCATTTTATACCTCCGTAACCAAAGTTTTTATATTAAAAGCAACAAATGTACGGAACATAATTGCGCAACTTCAACTTTCACTTGACCGGTTATTTCTTATTTTCTACGCGACCTATTTCTTCCTGCTGTATCGTTATTAATTCATTTTTACATATTTCCATTGTGATTCTACATTTTCTATGGAAAATAGCACCAGATAAATTAAAGGTTTAGAATTACATACCTCTAGAAAAGATTATGAATCATGCCTATACAACTGGAAAAGAAGAGTATTAATTGCGTATGCTTTATTTTAACATAGTTTTGACTCTTTTTAACTTAAAAAAAAAACAATTAGCTGTTACTAATTATACAGTAAATGTTGATTAAATTGTCGGTAATGTAGGTTAATTGACCTTCGAAATGTATCACACAATTAATGATGACCTCTGTAATGGCTTTATAATTTAACTTTTTATTAATAAACAAATATCGTATGTAATGATATAATTACGTAAATATATTAAAGTTAAAAGACCGCAATGCCGCACCACGCCGTTGCCTTAGGCAGTTATATTTATGTAAGTTCCATCAATTTGTAAAGAGTTTTAGT
The DNA here is from genome assembly GCA_019049505.1 of Pachyrhynchus sulphureomaculatus. NCBI lineage: Eukaryota > Metazoa > Arthropoda > Insecta > Coleoptera > Curculionidae > Pachyrhynchus > Pachyrhynchus sulphureomaculatus. Next base: position 61,376,429 of record CM032456.1, read on the forward strand.
AAATGCACTCCTAAATAGATTGGGTTATTGCAAAAGTTCGTCTCGATTAGAAACTGGATTAAATACAACATATTTTTATGAAAAATAGTACTTATTAATCAAATACTTTCCATCGTTTTACACGTAGGCTGAAAAGTTTTTCTGACACATTTGCATGAACATTTGGGCACGAGAAAGCTCTGCAACGTGTTGATGATTTTGAGCGCTGTTTGGACCTGTTTAAGCGCAATAAAAAGGATTTTTTTTCATGCGATATGTGACAATGGATGAAATATGGATCCACCACTACACACAGCTGAGTGGACAGCCGCCAGTGAAAGCGACCAAAGACACAACAGTCAGCTGGGAAGGTTTTGGCCTCTGTATTTTGGGATGAGCATCGAATAATTTTCATTCACTATGATGAGAAGGGAAAAACCGTCAATAGCGAATATTATATAAAGTTATTGGTGCGTTTGAAGGCAGGAATTGCAAAGAAACGGTCCCAAATGAACAAGAAAAAAGTACTCTTTCAACAAGACAATGCACTTTGTCACAAGTCAATAGATACGATGACAAAATTTCATGAATTGAAGTTCGAATTGCTTCCTCATCCACCGTATCCTCCAGATTTGGCCCCCAGTGACTAATATTTATTTGCGGACCTCAAAAAAATGCTCGCGGGAAAGAGATTTAGCTCCAATGAAGAAGTTATCGCCGAAACTATTTTGAAGGCAAAGAGAAATCCGTCTACAAGAAAGATATAGAAATGTTAGTAAAGCATTGGACTAATTGTATCGCTCTTGAAGGAGACTATGTTGATGAATAAAGTCGAATTTTGCAAAAAACTGTGTTTTAAGTAGCTAGACCAAAAACTTTTCAGCCTACGTGTTACAAGTTTTGAATTCTTTCTTTGTAGAAACTGCGTGGTTTCTCTTCAAAGAAAGTCGTAAGGTAGTTTTTGACTTCTGCCATAGAATCAAATTTTGCAGAGAACGAAATAGATAAACATTTAAAGGGGCAAGGTCAGGGATTCCTGACCTTGTCCCTTCAGGGTGGGTGCTAGATTTCGAGCGACATGTGGTCTAGCGTTGTCATGGTGAAAAATGATGCTATTTCGATTGACCAAATATGGACGTATTGCTTGAATTTCAACATTGAGTTGGTTGAATTGCTCACAGTACTTCTCCACAGTTATTGTCTGGCCACTTGGAAGAAGCTCGTAAAAAAATATTCCTCTACAATCCCACCAGACACATAACAACACTTCCATTGGATACAATTCAGCCTTTGTCATAGATTCTGCTTTTTCACTTCCATGCTTCCAGCTTCTTTTCCTTATTATGTTGTTATACACAACCTATTTTTCATCTCCAGTTATGAATTGATCCAAGAAAGGTTCGTTTTGTTGATGGGCGAGGAGAGAAATGGCTGTGGAAACACGGTTCAGTTGGTTCTGTCGAAACGTGAGGAACCCATATATTGAGTTTCGAAGTGTACCCAAGTTGTTTTAAGTGCCGAAATGCAGTCGAATTGTCAACCTTTAGTTTCTCAACAATCTCTTCAGTGGTCGTCCGTGGATTATTACTCTCTAAGTCACGGATAAAGTCATTATCAATGCCGGGATATCGTCAGAGCAAAGTTTATCGTTTAGAGTGAAGTCACCATTTCGAAATCGATCAAACCACTTTTTGACTGTCCTAAGAGCAGGAGCACGATCCAAATAAACGTCCTGAAAATTTTTTGATGCAGTTCTAACACTCATCTCTTTTTAAATTCATTTAACATAACATGACGAAAATGTAACTTTTAATTTTCCATTTGGAATATTACCCTTGCGCATATTTAATTTAATTAATTTAAATAAACTTTTCTTAAGGTTATATTAATTCACGAAGCATTTAGATAACTGTCAGTTAATAATATGATTATAAAAGAAACACCAGCACAGTCAAAGGTGCATGCTTCTGCCATCTATGAACTTTTGCAATCACCATAGTTGTCAATATTTATGGCACTGCTTTATATAAAATATAAACCCAATACTAAAGTTAAACGTGCATAGTTTTATAGTATTTTAAAGGCTTTATGTATATTTATGTAAAAAATCTTTATCATCTTTATAAAACTTATACTGCTTAATTTACTGAAAGGTGTAACTGTAAGCCAAATAAAGTTACGAAGCTGAGCAATACAAGGCTGGAAAATTCATTTTTATTAGGCGTCTTTAGGGACGAGATCCAAATGAGGCAACTCAGGAAGATATCAACAAATTTGCATCAAATACTGGTTGATGTCGCGAGAGATGTTTTCAGAGTCGGCAGGCTATATGACCAGATCATTCCAACCAGAAATTATCTGAGATATATCATTTGTAACTTCTCTGCATAGAACGATCAATGTAAATATAGACATCGGAGACCGTACAGCATATAATGGAAGATTGTTACGTATTGGTCGCATCTCAGTATAATAAAAGAGAATATACAACTGTGAAGATATTTTAGCAAGAGTTAGCGGAGAAACTAAACTTGCTACAAGTAGAGAATATGTCCTGTTACAACTGCATTTTGCAGTCAATTCAATAGGAACAGAGTTGCTGGCTCTATGGACTGACCGACAATTCGTAGGAAACGTACGTTACTCAGAGCTCGATAATATGGAAGGTGCCTCTTCAGAGTTCAAAGTCCTGATATATGAGCATTTCTGGGTTGAGGCAATGTTTTTCGTAGAGGTAGTTCAAAACCAGAGTAGTTAAGTTATAACAATATTAATAATAAGAAATAAAATACGTGTTTTTCGTAACAAATATATTTAAATAACTAACTTTATCAAATTAACCTTTCTACTAGCTGAATCTTCGAAGAGCAGTTCTTGGAGTTAATTTTCCTTTTATGTTATTATACGATGTTCAATAATTAATGAGACAAACTGCAATAGTGGGAAAACTACACTAAATGTTTTTAAATGAAACTTTCTGAGGGTCAAGTTGAAAACCTTGGGGACTGATTCAAATATAACCTAATATCTTCATTTACTATGTCAGCTCCGCTCGAAATGTGTACTCCGGAAAAGCAACGTTCAGTGATCAGATTTTTGTTTTCCGAAAATGTAAAACCGGACGAAATTTACTTGAGAATGTTGGAACAGTATGGTGAAAATTATTTAAGCCGCGGAAATGTGTATAAGTGGAATGAACAATTTAATTCAGGTAGAACAACTGTCACCGCTCTTCATTTCTCGAGAAGGCCAGTTGAAGCTTTGACCGACACTCTGCAAAATGGCATAAATGAACTTATCAGGGATGAGAGACGTATAAAAATTGGGACAACTGCTGAAAGCTGGAATGTCAGTACTAGAACCTTGCACTCCATCATTTATATGAAGCTGAACTATATCAAAACGTGATCGGGATGGGTTCCAAGACAGTTGACTCAGGACCATAAAGTCATTCGCATTTGGTTTGAACTCAAACGGCAGTTTTTAACGGAAGGTAATGACTTTGTAGATCATATAATAACCTGTAATGAAACGTGGATTCATTATTTTGAACCTGAATCCAAACGGCAAAGTCTTAAGTGAAAACATGAGAATTCTCGCGCAAAGAAAAAATTCAAAATTTATGCGTCTGTCAATAAAGTGATGTTAACGGTGGTCTGATACTCTCAAGGCCCAAATTGTAGTGAGTATTTAGAAGGTCAACGTACTGGGAACAGTGAGTACTATTCAAACATGCTTCAATAGAAAGTAAAGCCCGCAGTAAAAAGAAAACGCCAGGGTTCTCTCTCAACAGGTGTGATTCTGCTGCACGATAACGTCTGCCTTCATACCGCTGAGAAAAAGCGGAAAACAGTTTTTACGTCGCACCAAGTTCGAAGACAACGAAGCTGTCAAAAAAGCTGTACATGACTGACTCAGACAGCAAGGTGAACAGTTTTACACTACAGGAATCCGAAAGCTCCCGGAACGATGGGAGAAGTGCCTAAATCGTAATGGAGACTACGTTGAAAAGTAGTGTGGATTTCATTGTCATTGAATAAACAGTTTTTTGTCTCGTTAATTACCAAACGTCTCTCGTATTAATATTAAGAATCAAGTTACCTTCGATAACAGTCCTTGAAAAATGTCCTTCGTAGGGGCAAACTACTAAATCTCTACAAAACGCCCACATTGTCCCGAAAACGTTAAGTATCACTTCTGGTATAATAAGGAACAGCTTGAGCAATAAAATGGGTGGAACTAATCTTCTCGCTTCTACATTTGTTATAGAACCTTGAGCACTTTGGTTAACCAATGCCACTAGGACAAGAGTGACTAGTGAGAGAAGAAGCATCATTCCTGCAAATAAAAGATAACGTTTTATTTTAACCATAATAATTACTTTATTCCTATATACATAAAATAAATTATTTTAAGATTTCTTTAGAACAAAATTATTTTTATTAAAAGGAAGTTAAAAACAGGATGAATCTGAAAATCATCTTATATTCAGAGTTATTTCCAATTTTTACTGAGTAGTCGTGTGGAATTGAAATAAGATTAAATAAGACCGAAAAGTCAACGTTAGCTAATTAAAATGTTTTTACTTATGATACTTTCAAAAGAGTTTTTTTCCCACAGGCGTAGCACAATTAGTAATTATTTTGAACTATGGTTAACAGCAGGATTATTCAGGATTACGTAACATTAATTAGAATCTTAAAATAGGGAAATTTATAGTTGTGGCACTTGATAAAGGTGTAGATTTTCACGAAATTCATATAGACATATTTACATATTCTGGTGAGTTATGAGTTCGCCTATCAGCTCTTGAAGGGAATACACTTGGGATACTCTTGGGATATCCTGTGTATATATTGATAGCGTATGATGCGAGAATACGCAAATATTTGGGATACAGTATTTTTTGCCTCCGCAGAAGAAGTAAGGTTCTTAATATTTGAAGGTGCTCTAGTGTACTAAAGCCTTTTCTGAATCCGACTGGTTCTCTGGATCGATAAGCGTCCAATTTCTTTGCTAGTCTCGCAGTTATTACTTTAATTTTTTTTTTATAGGTCTAGCACACATGCTGCAGGGAAGTCACTAAAGCGCTCCAGGAGCGGCATGTGTGCGGACCTTCTCACTGCATAGTGTAGGCATAATACATAAAGCTGAAAGAAAATTTTATTCCTATGTCGCACCCAAAATAAATTTAAAAGCATGAATTGATAGTGAACTTAAATTTTGCCATAATTTTAATTTCTACGCTTTTTATAGCCTCTCTTTTTTTATGGGTCTAGCACACGTGCTGCAGGGAAGTCCCTAAAGCACGACAGGAGCGACACGCGTGCCGAAAACGCAATTCACGTTGTTCTTGAATCGCTGTAAATTGTACTCGGTGGAAACACAGCGCTGGGCAAATTATTCCAATGATGTTCTCCATATAAAAGACTGCTTGAAAAGCGTTGTACGAGGAGTCACAAGCTGAACCTCATACGAATGTGAAGCACCAGCGCGACGTGTATTTCTAACATGCACCGCTTTGGGAGGAATTAAGCGGGCTACATCCTTCGAACACTTTCCATGAAAATACTTGTAGAACAGACTCAAGTCGCCAACCGTTTTTCGATGTTCCAGCGAATCAAGGCCGCCGGTCTGTTTCGGGTCTCTAATCAGACGAACAGCTCTTCTCTGAACAGAATCCAACAAATACAATGTATGTTTGGGAGCGGAGCCCCAAACATGGGAGCAGTATTCCATAGTTGGTCGAATTTGAGCTTTGTAAAGAATTAACAGTTGTTGTGGAGTATAAAGCTAAATAATAGTGATAATGGCAGGGTGTTGAGGAGGCGGACCTCTGTCGTACAAATAGCTACAGCACCACCACAACAACAACAACCACAGACGATCCAAACAACCGCCTCAGCCGAAACTACTCCCGATAGTTTTACCAGATACGACATTGTAGGTGATGAAAATTGCCTTTTCCGTGCAGTTAGCTTACACTTATATGGCCACCAAAACCATCATGAAAAACTCCGAGAGGTTGCTCTAAGATATATACAACAAAACTGGTCGGAACTTCACACATTTTCATTACTTGAAGACGACGACATGAAACACTTCAATAACTACTATAACTATATGAAGAAAAATGGCACCTATGGAACGAGCCTGGAGATACTTGCCCTCTCGGAAACTCAGAATAGCAACTTTCACATCTTCTCAAAACAACGAAGAACAAGGGATACAAAAATAACTTTTAGGGTTACATCAACAAAAATAAGCACAAGAAAACACACCGAAACTATTTACCTTCTACTAACAGGCAACCCAATGTCGGGACACTTTGAGCTTCTGACACCACAAAACCCTAAAAACATTCCAAACAACACAAGCGACGTAACGGTCAAGGACGTCGCGGGAAATGGCAGCTCGACCAAAACGATGAAAACCGGGCAACTGAAAATGGACCTGCCAAAAGTGTTGTGCCGGCGAGTAAGCCGACACCCACCAAGGCGGGAAACTCAAAGCAATGCATGAGTTACACTACAGGAATCAACAAACACACCATGCGTTGCTATAATACTTTATAAATTTTAATAAATAACTTACGGATAGTAGGCTGATTGGTCTATAGTTGGTTAATTTAGACTTACCCCCTTTTTTGAAAAGCGGGATCACCACAGTATTATTCCAGTCTCGAGGTACATCGCACATATCGAGACACTTATTATACAATATGTCTAGCATTTGTAATTTGGACTCTCCGCCTTGTTACAACATTTCGACAAGTATCCCGTCTTCATCTGCTGCTCTTCCTCATGCCATTTTATTTAAAGAATCTTGTATTTAGTATCTTGTGATGTTGAGAATATCTTCAGATATTTCATTCAATACTCGTATTCCAACTGACTCGCTTTTGCCTGGTGGTGTGTCTACTCTATATTCATTTTTAGTTCATTCGTTTGAGTTATTATTTGGTTGTTCTCATCTACTAATTTTGTTATTTTTAGTTGTCCTTCATTTAATGATCTTTGTAAAAGTTTTGTACCCTTTTTGTTCTCCAGAGTTTCTTCAATTTTCTCACTGTCATAGTTTTTTAATACATTTCCTTATATTGTTATTCAAAGTTTTTATTATATATATTCACATGCCAAGTGTCTTGTTTCATGGATTTTCGTCTTTTTATTATTTTGATTGTTTCTTTGGAGAATTTTTCTCCATGATATTTCTCGAGAGAGCTAGTTCTTTCGCAGATTCTACAATATCAGGTGTACAAGTATGAAATGCGTATTTCAGATGGTGCACCAATGCAGTTTATGCTATAAAGATTTGATACTGCGCCATTTTGTTGGGTGCTCAACAAGTGTCAGACGCGGACGAGTGATAAATTGGAAAAGTGTGTGTAGTGTTGTGTTGTGTTCAATATATCGAAATTTATACCGAACAAAGAGCATTCGCGGACAGCTTTAATTTTTTGTTCTCCTTTGAAGAAAACTGCTGTTAAATCATACCGATTACTTTGAGAAGGTTATGGTGAACATGCTCCATCGCAAGATACGTGTGACCGATGGTTTCGGCGTTTCAAAAGTGGTGACTTCGAGGTTGCAGACAAGGAACGTGGAAAACCGCCAAAAGATGTGGAATTGCAAGCATTGTTGGATGAAGATGATTCGCAAACACAAAAAAAACTCACCGAACAATTGGGTGTTAGTCAACAAGCTGTTTCCAATCGGCTACGAGAGATGGGAAAGATTCAGAAGATCGGTAGATGGGTACCCCATGAGATGAACGACAGGCAAATGGAAAAGCGCAAAAACTCGTGTGACATTTTGCTCGCTCGGTACAAAAGGAAGTCGTTTTTGTATCGTATAGTTACAGGAGATGAAAAGTGGTTTTTTTTTGAGAATCCCAAGCGCAAAAAAAACATGGGTAGACCCAGGCGTACCATCCACATCGACCGCAAGACCGAATCGCTTTGGCAGAAAGACGATGCTCTCTGTTTGGTGGGACCAGAGGGGTGTAGTCTATTATGAGCTGTTAAAACCTGGGGAAATGGTTAATATTAAACGTTACCCACAACAATTGATCGATTTGAACCGTTCGCTGCTTGAAAAAAAGCCAGAATACCGAAAGAGGCAACACAAAGTCATTTTTCTTCATGACAATGACAAAATATATATATATATATATATATATATATATATATATATATATATATATATATATATATATATATATATATATATATATATATATATATATACAGTAGAACCCTGGTTATCCGGATTTGTCTTTTATTCATTCAAAAAATAAACACCAATACTTTAAACCGATGTATTAACGTTTTTAATATATAAATAGGTACATACATTATAAAACAGTGAAATAGGTATATATGCGCTTCTGTTTCATACTGCATCTTCTTTTTCTCGCTGCAATGTTTCTCCATCTATTAAGAAGAAGCAAATCCGCTGGGGTTGCCTCTGGTTGTTGTTCGATATACATCAAAGCTTTTTCCAAAGAAGCAAAACCTTCTTGATGAGAGATCTTAGTGGGAGACTGTTCATCCACCGCCGCTTCGTCATCGCCATCTGATTTTTCGGTTTCCTGAAAGGCATTCGTTATTTCTTCAATACTCATTTCTTCTTCTAAATCAACTGCTGTAATCCATTCAACAACATCTTATCTTGTCACATTTCCGCATCCTTTTAATTTTTGCATTAATTCAAATAAACTTTTTTCTTTTTCTTCTATCTCTCTGTCAAAATTTGAACAGGACATTTCTCCATGGCTTCTCAATTTCAAAGCTAATGCATTTAATAGAGTATCATTTTCACTGTCATTATAGTCCTCAAAATCAATAACTTTTGACCAAGATTTTTGAATAGTGGTAGTACGCACAGAATCCCAAGCTTGACTTACCCAGTAAATAACATTTTTCAGTGTAACCTTTCTCATCTCATTGATAATATCCTCCTTTTCTGTGTATTCTAACAGATGTTCAAGATATAAACGCCTATCCTTTTTTCTAATGTTTTCGAGGATGCCTTGATCCATTGGTTGCATTATGCTGGTTACATTTGGAGGAAAAAATCTTACAACAATTTCGCCCACATGAAGTCCTTCTCCAGGGTGAGACGAGGCCTTATCCATTAACAAAATTGCTTTAATAGGAAGACGGTTTCTGTTCAAAAATTTAGTCACAGATGGCACGAACTCTTCTTCAAACCAGTTAGTAAATAAGGTAGCATCCATCCATGCGCCCTTCTGACTTTTGTAAGAGACTGGTAGGGCTTTGGGTGAGACGTCTTTTAAAGCTCTTGGACGTGCAGACTTGCCAATCAGTGGGATTTTGTGCTTGCCAGATGCATTGGAATATACCATTATAGTTAATTTTTCCTTACTTCGTTTGTGCCCAGGATCTGATTTTTCCTGTCGAGATGCCAATGTTTTTGATGGAAGCATTTTATAATTCAGACCAGTTTCGTCACAATTGTAAATTTGATCACATATGTATCCACAATCTTCGATTTGCTTTTTAAAGTTCTGCTTAAACTTCTCAATTGATGACACATCAGCAGAAAGTTTTTTACCACATACAGTCAGTTGTCGTACACAGTACCGTTTTTTCCAGCGGTCAAGCCATCCAGAACTGGCGGTAAACTGATCTATCTCTGGGAATTGCCTACTAATCATTATTGCTTTCTGTTGTAAAATTGGACCCGACAGAGGCACACCTGTTTGATCTCTGTTGGTTAAACCACATGAATAAAGTTTCGTTAACCTTTTCATAGTCGCCGGTTTTCATTGATTTTCTTCCTGAGGACGAGGAGGCTTGATTTATACACCACTCTTCTATTTTTGTGCGGTTTCTTTTCCAATCTCCAACTGTTACCTCACCTACTCCATAATCTCATGCAACAACTTTAATTGTCTCTCTTGCTTCAATTCCTCTGATGGCTTTTAATTTTTCTTCAATAGGAACGACGATTCTTTTACGCTTGTTTTGTGTTGTTATAATACGACAAACAAAAATTCAAACAAAGCAGTTCGTATTAATTACACTTAACTACCAGAACTCTAACCAAATAAATTATGTGAGTATACTCGTACTTTTCCGTAGTAAACGCTATAACGCACTGCATTCACGCAAATTTACTTGCTGAAAGAGTCCAAAAACATAAATAGGGGAACCCCTCACACGGGCCAGGGGGATTCCCCGAAGGCTCCGACGATTTTAAATGGAAATATGTACATACATATTTTAGAAGCTCGGTTAATACGCAACATAGACGCGCGTACCTCGGATAATCAGGTTCTTAGATTGGCTCGGTTAATCCGGAACTCGGATAATAGCGACTCGATTAATCGGGGTTCTACTGTATATATAGATAAAGTATAACGTGAGAATAAGCAAATATTTGGGACACAGTAGTTCTTCTTTCCTCCACAAAAGAAGTAAAAAATTTATAAACTTAGGCCCTGCATTGTTACGATAATTTTTTTAATGATAAGAAAGACGTAAAAAACTTAAAAAAAAGTAAATTAATAATTAAAAACATTTCCAAGTAAGTATTTAAAAATGCAATTAAGTTATGTTTAAACGCCGTAATTATGTATGGGCTTATTACAAATTAATAAAATCCATCATATTTTCGTCACCAAATCCTATTTATTTCTACTGGTAAACCAAACATAACCAAATTATTAAATCCACGAACAAGTTCTTGGATTTGTTTTTAGTCGTATGTTGACCGAAAAAGTTATTCAACACCTGATAAGTGTGTCAATAATTCAAATCATTTCCATAATTTATATCAAATTATAATTTTACTTTTACCATGAAATTTATTGTTAATTAGGTTAATTAATTTAGTTGTTACTAGAAAAAAGTCAACTTAGCTATTTAGATCTATACATAAATTACGAACTTTCTCTACGAATCCAATAAAATTTTATTGAATATTAAAGCAAAGGATCTCGCATGAAACAAAATGAAAAAATTTAAAGGCAAGAAGCAAATTATTATTGAAACATTGTGTTGCAACCTGTTAATCGTTGTAGCGATTATTTTTAACAATATGCACAATTAGTTGAATGCTTTATGTTTTCCTGTAAACAGTACTAAAATATAGAACACAAAAATTTACCTCTGAAACAGTTCCATAAATTCTAATGGTATTTACCATCGTTATTTCTTGTGTAAATATCATTTATTTATTTACAGCTCATAGTATCTATCCTCTTATTTTTTGTAATTTATGTAAATGGAATCTGTGCTCTTACTTCTTGTTCAGTTCCTGTCAGATATTTAAAGTTTTAGGCTCGTTTGCCCTTAATCCATCGTTATGGATTAAACAATAGAGGGAAGCTTTTAATGAATGACTATAAATACGGCACTTAGTTACGTGAGAATTTGACACATTTTTGTAGTTAATTCGTTGACGTTTTATACTGGGCCACGCTAGAGTTGCGTTACCAGATTAATAGTGTGGTTGGCAGATTTGTTCCCTTGTTTATTCTTTTATTTTTATCTAATCTATTCACAATCTCTGTTTTTTTTGATATCTGACAGTTTCCGTAGTGTTTGTTTTACAAAAAAAAAATAATGTATCTGCCAATGAATGACTATTGATCATCTTTGAAACCACGTGTATAATAAAAGTTCGAATTGTATGTTTTTAGTGTTCCGTACGGAACACTTATAAGATGACTTCGGTGTCTGTCTGTTTGTCCGTCTGTCTGTCACACCCAATTTTCTCCGAAACTATTTGTCATATAAAGTTGAAATTTGGTAATAATATAGGAATTGATGGCCTCATCAGAGCCGTGTAGTTTTGAAAGTTAAATTTTGACTTAAGGGGTTAGTTTTGGGGGGTGAAATCGGAAGTGAAAAACAAATTTTTTTACTAGGTCATCGAGTGTGGTGTCAAATGAAAACTTGTGAAAACACGAGTAATATATATATATATATATATATATATATATATATATATATATATATATATATATATATATATATATATATATATATATATATATATATATATATATATATATATATATATATATATATATATATATATATATATATATATATATATATATATATATATATATATATATATATATATATATATATATATATATATATATATATAATGTAATACTTGCGCACACTTTTCTTGTATTATTTTTAAAAAATCGCGAAAAATCGCTCCCCCCCTTATCTCTAAACGTATTGATCAAAAAATTTTGAAAAAATTCTGGAATATTCGCCATCGCGTGTAGATTGAACGGAAATTATTACGAGTGCATTATCTTTAATAATTTATCTGGTATATAAAAAAAACAAAAATTTTAAGGTCATCCGTTTTCAGTAAAGATTGGAAACAAACTTTGTTGAAAACTCATTTGGGGTGTGTTTTGTGAAATCACTAATCATTTTAATTTTTTATTTTAAAAGCAATCAACGTACGGAACACTAATTGCGCAAGTTCAACTTGCACTTGACCGGTTATTTCTTTTCAGGTTAGTTCGGGTTCGGAAATAAAATAGAACATAGATCAGTACTTGAATAGTGTATATGGCGTATTGGATTTTGGGATAACATATTTTCTAACCAAAAAATAGACTATAATTTTTTTTTTTAATTTTTTCTATTAATCGCCGTATTAAGTCGTTTAAAAACAAAAGTTTTCCGTTCATAGTAATTGTTGAAAAAGTAAATTTGCTTCTATTTTCGAAGTTAAATTGTAAAAGAAAGCAAGGATATTCAATTTGGAGTATGAATATATAATTGCTAAACCTTCAAGAATTTAATGTTTATTTCATTACTATCTGGTAATTTGACAGACAAGTACGAAAACAATATTTATGATATATTGTGTATATAAAAAATAGTAGGAGAGTTTTCTGAAAACGTTTTAATTATCTACTTCTCGAGAAAAGCGAAAATAATGATCTCATCAAATCTTTGACCTCATTTTTACTTTCAATATTACCTTAATATAAGTAAATATAATAAAGTAAATGCATTTTTAAAACGGGATGTTTGATTTTACTAGCAAAATCCAATGCAAAAAGTGGTTTTAACTTTCACAATTCGTAGTGTTTGTCTGGTGACTATTGAACACCAATAGGGGGCAAAGTTCTAGTCAAAATTTGATACTTATCGAATGGGTGGCAATGAAAGAAACATAAGAAGCAGTTTGATGTCAATCTAGTGATTAGTTTGTTTTTGGCAGCCAAAAAATTGGCAGTTTGTCAAAAATGAATAATTAAAAGGAACTTAGTCTCGATGAGGTTTTGATTTTAAATTTGGTACACATATAATATTGGAATGGAACCTATAATTTTTGATGGATATAGCTTTAGTGGCCAGAAGTACAGATCGAAGAAGTTTATATACTTTTAATGGTATTAGGAGAATTTTTCTTAGTTTTTGGTTACAAAACAAACTAACCTGAATAAACTTTAAGCATAAATATTTATGGTCAAATATATAAGGGGTTAAAGGAGTGAGAGAGAGAGGATTAAAGGGGTTGCTTCGAATTTATCATGTTATATGTCCTTCTCAGAATTCTTGGAGTCATGGAATCTGAAGCTATTTTTTCTGTGTTTCCAATTGTTCAAACATGTAAGGACTTAATGAGGTAAGAGAGGAGGATAGAGGGGTTGCTTCCTGTATATCATCATATTCTTGGAGTCAAGAAATCAAAAAATTGTTATTTTTTCATTATTTTGAATTGGCCAAACATCTAAAGATTTAGTGAGGTACGTGGGGCGAGGGTTGGAGGGATTACATCGAATATGTGTTATTAGACGTCCTTTTCAGAGTTCTTCGAGTTGACGAATCTGAAAATTGTGTTATGAGGAGTTTGAATTAATTATGAGGGATTTCTAAGAGAGGGCGTAATTTGTATTATATCGCATCGGGGTCTACTTTTGCTATATTCATGGTGAAGCATCATCATTAGACTTTAATGTTTAGTGTATGTCATTTTGCCAAAGAGTAAACAACATATTTTTTTTTTGAACATTGACTATGCCGAATTACGTGTTCAAAAAACGCCATTTGCGGGTAGCGTTATTTTTCTTGTTTAATTTGAAGAAAAAAACTCTTCTGAAAGTCATCGATTGCTGTCAGAAATGTGTGGTTATTATGTTTCATTGAGTACTGGTTTCGACGCTAAAAAGTGGTGACTTCGAATAGAGATAAAACGTCCACGTCAGCCAAAAAAGTTTAAAGATGAAGAACTGGAGGCATTAGCCGATGAAGACCCGTGCCAAATGGAAAAAGAACTTGCAGAATCATTAGGGGTTGATTGCACAACCATTTCTAAGCGTTTACATGCAGTGGCAATGATTTAAAAGCAAGGAAATTGGGTGCGTATGAATTAAAACCCGAGAGACGTTGAAAGGCGATTTTTCACCTGTGAACTGCTTCAACGGTACAATTGGAAAGGTTTTTATCATCGTATCGTAACTGGTGATGAAAAATGAATACGCTACGATAATCTAATGTGCAAAAAAATCATGGATGAAGCCCGGTAAACCATCAACATCCTCGCCAAAGTCGAATATTCCTGCTCCAAGCTTATGCTGTGTATCTTGTGGGATCAGCTAAGTGTAATGTATTATGAGCTGCTCCAACCCAACAAAACTGGAGAACATGAGTGACAACAATTGATGTAATTGTGCCGAGCGTTGAAAGAAAAACGACCGCAAATCTGCCAAAAGACAAGACAAAGTAATTTTTCAACATGACAACGCTCACATGTTGCAAAACGTGTGGGAAACGCTAGAAGTGCTTGGATGGGATGTTCTACCTTACCCGCAGTACTCACCAGATATTGTTCTTTCTGATTATCTCTTGTTACCGAAAACTTCCCCCAAAATTAATTCAAACACCTAATATTTTTTCATTATTTTTGTCTGGTCAACCTTCTAAGAAGGTATTAAGTAAGGGAGGAGGTTAGAGGGATTGCTTCGTACATATTTAATTAAAAAATTGTAATATTTTTTCAATATTTTCAATTAATCAAATGTAAAACTTTACCGAGGTAGCGAGGGAGGGGGGGTTAGAGAAGTTGTTAGGCATATCCAACTCTATATCGTATTTTCATGGTTTTTTGGATCGAGAATTTTAAAAATTGTATCATTTGTTTTCATTGTATTTATTAAGATCCGTGCATAAAGTAATTATATTATTAATTAATTTACATTTGTAATGGAATAAGTTATTTTGTATAGAGAGAGATTATTTTGGAACTGTATGTTTATAAAAAAAAGTACTGGGTAAGCGATTACCAATTTTTTGAAATGCGACTGCGAGGAAAGGCGTGTACAAGCCTCTAGTAGATGTCTAAATGCTGTTGGCATGTGTTATTTTATGATAAAATTACTTGATTTTTTAAAAAGACATAAAGCAACATATTGAATTTACCTATCATGTATGCTCGAACGTAGTCTCCACCGTGTGAACATGTCCACGTGTCTTCGTAGTATCTGATATGAACACACACTATTAATATCAGCCTGTAAAATAAAAACAAAAAAACCATAATTAAAAACTACGATTCATTTTCGTGATATACACATAATATTATTCTGTCACTAATAGTATATTTATGTTGATTTTTTAATTATTACTGAATGCAAACAAGTAGGCTAAGTTGTGGTGAAGGTCAAGAAAGTGTTAACAAAACTAATTAGGTGTTATTGGTAATGTGACTAGGTTTTCAATTATAAAATTAAGTTGCAACAAAAGGCAATTACTATTATACAATTCCTTCTTTATCTCCAGGAAAGACCCCGACTACTGATGTAATGGAAAGTACTATCTAATAGTTTAATTTCTAAATATTCTACGTAATGTACATCCAAACATGACGCTTGTTTGTTTATCTTTCGTAGTCGAATTTACCTATTTTTAGGCTTTATTTTATATAACATTTTTCGTAGTTCAAAATAATAAATCAAAAACAGACTTTAATTACTAAATGGTAATCTATGCCATCGCAAATCTTTTAATACGAACTTTGGCCGAAATATCTGCGCTGCCGTTGGCTCACCTTCAGCACGAATTTTTCAATATCGAATTTGTCTAAGCAGGAAATGATTTAGAAAACGATCAGGCTTGTTAAGGATTTTCTTCTGTCAAATTGACAAATGAAAATTCCAGTGGTTCCTAATGAAGCCAGTTTTTAAATTGTTGCATGAAGAATTAGGAATGAAAAAAAGTTTCTGTACAATAGATCTTCAAATCTTTATACCAGAGCAGAAACTGGCGTGGAAAGAAATTTCTCAAGGCTATTTGGCCGCTTTGGAGCGCGATTGGAGTTATTTTTTGCGAATTATCATATGCTACGAGACTTAGGAGTTCTATTGGTGTTCTCTTGAGAAGCAAGAGTAAATGTAATGAATTTATAAGGGCTCCACACCTCCAAAGAAGGTAAAAACTCGTCTTCTAAAAAGTTAATGGCGACCATTTTAGGGACACTGAAGGAATTTTGTTACGACATCCACGCCATAGCTTTGATTCGTGGCTTTGCGATTTTCTTATGTTCAAACATCTGAAGAAAGGACTTAGGGATCGAAAATTTTCCCCAGCTGACGAGTCGAAAGCCGCGGTAGGATCGTTTTTTGAGGCGCTAACAATACATTTTTTTTTGGTTGGAATGAAACAACTGAAGAACCACTGGATTAACTGTAGTAGGGTAGGCGGCAGTTATGTAGAAAAATAATTTTTTATGTTCTGAAAGTTTTTCTTTAGAGGTAGAAAACACTCTTGTTTAGAATAATAAAAAATAATCTAAGATTTCTACTGTTGTATCAATGCAACAATTTTATTTATTTCTTAAACTGAACGAACTTCATATTTTGGTATTTATTTATTGTCCTTCCATTTGTCCATTATCGAATGCATGTTCCGTCATATCATGACTAGCACGACTCGTCAGCCGAGTTAGGATCGTTAGAGAGTAGATGAAAATCCAGTAATTTATTACCGTACTCGCGTAATATAGTAGCAAGCATAGTTGTCCGTCCAAATACCGTGTAACTAGATCGGTAGAGGAATTTCTAACAGAGACAGTTAATCGCTAAATAACCGCTAACACCACCATTTATGAGTCGTAAATCCGCGATCAAGAATAAAATTGGTGTGCGCGCCCCATCAATATACAGCTCGTCAGCCCACATTATAATTTAATATTGGGTGGACATGAGTAAACCTCAAAAAAAAAAGTTTTTAGACCTGCCAGAAGCTGACAAATTTTTTTGAGTAGCACACTAGTTTACCAGTATTTTTTCGAAAGTCTGGAATGTTTGGAACATGATGCCAGAGTAGTGCAACCCAAATTGACGGTATTAACGTTAACTAATAAGAGCCAGTCACTTACTCTTTTACCTTTTTCCAAATAGTCAATCATGGTAATACCGTCAGCCCCAAAAAAACAATTGTCACTTTTCCCGTCGTTTAACCAGTTGTCGTTTCTTTCGGTGCAGTTTCACTTTTGCCAAACCACTGCTTTGGCTACCATTTTGTTTCTGGAGTATAATGGTGGCCTATCCTCGTGCGTCCATGGTTTAAAGTTAACAAACGCGGAACTTCATGCAGGATATTATGTACCCATTATTAAAAAAGCACAGATATTTTTATATGTTAATGTCCTTAAAACAAAAGTCAAAGAGTTTGAATAAATTAAAATTTTTGTTTTTTTTTTTATCACGAGAGTAGCGTCACCTTACCCTAGTGTTTTTAAATACTTAAGAATGTTAAGTAATCAATTAAAAAAAATCCATGATGAGGTTAAAAAGGGCGCGAAATTTGAATATTTATTCAGCTATTTATTTTAATATGGTCACAACAGCTGAACGTTAGAGGGGGACGGTAGTTTCACAATTAGTATAAGATATGTCAGATCCAGTTAAAAGATTTAAATTAAGTTCTATAATAAGATTGGCATCAAGTATGGATTCCAAAGATATATATATATAGCCAACCATATATATATAGGGCAATGAGGGCTTTAATGAAAGGTTTTCGATTGGTTTTAATTTATTTGTTTTTTCAAGGATTTAAGTCGAATATTGGTGAATGAGAGAGAAAGTCACTCAAAATTGTTGGCATCCCTTAGATATAAAACTTTTCAGCAATGGCACCTTAAATTGAGAATGTGCTAAAAAGGACTGGTATTGAACTTATAAGCAGAAATTATTAGTTGATAAATATGTAAAAAGTGCTACACTTAATGGATTATGTTATATCTAGGTATTATTAGAATTAGAATTTAATGTTTCAATATAAATCTGTTTTGTTGATTATAATCAACAAGATGGCAAATGTTTTCGCGCCATTTTGAACGCCGAGAAAATTCATCGGTCGATTTTTATTTCTTCTACCTGCATCCAGGGCACCTCCACGTGGTGACGGTGGGCAACGGTGTTACTCCACTAGCCGGCAGAGTCCCTGGATAACGGCTTAGATGCCGTCATGGCAGGTAGAAGAAAGAGAATTACGATGCAGGGACTCGGAAACCCAGTATCGGCGGTTGGTCAGGGTCGGAAAGCGGGCCCGCAGCCGTCGTCATCCAGCGACCGTAGCTCTTCATGTGTGGGTGACTTGGCTCATGTAGAGTATAATGCTACAAGAAAACGGTCTCACGGTACAAGGCTTTTCATAAGTGCGATAAAAACAGTGATTCATTTTGTTATATTTGCTGTCAACACGTATTGAGTAAAATGGGGTCACCGATAACGGATAAGATTAAAACCTTATATAAGGATTGTTTTAACATTGAAATACAGCACCAGGATATAGATTGGGTTCCCCACATCATTTGCAGTTCTTGCAAAATAATGTTGTACATCAATAAGAAGGCGATTAAATATTCCAGACCAGCAATATGGAATAGACCATACAGTGAAAATGATTGCTACTTTTGTATGAATGTTGTATCTAGGCATAACTGAAAAAATAAAAGCACTATTACTTATAACGATGTTTCGACAGTAACAAGACCAACTAAATTAATTCCGCCTCCTGAACCACTTGATGCTGATGTTATGGAAACAAATGATTTTACCTTATCAGTTCATGCCGAAAACATTGAGACTGTCGAAAAAGATTCAAACACTGTTACTAATAAATCTTCTAGTGACAACCTATCATATACTACTGACACAGATAAAGAATTTCTACCATACAACCGTAAACCAGAACCAATACTCGTATCACAGTCAGAACTTAGTGATCTAGTCAGAGATTTAGGCTTATCCAAAGATGGTTCAGAGCATCTTGCTTCCTTTTTAAAGAAAATACATTTACTTAAGCCAGAAGCTACGATTTCTTATTATAGAAACAGAGATGAAGAATTTCGAAAATATTTCACAATGGACGAGGAATTGTCACTTTCATATTGTACCGATGTAAAAGGTCTAATGGATGAATTTCAAATAACTTATACGATCCTGAAGAATGGAGACTGTTCATTGATTCTTCTAAACGGAGCATTAAGGCAGTTTTGCTGCATAATACCAACGTTTACGCTCCCATTCCGATTGCTCATTCCACAGTTATGGAAGAGCAATATGAAAAAATGAAGCGGCTTTTGATAAAAATAAAATATGCTGATCATAACTGGAAAATTTGTGGAAATCTGAAAATTGTAACAATATTGCTTGGCCAACAGTCAGGGTTTACACTTTATCCCTGTTATAAATGTCTGTGGAATAGCAGAGACAGGGAACGTTATTATAAGAAAAAAATTTGGCCAACAAGAGAATCGTTCACTCCTGGTGAAAATAATGTATCGTTTCCATCATTGGTAGATCCAGGAAAAGTTCTTATTCCCCCGCTTCACATTAAGCTTGGACTTATGAAGCAATTCACGAGAGCATTAGATACAAACGGCCCATGTTTCAAATATTTACATAAAAAATTTCTGAAATTTTCTGAAGCTAAAATTAAGGCAGGCGTATTTGACGGGCCACAAATAAGAAAATTGTTTCAAGATTCATTATTTGTTACTAAAATGAATAAAGTTGAAAAAGCTGCTTGGCTTAGTTTTAAAGAAGTCGCAACAAACTTTTTGGGAAATAATAAAAGTCCTAAGTACAAAGAAATAGTCGAGAAAATGGTAAAAAATTTTCAAACATTAGGATGCTTAATGAATCTAAAATTACATTTCCTGGACTCCCACATCGATGATTTTCCAGATAATCTTGGTGATTATAATCAGGAGCAAGGGGAACGTTTTCACCAAGATCTGAAAATCATAGAAAATCGGTATCAAGGACGATGGGATGACCATATGCTAGCGGACTATTGCTGGTCGCTAAAAAGAGAAACAAGTCCTCAAAAGCGTTTGGGCAGAAAGCCTTTGAATAGGTCATTCGCGGAAAAAAGAACAAGATACAGCCAAAAAAAGGAAAGTTAGGCGCGGGTCTAACCTTCGCAATTCTAGGGCTTAAGGGTCTACTATTTGAGAGTATATGGTTTAAAAGTCCTGGTTTTGAGTTTATTGGGTCTCATTTTTAAAGTTACAGGGTTATTGAGGTCTATTTTTTGAGGTTACAGGGTGTGGGAGTCTAAGGTTTCAGGGTTTAGGGTTTAAGAGTATCAGGTTTGAGGATTCCCCAACTGTATACCAAATTTGGTAGGAATCGGTTGGTTTTCAAAAATTTTGTCCGCCATCTTGGATCCGCCATTTTGAATTTTGCAAATCCGACCTCAGATTCATGATCAGCAACCCAAAAAAACCCCCGTGTACCAAATTTGGTAAGAATCGGTTGAATTTTAATTTGAATTCGTTTTTGCATTCGAGAAGCACTATATCTGTCTGATTTATTGAGGTTAGAAAGAAAACAGAACTGTATGGCTTAATCCAACCGATGAATATTAGCTTAGCGTGTCCGAATACATATTAATACATCTTTGGATTCATGAAAAAGCTTGAATCAATTTTTTTAGGAGTATATTTTTTTTTAATTTTTACTAATTCTTACCTATTATTTGAGGTTAGAAAAAAATTGAGATGTGATGGCTATATTCTGACGTCAGATTCGTGATCAGCGGGCAAAAATACTACGGATCTGATATATCGCATCAAAAGTATACCCAACTTTTTTTTTTGTGGGGCTGTGTTATCAGCTTGCTTTTGACTCGGTGAACTGTATATATATATATATATATATATATATATATATATATATATATATATATATATATATATATATATATATATATATATATATATATATATATATATATATATATATATATATATATATATATATATATGTGTGTGTGTGTGAAATATGAGATTTGGAGCTCCCCTTTTAAATAATAGCAGCGACATTTTGTTTAGAGAATTAAAAGAGTTTAGTTGAACACCCATTTAATTTAAATTATCTACTTGCACTAAATAAACCTATGAGTTTCTCCATATCACAAGCGAAATTAAAGCTTAAATAGAAACCTTATTTAGTCTTTAGGTTAAGTAATTAAGACTATTTAGAAGTAAATAGTGGCACAAATACTTAAGTTGTAACAGTGATGGTGATTAAAAAAAGGGAAATGAAGAAATAAAGAAAAATATCAAAAGAAAACAAGAAAAAAAAGGAAGGAAAAAATATAAGAAATGCACTGACTGAAACAAAAATAATATACAGTATTTCAAATAATAAATAGCAACTTTTAATACACGAGAATTTTGAAAATTAGAGTATAGAAAAATGAAGCGAGACGCTGGTTAATTAGTTTCACTCAAGGCTATAAAACACATACACTTACGGGTACTAATTACAGTTACAGCATATTAGTTGAAAAGCTAAATAAAACTGTTCTATCGTTACGTACTGTATCGCATATCAACAAAAAACATAAAATGTAGCAAACAGAAAAAGAACATGTAATTTGTAAATCTCTTTGGAAATAAATATTCGAAGCTGAAGAAAAAACACAAGGACTTATGCATTGCCGAGAATTATGGATTTATCAAGCCAATTTTTGTCAAAAAATAAAATGCCACAGCGGGATAGGTTGAAAACGGTATCTTCAAATACTGTTCTAAAAACATATTAAACTTTCAAAAGTATTCAACTCAATCTCATAAAGGAAAAAGTAGTAGGTAAATAACTTTTTTTTTACAAAAACATTTATTTCTCAACATAATCTCCATTGAGCTTCATACATTTGATCCAAAGAAATTCCATTTTTTTATTTCCTCCTTTATCTAAAGGAGATAGACGAAAACTGATGTCGGTGTCTGAGGCTCAATTTTTATGATAAACTCAATGGTGAAAAGCGCATATTGATATCTAGTACCGTTTCAGATATACCGGGTGTTTTTCAAAAATCTGCATTTTGGAAAAATGTTTGAAATTCTTTTCCTATTGAAAATTTTTGATTTCTGTAAAAAGATTCTCAAAGCACTTTTTCACGTGGATTTCAACAGTTTAAGTTAGATTTTTTTACAACTAATATTTTAATAATTATTAATGCAAAAATATATTTTTTAAATGGGATACCCTGTATATTTTTCCTTATCCGAATAGAGCTTTAAATTACCATTCTAAAAATATAGCACACTTTATATTTTGCTTAAATCTACTTAAAAAAATAACGGTTTTCAGTTTTTACGCCAGTTTTAAATGCACATTTTGTGAAGTAGGCTTTGGACGGAGCGGCTATATGGTTTAATTCAATTGTTTACTGGTAGTTGTCAAATTTTACTTCAGGATCAGTTAATGAATTGTCAAATAAATCGGAATGAAGTTTGAAAATTACGAAAAATGGGATGATAGTGTGTTTCATACAAACCGGAGCCTCAGACACCGACATCAGTTTTCGTCTATCTCCTTTAGATAAAGGAGTTTACCTTTAAAGGTGTCCAATTGGGACCACCCTGTACATAATACTTGTTTACAGCACAGATAACCTCATGACATTTCTATAGGGAGGAGTATAGCTTGAACACTTTGCTATTCCAATGGCCAAGGTGTGAGCAGGTGCATTGTCCTGGTGAAGGAGCTAAGTTTGGTCGCTTCTGCTCCAATTCAGTATGTAAATTATCCAATAACGTTAGTCACTTACTGTTTTACTCTTTTCCAAATAGTCAATCATGGCGATACCGTCAGGCACTTTTCCCGTCGTTCAACCAGTTTCGTTCCTTTTGGTGCACTTTCACTTTTGCCAACCCACTGTTTTGACTACCATTTTGTTTCTGGAGTATAATGGTGGCCTCTTCTCGTGCGTCTATGGTTTAAAGTTAACAAACGCGGAACCCATCGCGCACTCAGCTTTTTTTTTTTAGAACTTCATCGGGATATTATGTACCCATTTATATGAAATGCTTACCATCTCAGCAATCTCACGAAGCTTAATGCGCCGATTTTCCATTACGATACCATGAATTCTATAGACCGTTTCTTCAAAAGAAACCTCAATTTGGCGTCCTGCCGAGAAATGATCTTGAGGGCTGGTGCAGAGTCATCGTGAACTTCCTTCAGTTCAGTTTCTATCTGGGGCAGTCCATTTTTCTAAATAAAAATGTTTTATCACAACACGGTACTCAGCTTTATCCGTTTCTACGAAACGTGTAACACTGATCACTTACGATAGCTAGCACCAAACAACTTCGCGTTGCAACTCTTTCGCACACAACCATTACAGGAATCACGCTTATCAATATACATGCCGATTAACAAAATTTGCCGCCGTTTTGTAGAAACTTACCAGATTTATCAGTACACCCTCGAATGAGTGGACGTCTGGTTTATTTAATGCTGTCTTATGTAAATATTTTTGGGGGACACCCTACACAAAAATTAAAAAAAGAAAAAGTCACAAATCTCGTTCAGTAAAAAAGAACAACTAAGACGCGAAAGAATACAAACAGAACTAATTAGAATTGCAACGAAAACTTGATCACATAGATTGGGCAAAATTAGAATATGTATAGGTGATCGAAATTTTCTTTGAAATTATTTTAAAAATAAGTTATAACAAGTTAAAATCTTTCCAAAAAAACTCTCACCACACTGTATTAAATTTCCTTTATTCTACTTTACTTACCATAATATTCTTAAAGTTATCTCGAAAAGTCCGGGAAAAACGAGGTCGTCCGATGCGGCTAACCATTTCCGGCCAAAAAGGCGCAGAGCAGGCATGCCGCCCTCGGAATCTGAAACAACAATTTTTGAAATTAATAATCGTAGCTAAATTGATCAAGAAATTTTTTTTTCTATATATCTAGATTATTAGTGTTCTGTACGGAATACTTATAAGATCACTTCGGTGTCTGTCCGTCTGTCACCCGATTTTCCTCGAAACTATTTGACGTAGGAAGTTGGAATTTGCTATTAATGTAGGAATTGATGGCCTCATCAGAGCCGTGTAGTTTTGAAAGTTAAATTTTGACTTAAGATGAAGTTTTGGGGGGTGAAATCTGGAGTGAAAAAAAAATAAATTTTACTAGGTTATCGAGTGGGGTGTCAAATGAAAGCTTGTAGAAACACGAGTTCAAAAACATATATAATGTAATATTTGCGCACACTTTTCTTTGCATTATCTTTAAAAAATAGCGAAAAATCGCTGTCCCCCCCTTTATGTCGAAAAATACTGATCAAAAAATTTTGAAAAAATTCTGGAATATTCTCCACGGGGTGTAGATTGAACGAAAATTATTACGAGTGCATTACCTTTAATAATTTATCTGGTATATATATAAAAAAAACAAATTTTCAAGGTCAGTTATCAGTGAAGATCAGAAACAAACTTTGTTGAAAACTCATTTAGGGTGTGTTTTGTGAAGTCACTGATCATTTTATATCTCCGTAATAAAAATTTCTATTTTAGGAGCAATCAACGTAAGGAATACTAACTGAGTAAGTTCAACTTGCACTTGACCGGTTATTTTTGATTAAAGAATGAGTTGCTTCACGACTAAAATTATAATAAGTATTTGTTGTAATAATTAAGCTTAAGCTAGTCACATCCCATGTGATAATAGAGAGATTTTGCAACGTTTTTTTTTTCACATGCCTTTGTTCTTATCGTTATCTCAAGCATGCGCAGTATTAACGCGAAGAAATTGCAAGGTGAGGTTATTATTCATTTTCTGTAAACTTAGGGATTTTTTTTCATTCATTTCATGGTTAAGCACACTGGTTATTAGTATTGAAAGGGTCAACACAAATTTCTAAATTAAAGCTGTGTCTAGCAGATTTCTGTAGCAAAGACTGCAAAATCTCAACATAATCTGAACACTAATTAACTGTTTTCAGTGTTGTTTGCAATAAAAGAATATCATTTCAATTTTACTATATTTTTTTAGTGGTTTGTATACCTAAGTAGACAAAAAAAACACGTCCTATCATAATAGCGATAAGAATAACGAACTGCAATTAACTACTCTTATAAGTTCCCAAATAAGGGAAATCGTTATCCTTCATAAAGGTTTCTCTTATTTTATTTTAATACTTCGCAAGCTTCAAATGGTGGGCGCATACTTCAAATAACGATAACACTGAGTCCTTATATTTAATTTCTTCCCTTTACTACTACGTAAGCTCCACATAGAGGAGCATGCTTCAAATAAAGATAAAGGCTGTGGCTTCCCAAAATAAGCGTTGCAAAATCTCTCTAATAATTTTTGTTCATTAACTTTTGATTGTTATTATTTCTAACCTATAATCGATGAACAAAAGAAATAAAATAGCTTCTTCTCCTGGAGAAGGGGGCATAGGTTCAATAACCTTGTCTGCCGACGAGGAGTGGGTAATAATGGATTTTATCTAGAATCGTTGATGGTAATCTTCCTAGCGATAATTTGAACTTATCGATATATATATATATATATATATATATATATATATATATATATATATATATATATATATAATTATAATTTACGTGTTCTGGTTCTGGGAATTAGATCATTAAAAAACTATTCTTGGATCTGTATATATATTTATTGACGTTTCGACCTTCGGAAGAGGTTTTCTTCAAAATTTGCTCTAAAAGGTGAGATTAGAAGAATTAAATATAGATAAGTAATTAATCAGTTTGTCGTGTGATTAATTACTTATCTATATTTAATTCTTCTAATGTCATCTTTTAGAGCAAACTTTGAAGAAGACCTCTTCCGAAGGTCGAAACGTCAATAAATATATAACAGATCCAACAGGATAACTATCGATGTATAAAACTAATGTCTCAGGTTGGAGATCAGTGAAGGGTATCGATATATTCCATACCGACGGTCGACCGTGTCCATTGAGGCCTAAATACAGTCCATGTTTTCTTGGACGGTGTAGTTGTAAACATGATGGAGTGTATTTACAAAAATTAGAACGCTTAGTACCAGGTGTGTAGTTTCTCCGTTATGTTGTGGTCCATAAAGTGTTTTTTCTTGAATAAATTTCGAATTGTGTGTACGACTTCTTGGAGAAACTGAAATTAACCAGTAGCGCAAGTTTTTGTGTCATCTTAACACGGATATTTGCAGTTTGTATTAACTGCATACAATTTTTTGTGAACCTGTTATTACAAAAGTTTTAACTGTGTATATGCCGGAACAGCGACCACTATTTGGACATTTTAATAAAAATCTTTCTTGTTATTGTGACATATCATGTATGAATAAATGCATCATAAATATCGTACACAAATTCTATTAAGGTCAATTAAACGCAAATTCTGGAGTCTTTATAGGTGACATCTAATTTTTTCAGATGGCTGAGTTTCTTTTCATTTTCACTTATCCTGCCAGTGTCACTCCTTAAACACGCCTTTGAGAGCCAATGTAAACAGTTTTGGCGATGGTGTATTACCTTGTGTTTATATCTTCTTCTATCTTTATCGGATTTGTGATTTAATTGAATTGTATTGTAGAAAGTAGTAGACAATTAACTACAAAATCTTTAACAATGATCACACATAATTTTTAAATTAGTTTTGGCTGAATCTGAAAATAAAATTTAAATGTATTGAGTTTATAATAAAGTATGTTTATTATTTTAAAGTTTAGTTTTACGGACATTTACCTAGTCATGGAGCCGAAAAAAAAAGCGTTATTTTAGGGATTTTTTTAGCGAAACTATTCATTATATAAATCAGGATTTTATTTTATATAATAATACATAACTTAAAATATGAATAATATAAAAAATGGCTGCGACCCCTTTATTGTAAGGAGCATTGCGGTGTGCACGATTACTGGGAGCTGGGTTATCTGAAATGAAAATTTGAAAAGAAATTAGTTTACTAGAGGATCAATCTTGTCTTTTAATGAAAGATTTAAAAAAAATGGCATTGGTTTAAATAAAAAAGCGAAAAAATGCTAATACCATCTGATGAAATTTTTTTTTATCTGTTCATTCAAAGACAAGATTGATCCTCGAGTAAACTAATTTCTTTGGAAATTTTGATTTCAGATGTTCCAGCTCCCAGTAGTACACACTGCAATGCTCATTTAAAAAACGGGTCGCAGGGGAATGGGTGTAGCGCCGGCATTTTTTTTTTTAATAAAATTTCACAAATTGTATTTTAAGCTATGTATTACTCAGTATATATCACCACTACACCAAACACTTTATTTTTGCACTCGCGTTTCGCTAACCATGTTAGCTTCATCAGGAGCAATGATTGACTAGACAGTGGTGATATATACTGAGTAGTGATTCCACATTCCCAACTTAGTTAAGCTATGTATTGTTATATAAAATAAAAACCTAATTGATATAATGAATAGTTAGTTAAAAAACGCATTTTTTCGGCTCCATGACTAGGTACATTCCCTTAATACCTTACATAACTGCCAGTTTCGGTGTAATTGATAAGTATATAAAATATAAGTTTTTAAGTGTAATTTGTTTAAGTGTTATCTTATTACACCTTATTGCAATCAAATGAATTTTAAATTACCTATTTTTTTTCTTCTTAAATATATATTTACTTTCATTTTTTTATACTAAACTACTGCTACACTTACGGTCATTTTTTATTTTTAAATACAGTGTGAACTCAAAAACAAAAGGAGTTTTACGTATTTTTAAATACCTTAAATGGCGGTATTTACGACGATTTAAGTTATTAGGTTATTTTGGAATGGTTTAAGGGGTTACATACACCTGGAATTTTCAAAAATTCGAATTCGATTTTTTTACAGATTTTTATTCTCTACACTTCTAAGAATTATTAAAAAAAAAAACCTGGGAATTTTCCAAAACTCGAAAATTCCATTCTATGACAGAGTTATAGCATTAACTGTGACCTGACGTCGGATTGGGACCACTATCTGTCTCAATATTACTTTTTTTTTTTAATTTTAATAATTACTTTTTCTACAAAATGTCAAGAGGTTTTTTTAAATTTTTCTAATAGACCATTTTTTCTAACTAATTGAACTTAAATTTTTTGGTTGAAAATTGCATACTAAAGTTTCAAACACAGTAAATTTAGTTTTGAAAAAAACCCTTCGGCAATTTTCAACTACTATTCTACAAGATTATTTTTTATTTATGCAGATTGGAATATTTTTTGTGAAGTTATCCTGCAGACAAGGAGGCGTCATAGTTTTCATCGGTGGCCCATTTAACCCGATAAAAAATAATGTTAACATTTAAAACATATTTATTTATTTTTTTTTTATAATTTAAAGTACAATAAAAAATATATAATCGCCGTTCTTTTGTATTATCCACTTAATAACTTTTAAGCAATATATATATATATATATATATATATATATATATATATATATATATATATATATATATTTAAATATACATAGTTCTTGCAGCGCTCAGGTGTATGGTATGTAACCTCTTAAAAATACAATTTGTAAATGGTATAGATAATCTTTTAATAACCAAGGAAAATAAATAAGAGAAATGCAAAAATTTAAGAACAGAGATTGAACGGGAACAAATGACGTGCAATTCTTTACCAATCATGCAATCATATAAATTACTGTTTGAATTGCGTAGAATTTATTACATACTAAATTACCTACGTTAAAGTACTAAATGTAGTTTATATAATTACTATAAGAGTTTTACTCGATTCCTAACTTTGCACTTGACTAATGTCTTTTTATCCTGATAGTGGATAGAAATCCTTTTAACGTAAGAAGCCTTATTATGCTACTAATTGGATTAGGATGGTGGAGCTGGTTGCACTTTAGGAAAATAAGACAACAGAAAAGCAAATTATATGAAATGCTGATTCGTTTATAGCTTTTCTTGTATGGTAAAACTTACATAATTAAAACAGGGTGTTTCTTTGAGTTATTGCTAGAACACAACAATCGGTAGAGACAAGAAGAGGGCACAGAGCGTAATCTCAATTTTTAAAAATTTAATAGCTATGGAGAGTTTTACAAAAACAATAATTCTGTGAGTAATGCGAAGTGACAATCTTTTGTTCATGAATATTTACACAGCGCAAAAGCGTACAACGATTTTCAAGCAGTCTTTTATATGGAGAACATCATCCCTATGGGATGATTTGCCCGGGACTGTGTTTCTCACCGAGTACAATTTACAGCGATCCAAGAGCAACGTGAATCGCTTTTTTCGCACACGTGTCCCTCCTGTAGCGCTTACTTACTAATACAAAAATAAATAAAACTTCGTGTATTCTGATGAATAAAAAAAAAATGGGTGCAGAATCTTGAAGCAATAGGTCTCAAGGGCTAAGAATCGCTTCAGATGTGGAGCGTTAAATGATTTACCTCTGCAGTAAATACGATACAGTTGGTACAAAAATTGGAGTCAAAAGATGCTGCTCGGTATGTCTAAAGACTCTATAACATTAACCGATGTATTATTTTTGGATGAGACACACCTTTCTATCTTAATGGTCAAGTCGGTAAACATAATTGCCATTGTTGGAGTATGATAACTCGAAAACTTAAAAGCCTTTACATTTTCCCAAAGGGGCAATCTCGGTACGTTGAATAATCCATCAATATTCCTGGTGACAGAGACCGCACAATAAATGATAATTAGGGATAAAATGCAGAGATGAATTTTTTTTTTAAATTTGCTTTTCAACACTTTGATGATTTATATAGATTCATGTAATATTTATATAGAGAATCTATGGTAGTTACAGCAGCAAGAATTAACATCACATACTTTATTCTGCTTGCACACGCCGCTACATGGTAAACCGTAAACCTTTGACAGATCTAAGATGTGAGAGTTTAGGGCACGTAGAGAATTGTGTTATTATTTTATTTCCGTAGAATTTTCGAAATGCGATCTGTGACATTCCTAATATATGAAAAATTTGTCGATTTGTACTCCTGGACAGTTAGTTAGAGAAGTCTATTTAATTATAATATCTCGTTGCTGTTGTTTTACTCTAATTTCTTTAAAGTAAAGCATAATTCTGATATATCTAAAAGCAATACCATTTGTTTTTTTAAAGTTTATGGTTAGGTGCATACATTCTGTCAAGTAAGAACGTGACCGCTTATATTCTTGAAAAAATGTGTTTCGAGAACATTTTTTACCATTTTAATATATTTAGGGGCTGTGGAATGTGTCATTCTAGGCCCTGTTGGATGGGAACAAAGAAAGACTGCCTCAAACCAACGCGCAAAGAAGTGACTAATTTTGGATTTTACGTGATTTCGATGAAAATTCGGAATCGACTGATACTCTTACTAAAATGCATCGTAAACACCGATTTTTTGTTGAATTGCTAGAATCGCATGTGCCAAAAATGAATTATTGCAGACACGTTTTACTTAACAGACTGTAATACTTGGCAACGATAGTTAAATTACCGATGTCAAGAAAACAATCAAAAATATTTTGATTTTTGATGGATCTTTTTTTATTCTATTGGCTTGCAGTAATGATTTTAACTTTCATTCTGCATTTTGATGCTTTGCTTGTGCTAACAACGGCGCAATTGCCTTACTAAGTTGTCCAATCGCCTCCTGTATCAATAAGCGTCTGGCATTTTCGAAGCATGCTGTCGACGGGATTTTCTGTATGCTCTGCAAATTTTTCGAATTTCGCGAGACAACTGAGTCCTGAGAGACCAAACGTTTTAAATAGGGTTGGAGCCCGGCGATTGCGAGGGCCAGTCTAGTATCTTATCGTGGGTCCAAGCGAGCCACTTCGCGGCGTGATTTTCGTTCAGCAAAGGTTTCTTTAATGTACTTTGGTATTTGACATCATGAGCACGAAGATGTTGTCGAATGGTCTCATGGGGTCTCATACATTTAAACTCGATTTTCTTAATTTTGCCGCTCCCTGATGCAGTATCAATTTCTGGTTCCGTGAAAACAAAGACACAATTCGTTTTTCGACTTTCGGAGTGACTTTGCCCTTGTCTTGACAAGTCGTCGACATTTTTCGCCTCCTTAGAACGATTTACTCACTTCTTCATAAACGATACCGCCTTTTTAATATATTTAGGGGCCGTGGAATGTGTCATTCTAGGCCCTTTTGGATGGGAACAAAGAAAGACTGCCTCAAACCAACGCGCAAAGAAGTGTCTAATTTTGGATTTTACGTGATTTCGATGAAAATTCGGAATCGACTGATACTCTTACTAAAATGCATCGTAAACAAAGGTTCCCTCCACCGATTTTTTGTTGAATTGCTAGAATCGCATCCACCAAAAATGAATTGTCGCAGACATGTTTTTACTTAACAGACTGTAATAATTGGCAATGATAGTTAAATTAACGATGTCAAGAAAACGATCAAAAAATATTTTGATTTTTGATGGATCTTTTTTTATTCTATTGGCTTGCAGTAATGATTTTAACTTTCATTCTGCACTTTGATGCTTTGCTTGTAGGTCATACAGAAATTATCAGGTCTCGTCATCAGTAATAATTAATTTCAGTAGTTTTGGATTGTTTTGAGAGGAATTTCCCTGAAATTTTGAAATCCCATTGAATCTTTGTCTTTATTTAACTTGTTTTGCCTATATCTTTTTTCAGAATCATTTGAGTTTTTTCCCTGCTAATCACTTTCAATGATGTGTCGAGATCATCTGCCACCAATTAACGAACTTTTTAAATAATTTCCGCTGTTCGAAGTGACTGGTCTCGGAATGTGCGTAATCTTAAAGAGCGTCCTCTTTCATTCAAGAAACGTTTATGAGATATATTTTTTCAAGATTTTAAAAGTTTTTGTGTCATTTGGGCCAAGTACTAAAATACCGTATCTCGGTCGTCAACTTTCAAATGACATGTTAAATTTATTAATGACTTCACGAATTACTGATTGTCCTACTGTTCATAATAATGCTGATACAGTTTTAGGATATACACGTTCCAGTTATTAATAGCATTAAGAAGTACCAGAGAATGAATAGTATTACAAATGTGTTTAAAGAATTCTTTACGGTATTAGAGTGGAACATATCAAGTCAATTAAGGTTTTAGCAAATTAAAAAATAATGTAAGGCATGCGTGCTTTCATGCGCGCCTGCATAAACCGACTAAGTCAGACGCCAAATATTCCGCAGCCGTAAATCATTTGTAATAATATAATTAAAAAAAACTTTTATTAAGTACTAGTAGCTATCCGTTACTCCGCACTCATGGAATGCACGATTTGCATCATTATAATAATAAATTTGCATCATAAAATAATAAAGTACCTAAACTACCATTTTACAAGCCGACCTACATATACAATTCTAATAAGACCGCTTGGTCGAATTTGTTTCCTACTTTTTTGCACGAACTGGTAAACCAATTTATATCGGAAAGTTTAGCCAAATAATGAATGTACGTATATAATATACGAGTGTGTGTATATATATGGTACATATATATATATATATATATATATATATATATATATATATATATATAAATATATATATATATATATATATATATATATATATATATATATATAATATATATATATATATATATATATATATATATATATATATATATATATATATATATATATATATATATATATATATATACGAGGCTGGTTTGAAAAGTCCGTGCAAAGTCCGAGAGATGGCACCACCGGCGCGTATCGAGGTCATGTTTAGTTAGTAGCATCTCTTGAATGAACGCACACCAAGTTTCAGCCATATTGGCCATATTGGTTGTGTTTGGCATTCGTGTGATCAAGGAAGTCGAGTGATTTTCAAGAAATGGACGAAAAAGAATTTCGTGTGGTGATTAAACATTACTTCATGAAAGGCAAAACGCCTCAGGAGACTAAAGAGAAGCTTGATAAACATTATGGTGACTCTGCACCTTCGATTAGAACAGTTTATAAGTGGTTTCAAAATTTTCGGACTGGCCATATGGGCACAAGTGACGCTGAACGTTCTGGACGGCCTGTGGAGGTTACGACTCCAGAAATCATTGATCAAATCCATGATATGGTGATGGATGACAGAAGAGTTAAGGTGCGTGATATTGCTAGTGCTGTGGGCATCTCGACTGAACGGGTACATAATATTTTGCATAAACATTTGGACATGAGAAAGCTATCCGCAAGATGGGTGCCGCGATTGCTCACGCTTGACCAAAAACGGATTCGTGTGAAGTGTTGCAAAGCTGGTTTGCAGCTGTTCCAGAAGAATCCGTAGGACTTTAAGCGTCGTTTCGTCACTGTGGATGAAACATGAATACATTACTATACTCCTGAGACCAAACAACAATCTAAACAATGGGTTACCAAGGGGGAATCAGTAGTTTTTATTTTTGCACGGACTTTTCAAACCAGCCTCGTATATATATATATATATATATATATATATATATATATGTATATACCATATATATGTATATATATATATATATATATATATATATATATATATATATATATATATAAATATATATATATATATATATATATATATATATATATATATATATATATATATATATATATATATATATATATACATACATATATATGGTATATACATATACATATATATATATATATATATATATATATATATATATATATATATATATATATATATATATATATATATATATATATATATATAGGGTGTCCCAGTATTCCGATACATAGAGTTACTGTGGATTTCTGGGATGAAAATATGACTATTTAACCCAACTTACCTTAGTCCAAAAATTCGTAGTTCTTGAAATACAGGATGTCAAAGTTACTTTTATTTTAGTTTTTCTTAAGTAGCTTTCTTATTAATTGTACTATTTGCACAAGATTCGGTGCTAAGGGGTTTTCTAAAATGAGAAATCAGCTGACAGTTTTGTTGTAAATTGTACCACTCTGTATGATATTTTTAATTAAATATTTGTATTCTTCGCCTTCTCCTGTCTAAAAAAGCACTCTAGGTAAATGTCGTTACAAGCAACAGTTTTTGAGAAAATAGGATGTTTTTTTTCAAATTTGTCAATCAATCTTTTATGCCTGTAGCCAGTTCGTTTTTACATTCTTACTGTTGTTGACCCATTGGTCTTTAAATTTATTATTGTTGTTAGCCTGCTTGCCTTTAAGCATGCTCTAAATTTCAAAGACTATTCTTTTGGACATGTCCTAATGAAATGAAGTGTGAAGCGTTTGAGAATTTGACAATGGAATTAAAAAATGGAAATAGACATCCTATTATCTCAGAAACTGTTGGAGCAACACCAAGCGAGCTTTTTTAGACAGGAAAATACTAATATTTAATTAAAAATGTCATACAGAGTGGTATAAAAAAGTTATGACAATTTAAAAGTATACACAGCAATAAGTGGCGCCCCCTACAATTTACAATAAAACTATGAGCTGATTTCGATTTCTCATCCCAGAAAACACCGAATCTTGTACAAATAGTACAGTTATTAAGAAAGCTACTTAAGAAAAACTAAAAAAAAAAGTATGACCCTGTATCTCAAAAATTACGAATTTTTGGACTATATATATATATATATATATATATATATATATATATATATAAATATATATATATATATATATATATATATATATATATATATTTATATATATATATATATATATATTATATATATATATATATATATATATATATATATATATATATATGTGTGTGTGTGCGTATATACATTATTTCACGTGTAGGTACATTATATGGCTAAACTTTCCAATATAAATTGGTTTAATATCAACGAAGAAAATAACATGCAGTACAATTCTTGTAAAATGTAGGAAACAAATTTGACTTAGTCGTAGAAATTTTTTTATGCAACTCTTATTATAAAATTGTATATAAGTCTGATGTAAAATGGGAGCTTGGATACTTTATGTGTGCAGAGGAGCGGATAGCTGCTAGTATTTAAAAAAAGTTCTTTTTAATTATATTATTACAAATGACTTGAGGCGTCTGAATTGGTCGCCTCACCAATTCGTGCATCACAGCGTCCATTACATTATTTTTTAATTTGTTAAAATCTTAATTGAAGTGATATGTTCTACTCTAATACCGTAAAGAATTCCTTGAGCACCTTTGTAATACTATTAACTGTGTTATACTTGTTAAAGGTATTAATAATGTACAGTAAGAGTAATATTATGCACAGTGCGAAAATTAATAATTAGTGAGACTATAAAAAGTTTAACATTTCAGGTTACGAGCCCGAAACATTGACATTAAGGCAGTGAGGGGACTCAATTTAAAAATGCGGTGAATGCTTGTTTAAAATACAGAATCGTTATAGATATTTGTACTCTCAAAATGTTTCTTTATTTAACTCTTCTTCATGAATAGGGGCTAATAAATCTAGTTTTTTTAAAATAAAAATTTAAGTCAGTATAATTCACTATCAACTTCATTCTAGAGCGAAAACTAACCTAATATAAGTGCTCCTCAATATATCTCATCACTACACTAAACACTTAATTTTTTACGCTAAACGCGCGTCTCGCTGCCTTGCAGCATCCAGCCACTGAAATACTTGTCAACGCGACAAATAATCCTCGTAAGTTTTTTTTCAAAGATTCAAATATTTTCATAGCTGCTTTATCCAGCATTATTGCTCGCTGCTCCATCATACTTCTGTGATATAACGACTACGACATATACATTTTGCACATCTGCGACTCAGCACTGACTAATCAGAACTAGCTGGTTTACAGCAAACGGGTTGTTTACAGATATGTGTTCAAGCTTTTACTATTGTTTACAAGCGCCAAATGACCATTGCTGTCGACGCGCCCCACCCCCCTAAATAAAAAAAAATAAAAAACTATTGTTTACGAGATGGAGTTGCTTAAAGACCGGGGAAATAATCAGTTCGGGAATTTTTTGGACAGAGGGTATGGTGATGATCATCTGAGTGGAAACGGAGCTGATATAAAATACAGTGTCCAAGCTGAAGTACTGTGAATCACGTCAATGTTCACCTAATTTTACCATAATAAATGATGTTTATTTTGTACCTAATGGGATGATGTAGATAGCTTTATTTTTCTTAATATCATATTTTAAACATTATTAATGTGACGTTTCTTGTACAGAGTACAAATATATGTATATATACAGTACAACAAATAATTTTCCGGGCAAGTCTAACATGCCATTTTAAAGCTGTATCCTTTCTTAATATTTATTTTAAATTGTATTGCCCGAAAGATATGGTATTTTATTTTCCACTTAACAAATTTCACTGCAGAAATGATAGCATGGAACCAAGAGTTGGAATTAGATGTCACGTAACACTTGGTATAAACCCCACCGAAACATTCCAAATGAAGAAAAAAGCGAATGGTTGTCATTGCGTAACAAGTTTTTGAATAGCATAAATGGAAGAGAATAGCTCGAAGATGACAAACACACGGAAGGCCAATATCAAAGTGAAAATCAGAAATAATCCAGAGTTCGTGAATCACTGATAGTAATATTTCATTGAAACATTAAACCTTAACAGGATTACACATAAGGATATAATAATCAAATTAGAAAAATTAATTTCAGTTAGAACCACTATTTTATATTAAAATCTAATTATAAACTTAATATATAATTCATTTTAAGATATCTATTTCTGTTCATAAATTAATTGCCTAGGCGGGATTAAAAGGGTCATTATCAAGCATTCTTCTTTTTTTTGCTAAACATATGTTGATGATTATCTCAGTGGAACCGAAGCCGGACCTAAAGTACCTGTGAATGACGTCAATGTTCACCTGATTTTATCGTAGTAAATGATGTTGATTCGTGTAAAATAACATTGCCCTCCTTAATATTTTAAATATTATTAATGCAACGTTTCTTGTACTGGGTTCAGATACATGTATATGAGGGTGGATCAAATATAAACGATATTTATTTTTATACATTTTTTAATGAACTATAAAAAATAAATCAAGTACATATTTCCTACTTTCTTTCTTCTCCTACTCTCTTTCTTTTCCTACTCTCTTTCTTCTCCTACTCTCTTTCTCATTTATATTAACGATCTGCTGGAAAAGACCGGGAATCCAATCTACAACTTTGCAGATGACAGAACGCTTATCTCTTCATTCACACTGAATGCTCGGATATCGACTAGTCAGACGAATATCCGCAGACAGCAGGAGGTCGTTCAACTTAACAAAGACCTGGAAGAAATTCTACCTTGGGCTGACAGTAACCAAGTGGAATTTACGGCTACAAAAACCCAGGCGGCATTTTTTTCTAAAAAAGTTAACGTTGCTGAACTCGACATAGCCATGTCGGGGCACTCCATTCCCCTAGCATCGTCCCTCAATTTGTTGGGCGTTAATTTGGGAGCAAATATGTCCTGGCATAAACATGTTGCAGGCATAGCAAGGAGAGCTTCTCAAAAGTTGGGAATATTATTTCGAATCAGAAAGCTTTACACTCCACAACAACTGTTAATTCTTTACAAAGCTCAAATTCGACCAACTATAGAATACTGCTTCCATGTTTGGGGCTCTGCTCCCAAACACACACTGCATTTGTTGGATTCTGTTCAGAGAAAAGCTATTCGTCTGATGGGAGACCCGGAACTGATCGGCGGCCTTGATTCGCTGG